>JAKSZT010053887.1:29021831-29621831 GCA_026826555.1 Tolypeutes matacus
TAGATAGATAGATAGATAGATAGATAGATAGATAGATAGATAGATAGATAGATAGAAAGAAAGAAAGAATTAGAACCATACTTTGCTTTATTCTAACTTCTTCATTTAGTATTATATCAGGGACATTTTCTCAGGTCACTAAATATTCTTCAAAAACATAATTTTAATGACTGCACCATACTCTATCAAATGGACATACCACAATTTAGCAAAACAATCCCTTATTATTGAACATTTTGGCCTTTTCTCACATTTACTCTTTTTTTTTCTTCTTCATTTTTTTCTGTTTTGTTGTTGTTGTTGTTGTTTGTTTGTTTATTTTGCTTCATCTTTCTTTCCTGCTTGGTGATAGGACTAGTGTCAGTATAAATTAAAGGGAATAGAATTGAATTAATTTTAGCCCTCAGTTTAGAGCAAATAATTCTCATGGTCCACACAAAATCCTTCTTATATATTTTTTTAAAATATATATATTTTAAAAGATGCTTAGATTCATCTCAGAATTTTAGCCCAACTTTAAGCCCTGCCTGTGGGTGAGTGGTTTCAACCACAGCTACAATTAGAATCACCAGGAGAGCTTTAAACCGTGTGGCTGCCAGGCAGCACCCCTTCCCATGGCCACAGCCTATTCTCATCTAAGGAATCTGGAGTAGGGCCTGGGCCCAGAATTTTTTTTACCCCTAACCTTCTCCCACCCCTCCCTCCAAACCACAGATTTAGAGGATTCCTTAAGATTTCCTGCCAGCTGAAGGACTCTTTATCAGAAAAGCACTATAAGTTGAGGAACTTGTGTGGTCTCCCTCACTGGGACTTTATGGTTTTATGTTCTAAAACAACGGTTCTCAACTGGGAATTGATTTTGCTCTCCAGGGGCAGGGGTGCATTTGCAACATCTGGAGACATTTTTGGCATTGCTCTTGGCATCCAGTGGGTAGAGACTAGGGATGCTACTAAACACCCTAGAGCACACAGAACAGCTCCCACCAAGAATTGTCTGGCACCAAATGTCAATAGTGCTGCAGTTGAGAAACGCTGTTCCACAGACTCTGTGGACCAAACCCAGGCATGTTAGTTAACATAAGAACTGGAGCAGGTAGGAAGGGACCAGGGTCTGCAAACAGCTCCAGTGAACAGAGATATCCTCATAAAGAGAGTCAGTGACATCTGCTCTTAGGTCAGGGACAGTGGGCTCCTTGCAGATCTGTATAGATATGGGCAGCCCTGCACCCACAGGGCTTTTTGTGACCAAAACAAGGAGAAAGGACTTGAGGGAGACTGTGCTGACTGGGGTGGAAGCAGAGGTTTGGGTCAAACCCTCTGCTTTGGTCTCTTCATCAGCTGACCCAGATTTCCCTGGGTCAAGCACAGCCTTTCTCTCTCTGCCCCCTTTAGGAGTGAAACAGAAGAGAAAATTAAATCCATAAGCTCCAAGGTTTTCAGTGATATGTTTAAGCCAACTGTCATGCCTCTCCAAAGCCCTGCCTTCTCCCGCTCACGCCCACTGCCTCCCACTGACAGATAAACATAGAATATGGAAAACAGGAAAAACAGCAACATGGCAAAGTTACATCTTTTGAGAGAGAACATTGCTTTGGGTACATTTCCCACCCATAGTTCTTGAATTGCCAAACCATGCAGCGGGTGGCCTTATTTGTCTTTGTTCTGTGGAGATGCGGTATCACAAATGGCTTGTTTCTTTGGCCTTAAAAACTCCACATGAGGGGGACGGATGTGGCTCAAATGGTTGGGCATCCATCTCCCATATGGAGGGACCCGGGTTTGATACCTGGGACCTCCGGGTAAAAAAAAAAAAAAAAACTCCACATGAGCATGAACTTCTACAGGGCCAGGGCCACTGGGCATTGCGTGTGTCTGTGTCTGAACACTTATGCCTATTTTCTTCACTTTTAAAGTATTTTTTTTTTGTCTACATTCTTCTGCTGTGGTTACATGTGCCCCTTCATTATTTTGCAAATTTGAGTAGAGTGAGGGAGAGGAAGGAGGAGGAAGGGTGGTCAGAGGAGTGGGGATTGTGTTATCAAATTCCTGGTGTGATGAGCTGCTTCCCAGCAGCAGTATGCTGCCAGCTGGCTACATCTGGGGGCCTGCTCAGCGGGAAGAGGATAAAACGCTTCCTTCCTCATGTTCAGAGCTTTGTGGCCCTGCATGGTGCACTTCTGGTTTTGATCTCCTAATTGTTCTGCTCTTTGGGATCCTCTGCTATACCCCGGCTGCAGTTCTGGGCCAACCCTTCTGCACCATCTTCTTTGTGTCCTGGGTTGAGTGTGCCTCTTGGCTCTCCAAGGTCTGGCTTATAGCCTTCCACTGCTCTCCATGCTCAGGGAGAAGGAGTCGAGGGAAGAGCCCTTCCTTCCTTTGTATTTCAGTCTCACAGCGGTAGCCACGTTTTCTGGAATCTGGGCCAGTTTTTTCCTACAGGCTGGACTTGGTGTTTTCTGTCAAATCATTCCTTGTGCCCTATATTGGCATCTTCTAGGATGGACCCTGCTTTTTGGTACAGAAACCAGTGTTTTCGCATTCTATATTGTTTTAAATAGATAATTTGCTAACAGTTAATTCTTACTATTTCTTTTGCTCTTTTGTTTAAGAGTGTGTATTCAACTTCTAGTTTGAGGATGGAAGGAAATAACTTGAACACACTTTGATGGGTAATATATTTATAAAAGAGAGTGATTGAGGATTAGAAAGGAAAGAAAAAGAACCAGTAAAAGGGAGAACACTCCAACAAAGAACAAAGGCCTAGGTATGTTCTTAAACACATAAAGTTAGACTATAGGAAAATAAAAATCTGCAGAATTTAAAAAATACCATTTATTGTTAATAGGGAAAATTTGCTAAAGCACTTTATATATAAAGAGGAAAATGCTTTCCAGCAACTAGAGACATGTATGAGAAAGCAACGGGGTGATGATTACATATGTAAATGTGATAAAGCTGGAGTTTACTTTCCCAAGATAATCTCAGCCCCAGAACTATTTTTGTTGGGATGTATTGGCATCTGAAGTGGTTATTTTTGGTATGAGTCCCGCTTAGTAGACTGAAGATTTGTAAGAGACAGTCTTCAACTTAAGGAGGATCTTATTAGTACTACTTATTAAACACTCTTTGTTTGGACATACAAATTGCCCTAACAGAGGCAAATATTGTTTATTCTCATTCAACACACCTAGAATGGCACTGTCCCCCAGCAAATGTAATGTGGTGGGTTAACCCTTCACTGGTGCCCATAAGTCGTTTCCTTTTTTCCTTCCTATTGCTTCCCACCAAAGACTACAAAGCCCATTGCCAGAGTCCATTTTCTTCCTCCCCTGCAAGAGCCAGACAATAGAGAAATGTGTTCCCAGTTTTCCAAGATGAAAACTGAAAAGCATTTTTATATGTCACCCTAGTTATAAATTTTGGTTGATTGTAAATGATGGGTTATATCAGTATTACATTTTAGATATATTAAATGCTCAATTGGATTTCTTTACTTTAGAATGGGAACCTAATCCCCATTTACATGGAAAACACCTTCCATGTGAGTGATTGGCTTACACAAGAACTGTTAGATAACTACTTTTTCTTAAGCTGGAGACTACCTACATCTGATGATAAGGGAAATATCTGTTTGAAAGTCTGAATGCTGACAAGCTGGGCTGTAGAGATTTGGATTGAGTGCCTATTGAATGGAGAGCACTGGGCTCAATAAGTACATTGACAAGAAGATGAAATAAAAAAAGATGTGGAAGATATGACCCTTTCCCTCAAGAAGAGTGCAATTACTTCTTAAGGTAACATAGACATATTGGAAGTGTGTCATAAAAACTTGTAGAGGTACAAGTTACAATTGCAATATCATAATTTAAAATTCAAAGATATAAAAGTGAGTGTAATGGGAAGTAATAGAGAATCTGAAGAGATGGAGTTTGGAGGTTGAATTTTAGAGAGGCATGTGGCTTAATGAAAAATATCTGGAGTTTACAGTCAGAGAGATTTGGGTTAGACTCTTGATTTGCCATTTTCTGGCTATGTAACTTCTTCAAACAAGTTGCTTTATCTTCCTGAGACTTCACTTTTCTCATTTGTAAATTGGAATTAGTAATGCCTAACCGATAACTGATCCCAAAGCTTAGAGATAATGTGTATGAAGGACCTAACACAATACCTGTCACATTACAGAAACCTGGTTAACTGATAGCTGCTTTCTTCAATCCAACTATCTGAGGGTTTTCAATAGATATTCCTACTACTGATTTCTAATTTAATTACATTGCGGTCAGAGAAAATACTCTGTATGACACATACTTTTAAATTCACTGAAACTTGTATAGCACAGAATGTGATTCATCTTAGTAAATGCTGCATGTGCACTCTGCTGTTGTTGGGTGGAGTGCTCTTTACATGTCAGTTAGGTCAAGTTGGTTAATAGTGTTCAAATCGTCTATATCCTTACTGACTTTCTACTTCTTCTATTCATTATTGAGGGGGGCTATTGAAATCCCTGACTGTAATTGTGGATTTGTCTGTTTCTTCTTGTAGTTCTATCAGTTTTTGCTTCTCATATTTTGAAGTTTTGTTAAATGCCTAAACATTTAGGATTGTTACTGCCTCTATATTTTTTCTTTGTATGCATATAACATAAAATTTCCCATTTTAACCGTTTTAAAGGGTACAGTTCCATGGTATTCATTACATTCACAGTGTTGTGCAACCTTACCACCATCTATTACCAAAACTTTTTCATGACCCCAAACAACTCCATACCAGATAAGCAGTAAGTCCCCATTGTCCCATCCCCCTGGCCCCTGGTAAACTCTAATCTACTTTCTGTCTCTATGAATTTGCCTTTCTAGATACTTCATTTAAATGGAATCATAATTTTTGTCCTATAGTGACTGGTTTATTTCACTCAGCACAATGTTTTTAAGGTTCATCCATATTGTAGCATGTATCAGAACTCCATTCCTTAAAAAAAGAAATTATATTAACAAATACAACATAAAATTTCCTATTTCAACCACTTTGAGGCATACAATTCAGTGGCATTAATTACATTCATAATGTTCTACTACTACCACCACCACCATCCATTACCAAAACTTTTCTATCACCCCAAACAGAAACTCTGTACCCATTAAGCATTAACTCCCCATTCTTCTTCCCCTGAACTCCTGGTAACCTGTAATTTACTTCTTAAAGATAGTTCCTTATGTTTTCCTTATTTTAAGATTTTTACAGTTTTACCTCTTATATTTAGGTCCTTGACCCTGTCTGAGTTAATTTTTATATATGATGTGAGATATAGGGGTCCACTCTCATTCTTCTGTGTGTGAATATCTAGTTTTCCCAGCACCATTTGTTGAAAAGACTATTCTTTCCTCATTGAGTGGGGTTGGCATCCTTGTCAATAATCAGTTGCCATAGATGTGTGGGTTATATAACTTATTGATGAATTGACCCTTTTGTCATTATGAAACGGTCTTTTTTCCTGGTGATATTTTTTTGTCCTGAAATCTATTCTATTATTAATATAACCATTGCTGCTCTCTTTTGATTAGTGCAATCATGCTGTATATTTTTCTGTCCTTTTAATTTTAACTTATTTGTGTCTTTGAATTTAAAATGGATTCTGACAGTCTCAGCTTTTTGATTATAGTATTTAGACCATCTGCACTTTATGTGATTATTGATGAGGTTAAGTTTAACTCCTTATCTTGCTATTTATTTTCTATTTATTCCATCTGTTCTATGTTACCCTTTTCTTCTTTTTTTCTGCCCTCCTTCGGATTAATTGAGAATGTGTTATGATCCATTCTATCTCCTTTGTTGTTTTATTGGCTCTAATTTTTTTATTTTGTTATTTTAATGGTTGCTTTAGGGTTTATATAGTATTCATCTTTAACTTATCACAGTTTACCTTCAAATGATATTAAACCACTTCACATATACTGTAATAATCTTAAATAGCATACTTTAATAGCCTTTGTGTTATTCTTATCATACATTTTACTTATACATGTTGTAAGCCCCACACTACATTGATATTTTTGTTTAATCAGTCAATGATCTTTTAAATATATTTAAATAAGAAGAATAAATCTTATATTTTACCCATATAGTTAGCATTTCCAGTGCTCTTTGTTCTGTGTGTAGATCCATATTTCTACCTGGTATCATCTTTCTTCTTCCCAATAGATTTCCTTGAACAATTCTTGTCATGCAGGGATGCTGATGAAGAATTCCTCTTTCAGCCCTCTATGCCTTAAAAAGTCTTTCTTTCATCTTTATGAACGATGTTTTTACTGGATATAGAATTGTAGGTTGACAGTTACTTTCTTTTGGTACTTTAAAAATGTTGCACCACTCTCTTCTTGCCTGGATTATTTTTTAATGAGAAATCTGCTGTCATTCTTAGCTTTGTTCCTCTCTACGCAACATGTTTTTCCTCTGGCTACTTTTAAGATTTTTTTTTCATCTTGATTTAATTTGACTGTCATGTGCCTTCCTGTAGTTTTTTTCATGTTTCTTGTGCTGACAGTTTGTTAAGCTTCTTGGATATGCAGTTATAGTTTTCGTTAAGTCTGGACTCTTTTTGTCATTATTTCTTCAAATATATTTTCCATTCCCCCTCTCTTAGGGATGTCAATTACACATATGTTAGGTTCTTGAAGTAGTCCCAGAGCTCTCAGATTCCTGTTTCATTTTTTAAAATTATTTTTTCTCTCAGTATTTTATTCTGGATTGTTTCTATTGTTAGGCTTTCAAGTTCATTAATCTCTTCTTCTGCAATGTCTAATCTGTTGTTAATTCCATCTGGTGTATTTTACATCTCTAGAAGTTTGAGTACTTTTTATGTCTTCTATTTTTCTACATAACTTTTTTTTTAACTATTTTATTTATTTATTTTTTTACCAGGAGGTCCCAGGGATCGAACCCGGGTCTCTCCATATGGGAGACGGCTGCCCAACACTTTGAGCCACATCCGTCCCCCTATAACTTTTTAAACATATGAAATACAGTTATAATCATTGTTTTAAAGTCTTTAAAGTCACTGTTAATTTTAACATTTGTGTCAGTTCTAGGTCAGTTTTGATTATTACTTTTTACCTCATTTTGGGTGCTATTTTTCTCTTTCTTTCTATGCCTGGTGGCTTTTTATTGGATATCAAACATTGTGAATTTTACCTTTTTGAGTTCTGGATATTTTGTATTCCTAAAAATATTCTTGACCTTTTTCTCTGGGACATAGTTATTTGGAAACAGTTTGGTTCTTTTAAGTCTTCCTTAAAGACTTTGGTTCTTTTAAGATTTGTTAGGCAGGACTGGAACAGTGCTCAGTCTAGGACCAATTATTTACCACTCTTGAGGCAAGACCCTTCTGATTACTCTACCCAATATCCCACTATTCATGAGGTTTTCTAGGATGAGTAGTGGAAACAGGTACTATTCCTAGCCCTGTGTAAGTCCTGGCACTGTTACCACTAATCGTTCCAGGTGGTTCTTTCCCCAGCCCTGGGTAGCTTCCTCACACAAATATCCTCTGCAGACTCTACAAGTTTTCTCTCTGCATAGCTCTCTCTTCTCTGATACTCTGCCCTGGTCTTTCTGGACTCTCAGCAACATTTCCTCAATTCAGGGAATCTGCCAGATTTCACCTACAGAACTCTCACTGTGTTGTGACCTGGAAACTTTTCCAGATAGTAATCTGGGACTTTCTTTGTTGGAGGGCTCTCTTTGTTTCTTGTCTCTCAGGGATCACAGTTCTTGGTTGGATGATGTCTGATGTCTTAAAAATCATCATTTCCTGTATTTTGCTGTTTTTTTGTTGTTTGGGTAGGAAGGCAAATCCAGACTTTGTTATTCCATCTTGACTGGAAGTGGTAATATTGATAGCAGTTTTTATTTTTACATCTGGGGAGAGAAGGAGTGAGAAAACTTGATGGTGCAAATACCCTATGCCCAAATCACAGAATTCATAGATTCTTGATGTTTGAAGAGACTTTAAAGATCCTTTAAGTCTTAGAAGATAGGTGACTGCAGAAGACAGAACATACATTGATATTCCTAGAGCTGAGGAACAGTTTTACAAAATATTAGGAAGTGAATGTGCAGTACAAGGGGCTCAGGGTGAGAGACATCCTCTGAGATTGAATATGATGGACAATAGGGAGCCAGTATAGTTTCCCAAACATGGAGGGAAGAATGTAAAGTTCTTCTGGAGGGAGTTTATGCCTGCAGCGAAGTCATACTGTATGGAGCAGAAGCAGGGTGCCCAATGAGAATGCTACAGAGGACAGCTTCCTTTTTGAGATCCAAGCACATCCTAACAAGGCCTGTGCCTAGGAGGAACAATCTCTTGACTGATCCAGGGCATCTCTGCTGGAAGAAAAGGAGGGCTGTTTCCATGGAAAAGCCAAACATGAAGCCCTAACAAAGAAGTGATATATGGGGAATCTCTTCTTGCCTTGGACTAAAAAGGGAAAGCACTGCAGAGGGGACCAAATGCAACAGCAGTGCCAGTCCCAAGCTGTAGGAGTATGGGGGTTGGCACACTGATTACTGACTTCAAGGAAACCTTGCTCTCAGAGACACTTTGCCATCCTTAAATCAGAAGTTAAGATATACAGAGACACAGGATATTATACCCAAGCCCTAATCTGAAAAAGATCAATTTCATTTCCTTTCTGAGTAATTGACTTGAGGGTCAAAATAATTGGATTCGAGTTCTGACACATGATACTAAAGATGTAGTGTTGGTAAATCACTTAATTTATCTGTACTTTGGCTTCCTTGTCTGTTATATGAATCAATATTGATAAGGATAGGGTAAGGAAGGAAAGAAGGTGAAAGATTTATTTGTCAACTGTAAAGTATTTTTCAAATGTAAGGTTTTGGTTGTTACCTTGATTTGCCTGCCATTCATTAATGTCAAGATCCAGAAACAAGTCTGTGCCCTCCCCTATGCCTGCAATTCCATGTTTCCATTTTTCTTTAATGCTCACATACTTTTGCTCCTTTGCTTTCACTACCCATTGGTTCCAGCCATGAAAGCCTGGAAAAATAATCATTAGGAAGGCCTTTTCCCAGTCTCAGCTAGTCCTAGACCTATGGTAGTTCTGTTCTCCAGTCCATACTGTCCCTTTTTGAATAATAAGGGCCTTTCCAGGCCTCATCCTTTCTTATCCCCAGGGCATAGAACCTCCATATTACCAATTGACACCAGAGGTATTTTTATTCACCAACTCTCCCACCCCTTCCTTTCAAAAGGCCTGCCCCCTACCCTCTGCTTCAGCCAAGGGAGTCTGAAACTATGCCCATGTTGCTGGGATGCCTGTGGTTTAGAGACAGTTGTCCTAAAAGGTTATGTTGCTTCCCTAAGGAGAGAACCAAGGTTGCAGCAGGATAGATTGAAGTTAGAGTTGAGTACTGAATTATCTAGGGCATTTTACCTGGCTGACACTGTGGGAACAGGGACCAGGGAGTGATAATAGCAGGAGCTGCAACCATCTGTGCAGCCCAGAGCTCTGCCTGAGGGGCTCTGGCCACCATCCCAGCACTCATTACCCATTAGTGGTAGTAGAAAATGATATTAGGGGTCAAGTCCAAAGCAGGCTCTAGGAGGATGGGAAATCAAAGAATACCCAGAAATAGCATTCAGAGTGAGGCCGGGCTCTGGCCCTCGGGTGGAAACTTGTTGATTTGTTCAGAAGGTAAGCAGAAGCCTGTTATAATCCTTACCCCTAACTGGGGTAATGATTGAGATACTTTGGTAATAATTAAGTTGATATTCTCTAAGCACTTTCCTATTTCAAGGATGTGCCAGGAGGCAGGATAAACCAAATGGGGTTGAACATCGAGCCTGAATTTTAGCATGTAAGGACTTATACCAGGTAGCTAATGAGTGCCAAGGGTTGAATATTAAGATTGGTAGGGATTGATTTCTTCTTTAAGTTACTAATTCATTCACCAAGTATTTATGGAACACTTACTTTGTGCCAGGCACTAAAAGTATAAAGTAAAACACAATTTCTGTCCCTAAGTGGGTGAGAAAGTGAGTGAGAATGGCAAGTACCATGGAGATCAGTACAGAGAAGATAACTCTGAGAGCCCAGAGGAAGGAAGCTGAGCCAGCCTTGGAGATAAATGGATGTTAGGGTGGACTTCCCAGAAGAAGGGATCCCTGGGCTGGATCTTAAAAGATGAGTAAGGGTTCATCAAGTGGTGGGGGGAGACATCTCATGCAGAAGGAAGAGGGTACACAAAGCACCGAGGCAAGATTAAGTGAGTTCCTGGAAATACAAATGATTTCTTATTTCACAGGCAGATTGCAAAGGAGTGATGAGAGCTGAAGTTAAAAGATAAAACAGGTGTCAGATGAAGAAGCCTTGCATGCCATGCTACGGTGTGCTACCATAAAGGAAGTGGGAAGCCACTGATCAGGTTTAAGTAGAGATGATGTATGATTGGATCTGAATTTCAGAAAGCTCTTTCTGGCAGTAATGGAGAGGAGGGTTGTGCAGCAGGTGGAACAGGGAGCTTAGATTTTAACGCTGATCCCTTTGCCCTCCCACCTGTCTTCATTGTCCCTTTCCACCTATAAAATCTATCATCTGGCTCTTCCTTGCCTTATCCAACCTGTTTCCTGCTACTCTCCGATTCCAGTCAGGTTGACTCAACTTATCCAAAGGACGCATGGTCCTTTCCATCCCTGTGTCTTATTCATTCAGCAAACATTTATTAAGTGCCTATTGTGTACCAGCCACAGTGCCTGTCATGAGAGCACCAAGGATGGAACCTGCCTCTAAGGATCTTACAGACCAGTTGGAAGAACACATAGGAACACACTGTTACTACAGAGTGTGATAAAGGCTGTGGTATCAAATAAACAAAGAGTTCTGTGGCACGAAGAAGAGAGAATCCTATCAATAAGAAGTCTTCCTTCTCAGCTAAATCCTACTCATCCTCAAGGCCTTTGCTTACACTCTGTAGAAAGGCAGGGTAGTGTATTACCAGACAACGAGGTTTTAATCCTTGCTCTATCACTGAGCCATATAACCTTGGCTAGTCTTCTTGTGCCTCAGTTTCTTCATCGGTAAAATGGTGTTGATGATGACAGTATCTACTTCATAATAAATGAGCTAATATGCTTATAAAGCCTTTAGAATGGTCCTTGGCATGTGAGCCATATTTAATAATTATTGGTTTTTATAATTCCCAGTTTTTACTCATTTTCTTCTCAGCACCTATATTGTGTCATGAAACTTTAACACTTAATTATATGGTGTTGTGTTGCTTGCCCTGTTTGATGTGTTTTCATGTCATTGATTTTATTCTTTGAGGCAAAGTACATTTTATATGTATCTGTACTCCAGAGATACCTGCAGTGTTAGGAGTGTGGTTAGGGTCATCAACCATCCCAATTTACCCAGGACTGAGAGGGTTCTGCAGGACTTGGAGTGCTAAAACGTGGAAAGTTTCAGGCAAACTAGGACAAATTGGTCACCTTACATACAATAGGCACTGGCATTTTATTTTTTATTTATCTCTTATTGGTCCCCAACTTAACCTGTAAGCAAGCTCAGTCTGGCCTTGCCCAAATTTTTATTTATTGATTAGAAAATATAAAGTCACAACCTCTGGAGTACATTGGGGTTTCCTGGGAGCTCCTAGATTTTAAGGTAGAAGCTTTGAGAGATTCCTAGAAAAACTCTTTCCTGTCAACTATGGGTATATTTAATAGAAATTGTGGACGACCCCATGAGAACCCCAGAGGGCTCCCTCTGCCTGCCATTCCCCATTTCTCCCAGCATTTCCATCACTACTCTGAATGACCGCCTTCATTTGCATTCCAGAATCGACTCTTTATCTTAGTGACAAAGCTCCCTTCCATACCCAAGGCTGATCTATTTTTCCATGATCCATGAATTCCCCAAGTGGGGCTATGATTTTTCTGCCTTTCCAGCAACCCCATCTCCACCATCCCAGCTCCCCAGCACCGGAACAGTGCTTGCCTTGGGCAATTTCTTTTCAGACAGCATTACTTAAGGAGGAAATGGGACGTCTGCTGGTGTTCCTAAAGCCCTGAGGAGTGTTTGCTGAACACCTGCCCCCATCTTCTCCAGGTTCTAAGGCAGTATAGTCAAGAGACTGGGCCACAGCCTCTGAAAAGTTTAGCCCCTAGGTCTGCAGGTGAATCTAGAAGACTCCATGGAGACTTGGAGACCACTTTTCCATGAACCAAGTAAAGCACCATAAAGTCATTGCTCACAAATCCATTTCAGTCCTCCATTATCTGTGTGTCTGACACTGCTTCCTGTTACCAGACTCAGTGTTGTCATCAGTTTCCACTTATTTACTGCTCTCTGGTGCATTGTGTACACTTGAAGGATGTTGAAATATAATGTACATCTAAGTCACCAGTTCTAAGTCAGGATACATCAGGAGATGTTTTAAGGGAAACCATTTGAGGAAAAGTTGTATACATGGCATATAATGTAATAACTATTATAAAGGCAGTGACTCCCACCCTGATGAATAATAATTACAAGTTGATTGTCTTTTTAAATGCTGTGGAGAATACCATGGTATGTACAGACATGGGCTTAGAGGTGTGTGTGTGTGTGTGTGTGTGTGTGTGCAGTAGCTTATGATAAACAAAATCAGCAAATTTCTCCCCAACCTTTCTGCAAACATTAAGCTTTCACTGGCTGCGAAGGGAAGAGCCTGCATCTCCTCACTCTGGCTGTGACTGCTTCCTTCTGTCAGCTCCCTGGAGTTGCTGACCCTTACTCCTCCAGAGAGATAGCTCTGTTCCAAAAGATAAACACCAGTAGTTAGAGAGAAATAGGGGTGGGAGGGGGCTGGGAGAGCAAGTCTCTCAGTTATTGTTTTCTTGGCGTTCTCCTGTAGAAACACAGACAGTCTTTATGGATAAGACATTTCTGATTCCCGCAGCTCCAGCCTGAGATGTGATGGCAACCATGCATCTTCTGGGGTAGGGGTGGGGGGTGGTATCAAGGTGCTCGCATGTTTCCTTACTTCTTTCCAGGGATGTTCCACCTCTGAGGAATCGAGGGGATGAGGCACCTAGCTAGTGCCCACTTGTACAGAGCAGCTGGGCAGGCTGCTAGCTTGTTGAGAGGCGGCATGTGAGCTCCACACAAATCTCCTCTGTGCCAGCTCACGGAGCTGTTGGCTCGGCGCCTGCTCCCCTCTGCTCAAGCTCAGGGGAGCCCCAGGGTGGGCTGGGGGAGGGCACAAGGCTCGTTTGGTGGCTGCAAATTGACTTTCCCTCACTGTTGTTGCTGGCAGAATACGTACACCAATGCGGACAAGCTCCTAGAAGCAGCCGAGCAGTTGGCTCAGACAGGGGAATGTGACCCCGAGGAGATCTACAAGGCAGCTCGGCACCTGGAGGTGCGCATCCAAGACTTCGTGCGCAGGGTGGAGCAGCGGAAGCTTCTCTTGGACATGTCTGTCTCCTTCCACACACACACCAAAGAGGTAAGGGGAGCTGATGGCAGAAGGGGATCTGGCTGGGTTGGTTTGTTCTGTCAAGTGTCAGATTGATTTTGTAGGAAGATGGCCCCCAAGGTGTGACCAAGGGTCCTGAGAGATCTGGGGGTACTAGCCTTCCAACATTGATGATGTTAACCATTTGTTTCTGATAACCTGTACTTCAGTCTCAACCAAAATAGGGCAAAATTTCTTCCCATCAACGCTAACATGGAAAGGGTCATGGAAGCAAATGGTTTGGGGGTTTTGTTTTTATTAGAGAAGTTATAGGTTTACAGAAAAGTTATGCAGAAAGTACATAATTCCTATTTATCACCCCCACACAATTTCCCCTATTAAGACTGCATCAATGTGTTACTCTTATTACAATTGATTAATCAATGTTATTATAATTATACTGTTAACTATAGTCCATTGTTTACATTAGGAGTCACTCTGTGTTGTACAGTTGTGTGGTTATTTAATTTTTAAAAAACTTTTTAAATTTTTAAAATTTTAAACTGTGGTAACATGTATACGTCTCCTAAAATTTCTCATTTTTACCAAGATATGATATTAAAAAATATACAATTCAGTGGTATTAATTACATTCACAATGTTGTGCTACCATCATCACCATCCATTACCAAAACTTTCCATCAGGTTTTGAGGGTCTTTTACTGTTATTCAGTCTGCAGCTGGAGAATTTGGGGAGCCCCTGTTATAGAAATAGTCACAGCAAGAGGAAATAGAAGCTGAGCAAACACACTTCTCCCCACTGCACACCCAATTTATTTTGGTTGCTGTCTTCTGTCAGAAATCAGACAGCTTTCAGATCAGAAATCCCCTGTGATAATCTTTACTATCAGCAAGGAACATACAGAGTTTGCACATGTGTTCTACATTTTTATTTTATTTTATTTTTTTAAGTAAGGAATTTAATTTTCTTAATGAGGTTGCCTTGGGATGATATGAAGTGAGTTAGTTCTCACCCTGCAAGAGTGTGGGTTGACTGATAGTGAAGGAATGGAAATCGAGGTGCCCTCCACGCAGCAGGAAGCCAGCTGGGGTTAAATCCAGGTTTGAATCATCCACAATGTGGAGAAAGGAGAGGGGAGGATGGGTCACATTAGGTTGTTGGCAGGGCTGAGGGGCCCTATAAAGAGAAGGAGGGTTGCAAACCTGTGATTGCTTTTCATTTCTGATTAACACAGGGCACTGTGAAATTGAGTAAGTGGCCAGAAAGGAGGCACATTTAGCATCTTCCATAATAGCACCCTTGGCAGATGAACTCATTAGGTGTATGCATGCTTGTGTTTCCCCCCAGGAATTCATTTTAATGGAGTATTAATTAAAGCTTGATTGCTACTCAGGAAAAAAAATTAACCTTACTTAATTAAGTTGATTTTTGATATTTGAGATGCATTAAGAAGCCTGGTTGTTAACACTACACAAGCTTTTCTGACACTTCGTGGGAATGAATGCAAATCATTGCGGTTCCAACCAGAGAAAAGCGTGAAAAGATAATGTTTTCTAAACTGAGCTTCCCCGGGCAGTTGAAGGGCTGGCCCACTGAGGCGAGCTCCCTGAAGCTGGCTTGCCTTCCGCTTAGTGGGACCACAGCCAGTCTCTGATGAATGTCCATAAGGCAAGAGATTAGCTTTAATCTGGATCTTCCTGCCTGATTGTCTGCTTGCTTGTGGCTCACCTGGTCCCTAATGATGGTTTCAGAAACCAAGGCATGTGTCTTCCTTTTAATAACAAACCATAGGTGATGGCACAGAGCCTAAAAGAACAGGAGTCATGCTCCTTGTGAGGGGGTTGGGGGCACTGGCTGCATAGGGAGGTGGTGGATGAGGTCAGTTTCCATAGCAGTTGGTTCTGGCTTCAGCTTCCTGGAGTCCTCTTATCTGAGTAGGGAGGGGTGGGCTGGGAGGGAGGGGGCATGGCTTCGTTTTCCCCTTAGACTTTACCAGCCTCTGCAGTCCTTCATTTGTAAAATTATGCAGCTGGACTCGGTGACTCTACGGCTCCTTAACTGCTTTAACATGAATCCACAATTCAATAGTTTTTCTTCTCTTCTTCCCCTCTTTCCTCTGATGATGATGATAATAATTAATAATAATGGTAATTAAACGAAGTAGTGCAGGTAATTTGCCTAGCCTAATATTTGGGTCCTTGTAAGCACTCAATATTTATTAGGTGGTATTATTATTTTTTAATTGGGTACCTACTACATACCAGGCACTTACATACAACATCCTATGATTTAGAGTTTATTAAACATATTTTCAAATGGGAACTGAGGCTCAGAAAACAACTGTCTAAGGTTACGGAGCTTCTCAGTAGTACAGCTGAGATTATACCTGTCTTCCTATCCCACACTTGAGCTCCTTAACTGCTACCACGCTGTGTCCACTTTTCCCCCTTTTGCATCTCTTCTTCTCCTCTGTTCTTCCTTCTCCTTACTCTTCTTTTTCCTCTTTACATTTTTAGACTCCTAATGGACAGGGTAGATCTTGACTGAGAAATATATAGTAAGCATTGCCAGGTTTGGGAGAGTGGAAGATAGAAATAGCTGAAGTTTTTAACCATTGTTTTCCCACATACCTCCCAAACCTTGCCAAGCTTTGTCCTATTTGAATCTGAGACTTGTTTCTCCACTGGCACTCAACCTATAAAATCACATTCATATGAAATAGTATTAGAGGGAGCAGTGCAATACTGGGGGCAGGCAAAGAAAGAGCATAGGAAACTAACATTTAGTATTTACTATGTACTATATATATGTGGCGGGTATAGATAGAGTTATAGGTTTAATATATATTTATATATATTTTAGTAGTCATGGGTATTGTCATTTTTATTCCTGTTTTACTGATGGAAAAAACAAGGTTCAGAGAAATTAATAACTTGCCCAGGGTCTTGTAGTTAGAGATCTACAAAGTCCATGCTTTTTATCCTTTGCCACATGGAGGTTCACATAAAGGCCAGTAAACAGACTTGGAGGATTTTTCTCCATTGTGGAATTTTTTAGAACAGGAGGCAGTCAGGAATTGGCATAGTCTCTTGCCTTGGGATCCCCAAATATAAGTGGGAAATTAGGAACAGTCATGCCTGGATGTAAAGTGCTATATGGATCTTACTGTTTAAGAGATCTGCAACTCTCAGATCACCCAGATTCTGACTTCTTTTCAGTTTGGAAAGAAAAGCATTACATTGAGTGGCTACCACAGAGAAGCTGCTCACAGAGGCCATGCAACAGAGCTTTGTATCTGTATATTCCCTGTTGGTCACCTTCCCACCCCCAAACAGCCTCTCTGAGGCCCTCTTTAACTGATTGTTCAAGGAAAGGTAGAGAATAAGACATCTATGTATGTATGTATGTGTCTGTGCACACATGTATATACACATGCATGTGTGCACACACATTAAATACAGAAGGCCTTGGATGGCAGAAAGGTCTGATTTCCAGATCTAGTTCTTCACTGGGCATACTGTGTGCCTATGGGAAAATTACTTGATCTCTCCATTACTTGGTAATAATTAAGATGATAGTGGTTACAAACTTAAGTAGTACAATACTAACATCTATTGTTTCCTAGTGGGAAACTCTGTCTCAAATTTATCCTTAGTGCAGCTCTAAAGTAGGCTTAATAAAGAACTTGAAGACTCAACTCAGGCATCATTTTTCCTTGAAATTCTTCCCTGGGGCCTCCAACTTCCCACCCTAAACTGGACTAGAGCACAGTGTGCATTCCTCTATCCATGGTGCCCAGATCACTCCAAGCCGTGATTATTTCTTCCTCACTAAATTGGGAGCTCTTATATATAAGAGTACATATATGGATAGATATGACATATTACTATATGTACCTTCCAGTGTCTGATACACAGACATGCTGAATAAATATTGAATGAATGAGTTTACTTGACAATGAAAAGATAGTCTCTCCGAAAAAAAAAAGAAAGAAAAAGAAAAGAAATAATGAAAGGGAAAAGCCCATTCAACCACATCTTTCATTTATGCAGACAGTATAAATAAAAGGGAGCAGGGGAATCTGAGCTTTCCCCTAGGACCTATATAGCATGCAGAAAGGGATTATTAGGTGAGCAGAAATGAGCATCCTTGAATGGTCTAATGAAGGGAACTCCTGTGGTTTGATCTTTCTGAATTCTCTTTAAAACCTCTCAAGACTCACCACCTCTCAAACCTCACTAAGCGTGGGTCCAATTAGATCCTGGGTTCATTAACTCTTGACTCCCTCCTCCTGACTCTGCATGCAAACTTCTGGCTTTTTACTCAAGGCAGGCGTAGTAAGCAAGTCTTCTAGTTTACAGGTCTGCTAGGGAATTTAGAGTTGCCTTGCTTAGTGAAGGAAAGGATAATCTGCTCAGCCTTGCTAAAGTGGCCTTGAATGGTGTTAGGGTTGTTGGTAAACAGAACCTTCCTGTCTCCTTATAGCTAACTCCTTCTTTCCTTTTTTCCTACCTACCTACAATTATTTGCTGAGTTTCTGCATTAGTGCCAATCTGTAATAGAATGCCATTGTAGGCTGTGATTTTCATGGAATTAAAGTTCCTTTATAGGAGATTTCTGAGAGGGAACTGAATTTCCATCTTCATAGATGTTTTAACCCAAAACTCCTATGACTCCCCAGGCTAAAGTTCATAATTTTACTTTTGTGTGCTTCCCACACCAAAAGAGATTTACCTAATTGGAGTCAGAAAGGGAACAGAAGAAAGATATAAGAAAACATAACCTCCGGCCTCATTTCTTCTGTTGATTGCAGAGTCTGCTTAATCCTATTGGCCCTGTTTTGTAGGGGGATTTGGAGGGATTCCAGGAGACTGGAGGGTTAAAACCTCCTAACCTTTTCATCTTAGTGTTATTCATAATCTTGAAAAATTAGAAACCATCTAAATGTTCCACATTGGGTGATGTGTTAAATAAATCGTAGTGCATCTATATAATGAAATACTATGCATGCATTATACATCACATTGTAATCATGAATGGCATGAGGAAGGGCTCATAGTATAATAAGTAAAAATTTGTTTATCTACCGTGACTACAATTTTGATCACACACACATAGAATAAAGATCAGAAGGAAAAAGTTAAAGATTTTATGTTAATTAAAATTTCTTTTGTATATTTTTCTGTTATACAAGTTTTCTTCAATGTTCATATTTTTAACTTATAATCAGAAACAATCCTAATAAATATTAGTTTAGAAAACAGGACAACTTTTTATCCTTACAAAGAAAGAAGAGCTGCTCAATAAAGAGAGGTGACAAACGTGCTTGGGACCTTATGCATTCAGAGCCTCAGATGTTACACAGATTGTGCTGAACATTCAAACGTCTTCTTTATACCCGGGGCCAAGAGGGCAGCCAGCTCTGTTTGCTGGTCTGGAGAGCTAGGGAGGGTGTAGGGAAAGTATTGACCTGAGTCCCCATTTTCTTTTTCCAGAGAAAAGGCATTTGTAGCAAGTGTCATCTGCTCTGCAGATTGTCCAGACAGAATTCTCTTTCCTTGCTGTGTTTCCATGGAAATGTTGCAATCTCCTGGCTTTCAAAATATACATTTTTAGGTATTTTTGTAGTAAGAATGTGAGATAAAATTAACTAAGGAAAGTGGCCAAAATAATCAACCTTAACTCTTTATTAGGCATCTTAATTAGATGTCCACTTCCATTTGTCTCTAACCCTCTGGAATCATTATTCCATGGTACTCACTGCTTAAATAGGTGTTTGCATGCATGCGCACACACACACACACACACACACTACAAACACCCCACAATCACATGTTCCTCTACCCCCCCACACCCTAGAGCCAAAACTAAATTCACCTTCAAAAGGGATGATGGCCTCAACAATAAACTAGCTTCATCCTCTTATTTCAGTTGCCCAAACTATTTATTTAAGAAATGAAAGCTGATGGTCAACGCCAAGGAAGATGAGGGAATGGAGAGGGTGGTTCACTCTGTGGAAATGATATTCCGCTCAACATCCCTAGGGTTCCATCAATTGTATCAGTATGATGGTGTCAGAGCTGTGCAAATGGAGCAACCAATTAGCAGGAAAAAGTGATGAAGTAAAATGACTTATTTTCTTAACCACTCATACATAAGTCTCATTATTTCTACACACCTCCTAGTTTCTCCCTTCCTCATCCTCTGCCTTCCTGCCTTTTGCTGTTGCCTTTATGCAGGCTTTCACACATGGAGCAGGATTGGGTCTGTGGGCTGGCCCCTGACTGCACTGGTTTCACTATTAGTGCTAAGCTATGTTCAGCATTAAAAGGCTCCCTTAACTCTGCCTGTGCCCATGTTCCAGAAATTCTCAAATTAGATCCTTTCTTTTGGACTAGGTATCTTCGGCCACAACCACATGTGGTGCCTAACAGAACACAAAAAGCCATCGACTGTGTATATGAGCACGGACTAAGTAATAATTGCTAAGCAGACAGCAGGACTCTGAAAGAATGGGTCATACATAGCACAGGTGCATCTGGAATTGTCTGAACATGGGATTCCTTGGGGAGGGGGGAAGGAGGGCATTGATGGAGAAGGTACATGCTAAAATGTTAGACCCTAGAGAAGCAGAGGGCAAAGTGGATTACCCAAGGGGAGAAAAAACAAAGCAAAACAAAACATGTGAGTGCTGTCAAGATACCTTACTCACTCCATGAGTTTACCTCATTAGCTCTGGCAACCATTGGTTTGTGGTAACGTAAAGTGAAAGGAGATCATTCTAGCTGGGTCCCACTGGCCACCTGATGATTAATAAATTAGCAATAAAATTGTTTTTCTAATCTAGACTCTTCAAGCAATCTAAACATGCTTTTCAGGGCTAAGTTAGATGGACACACTCAGGATAGGACTGTCAGAGAGCAGGAAAAGTGCGGGTGGATTTCCTCATAAAGAAATGATGCTGAATTTCTTTTCTAGACTTACACTGACCCTCACTTATGGTTTAGCGTTACCAATGTTTACTTCAGACCGCTTTATGGTACCTCAGAGGTGCGTATTCAAAGCCATGAGCCTGCAATTTAAGTTTGCTGCCACCAAGTGGTGCCTGTGTGCTTTTGTCTCACTGCATTTGCTTTCCTTAGTGGCTCTCTACTCCGGCTTTCCAAGTTTTAAATAGAATCTTAACCAGGTCTCAAAATTTTCCTTGGACTGGTGCAAAACTCTCTGGACTTTGGACATCTTGGTGTCAAAGCTACACCTACAGTTTTTCAGCTTAGTGAAGCACTCTTATTACAGCTCTCACCCCTACATCAGCTTCTGAAGAGAAACTATACCGTTTTAGAGCTGAAAGCGCTCTTAGAGACAAGCTAGAGAAACCCTAATATGCATTTCTTATTAAATATGAAGTAAGTGAATCCAGGAGAAGTAAGGTCATTTGCCCAAGGTCACAGAACTAGCTAAACAATGGCAAATTCAAGGATTTCAGTTGACACTACATTTTAATTCCATTCAGTTAATCCTATCCTCCTTTCTTTTCTTTTTTTTCTTTTTTTTTTTTCCTTACTACAGAAGAAAAATAAAGAATACACTAACCCTTTGTCTCCGGGAAGTTCCTTCCCCTATCGCTAAGTCAAATTCTCTTCAATCACTGGCAATTTTTATTTGACATTTTATCCTCTTGAATGTAGAACAGCCCCCTTCTTTTTCTTGGCTGTTAACCATTGAACTGAGCTGCAGCTTCTGCTGTAGTTTGCTCATCTTAGCTGATTTTCCTTGGTGGTAGGTTTTAACTCTACTTTAGACAAGAGTTTCTTCATAATCCAGTAGACTATATGATCAGAAATTTGAAAGGGAAATCAGCTTCAATTCAGTAATCAAAAATTATTTTGGGGGAGAACACAATTTTCTAACAATAGTGATTTCAGAGGTTAGGGTGTATCCTCAGATGTCCCTACTCTTTCTCAAGAAACCTCTATGTTTGCAATGCTGACACCTCATTTTTGTTTGGCAGTTTTTGTCTGGTAATTTTTATCTTTGTCACTACAATTTAGCTGCATGACCACCAGGTGGAGGGAGGGTCTCCTGGTGGATTTCCTCAGAAAGGAATGATGCTGAATTTCTTCTCTAGACTCACACAGGAGGGGTCCAAGCTTTTATTAAGGAAAAAAATAGACCTCCAAGCCATTAAAATAGCTTAAGTATAGTACTTAAAACAAAAGTATTTTAAATAAAATAAAATCCACAAGCTGCACGTAAGCCTCTTTCCTAGCACTCCTATTCCTGTGGCAGTGATTGCCAGCGGGATGAGTCAGTCTTCAGCCTCAGGACCTTCCCGCCTCTCCTCTGCTGAGACTTTGAGTTTATTTTTCTTCTCTTAAATGACCTGCTCCCTGTCCACAATTTTTATCCATATCTTTTCTCATGTCTTTTTCTTTTGTTAAAATGAGAAATGTCTAGACTTTCTAGTCTCTAGGCTTTTCTCGGATGTCCCAAGACAAAGCTGGAAAAAGAGAAAAGAGAGGCCCACTTCAGTCTAGCATCCTGAAGGGTCAAGTCTGGTGTTTATCTTCTACCAGTTCCAAAAGGAAGTGGTCCTTGAAACTTGCCCTCTTTCTTATAACTGGAACTGGACATGGGTTGTATGAAAAATATTTTAAAAATTTAATAGTAACCAACACTTACATAGCAAGAAATATATATGCCAGGCACCGTTCCTAGGTGCTTAAAATATATATATATATATATTTCTTGTCTATAATCCTTACAACAATTCTGTGGGGTGAGTACTGTTGTCCCCATTTTACTTATAAGGAAAACTGGGGTGCATATAGGTTAGGTAACTTAACTAAGGTTATATAACTGTGACATGGTAGAACTGAGATTTGAAACTCTTAACCACTACGCTATATTGCCTCATTATATAATAATTTTTTGGAGAATCTGTTATCTCTTACCCAAGGATTTCAGCACACTTAGCAACTGGTTTTGTTCTCTAGGCAAAACTACAACCAGAAAGTATGAAGTGACATACTTCACCAAAGTCCTACACTTCCTGGTTTTATACTGATTTGAAATATTCTTTTACCCCATAAGTACATTCGTACTTGTAGAAACAAGTAGCTCAGCTTATATGGTTTGTAAAATTAGTTTCTTTTTTTTACAGTAAAATGCTTATTTTGAAAGAAAATAAACTGAATTCATTACAACCAGATTGCAAACTGCTAAATGACAGGGACACTGAACTGTAGCAATTTGCATTCCCTGCAGTGATCAGCACAATGAATAATGTGCTATTAATAAAGAAATATTTGATCCTCATAATCTTTGAAGTGAACACGGAAGATATTGTTTTTCTCATTTTGCATTGAGGAAACTGAGACTGAGAAAGGTTACTCACCTGTCCAAGGAAGGGCATTGTTTACAACCCTTACTTGCCACCTCCAGAGCTCATTAACCTTCCTGTTAACCCAACCTCTTCTGTCTCATCTAGGGCATCTCCTGGCTAAAGAACAAAGAATAACTTGTCCTAAATCTTGAAGGACATTATTTGTTTCTTTTTATTGTTTCTTTTCTTTATCCCTTATTGCAAAGGCCATAACATTATTGACCATACAGAGAACCAGCTAGATTAAATAATATTCTTGAAGTGAATATTTATCTATGTTTTTTTTTTTAACTTGGAAGACTCATACAATATTAGAACCAGAAAGTAACTAACCATTTTATTTTATGTTTTTCCCAACCTATTTTACACATGAAGTCACAGAGATCAAGGGGTAGATTGATTTGCCCAAAGGCACTACGAGTTATGGGAAGAACAGAGCCCCAAATTCACATCTTCTGATTCCTAGTCAATCAGTTTTCTCTCTACTGGCCTTTCTCCTCATAGAGCTCTGAGCTTGTCTTTCTGCTAGCCAGGTGATGCTTCCTGGTTTCAAAACAAACACCAGATTCATTGTTCCCGCCATCACTTATGAAAATGTTCAACACCAGTAGTCAATGGCAGAGACCTGTGGCATGCCACTAGAGACCTATTTTCAGTATGAGAAAGAGCTATCGATAAATGAGTTTTTCAACTCATCAATAAATGAGGAATTCAGTTCAACTCCTTAACATTTTCTGTGATTATTATGTTCCAAACACTATACTTACTTCTTTTAAAGTTATCTGACCATTTGATTTGTTTCCAAAATAAAGGATCATCTTTTCTGCCCCCCCAAAAAAATAAATAAATAAAGTTATCTGACCAGTAATGTCCTCCTGCCTGCATTTCATCGTCTTGAATACCATGGAGGAAATGTCTCATACATTTATAGAAATTAAGATAAGCATTCAACTTTTTAACCAACTTAATGATCCTGAAAAGAACAAAATACTTTAACATAGTACATATTATGCTTAATAAACCATTTGGTTCTTATTGAGTACCACATTATTTTCTGCATGATATATTTCAAGGAAGCAACATCTAGCTTCCTGAAGGACAACGTGCAGTGTCCTTCCTTTCCTCCTTTTTGAAAGATTAAATAGTACTTGCCCATCACCAGTCTTCTGTACCTTGTTCTTTCCAGTCTCTCAAAGGTGAGTGATCTCTCTGCTCTAAGACCACCTCTGTGGGTTTCACTGGACCACAGGGAAGTAAACTCAGTGATGGCTTCTGTCCTTAGGGAATGCCAACTCTAATGGAGTGAGCTTAGCAAAGATGTGTACTGAATATAAGTATATAAACACGAACCGACACATAGGCAGGCTGATGGGACAGGATGGATCTGACGTGCACTGACTATGGAGGTCAGGGTGGCCGACCCCAGGCAGGCTTTCTTGAGCTTGCTCCAGCCGTGGCCTATCCATCTGCTCTGAGTGGAGCCTCTTCTTTCTCCCCCACAGTTGTGGACATGGATGGAAGACCTTCAGAAGGAGATGCTGGAAGATGTCTGTGCAGACTCTGTGGATGCAGTCCAAGAACTGATCAAGCAGTTCCAGCAGCAGCAGACAGCCACTCTGGATGCCACGCTCAATGTCATCAAGGAAGGCGAAGACCTTATCCAGCAGCTCAGGTCAGCGCCTCCCTCCCTGGGGGAGCCCAGCGAGGCCAGGTCAGCATGGGAAGTACTATCCAGTGGGAAACGCCTTGGGCTAAAAGTGAGATAAGTCATGTCCCAGTCTTGACTCTGCCACCACCAGCTTTGTGGTCACGTGTGAGTGTCAGCTTCTCCATCTGTAAGATATAAAAATGCCTGCCACTATACCTAACTTGAGTTTAAAATGAAATGATAAATAGAAAAGTCCTGATGTTTCAGAGGGTTATTGATCATTTAAGATGTTTTTCAGTAATAAATAAATAACCTCTCCATTAAGAATTAGGACATACTTGGCCATGTGGAGGAATGGCCATTACGGAATATAGTATTATCTGGCATCTGACCTTAGGCTGAACTCTGAACTCCAATGCCCTACCTGTAAAACGTGACCATTTGCTGATGGTTGGCTTTGTCTCCATGAGGATGGAGAGAGTGTGTGCACATTAAGCCCTCCAGTATCCATGTATGACTGTTCCACTCTTCTCTGTGCTGCCCAGAAAATAAAACTTTTATATCAATTTAAACATAACTAAGGAAAAAAATCTTGTCTAAAACCTTATCTTCACTTAGAATTATCCGTACCATTGCCTCCTGTCCGTTAACATCAATATCTAATTTCCTGTCCCTGTCAAAGGCACTGACTCCTCAGATATAGGTGTCGTGAGCCCTTGAGCAAGCCCTCGGCAACCAGCCCTGTGCCCAGGTGCCGTATAAATAGGATTTGATGGTGCTAATGATGCCTGTCTGCAGGGACTTTTCCCTGCCCCCAAATCACTGAGTGCTGGGACTTCTGCCAGCTCTGGACAGAAACAATCTCATCAAGTCCCAGCTATCCCTGGGCCCTGAGGGAATTACTTCAATTGGAGAGGGCTTTCCCTTCCATACCAGTTGTCCAATTAAATAAACAATGAGAAATTACCTTTAGAAGGCCCTGACATGTTTTTCTGTTGGAAATTAATAATTGCCATTCCAAATACACACAGGAGATGTTCTGGAGCCTCCTGTTGCATACTAACAAGACACATTCTTTCCCTTCTTCCCCGAATTCATCTTCATAAATAAACAACACATGACAGTTCTGTCTGCTCACCTAGGAAACTCCATTGTCACTTGCTTCTAAAGAAAATCGCAAGTAGTGGACAGTCACGTCACCTCTCTGTGCTTCAGCTGCTTTATCTGTGTAATTAAGGAGGTTCACTGAGGAGCTCTGTCAGCTCAGGAATTTTGCGATGGTTTTTTTTCTCTTCAAATACATTTCACAAGCTTGCCTGGCTTCACCCTCTGAGGGGCTGGGTCTGTGTAGATGCCACGTGCTCTTAACGTCTGCCGACACTGCACAATGTCCAGGGACTTAAGGCTCCTCCATGGTGGTGAAGGTAATGGTGTGGGTGATGCCTGTTCTACAAGTTTAAGTTCCCTGGATTCTGGAGAGGACCACAGGTGTGTTACCAAGAACACAGGGGCCCATTTGTCCTTCCATCAGCCTGACTCTCCCTAGGGTCCCCTCCCTGACTTCAAGGCCAGTATATAGAAAAAGAGGTATAAGGTAGAAATTGGCAGGATGCTTCACACACCAGAAACAGATCTACTTTAGGTCTCCGTGGTTCTCTTGGCCCTCATCATTGAAGTCCTTACAGTGGTTTCTGCCTCCTCTCCACGATTCTTCTGAGAATCACACTGACACTTGCAAAATGGTCAGAAAGCATTCTCTTCCTTCTGGAAGCTGTGTGCTGGAGGGAGACTTGAGATGAGCAGTCAGAAGGAGCAATCATATCCCTCAACAGATGCATAGTGGATACTATTGAGTAGCTCTCTTGTGCTCTTTTCACGACTGGGGGTATCCATGCAATGGCCAGGTGGGACCATGCCTGCTTCATGCCCTAACAGGGCAGGGTGAGGAAGTAGGAGTTGGTGGCTCTCTGAATGACAGGAGAGGGGGCTCCACACACTGGCTTTATGTGTTCCTCAGAAACAGATCATGTAAGCTCAGAGACCATTGCTATGGAGAAAAATACAGCCTAAAAAGGCCTGGTATGGATGGATGGGGGTGAAATGGAAAGGCTTTCAGAAATCCTGCTGATAAGAGAGTTTAAAACTGATGATTTCCCCCTTGCCCTCTGGCTTCTTAAATTGTATAAAGGCCATGATGTCATAAGATAATGAATGTGCCCATTTATTTCAAGTTTTAGGGCTCTAGCTTACAAAAGGCCCTATATAGAAAATTTTCCAATTATAAATATCTCTTTGCAGGTCTTAAAACCACCTCCCTTCTCTGAGCAGGCCAATCTTGGTCCCCTCTAAAATGTGTCACCTGCCACCACTATTTTGTTTGTTTGTTTAAAATATTTTTTATTCTGATAACATATATACCACCTAAAATTTCCCATTTTAACTACTTTCAAATATACAATTCAGTGGAGTTAATTACATTCACAATATTTTGTTACTATCACCACCATCCATTACCATCACCCTAAACAGAAACTCTGTACCAATTAAGCATTAACTCCCCATTCCCTATCCCCACCCCAGCCCCTGGTAATCTGTATGCAAGTTTCTCTTTCGAATCCACCACTACTTTTAAACAGGCTCTCTTCAGAAAGTGTGGCCCCTTCCCATCTACTTAGCTGAATTCATCCTTTTCTTCAAACCCTCAGATGAAAACTCATCCTGTTCAAAACCTTTGTTGGGGGAAACGGATGTGGCTCAAGAGGTTGGGCGTCCGTCTACCATATGGAGAGACCAGGGTTCGATCCCCGGTACCTCCCGGTAAAAAAAAAAAAAAAAAAAAAAAGCAAAACCTTTGTTGGTTGTCTGTCCCAGGCTGTGGTGGTCTAGCCTTTACTCTCTGTCCCACTTGACAGAGCACTCGACACTTGCACCCATTCTGAATTAATAGTCATTCATGAAGCAGGTTACTGGACACAGAGCACTTCCATACGCACTGCCTTGTTTGAGAGCAGATGGCAAAGTGAGCAGAAAGGGGTTACAAGTCAGGATCAGGGAGGTGATTTCCTATGTCCATGCATGTCAGAGTGGGAACTTAATCCAGGTTTGCAAATTAAAACTTAAAAACACCCATCCACAACTTTTGCATAGCATTGTAAAGTGTATGAACAATTTTGGCCACTGTGATCTCGTCTCATTTTAACAACAATCCTGTGAGGTACACTAGGAAGGTTTTTATGTGTTCATTTAATTAGTCTCCTCTTATACATTGTGATATAATGTATATGTGTATTAAAACTATATACATTAGACTGTGTGTGTGTGTAATATTGTATGCTTTCTAGAGCCCTTTCCCGTACATATTTCGTTTGATTCCTTTCACAGTTTTGTCTGAGGACTAGGAGATCAGCTAGTGTTGGAAAGAGGATGTGTGTGCTGTGAGAAAGAGGATACATACAGATTTAGTTCACCTACCAAGCAGATGGTGCCAGGCTCACCACTGAGTGTGATCAGTGTCTGTGGTTTGAATGTTCAGCTGACCCCCATGCACCTTTGCTCAGATGAGGAGGGTATCCCTCCTCCGTTGTCTCCTCCAACATGGCCAGCCCCCTTTTTTTTCTCCCCACTCTGCCACAGGGACTCAGCTGTGTCCAACAACAAGACGCCCCACAGTAGCTCCATCAGTCACATTGAGTCAGTCCTGCAGCAGCTCGACGACGCCCAGGTGCAGATGGAGGAGCTGTTCCACGAGCGCAAGATCAAGCTGGACATCTTCCTGCAGCTGCGCATCTTTGAGCAGTATACCATTGAGGTAGAGACGGGGTGGAGGGCCTGGGTGGGTGGAGTGGGCCTGCTTCCAGGGACGGAACAGTCATATAGGGCAATAGAGGGCAGTGGGCACTGAGGGTGCATTTTTAGAAATCCCCAAATTCATGTTCCACCGTGTTATATTCCCTCTCATCCCTCGCTCCCCCACCGCCAAGCAGTGCCCTCTCATTTGCCTTCTGTCTGGGGATTACTTCATTGAGAAATTCTTTTGTTGCTGTTCGTTAGCCTCTTACTTGGTACTTTGGTTCCTGCAAGACCAGAGAGTTGGCTGTTTGCTGAATGAGATAGAGACATTGAATTCTCTATCTTTGTAGGTAGATAGATTACAATTAGGTAGTTCCTCAGCTGATAAATACGTAGATCAAGGTTGAGATGAAATTACACAGCAGCCAGAAGTCAGGAGCTCAAGGATGTCAGAACTTTGTATGTGTAAAAAACTGTTTCCTCAGTTTTCTTTCTGTTAGGAAAGTAAGCTTGTGCTAGGGCCATTGGTTTGTCCTTCTCTTAAACTCCTCTGTTCATTTTTTGATGGTCAGAATTGGGTGTGCTATATTTATGTCCCCATTGTGATATCAGCTAATAATGTCTGCCCCCACATAATAGTCACATTTGATTATTTTCTACTTTGAAACAGTAACTAACAGTAGGCTAGTAGGGCTTGTGAGGTCTGAAGAGTATCTAATACCTAAAACACTTCTCTTTTTCAGTAATGGTGAAGCGTGAAATTAAAGGCACTGCCTTCTCTGTGCTCCTGGAGGGTGTGGTAGGAAGGAAGGGCAATTCTCCATCCACCATTTCTTTTAAACTTCATCTTGCTCTCCCACCATCTCCCCAGCTTTGGGGCTTATGGGTTTCTAGGACTGATACTCCTGATAGTCTCTGTGAAGACCGCCTTAGAACTGGTTTGGAAGCAAAATGATTTCTAGAGGTTTTTGAAAGCTCTAGGATCCCAATCCTTGGAAAGACTCAGGAGCAGAGAACTGTCCTGGCAACAGCTGCCTTTTCTTCAATCCCAGGAACCAAATGTGATTACACTGAGAATCTGAAATGTAAAAGAAGAGCAATCCTTAACGTAGCCATCCTCCTTTCCTTATTCTCGTATGATTTTTCTCTTCTTATAAACACACCTCTACCCCTGACTCCTTGGGAGCCATTGTAATTTCTTGCTTAAATTAAATTAAAGAAATTTCAGGTTCTAAAAGGTGCTTTCTGGGCAGTTTCTGGAACAAAGGAAAAGACAAGTCTTCAAATCTAGATCTCAGTTATTCTTCCAAGTGATTCCCATAACTTTAGGTGAAATTATCTATACTTTTAATTTGTAGTTTACTTTGAATCTACACTCAAAAGGATTTCAGGTGGCGAGTAGTAGTAAAACATCTATTGAAAGAACAGTTAAAATGCCAGTTAAAAAATAGAGATATTGACATGTAGCAAAGAGTGAATGTGGCAAACTTCATAAAGCTAGGGTGACAAAGATAAAAAAGAGAGAAAAAAGAAAGGGTGTGAGTTATTGTTTCTTAGTAATTGGGAGTGAGGCTCAAAATAAATAGACGTTACATTTGATTACAGGCATCCAAGCCCCAGGCACTCCCACAGTCCTTCCTTGGCTCCACTTCTTCCACTGGGACTAAATATATCCATGGAGAAGATGATGTAGGCAGCTTTGTAATTTTGTTGCTGTATTCTTTATTTACTTTTTCATCACTCTAGGTCCACATCAAAAAATGCTTAAAGGGGAAGGAACCAATCTGGATGTTTGATTAAGTAGCTGTGGTTTCGAGGTCAGGATTCCTGGTTTAGTTTCATTCTGCCGTAGATTATACCCCTGATATCAACTGGGGACATCACTAAGGTGAATTCAGCCTGTAGTGATTCTGGGCCATTCCATTTTCATTCCTGGAAAATAATCCAAAGCATATGCAGAAAATGTCCTTAAAAAAAAAAAAAAAAAGCTGAATATATCAAATATTTAAAATTGCATCTTATTTATAGCAGTGGAGGAACTTGATATTGATATTGTAATATTTGCATTCTTCAGCCTTTGTATGTGTAAAAATTCCCCCTCCCCAACCCAAGTAATGAACAGTGACTCTTGGTATGCAGTAAAGTAAAAGTGGTGAAATAGTGTGAGGGGATAATAAAATAAAGGAGATAAAAATACTGATTTGGTTCTGCATCCTCTAATTTAGCAATAACATCCAGATTTCAGAAGGGTTCTTGTTTTCCATTTTGGGGGTGGCCCCCAGCTTGGGAAAAATGCTGTACTTAGTCTTTTATAGAAATTGAAATCCTGCCAACTCCATGGAAAAGCACTGCTTCAAGTTAGATTGTCAGAAGTGGTTTTTGAGGTTGAGATTATTTCAAATACCAGTTAGTGTTTAACTGTGTGGATGAAAAGCAAACTTCTAGAGAAGATATCAAGTGTTAAAACTGAGGGTGGTTCCTGAAATGAAAAATGTGTCAGAACTGACACAAGCCAGGGCAGGAACTGTGATTGCAGGACCATGGCTGTGGTTTTCTTTTTTAAAGGAAGGAATTTAATGAACATACTGAAATTCCTGAGGATTACTACTAGACAGAGAGGCCTGCTACCCTGAGATCTGGGGAATCTAAGCATGACTCTTTTATCATATCACTGATGGCTGGGATAGCCGATTAACTTAAAATTTAAGATAGTACAAGAGGTATGAGTTGCTGCATCAATTTCTTTTTATTCAGTTATATTGGTGTATGTGGCTTCTCCAGTAAAACATGAAATGAGACCTTAAGGCAGCCCCCAAAGAGTGAAAATTGTCCCAAATTTGTTGGGCAGGATGTTCAAAACCAGGATTGCAGCTGCATTCTTGAAATACCTTCTTGGACTCCATGGAGACTAGACAAAGTGGCCCAAAGTAGAACATGATGTTCTATAAAGTTTTTTCCTCTAGGTTCAGCCCCTTTCTATGAATGATATTTTATAAGAACTGGTTATGAGAGGGAAAAAAAACACTTCATTAAAGGCTAACAATGTTTATTTTGGGGTGATAAGAACATGGGTGACTTTTCGTTCTTTTTTTAATGCTTTCTTTCATTTACAAGCTCTCTATAATTAATCAGAATAATCAGAAAGAAATTTTAAAAATATTTTTAGAAACAAGGAAAGACCAGTGGTCTCCAAACTTTTTTGATTAGGGTGCACTGTAGCAATAAAATATTTTTGAACTTGCAACTCCTGTATGCATATTTATTTGTTTATGCGTTATCTGCATGTTCTAATATCACTGGCTAATGTAAACTCAATATGCCCTTAGGGTGAGGCGTAGCATTTTCATTAGAGGTTGTGGTTCCATATTTCAAATAGTCTTATTGATCATTTCCGATTATTTTTAGGCTGATTTTATTGACAGATCTGATTAGATTGTCATTGTTTTTTTTCAACCCCATAAATGTGGCTGACAAAGAGCTCAGAATAGGAGAAGTGTCCATTCTGTTGTTCTGCTCCCTTGTGCTTTCTTTATTAGTATCATCTTCGAACTGCAGTTTCTTTACAGGAATCTTGTGAAGCCGTGTATCTTTTTGTGGAGGCTAGTTTAGTTAAAACTACATGATAGATTAATCCCTTTAACTGGGCACATGAAAAGAGCAATACTTTTAAATATGCTGAGAGCAGTTGAATAAATGAGCCACAATCGCCCCTCTGAATTGTGCTCCCACCTTCCCTGAGGCCTCTCCTACCACTACATGAAGCCATCTGCGGTGTGGCAGAGTGAGGCATGGGCATATAGCTACTAGTGTAAGTCTAGTGAAACTTAACATCTTTTTATTGGTTTGATAAAATGTGTGCATGTAATATACTTGTATGCATATTTATAGAGAGAGAGTTTTTCTTTCTATTATCAATGGATAATTTGGAGCATCCCCTGAGATAGGCATACCCTTTTTGGAGAGTACTAGAAAGGACACCAAGAAAGATATTCTCAAAAAGAGATTTTCTGAAAAATATGGGCCATGAAATCTTTCTTTTAAGTCTCTAACACCGTAGTCACAAGCAAAGTTTGCTCCATGGATCTGAAAATGAACTTATATAAATATCTGAATAATTAACCTGAGTAAGGAATGGAATATCCAACTATAAATCTATGGGGTTCTCATTAGGATATATTGGGTCTAGGCTGGAAAATTTCAGCCTAGAGAAGAGACCAGTGGTCTCAACTCTACAATTGGTTGTATGCAGAGGCTCTTAGCATTTATATTTGGAAGAGGTCATTCAGTTCAGCGTTTTGGTCCTATATAGAAAGTCAACTAAATAAACATTTAGTAAGCACCTATTATGTACCAGAAACTTAAGTTAGGCTTTGAGTATAACAAACAATCCCTCCCTTAAATTAGGCTTTGAGTATACAAATAGGCCCTCCCCTTAAGGAATTAGATGGGAAGACACATAAACAAAGTTATCATACAATGTGATAATTGTGTGATCGACATGCTCATGAAGCAATGAGACCACTGAGGGGAAAACAACAAAGCTCAGTCAGGTGACCACGGAAGGTTTGTGGATGATTTTACACCCGGAAGATAAGTAAAAGTTAGTGGCCAGGATTTGACATCACTGGAGGATGCCCTCCAGCCTCAACCAGAATATCTTCAGATCTGGGGAGTGGGGGGTTGGGGAAGAGAAGAGAGGAGGGAGCTCCCTATTTCATTGCTCTGTGGACCAAGTCTCCACCTTTCTACACTTTTATCCTGGTTCTGTTCTCTGGAACAAAAGAACAAATCTACTCCTTCATTTATTTGGCAGCCTTAAAATTTTTTGAAAATGGTTATGATAACCCACTTTTTGCTTCTCTGAAAGTGGTGTCGTATAAATTATTTCTGCAGTCCACTCCGACTCTAAAAGTTCTGTGACCACTTCTTATCATCACATATCCCCAGTTTATTTTCCTCTTTCTGGATATGACATGGTGTCCAGATACCACACTGTCCTGGTCGCCTTCTGCCGAAAGGACTCTAATTAGCTCTGGCCCACTTAACTATGTAGCCCTGGATACAGCATTCAGGAGGGACTGCTGCTTGCCATGATCAGGATGCTAGTGCACTCCCCATGCAGCCCAAGAAATAATGGCCTTTTTTTTTAGTTGCAGTAAAATACACACCACATAAAACTTACCATTTAAACAGTTTTAAAGTGTACAACATACTGGCATTAAGGACGTCCATACTCTTAAGCAAATAGCAACACTCTCTAGTTCCAGAACTTTTTCATCACCCCAAATGGAAACCCTGTACCCATTAAGGAATCACTCCCATGCCCCGCCCCCACCCTCACCCTTTACAACTACTAATCTACTTTCTGTCTCTATGGGTTTGTCTATTCTGGACATTTCATATAAACAGAATCATATAATATGTGGTGTTAGCCTTTTCAGTGGCTTCAAAATCTGTCTTGTCTAGGCTTGTGGTCTCTTAAAAGCCGCTGATTGTCGTTTCAAGGCAAGTGCTTCTAATACATTGACTTTTTTTTTTTTTTTAACTTAAATGTTAAACTTAAAAATGTTAACATAGAAAAGTTCAACCTAAACTTTTTATATTTTTCCTTCTCAAATGTTACTCTCTTTCTCCTTTTTTGGCCCAGTTCTTCAACCAATCTAAGTAAATTTATTTATTTATATATATATATATATATTTTTAAAGATTTTATTTATTTATTCATTTATCCCCCCCCTTGCTGCTTGTGCTTGCTGGGTCAGCCAACCACGCCGTGCGGGCAGGCCTGCCCTCACCAGGAGGCCCCGGGAACCGAACCCGGGGCCTCCCATATGGTAAACGGGAGCCCCACTGATTGAGCCACAGCCGCTTCCCTAATCTAAGTAAATTTAAATTTAATGTGTCATTGCTACCAGTGCTGTGACTGTGTGAAATGCTGGCCGGCTCAGGCAGTCCTTCGCTGGGGGTTCTCCTCAGGGTCACCCAGCACCGTGAGCTGTACAGTCATTCGGTCAGCTGTGGAACGTTGAAGGGCACCATCTTCCAGTCCAATTGCCTAACATTTTCTTCCAAAGGCACAATTGAGATTCTGCCAAAGCCTTGCTGTTCTCCATGTTTGTAACATGCCTCAAATCCACCAGCATACTAACTATATCAAGAAAGGAAATGAGATCTATTTGAGCTGAATCTTCCAGGGTGCCCAGTGATCACTGTAGCATTTTCTAAATGTACCTTGGGTCCTTTTGGAAGGCAATGCAGAATAAATACAATAAATAAACCAAAGAATTCACAGAACGTTTATTGAGTATCTTCTAGACTTTTTGCCAAGTAAATAAACTTCATGATCATTGGGAGTTTTCCCCTACCATTTTCTTTTTTGTTTTTGTTTTGTTTTCTTTTAAATCAGGATACTCACACAGCTTTATTATTCTGGCAAGTCACCTGTTTTCAGTAAATTGTCAAAGATCTCTGATGGAAACTTTCAGATCACTTTGGAGTAGGGTCGCTCAAGGGCTGTGGACCTGAACTCAGGTAACATTATCAAGGTTCAAATGCTGTCCACTTGTTTTCAGTAAGGATGGGGAAGAAGGAAACAGTGTAAGCCATGGCATGAAGTATTTAGTTTACACAGGAGAAAACATTCCAGACACTCAAGCTTTGTTAGGTACTAGAATGAGTTAACAATATACATTGTGGGAGCTTTCAATAAGGGGAGCTCCTTTGCAAAAATAGATTTCCACAAGCCTCTGCCTGATTAAGAGGCAAAGGTGTAGACAAAATAACCACTCAAGATCTCCTCCAAACCTATTAATCAGTGAATTCATGATTATTTCAAAGACCTCAGTTTTAATCACAATGCTAGTGAAGAAAAGAACATGACATTTGCCATAAAAATTATCAAGTTATCCAAATTATCCAATTGGAACAGAAATTAGGTAACTGAACATTGGAACTTATAAATCACAGCATTTTGCATATGTCCTTACATTATTTTGCCAAAAATTCAAAACAACTGTGTGGATTTCTTTACTGCCAAGACCCTTTGATTTTCTGGAAACTTCTAGTGTTATCCCCCATAGGTCTTTACAAATCTAATTAAATACTTTATCACTTCAGATTTATGTATTTCTAAACCAAATAGAAATGCCATTATACCTATAAAATAATCTGTTTTAGAATTAAAGTATTTCATCATCTTATAAATACTTAACAGAAAAGAACTTAGCACTAGGCTGGACAAGAAGAGTAAAATTATTTTATTTTTACAGTGATAACCAATATCAATTCACAAACCCATTGTAGATATAAAAACTTTTCCAACACAAGATTGTCCATTTAGATGTAACATGTCTTTTCTATCATCTAGCATTTTAGGTCACTGGAGAATATTTGGCTTTCATTTCTCTTATCTTAATAAAATGATGACATCATAAAATAGAAAGATGCCCATTTCACAATTGGCAGCCCATGCATTTCAGTAGCATCCCATCACAGTGAAATGCCTTGGACCCTTCCTTCCCACTGGAAGCTGGAATGGGGTTGGACCTTGATATATATAACGTATGTAGTGTTGGCTAACATATATAAACACCATTTGCTGAGAGGCAGTATAGTGCAGTGATTGATTGTGTAGTATTTTGAATTACACTGCCTGGATCTGAAACTCTTTCATCAGCTTTACTAATTGTGTGACCTTAGGCAAGTTACTTAACCTCTTAAAGCCTCAGTTTACTCATCTGAGAAATGGAAATTAGAACAATAATTCCTAGCCTGTAGGGTTATTTTGAGGATTTAATGAGTTAACACATACAATGTTCTTAACAGAGCTCTTGGCAATAATAAGTACCCAATACATTGTAGTTGGTATTGTTACTATTGTTTACTATATATTTTCATTCCTTACATGTATTTTCTTCCAGGTTTTAAGCAGTAAATAGCCTACCTTCTTCTCCCCTGTTGTTTATCTCCTAGTTTATAACTGAGTCATGTTGGGAGATCCCTGAGTGTTCATTCAGGGCAACAGCTGTGGGGACTAGAGGATTTTTCTCTTTCTTGCCATACAGTCAGAAACCCCACAAGGGGGTAGGTCACACCTCTGCTGCGGCTTTAGTCCCTCTGCTCATTTTGCAGATTGTGTGCCTCTTCAAGAGAAAGGCCCCTGTGGAACCAGAAAACTATAGATAGGTTAATATTACTTTTATACTGAGCAGTCTGGAAGCACCAATTACAGAAAAGAGAGAGAGAAAGAGAGAATTAACAAACTCTTAAACAAAAATATTCAACTGGGGAAAAGCAGTGTATTTTCATGCAATATTATGTCTGCTATTTATATAAGACTATAATAACACAATTAATTTACTGGTCTTTTCATAGAATACATGATTAATTTAAAAGGTTCTTGTGAAGTGAAGAAAACCAAGTTATGATGAAAACAAGGGGAAGGAAAAAATGGGCACTTCTCTGAAATGAGAATAACAAAGAGAAGGCTATCCCCAGAAATCAATTCTTGGACCAACTTGAGATGTCTGTGCCTTAGTTTCCTCCTAAGTTAGCTATAAGAATTAAATAAAATATAGTCATTCAAATGCTTATCACACTGTCTATTCTATGATAAATGTTCAAGGTAAAATATCATCTTCTTCAACTATACCATCATCTGGAAGAAAGGGGACAGGTGAGTTTTGATTCAGGCAAGTACAGAATGAAACATTTGGAGGGTGGGACAAAGTTTTCTCTACATGTAAAAACTGGGGAAGACTCAGAAAATGGAAGGAGTCCATGGAGATGATTCTCTGAGGACAAAACCTCAGGTATCTGCTGAATCAAGTTCCTTGGGTTGGTTTTTGGCAGCAGAACACTGGATTGGGTGAATCTCATCTTGCAGGAAATTCTTGGGCTTCTTTTTGAAATGAGCAGAAGCCTTCTTGTTTCCCTCTGTCTCTTACTCTTTCTAAATGTCCTTTTAACTCCTTCTCAGATTTTCCTTATGGCTGTTGTGTATCCCTAAAATAGATAAGTGTTAGAACAGAAATATTGCCAATGCTTTTCTCAAAGAGGTTATCATATCCCAATACTCCAATTAACTCAGTAGAACAATGGAGGTAGAGGCCACTGGAGCCAAGAGGGAAGCTGAGCAGGCTAGGGACTTGGATGGAGCTAACTGAGTGAAGGGAAAAGCAAAGTAGGTAGGCTGAAAGCTTAATGCCCTGTGGGTACCTTGTATTCAGCATTCTTTTGGTTCAGGCCCTAGTTTCTGCCCTTGAAAATTTCTCTTCAGCTTTGTTTACCAAAAGCAGTCAAAGAACCAAATTAATCCTCTAGCTAAGGTTTTCTTTTTAAAAAAAAAAAATTTATTATTTAGAGAAGTTGTAAGTATACAGAAAATTCATGCAGAAAATGTAGAGTTCCCAAATATCACCCCCACCCCCCACACACACACACAGTTTTCCCTGTTATTAACACTTTGCATTAGTGTGGCACCTTTGTTACATTTGATGAAACAATATTACTACAATTAAACCATTAACTGTAGTCCATAGTTTACATTAGGGGTCACTATTTGTGTTGTATAGTCCTGTGGGTTTTTTTGTTTGTTTGTTTTTGTTTTTAATTTATTCCAGTAACATTTATACAACCTGAAATTTCCCCTTTTGTAATTAACACTCACTGAATTATATATTTGACGTGGTTAAAAAATGTTTTTCTTTTTGCAGTCTTATCTCTGTATTAGCAAACTAACCCATGCCCCATGTTATGTGTTAGGCCAGAGAAAAATATCTGGGTCTGGGAATTGTCTTGAAACAGTTCGTGCAGGAGGGTATATTTTGAAGGGTAGTTAGGACTTGGACAGACCAATAGAAGGGACAGGGGCATTTCAGGGCTGTCGGACCAGAGAAGAAGGCTAGAGAGAGAGTAGATCTAATTCATGGGATCAGCAAGTCAACTCTGACATGGTTCTTATAATAGAAGAGCATAAGATAAGGCTGGAAACCTAGGTTTGTTCATTAGCAATAATGTAAGCTTCATGTCTGAAAAAAAAAGGTTTTTCTTAGAGAGAGAACCCCTGCTGTGTGTCAGGCCTTATACTCTTGCACTCCAGAAAGAAGGTGGAAAGGAGAGATCCAACAAAAGACCCTCTTGGAGGAAACAGAAAATTGCCATGAAAGTAAATAATTTAAACTCCAGTAAACATTTAAAATGCATGAATCAGATAAATTGTAGGCTCTGGGCATCAGTGCTTGAGGGACTGGGATGGGCGAGCCAGACACAGGGAGTAAAGAGCAGTTAGACGTATTTAGTATTTAGTTTACACAGGAGAGCCCTGTTGAGTAGCGCCTTGAAATGCTCATTCTTTGGACACTGTTCTATCCATTTAAATTGTCATAACAGACTTGGGCTCTTCAGCTTAATGGTGCCAGGTGGGGAGAGAGGAGAAGGCTAGGGAAGGGGGAAGAAAAGAATATGGAAGCACTATAGAATACTGGACATATTTCACATTCAGTTCTGATTCCAGTTCCTCAGATAACTAATCTCTGAGCCTCACTTTTCCATCTAAATCACCTCAGTTCTCTCTCTCTCTCCTCCTTTGCAGCAGGACCCTACACACTTTCCATTCCACAAATTCCTGGCCTTGGGACCCCTCTGGGTTCTTCTTGCAGAAAACACACCCACAAGACTCCATAGACTCAGTTTCATGGAAACAAAACAAAAATAAAATAGAAAGAAAAGGCAGGTTCTTCCTTTGATGCCTATTGTCTTCATTTTATTCTCATTTCCCTTTGGTTGTGGGTAAAGGAATAGGCTGAAAATTATGGTTTTGGCTGTTTGCAATTTATTATCTGATAATGAACTTGTATCCCCACTATATTAAGAACTCCTAAAAATCTAAAATGTCTGGAAAATGTACAAAGGTTTACTGGGTTGATGACTGTACAACTCTGATGAAAGTGAGAATCATTGTGTGTACACTTCAGATAGAATGTACAAGGCATAGGACTATTTAACATAGTGCACCATGTGGTGGAAGAGGACTGTGGTTAACAGTACAGATATGAGTGTGTTCTCTCATGAGCTATGACAAATGTACAATACTAATACATGGTGTTAATATTAGGGGAGTATGGAAAAAGTATACCAAGTGTATGCTATGGACCATAGTTAGTGGTAATAGTCTGATCATGTTCTTTCATAATCTGCAACAAATATTCCACAACAATGTAAGGTGTTAGTGAAAAAGTGATGTATGGGAATTCTGCACATGATGCACAATTGTTTTGTAAGCTCACAACTTCTCTGATGAAAATATGTATTTTTCAAAAAAGAAAAAAACAAGACAACCCAGCTTTTTAAAAAATGAGCAAAAGGCTTGAAAAAACACTTTACAAAAGTAGATATACAAGTGGTCAATAAACACATGAAAATGTGCTCATTATTAGTCAAAAAGGAAATACAACTTAAAACTATAGTGAAATATCACATCACAACCACTAGCACAGCTAAAATTAAATAGACTGACAATACCAAATGACGATGAGGATGTAGAGCAACTGTACATGGCTATTGGGAAAGTAAAATGTTACTATTCCTTTGAAGAACTCTGACAGTTTATTATAAAGTAAAACAAACACCCTATGACCCTGCAATTCCACTCCTAGGTAATTACTCAAAAGAAAGGAAAACCTGTATCAACAGAAAGACTTGTACAATAACTTTCACAGCAGCCTTATTCATAATAGCCAAATGCTCACCATCAGGAGACTAGATGAACAAATTATGGTATAGCTATACGATGGGATACTGTTCATCAGTAACAAGGAATGCATTACTGATACACACAACATGGATGAATCTTAAATACAGCATGTAGAACAAAAGACTCCAGACATAAAAGAGTATGCCTATTACGATATCTGTATGAAATTCAAGAATCGGCACAACTAAACTCTAGTGATAGAAAATGTGTAATATAGAAAATGGAAAGTGTACCCTGAGATGGTGGGGGGGAAGGAATTGACTGGAAAGAGGCATAGTGGACTCCCTGGTGTGATGGAAAGGTTCTGTATTTTGTTTAGGGAGGTGGTTACAGGAGTGTATAAAATTATCAAAACTTGCATCTGAATGCTTAAAATCTGAATTTTTGGTATACAAATTATTCCTTAATTATAACAATACAGAAAGGACCATTGCTAAGTGGAATACGCCAGACATAAAAGGACAAATATTGTATGATTCCACTTACTTGAAATAGCTAGAATAAGCAAATTCATAGAGACAGAGAGTAGATTAGAGATAACAAGGGGCTGGGGGAAGAGAAATGAAGAGTAATTGCTTAATGGATAAAGAGTTTCTGTTTTGAGTGATGGAAAAGTTTTAGTAATAGGAGGTAGTAATGATAGCATAACATTTTGAAAGTAGTTAATGATACCGAATTGTACACTTAAAAATGGTTAAAATGACAGAGAGAAAGAAAAAAAATACGGAAGGAAAAATATATTTATAGGCCTAGTTCTATAAAGATTGGTTATTATTATTACCTCTCTTAGTCTCCTTAGTTTAATCCCTTTCTCTAGTTAGAGAATTAATTGCTTTTCAAAGACAGGTCTACAACAAGAACCTGCTTTGCCTGCCAGTCTCCGGTCCCCAGTGACTCCCCACAATAATTAGGCACTGGCTTTTCTTGCTGAGCTCAGCAGATCTGAGTTGACCTGAGAGGATGTGGGAGCATGAGGTGAGAACTCAGGGCAATGAAGGTGGTATTATTACGTTCTCCACCTCTGCTTCAAGCAACTGCACTTTCATTTGTTTATTTTTTGCTCGAAGAAAGGTCTCACTGTTAAGCCATGGAATCCTGTGCCCCCCTTGAGGGGTTGCTTGCCTTTCCTATCCAGTCTGTGCAGGATATAAGAGCACCATCTCCCAGTTGCCTCGAGCTGGTCTTCTACTCCCCTCTGCCCCCTGATGCTCCTGAAGCAGCCATGTTTGGCAATTGGGAAGGTTGTGCCACATGCCAACTGGAATGAGACGTAGCATAGTGGACATCCCTAAAGTAGACTCTAGGAGATGCACTAGGGCTGCCTCTGCCACACTGCGACTGTGCGGCCAGGGGCGAGGCTTTGGTTTCTCTCTTCTCTGAAAAGAGATTGGCAGTACCCATGCTATTGCCTTCTCCATGTTATAGGGATAGCGTGAGATAGCAGATCAGAAAGCCACTTTAGAAAAGTTTCAATTTTGATTCACATATCAAGTGGGATTACTATCCAATTCAGCAAGTACTTCTGACTTTCTACTCTATGAATTATTGCATAGATTGTAAAATAAGTATACGACTCAGTCTCTGTTTGCAGAAAACTGAGAGTAGACCAGGGGGAATCATATGAGTTAAGGTGCAGAACAGTAAACAATCGGCAAATTCAATTTAGGTCAACGTTTCCATTCCTAACTTGCTTCAGTGCTCATTGGAATCATTGCCTTTCAAAAGATTATAATCTGCTTGGATTTCTTGAGGTAAGACATACTTTTACACTTTGTTCAGTCACTGTTTCCAGGTATCAGCCTTTGTATTAAATAATAGAACACAGGAACTAAAATCGGGGTCCCTGGGTTTGATGATGTCCATTGGCTCTTAAAACAGACTGGTCCAAGGGGTGGGTTACTGATAAAGGCCTGGAATCGTGAGGTTCAACTTAGCCATCTCTCGCAACTCCAGGGATCCAGTACTGATGGGTCTTCCCTCACAGGTGACGGCGGAGCTGGATGCCTGGAATGAGGACCTGCTCCGGCAGATGAATGACTTCAACACGGAGGACCTGACCCTGGCCGAGCAGCGGCTGCAGCGCCACACAGAGCGAAAGCTAGCCATGAACAACATGACTTTCGAGGTCATCCAGCAGGGCCAGGACCTGCATCAGTACATCATGGAGGTCCAGGCCTCAGGTAGGCAACCTTCCTCACTCCCCTAGTAGGGGAGAGAATGAAAATAAGAATCTGGCTTGCCTCCAAGGAGCACTTCCACTCCTGTCAATTCATTTTATTCCTGCAGTTGGAAAGAGACTTTTAGCCCAATTTTAAAGAAAAGGAAACTGAAGCCATGAGAACTGAAATAACTTGTCCAAGGATGCCCAGTTAGACTGAGATAAAGATGGGGATAGGATCTGGGTCTCCTGGTGCTGTAGAGAGAATGGGGAAATCAATGATGGAAATTAGCACAGATTCAAAAACTGATGGCCTGGATAATAAATAAACCAGGCTGGCTCCAAAAGCTGTCAGATATCCATGTAGTTATATTTAAACTCGTCAACATCCTGTTATCCCCACCCCACCCCAATACACACACTGTCCCACCTTGCCTTCCATCCCCAAGGCTGGCTCCTTGTTTCCAGTTTTTCAGCATCCTCAGTTTTTAATCACTGGTCTGTGCATGAGTATGTATAAGAAGTGTTGATAAAAATTTATGAGGAGGTTATATAATTGTTTAACTTTCTCCCAAAACATGGTTGAGTTTCGCAGATTTGATTTGATTTCTACTCAGGATTTATTCAATAGTTGTCTAACAAATGCTTGGGCCCTCATTGGTCTACCTGCCACTCCCCATAATGGCCTCTGCTGTTAGACCTGGAGAGAGCTGTAGAGATTCCTCCAACTGAAGCCAGAAGAAAAGGTGTCACTTTCTAGGCATCTGGCCAGTGGAGAGTTAGAACCCAGGCTCCTGCTGCCCAAATCTTACCCCATTGTCCTCACTCCCTAATCCTACCATCAGCTCAGGTTCCTTCCCTCCAGGACAAGCAGATAGGCCTTAGACCACCACCTCTTTAAATTAGGTTTGGTCCATGCCCTTGTTAATCATGAAAGATATTTAGAATCCTAAGATTGTTAGGGGGACCTTAGCAATCATACTGAACTTGAGTATACAGTTTTGTTTGTTTTATTTTGTTTTTTTAAGATCTGAAAATAAATACTAGCATTCAAAGGAACTTCCTTTTAAGCAGAGAGACAGTCTAGTTAATTATGTTCCGTTTCCTGGGATTTTCACTTGTGCTCTGCACAGGCTGCAGCTCTTACAGTGTGGCACCATGCACTGCACAGCCCCAGGGAGGGCCATTCGCATGGCAGTCTGTCTAGGCAGAGACCCAGGCTCTACCCTCAGATGTTCTGATTTAACTAGTCTTAATGGGACTTATACATCAGCAACAAGCCCTCAAATGATTCTACTGTGCAGATATGTAGACATTTAATTATCATGATAATTAAATCACAACAGCTGACATCTATGGGATGATTTGGGACAGTGAATTTCAAAGTGTGATTCCCAGATCAGTAGCTTCAGAATCACCTGAGAACTTGCTAGATAGCCCTCTAGGTACTTGGGCCCCTGACCTACCTTATCAAAATCTTTGTTTTGGGGAGGAGGGCTTCAGCATCTGTGTTTTAACAAGCCCGCTGGGTGAGCCTGACGCACTGTTGGTCTAGGACCTTGTTAACTCAGTGGTGGGCCCTGGACCAGCAGCCCTGGCAGCACTTGGGAACTGGTTTGAAATGCAGACTCCTAGACTCAGGAATCTGAATTTGATCAGAATTCCCAGATGATTCATGTGTATTTTAAAGTTTGAAAAGCAGTGATTGAAGGTACAGCCTGTACTTTTTCAAGGCCTTATTAGGGAAGAGGGAAAAACAAGACTTTCTCTGAGATTGAGAACCTTACCTGGACTCAGGTTCAGCTCTACATCATGCTCGCTGTACCCAGCTATCCAGCTAAGATGGGGAACCGCGAGAGAATACAGGCATGGTGCCTAAGAGAAATGTCGGCACAGAGAAGCCCTGCAGGGTACTCACCATCTCATCCCAGAACTGATGAGAGGGCAGGAAAGGGAAGCTTGTCTGTCTGGAAACCTGCAGACTTAGTACCATGTGCTTGCCATTTGTCATGACCCTAGGCAACCCAACCTCTAGCCCAAGAACCAAGTATCTATGGTAATGGAAGATCTGCTGGGAGCTGGTGGTTGGGGGTTGGTTGTGCTTGGCAGCCACCTTAACCATGAGGGCTGGGTGGGTGTAAATGCCCCCAGGCAGATGGGCTGCCCACCCCCAACATTATCCTGTTCCAGAGATGAGCTTTGTCAAAAGAGGTTTGACTGGCCTCTTCAGCCCTCTCTGATAAGACTGGCTATTCCTGGCTCTTACCACAGCTGGCTGCCCAATCTGGCATAGCCCGTGAAGCTTCAGAGCAGGGGTTTTTAACCTTTTCTGTTCTACGGACCCCTTTGCCAGTCAGGTGAAAACCACGGACCCCTTACTAAGTCCACACTATAGTGTGTATTATTTAGTAAATATATCACACCCGTACCAACACATCCCCACAAGAATAATGTTGTTTTTTTTTTTATTTTAATTCATGCTTACAGACTCCTTATTAAGAACCCCTGGTTCAAAGGGAATGCATCAGAGATTTCAGGGAAGTTTACTGCCTAGAACTGAATACCTGGTTCTGCAGTCTGTAGGCTTGGAGTCACCCCAGAGGTGGGGGTGGGGTAGGCATAGAGTAGTCCTTGTGGGGGTAGGGCTGCTGAGGAATGCAGAACTTCAGAGACACAGAATTGAGGCAATAAAGGACTTGGGCATTTATGTATGTCTAATAAACTATATTTGCACTAAAGGTAAAATAACCTATTGTCTTAGAAAAAGGACAACTAGCAAAATTAAAAATAGGGTTTGTATTTAAACTTACATGTTAAATTAATTAAGGGCTTATGCTTTGATTTTGTACCAGTAAATGGGAGTCAGGAATTTCCGTATGCTTATTTTCAAGTATGAATTTTATAACGTTGAGCCAAGTTCAACTAAATCCCTCTGTGTACTAACAACTCTAACCAAAGCAAAAACCTTTGCTAAATCAAAATAGGAATAATTTCTGAATTTGCTCATTTGTTCTTTCCTCATTAGAGCCTCAACTTGGAGGTGGTAGGTTTTGCTGGAAAGAGCCAAGAGGGGCAAAACAGACTGGACTGAATTCAAGGTCCAGTTCCACACCAATGAGCAGTCTGACTTTGGAAGTACCTTTTCTTTCTCTTTAAACCTTAGTTTCTTCATCTGTCCAATGTGGCTGGTGGGCCTTGGTTCCTAAAGGCCCTTTCGGTTCTCACTGTCCATGATGTTTCCTCACCACCCTCATTGGTTATGCCACAAGGCTTCAGTCCAATGAAATATGACCATGAAACTGTTACGCTTGATCTTAGGAATAAGGCAAGAGCTGAATATCCAACTGATACATTACACTGTAGTTTAATCAAAGCATCAAGTTCTGTCTTTTGCAAGGTTTTTAGGTGAAAAATCTTTGGGGTCTATGACATTTAGATTTCAAATTTCCTGTGCCTCGGAAGAATCCATCCCCAGCATTTGAAAATAAATAAATTCTAAAAATAAATTAAATTTTGGGGGACCACACCTCTCTTTGATCACAAAGGTTAAGAGTACAGACACCAGAGGTAGACTGCCTGGGTTGGAATCCCGGCCACCCCTCCCACTACCTGGGAGTCATTGAGCATGTTAGCCACCTCTCTAAGTCTCATCTTCCTCTGAAAATCAGCAATCCTAAGAACCACATAGGATCTTGGTGAAGATGCAGTAGCATAATACATTAAAAAAGCCTGCTAAGGGTTCTATAAAGCTTGACTCCTATTATTGTTTAGCCTAGTGTTCTAGCACAGGGCTAAACAATTTTCTGTTGGGGTTGTTTATGTTCCTGTAGCTTCTCCCACTGCAGGAGGGCAGGGAGCTTTCCTCTTCCTCTTTACATTCCCAACATCCAGCAGAGTGGCTATGTCTTGCACATAGCAAATTCTCAGTAATGTGGGTGGACCTGCCATAGGTAAAAATAACAGACTACAAATCATTTTACTTGTGTATTAATAGAAGGAAAGAAAATATCTGTGTCTTTCCAAAATGGAAGCCACTTTGGAGTTATAGGAGTGTGGCTGTGGTTGGGGCTAAGGGAGAGGAAGAGAACTTAGTGTTAAAACAATGGTCTGAACCTGGCTGCATATTTAGAATCACCTGGGAAAGTCGTAAACCTATCAATGTCTGGTTCCAGTCCCTCAAGAATTCTTGCTTAATTGGTCTGGAGTGGGCCAGGAGCTTTTTAAACCTCCAGGTGATTCTAAGGTATAGCCATCATTGCAAACACTGATCTAAAAACCTGATTAAAGGACTTTGCAATTTCTGAACTGTATTGCAAAGAGGAAATGACACAGAAGGAGTGGAGAGGGGAGGGAAAAAAAGAGAAAAGATGTTTTCTATTTTAGACAGACACAGGTATTTAAAAAAAGCACAAACCACTGAAGACATGTTAAAATACGGGCTACGTAGCTAGGAATACCTAAATTTTACCCTCAACCACAACCACCCCTCTCCTTGAGGAAGTTAAGTACTCCTGGGCCTGGTAGCATAGGAAAGCAAAGCAACTCTTTATTATTAGCTGTGCCCTTGAGTCCTAAATAAACTCCAATGCAGAGCATTTGGTAACTGAGAGTAGCATAAAGAATATATCTGTTTACCATTTTTCTGACCATTGTACCATCTTCTACAGTGGCTCACAATCTTGGCTGCACACTGGAACCACCCTGGAATTTTAAGAATTACTAATGCCTCGTGGGTCCCATCCACAGAGATTCTGATGTTATTGATCTGGGGTATGGCCAAGATGTGATGATTTTTAAAGCTCTCCAGATGAATCTGAGAGCACTGGTCTAATAGCATCCAAACCACCATGGTTTCTAATGATATACATCAAGCAAGAACATAAACACTTGCCCATAAGATTTTATTTTACATTGTGTACACTGTATAAATCCACTGATAATCAACAATGAATATGTTATAATATCCCTAAGGGAATTTTAAAAATGGGAAAATGTCTTGTCTCACTTTACCGTATCTCACGATGTTTCCAGAGAAGTAGTAGTTATGATTCACATGGATGTGGAAATCCAGGCCCAGAGAAGGTAAGTAGCCCAGAGTCTCTCAGTTAGTAGCCTGCAGAGCCTAGATTCAAAGTCTGCCCACCACCAAAGCTCACTTTCTGCCACAGCACATGATCTCAGCTGTTCCCTAAAACGATCTGTTTGTTCCCCTGACAGATATTTATTGTATGTTATGAGTCGGGCACTGTGCTGGGTTCTGAAGATGTAGCGATGAGTAAGATGGGCATGGCCAGGATGGCAGGTGGGGAAGTTTGCAAGACATTTTGGGAGCACATTAGAAAGGAATCTTGACACAACACTTTTTTAAGAGTCTGACTATTTCATTAGGAATATGTAGCACTACTGGATCAAAAGAACAAACATCTTTTTGCATTTCTAAAAACCCATAAGGAATTCTGTTAAACCTATAATGAAGTTGAAAGTAATAGTGTCAACACAAACAAACTCTGCTTGCTGTTGATTGATGGATACTTCTTGGTTGATGGGCTTTAACTGGAGCTCTGGTCAATGTAGTTGGGGGCAGTGGGAGGAAGAGACAGGAGTTTCTACTCTTCTGGGTCGGGCTGGAGTAAGTTTTCCTGTTCCTCCGTTCACTCCATCTACAACAGGATGTATGGTGGAGGAGTGCTGCGGTGCTGTAGGCATCGTCCTCACCCATTTTATTTCCTGTCTTAACAATATCAAATTGAAAATGAAGGGCCCAAGTCTTGGGACATGCTGGGAGCCTATTCTGGATGATGTCTTAAGCAGGTAGCTGCCCTCTTTGATGAGTTACCAGCTTAGAAAGCCTATTTACATGCAGTGTGGTAGGGGTGAGCCATGAGCTAAATGCAGAAAGACACTTCCCAAGCCTAGAATACTAAACATCAGAGACACATACAGAATGAAAACAAGCTGGAATAAATCTGCATTGTGGCTGAAAGTAGGGAAGAGCTTCTACTTCTGCAGATGGATCTTAAATTACATTTCCAGAAAGTAAACAGAGGAGTCATAGGCCATCCTGCTATGCCAAGCCCTGCAAAGGTAGAAATTTTTGTATGTCTTCCTTTTATTTTTGTCAAGAGATGCTCTACCTCATCCCCTTGGTAGTTGAAAATAGTAACTAGAAGGAGTTAGCTGCCAAAAGAACAAGCCATTCTTTTCTCTGTCTCCCACAGATATTTCAGGAACTGGGACTTGGAATTATGAAACGTACAGAAAAAATAAACATGAAAAGATATTGAAATTATTACCATGCAACACCAAAAAAAAATTTGTTCCCACTCTCCCACATTGTCCTTATGTAAAACACTATTTTTGCCTACAGAAATAAATTTTCTTTAGCATATCCAGACTTTCCTTATACTCCAGCTGTCTGCTATTGCAGGTGTGCTTGTGGCAGCAGAGATAAATTTCTGATGGTGTGAGTCAGAGTGATGGGGAAGTCTCCCAAACAGGATTTATTTTTAAGGCAGTCATACATTGGGATTGCTAAGCACTTTTGGGTTTGAACCCATGGAAGTACACTACCTTTTGGTGACTTATCTGCCGGGTTTTTGAGCCTGAACTCCATTTTTTATTGGGGTCCACTCCATCAGCATCTCAGACAAGGTGTCAGCATCAGGACCACAGCTGTATTGGGTCATAGATTATGGGATAAAGAGGTAGGGAAAGGATTTGAAAAGAACTAAGAAGGTGCAGAGCCAGGCAGAGTCAAGAGTCAGCAGCAGGCAAGCAATCCAGAATTAGAATTTTCCCAAAGCTAATGATCTGAGCAAGGCTGAATCAGAAATAGGTAGGCAATCAGAGCCAAAGGAAAACACAGGTCACAACTTACACCAAGTTGGAGGCAGATAGGGTCCAAGAGGGCATGACTGGTGAAAGTTCAAGGTAAGAGTCAGGAACCTGCAAAGCCATGGGACTGAGGGGCAGGGAGCCACACTTACATGTTATATGACAGATGGTTCCCATGCATTTTCTTATTTAATCCTTATGCAGTAGTTTTTGTTATCGCTGTTTTACATATGAGGAAAATGAAGCTTCTGAAAGGTTAGGTATGCCCAAGGTCAGGATTCTAAGTCAGGCTGACTCCAAAGCTAGTACATTTTCCATGTTGCCTTTGAGAGCTAAGTAAGGAACCAAATTCAAGTCACTAGCAGATAGAACTTTGATAATTAAGGTAGTCCCTTGCCTCTGTCTTAAGGCTTGTTAATGACCATTCCTGAAATGGAAACCAATTTAAGCAAGGCTACGTTGGGCCTGCTGGTAATAATGTGTAAATAGGAGCAACGGCTGTGGTGATGATAAGAATTGAGTGTGAGTACATTCATGTATTGGGAGTGGTATGTAGAAAAAGTAAGACAGCGGGGTGGGGAGGGAAGATGACGAGGATGGAGCAGCAGCCGCTGGCAAACAGGTATTGATTCAAGGTTCCCATTACAGGCCAGATGGTTGGCAGTTTATTAATGTTGGGTGACATATCCATAAACATTGAGCACACTCATCAGTGACTGAATTGGTTTACTGATTACTTTGGATCAGTGGAACTAAAAAATATGAGCAGACTCACCCTGTGTGGACAAAACTTTAACGTGATTTTTCTAAATAGATAAGCACTCGATATCTCTGTGGTATTGCTGGGGTGTGTTTATAGGGCATATTTGCCTGTGGTTGGTAAATAACAAATGAGAGCTAGCATGTATTTCCAAGAGTCACTTTGGGGAGGGACCTAAGTAGTTGGCTAATAAAATCACCACTGTCCAGCTACTCTCATCAGAGTGGATTTACCATTAACTTACTAATGGTAAGTTGTATCTGACCAGCTGAAACAGAGGAGGCCTTTGGTAGAGGGTCCTGAGACAGGATCTTTTGGGTTTGGTTTTGTATTTTTCAATATGATTATGAGTCTTTGGGAAATCACCCACTAGGGACTGCATGGTGCTGCTGTCTTATTTAGGGATGGATGTCCAGAGAAGATTTTCTCTTTCTACCTCTACTGCTCATCTGTTTGCTTATCCAGGCACAGGATCAGTTAATTCAGAAAAGATGGCATGGGTTTGAGTATCCCAAACAAAGACCCATTATGATGTTCTGAGCAATTCCACAGAGGGATGATGCAGAGATTCAGGGGGTGCTGACAATGGCTATTTTCCAGATTCCAGTTTTCATATGCATATTGAAGGAAATGTATTCTTCACAGCACCATCTGGTTTATAATTGTTTACATTTTCTTTTAATTAGGAATTGAATTAATCTGTGAGAAGGACATTGATCTGGCAGCGCAGGTGCAAGAGCTACTGGAGTTTCTCCATGAGAAGCAGCATGAATTGGAGCTCAATGCAGAGCAGACCCATAAGCGGCTAGAGCAGTGCCTCCAACTGCGGCACCTCCAGGCCGAGGTCAAACAGGTGAGCCTGACCTTCCACCTTCAGCCTGGGCTTCCTGGCCAGCTAAGCCTGACAAAGGCCTGCTCCTGCTGTGAAGTAAGGCATATAGAGCCACAACTATATCCCTTTAAATAGCCAGAACTTAGACAACAGGTAGGTGAAGCACTGATTGCATTAGTTTCTGAAAGCTAGGCTGCTATAATAAATAGACCTAATAGTACAGTGGCTCAAACTACAAAGACATTATTTCTCCTATAGCAATCTAAGGAGAATATTTCAGGTTTTTCACAAGTTTTCCTCAGTCACTGAATCTTCCTTTCTCTCCTTAATCCCGGTGTACAGTTCATGGAAAATACAAATCTTTTAATAGACATATTCAGGCTTTAGCTGCAGGTCTGTGAATCTGGAGTACCTGTGGACCTAGCAGAGTGCTTGACACATAATGGATAGTCAATGAGTAGTAGTGGTTAGCCTCATTTTTTCAATGTATGTGGTTCTTAGAAGAACTTTCTTGCCTTATTACAGTCAGTTTAAAAAAGAAATGAAAATGCTTTTCTGTGTAACACATTCTAGCCATTTTACCAGATATACCCAGATCTCTGAGCACTTAACCTCTGGGAACATACAGACTTTTTTTAAATCTCCCCTTCCCCTAGATGGTTCTCTCGTCTGTCTGCTCATTGTTTGCTCGCCTTCTCCAGGAGGCACTAGGAACCAAACCTGGGGCCTCCCACATGGGAGGCGAGTGCCCAACGGCCTGAGCCACATCCGCTCCCTGCGGGCTGCGGCATCTCCTGGCTTGTGGCATCTGCTTGTTTTAGGCATCTGCTCATTGCAGCGGGTGCAGCATCTACTTGTCTTCTTTAGGAAGCACCGGAACCCGAACCCGAGACCTCCCATATGGTAGGCAGGTGCCCAACTGGTTGAGCCACATCCGCTTCCCGACATACAGACTTTTTTTTTTTCAGACATAAGTCCCCTTTTAATATTTGCTAGAGGGAAGCGGCTGTGGCTCAATCAGTAGGGCTCCCGTTTACCATATGGGAGGTCCCGGGTTCGGTTCCCGGGGCCTCCTGGTGGGGGCAGGCCCGCCCACACGGTGCGGTTAGCTGACCCAGCGAGCACAAGCAGCAAGGGGGGGATAAATGAATAAATAAATAAAATCTTTTAAAAGAAAAAAAAAATATTTGCTAGAAAAGGGAGTTTAACGTTATATACAATTAAACTAGCATTCACAGAGGCTGAATATGACAAGCATAAGGGTGTACTATGGTCACAAGAAGTCTTTTCATACTTCACAAATGGTTTTATATTTTCTCTACAAAGGTCAATCACCAGAACCAAATTTGTTCTTAATAAGTAGAATTTTTATGTCCATCCAATCAAAGAGTTTCTTACATCTTTCTGGGCCTATTCCCTTGTAGATGGGAACACAAACTGTAACCAGGATCTTCATCTCATGCATTCACATTTGATGCCCAATCTTCATATGCTGTCCAATTTCTTTAAGATAAAAGGAGTGACTCGCAGCAGGGCCACGTAGATGAGGAAGTTCATATAGAGGAGAGCTCGTCTTCATGCATCTTCCGTTTCATTTACCCTGGGTCCAGCTTCAGTGCGAGGCCCTCGATCTGGAACATTGCTGTCTCCCGCCTTCCAGCAACTGCACTTAGCTCTCCTCAAAGGCCGCCTCCTGACATTTAAAACATTACATATTTATATTACAAGCAGACTAAGTGGTCATTGTTATTAGCATTATGAATGGGTATTTCCTATTTAGGCAAAGTGGGTGTAAGAAGTAAAAATATAGTAATTGTTCCATTATTGAGTGCTATGTGCTCTTCATGCACATCTTTTTTTTTTTTTTTTTTTATGGATAAGAATAAAATGTACTATATATAAACAGAGGCTTCAAGCAAATCAATGAATCATACATAAAATGGGTGAATGTTTTATTCTTAAAATATCAAGAAAATATTTCAGCCACCTATATTTAGTTAAGATTTTAAAGCTTAAAAACACTAAGACTGAGGTTTTAAAATCCATTTTTTAAATGTAAGGCTAGTAAATTAAAAAATAAGTTAAAAATCAAGTTCTATGAATAAGTATTTTTAAATTAAGTACTCTAGGATCGTAACACTGACAGCACTAATTATCTTTTCTAGGCAGTTATGTTGCTTTTTTTGGGGGGGTGACTGATGGGATAACTTCACTTAATTTTCTCTCCATTTATTCTGGACCGGGTAAGAGAATAATATTAAAATAAGTAACACCTTTAAACAAAGTATTTGATAAAATTTTTAGTTGAAATAAAATGCTAAAAATCCTTTATTAACTAAAGCATTGATTCTAGAGCAAAGAACTAAACCCCCATTTGTTAAAGAAAAACTTGACTAAGAACAACTGATTTAAAAAAAATTTTTTTTTTTTTTTTAAGTTACTGGAACCAGGGATTGAACCCAGGACCTCATATATGAGAGGCTGGCACTCAACCACTGAGCCACATTGGCTCCCTTGAGTTGTTTTTTTCATTTGTTTGCTTGTTGTTGTTTTTGTTGTTGTTGTTTGTTTTTTAGGAAGTACGGGGAACTGAACCCAGGACCTCCCATGTGGGAAGTGGGCGCTTAACTGCTTGAGCCACATCCACTCCCAAGAACCACTCACTTTAAAAAATAAGTCACTCAGTATTGATATTACCATTTTAGGACTTTTACATATTAAGACCATACTTTTTCACAAGAGTCCCTTTTCATCAACGGTTTGAGCTAGCATTACCTTAATTACCAAAATATGTGTCATATATATTTACATTATTAAATGTTTTTAATTCACTAAAACTTTCATCAGCAGAAATTAAAGCAGACATAAACAGTAAAACGTATGACAAATCAGTTCAATTCCTTGCATCTACAGACATTTTGATTAATTTATTGATAATGGCCTTATATTCAAAAGAACATAATTCTTAAATTAATATTTAATATCAACTATGAATCAAATACTTTATGCCACTGTTAACTGGGAAAAGTATAAAACATTATTAATCTACTTTTCTATTTGAACAGTTTAATAAATTTTAACTCTTACATAGTTTATAGTTTATATGTCTTACATAATTTATAAGTCTTATATTGCTTATAATAAGGCTACAGATTATAAATAATTAATTTTTTAAAAAGCATAGTCTTTGCCTTGATCACCTGATGTTTTGTTATTGTGGTTTATAAAATTAATCACAGTTAGCAGGGTAGAAATCACTTTGAGCTTCATGGATGATATCTAAGAGATGGGAAAGGATTAGTTCTCAGTTGCTGCCAGTTAAAGCCCCAGGTGGCTTTTTCTGCAATGAAGGTGTTACCGATAATCCCATACACTGGTATAAAATCTTGCAGACATCAAAATTATCACTAAGGTTCCTTTTCATCTCATCCTTTCCAAATGACTGGGAGTTGCTTCACCTTGTTCTACAATACATTGATTTTTTAAAAACATTTTTAAAAAAGAAGCTTTAGATTACATAAATGTTACATCGAATATATAGGGGATTCCCATATACCTCACTCCTTCCCCTTCCCTTGCCTTTCCCCATTAACAACATCTTTCATTAGTGTGGTGCATGTTACAATTGATGAACACATATTGATGTATTGCTACCAACCATGGTCTATGGTTTACATTGTAGTTTACGCTTTGAACCACACAATTTTATAGGTTTTGGCAAAATGTTTAATGGCCTGTATCAGTCATTGCAATGTCATGAAGAATAATTCCAGTGTCCCCAAAATGCCCCATGTTGCACCTATTCTTACCTCTCCCTCCCCTCAGAACCTCTGGTGACCACTGCCTTTATATCAGTGTTACAAGTTCTTCATTACTAGAATAAAAATAAGTCTACTTTAGTCTGTAGTTGCATTCCCCCCTTATGTTTGTTCATTCCTCAATCTTGAGGATTTGGGGATGGTAGTGCCCACTCTGCCCTGATTTAGAGGGGGCTTAGATCCCATGGGGCAGATGGATGGAACTGTCCTGCTTGCAGTTCTAGATACTCTCTATTTTGGGGGATCGGTGTTGTCCATCATTATCCTTTTGTTAGTTGTCCTAGGTGAGTCCGATGAATTGGAGAGTAGGTGTTGGCTGCAACTCTGCTGAGATTCAGGCCTCAACCAGCATATGAACAGCCAAAAGATTTAAGTCCCTGGGACACATATTTAACAGGTATAGTGCTAAATATAGGTTCAAATAAAAAGGGGCATAAGAACCATGTGTAGGAAAATTGTAAATGAGTCCAGCTCTGATACATTGGGGGAATAGGTTATCATATATTCCAAGGTAAGGCCCACTGACAAGGTGCCAAATTCCTGGGATTGTCTGCCCTGCCTATAGTGTCTAAATGTCTCTAGAGCCCTCTGGAGCACCCCTGCTTGAGGCACTGTTTACTGCGGCAGTCAGTGAGATCCTCCTAAGACATGCATAAGCATAACCTCTAGAATGACCTTCCGACTCACTTTGAAATCTCTTAGCAATAAAAACTCATTTGTATTTAATATTTCCCCCTTTTGGTCAAGGTCTTTTTCCAAATGCATCACTAGTTGGCGCTTGGTAATACTCCCTCAGTGCCAGGGAGGCTCATTCCCAGGAGTCATGTCCAATTCCAGGGGGAAGGTAGTGAGTTTATATGCTGAGTTTGGCTTCGAGAAATGCCACATTAGAGCAACAAGGAGGCTTTCAGGAGGTAACTCTTGGGCAATATATAATACGAGGCTAAGTTTCAATTTCACAAGAGCAAGGTTCATAAGCACAAGCATCAATATCAAGAGCCTGCCATACTGGTCTGTCCTCTTACACTAGGCACTGCCCATGTACTCTAGGGATTCTTGCCACTCTATTAGAGAATGTAACAGGACTCCTCAGGATAGGAATTCAATATTCTTTTGGTTATTGTGTGGGTCTCCACCCTCTGAGACAATACCTCATGACTACTTGAACACATTCATATTCTATAGAGGCAAATAACTAAAATTTTTAGGGTAGTTGTTGCAGGGCCTCCAGAAAAACACATCTAAAGCATGCTTCAAAGCATCCATGGGTAATCCATAGTTTCAAGATTCCTCTGCCCCCAAAGAACCCCAGGACACAGGTAGACCCTTCTTACCTCCTTCACACACATCTTGATCAGTCCTCACAAACACTCTCTGAAGCAGATATTACTCCCATTTTACAGATGAGACCACTGAAGCTTAGTAAGGTCACCAGGCAATGGTCACAACAAGGAAAGAACACACCACTCTCCATAGGTCCAGGAGGACTTCCTGGTAGGGGAAGCTCCATTTCACTCTCTGCTTCACACTCTCCCAAGCAATCCCAAGCATGTAAACCTTTTCTTTTATATGCAGTGACTACTAGAGCCTTTAGATTTGATTTAAATCTAATAATTTAGCACAAGGAACAAAAAAAATGTCATTTTTAAATTTAATTATTGTTTGGTTCCTTCTATTTGGCATATTACTTGCTAACACTCATGTTTTATGTATTATATTGCTATTTATTGTAATGGAAAAAATTATCCTCTCCTCTCTTCTTCCAATCCACACTCAGCCAGAGCCTACACAGGATGTGCTAAAGATCTATATTCAGTTCAGATGAAATCACCTAGCCCCAAGCAAGGCCAGAAACAGATTGTTTGCTGTTTAATTGCATTGGGGTTACACTTGACTCTCTAGAGATATTTTTCATTCACTGGATCATAGTAAAAATCCTAGGAGGCTGAGAGCCATAATGAGTATACACAATTATGAAAACTTTTAGCAGTAATGATAGTACTTTCTTTTCATAGGAGAAATGCTTTTCTTTTATAATCTCATTTTAAGTGTAAAACAGGTCCATAGAGAAAAGTGGTGTTGTGCTTATTTTACAAATGAAGAAACTGAGGCTCCATAGCTTCAGCGCTTCCCGAGGCCTCTTGACTAATTAGCTGAACCTTGAGCCCAGACCTCCTAAATCAAAAAACTCTGGTCTGAACAAAACAGATAATAGGAAAATCACTCCTAATTGACTTTGAAATAAAATATATAGTGTTGCTTTTGTTCCTAATTTTTTATTTTACTTATGTATTTATTTTGCTGCAGCATCAACAGTAGAGTAACCACCCTAATTATGTTTACCTTGGCTGATAGTAAAATGAAAATGAATTTTCATTCTCTAAGTACACATTCTTTTGAGCTGGTGGCTGGGCTCATAGAAAGTCTGTCAAACAGAGAAGTAAGTAATCTGTATATGAATAATCCAAGGTTGACTATAATCTATACATATTCCCAGTCAGTCATTTTTGAGTTGGAGGGCAAAAAAAAAGTCTTCTGTGGTGGTGGGAAAATGTTTTCTCCCCACCATGGTGAGACTGACATACAGTGGAATTGCATTTCAAAACTGCACAGGATTGTTTGAGTCAGACTACTTAGGAAACCCATGAAGGCCTTTGCAAAGGACAGCAGCCGTTTGAGGTACCAAGGGAGTGCTGCTTGGTTAAGCCACCATGCCTCATTAGACAGACTTGTTTTCCTTGTCAGTGTGGCACTTATTCTTTAGAGAGTCATCTGGTCTAGTTTCAGAGAAGACATTTGTGTTTGATGGAAATTGGTGGAGCAGGAAATATTGATTTGGAAGCTGTTGACACTTGGAAAGAGGGAGTTAATTTAGATGTCAGTATTGATCAGTAAGGCTAAATTTAGACAAAAGCTTGAGAGTTTCTTTTTTTAATATAATCTCAAAAGAAGTAAAAAGAAAGAAAAAAGACACCTTAATCAAAATGCCATTAATGGGGACAGAAAGAGAGACGACAATAATGCGATTATTATATAGCTAGGTTGTTAGAGCTCATAGATTAAAGATTTAGATTTGACTGGGTGGCCATCATAACCTTAAGTGTAGTTACACCACAATTATGTTGAAGCTGTGAAGAGTGAGAAAGCCACAGAAATTAGACTATACGTTGTTTTAAGAATTCAGAACCAATGAAATTGACTAATGCAACTGATTTTTCTCTCTGAGAGATTTCATAGGACTTTGTATCTATGATAAATGGCCCAGTACCTCTGATTACAGTCTGTAGTACAGGTCCGTGCACCACACAGATGCCCCCTTTTTTCTAGAAAAATAGTTCAGATTACTCTCTAGACCCCACAGATTGCTTTCTTTGCTTTCCAAGAAAATTACTACTCTGATCAAAATGACCTCACATCTATTAGATCATTCAGGAAGATTTAAAAACTTGTTTAATGTGCATAAAACCATGAATTTCCATATGTATTTTTTCAGAGCAGTGCATTTAACAGAAAATAGGCCAAAATGGATTTATAAAATGTTGGTGCTCTACGTTATGAGGAAAGATATCATACTTATTTGTCTACTAAAGACATTGGCTTAATTTGCCCCTTTGGACCAAATGCTGGCCAAAAATTGCCTATGATTAAGATGGACACTTAAAACAAAGGAGAAAATATAGTTCTGTCCTTGTACACCTGTCAAGAATACTGTTTTTAGTTCTTTTTATTGTACATAAAACTTATAAAGGAGTTGGGGTAAATCCAAAAGAGTGTCATCCAAAGGGACAAGTACCATCCTTTTGCTTCAAAGTAGAAATAATTAAGAGGACATATGGTCACAGTCTATAAAACCATGAAGGATGAATTATAAATCATAATTATAATCTTATAAATCATAGAGTTCTAAAACTGGGAAAGCTGGAAACATGACAGGATCCCTGTTACCATCTGAGAAGCTGGTGATTTTTCCTGTGGCCAGAGTTTCAGAAATAACTCTTACGATAAGTCATCTACAACAGCGAGCCTTGGAGTAAATTGTCTTGAATGCAATCTAATACTTTTATTGTAGGTATAACCTCAAGAACACATCATATGTAGGCAACTTCCTCAGCCTACATGGTTACAGGATCTGGCTTGCCCAGTTTAGATGGCATTGTCATTTGTGGATATCCATGTCCAGTTACCCATATTCTTTCTTCTCCCGACTTCTGACCAAGGAAGCAGTAGATCTCAATTTTCAGTCCCCTCCCTCTCTGCTCAGCTTAGCTCTGAAGTCCCCAAGTGGCAATACTCATCTAGTTCCTCATTTCTACAGAACTTCTTCTGGTGTCCTATGGTTATAGGGACATTCTTTCAATTTTGAAAAAAGTGTGTAAGGTTAGCACTGGAAGTAACCTTTAAAGGTCATCCAACCCATTAGGTAAACAGTTTCCTAAGATGTTGGATCAACAGAAAATATTTATTTTATGGATAACTTTTTATGATTTTCAAAATACTTTCAATTATTTTATTTGATTTTTATCCTGTGACTTAGTTGAGGAAAATGTAGCCATTTTACAGATGAGAAAACTGAACCTCAGAGAGATTAAGTGATGTTTCCAAAGTCACAAAGCTAATGATTAGTAAAACCAACATTTCCTCATTTTTGTTACAATATTTTTTCTACTACCCCATGTAAACCACCAGTTTTATGAACCAGGGATAAAAAGGACCCTAGTAATAGTAAATTATACAAGAGTTGTCAGTGGTCAAATGAAAAGAATGATGAAGACAAAACAGCTGCGATGTTATATCAGAATTTACCAATAAGCTGATAATTACTTGGATATAATTCAATCTTCCTAAATTCTTTCTCTTCTCACTGAGAAAGATATAAATGAAGAATCACAGAATTACCCAGCTTTGCTCCAAAACTAAAAATCACCACCACCATTACCACCACCATCATCATCAGGCTTTGCATTTAACACTATGTTGCATCAACTCCGTAATGCATAAAGCAAGGTACTATTCTCCTTATTTTAAAGATGGCAACATTGAGATTCAGAAGAACTAAGTGTTTTTTGCTAGGAAAGTAAAGTTGGGTATTCTGACTTCAAATTTTGTATTCTTTTTATGCTAGTCAAGTTCTGCTTCCAAGACTGACTCATCCATAGGGATCCATCCCAGCCCCTGGACCTAAGCCAAGTTTCTAAATTATCATGCATTTTTATCTTCCAAAAAATCACACTGTCCTACTTGAAAGTCCTGGAATGCTAAACCTAAGCAACATTTGGGAAATAAAAATGAACAAGGATATGACCTGACTTAATGAAAGAAGTGTAGACTGAAATCCATGATATTTCCAAATGGAAAAGCTGGAAAATGGGGATTCCCATCACTAGAGCTATAACGGGTATTTCCAGTTGGCAGAAACTTGAGAGAAAATGATTCCAGCAATACTCAGCCCAGAGACAAATTGCCCTGTTTACATTGATTTGTGATGTACATGGAGAAAATGTTTCTTTAACACCCTTAAATGAATCTCCAAACCAAGAAAAATGCAATTAATCGTGGCAGAAGTCCTTATATAGTTCAAAAATATACACTGGGAGCTCCATTTTCCAAAAAGATTAAGCATTTGGGCGTGTAATCTGTGTATGCATGTACCAGAACATATAGGCAGCTTTTCATATTCATTAGCACCTCTAGCTGGCCATCCACAGTACACCAGTGGCATTGGGGATTTCACACATAGGCTCTAAGCAGTTATTTCCTACAACTAATTGCTTTACATATTGGCACCTCATCCACAATCTGCCAGACTGGCCATGAATTAACATCTCAATCCAAATAGCCTAGCTTCAGTGGGATTTATTACCCCATGTTATCAAAGCACAATATGGCATCAGTCATTTTCTGTCCAGAGAGGAAATTTGACAGATGCCTATGAGGATTATGGAGTAGGAGACAGAGCTTAGTCTTTTCTCATTGTACAACATGAGGAAGTTGAGGGGAGAAAGAATTCCAAGGCAAATCTCAAACAGACTGTAATAGCTTCTACTTTGCTTAGAGGTAACAGATGGATAGTATTTACTGACCTTGAAATTTCAGAAAAAATTCATTTCTTCTCCAAGCAAACTCTCAGGTTCACTGAAAAATTTTTAAAAATCAATTTTCTGATGACCAGATGCTAGGTAGAGCTTCAGAGGTTGACTCTTCTAGTTTGATTATTTGCAATGACTATTAGCTGGATGAGTGCTGCATCTTCATTGTACCTAGCACTCTAGATAGTGTCAATTGTGCCTTCTATTCTAATATTCCCTGACTGGGTTTCCTGTCCCCAGCACTAAGTAAGGTCATCTGGAAATTGTATTCAGCCTAACCATAGCCTGTAAATAATTTAAGTCAATTATAATTCATTCACCCCTTTTCTGATGATCCAGTGTGTGGATTATTCATGCTACTTTGCTTTTCTTTCTCTTTCCTCCTTCCTTTGGGTTGTTTGCCTGCTAAAGTTCAAATCTGTCTAGTCTTGGCTATTTTGCAAGGTAGAGGAGGTTGGACCCACTGCTCAGGTATGACTTGGGAATCCCCATAGATAATTCCTCACTCTTTGAAAAACATTTCTGCATATCGATCATATGCAAGGTACTGTATGATATTAAAATATGACTAATAAATTGCTCCAGTCTTCAGGGAGTTTACATGCTGGGGGGGTGGGCGTAGAATGAAACATAGTAGGAATAACCAAACAAGGTAGTCTATGGTGAGTGCCACAAAGGTGGAACATACAAAGTGGTATGAATATCCTAGATGAGGAAGAGATTGTTTCTAACTGGAGTTATTAGTAGTGGAATGATGGAGTGTCCTGACCGGCAACAGTGGAAGATTTCAAGAAATTGTTGATGTTTCAAGAGGGTATTAAAAAAAAGAAAAGGATTCTGCCAAATGGATTTTATTTGTTTAAACCATTCCATGTTCCAGGAAGAACTTCAGCAGCTTACATACAATATAACCAGATAAAGTAATGTTTAAGTAGGTGAGAAAATTGGGACAGAGGAGTGATGAGGGTAGGAAAGAAAAGCTGAAGCTGGGAATGAAACTGGCACACAAAATAAGTACCTTGTAACACAAGGTATAAGGTAAGATTGGGGTGATGGCCATTTTAATTACCCAGGCCCTCCCTGTCCTCTCTCCAACCATAAATAAAGGCTAATTAGTTCTTTGACTAAAGCAGCCATCAGAGAAGGCAACAGCTGTAGAAAACCATTCACCTGTGTGCTTGTCCCCACTCTGTAGGTCCTGGGATGGATTCGCAACGGGGAGTCAATGCTCAACGCCAGCCTGGTCAATGCCAGCTCTTTGTCCGAAGCTGAGCAACTGCAGCGGGAGCACGAGCAGTTCCAACTGGCCATCGAGGTAATACCCAAATCTAGCTGCACTGTCTTCCCTTCCCCTTTCTGCCCTGTACCTCAGGTGGGCCGATTCCCTGAGGTATGGGGTTCCTCTCAAATAGTGAAGTCTTTACACTTTTAACTGAAGTGATCCAGGCAGCCTCTCTAGCACCCAGGAACGGATGGGAAAGCAAATGCAGGGGGCCCTTGCCCCCAAGGAAGCCTAGTTTAGGAAGACAAATACATTGCAAACATGAACATTTTCTTCTATGTTAAACTTCCATACCTTTAACATTTAGCTAGGTAAAATATTTTAACAAGGACAATTAGCTTTGGAGCAGATTGCACCAGAGAGTTTGCCTCACTGAAAATAGTTCAATAATGGTGATAAAAGTCATATTTAAAGAATAAACTGCTAACAGAAGTTCATCAACTGGAACTTTTTAAAAGGCTGTTTTAAAATAAAACTTCACTTATGATAATCTAATATAAATTTTTCTGACTTCAAATAATGCTTTTAATTATCCTTTCCATTAGACCATTCTCCTTCCCAAAGAGACTTGAGCTGATTGCTTTGGAGTGGTATAGAAAAAAGACTTAAGAAGTAGGACATAGGAGCTATATTAAAAATAAAATAAGTTCAGTACCAAATGGAGAAGAGATGAAGAGTGAAAATTTTAAAGACATTCATTCCTTATGGTTCAGTGTAAAACTCAACCAAGTTCTGAGTGTGTAAGAAATGTAAAGGTGTTATCTTCTACTAAAAAGTGGTTAATGAGAATTTTCATAACAGTTATGGAGAAATAATACAATTTCAACCACCTTTTAAATCTATAATACAACTGATTATATTATACATTGCTAGCCATTTTTAAGCTAGTATTAATTAAATCCATTTAATTTTCCAGAAACCATCTTGTATGTGTAAACATAGCATTAAAGTAAATGGCATGTTTTAATAAGATGCTTGGTATCTTCTTAAGAACCATTACTAGTGATAGAAATACTGTCTGGCATCTGAGATTAAAAATAGACTGTATATTGCATACACACTATTTTCAAATCATTTTCTAAGGAGAAGTTAACAAAGGAGAGAAATTTTATTATCAGCTGTCTCTATTGCAGTTTTCTGACACACACAAATATGACAATGGTAGGGTCTATTTACTATAGAGGAAAAACCAGGATTAGGGTTACCATCAAGAATCAGGCATATAGTGCTCAAGGCCCCACAAAGAGGCATAGGCAGCCATGAAGAGAATGAAGGCTGGGCAGTCAGCCTAGAGAGATAGTATGAAGCTGCAAGGGATGCTGGGCAGGGAGAAGGCATCTCCTTCTTATTTATCTTGAATGGGAAGGTTTACCTGCTCTGTCACATAATTCAATTTTCTTTCTCTTAGTCAAATGTTAGGCACATAAAACCAACTTCCATGACACATGTGAGCATCTCAGTACACTGGAGGAAATAGTAAAATCACTAGCAGTGCTACTGAAATGACTAAATGCCACCTGACTCTATATGCAGTATGTATAAATTCATATTAGATGCTCTTACATTCTTACAAAATAGGGACTTACTAAGCATATGAGTATTTTAGTCAGTTCTGGGTTTCTATATGGGTACAATTTGATCAAATATTCATGGAATTGATTTTTAGATACAGACCCCTGTAGGATTTGTGTATATGGTCCCAAGAGGACATGGCAGAGCAGAGAGGATTTCTAGAAGATTTGAGGAATGGAAGGTAGGCAGGAGCTAGCAGCATGCTAGAATAGCAAAGAGAACAGAACCAGAATTTCAACAGAAGCGCCTTCTCCAGGCAGCCTTATGTTCCTCTCAAATGTGTCTATTTAGGACCAAGTTCTACATCAGGGAGGCTTTAAGCAACTTGAAGGAGTGTCTGTGGGCCATTTGACAGTGTTACTTAAGGTCTTTATAATGATTGCTAACGGTGAGCCTACTTTGATGACTTGTCACCTTGGAAGAACCCTGGGTTCCAGAAGGGAAAATAAAATAGCTATGGCTTATGCTGGCACCAGGATGTCTGCTTACACTAGCTTGGGTAGCCTCATTAGATTAGAGACTTTGGTATGCCCAAGGAGGTCAGACTTTTTACCTGAAGTAGACTTGGGTTCTGGAAAATTTCACCAAAACCATTCAGAATGAAGAATGGTGCACGGCACCCAGACAAAGCATGGCTTTATCAAGCAAACCTAGATTGTTATTTGTTAGTATCCAAGATGTTGTGGCTGATTTATCTTCAGGAACTGTGACCCTCATAGAGACATGCTCAATTTTAAAACTCATTTTTATTCGAAATATTCTTATGCATTTTAAGCATAAGCATTATGCTAGAAAAATTAGTTAAATCTGGATAATAAATTCAGTTGATTTAGTTTAATTTTCTTCTGTATATTTCCTACTAAATATTAATGTCCTTGACAATCCATGTCTTAAAGATATAGTACTCAATAAGACTAGAAAATGTAGAAATAAATGTAAAATAATGACCTAAACTTAGCAAAGTCAAGATCATGGCATATGGATAAGAGTCTATCATTTTCGAAAAGGGGGTGGATTCCAGGACTATTAGATGATAATGAGATAAGGAATTAGGAAGAAGATTTCTTATGTAGCAAAAATTAGGGGTAAATTAAAGTTAGTCTTCTAGAAAGAAAGCTATAATAACCGGTTTATGATGACAGTTATGCTGGTTTTACCTATTGAGGAGAGACCAAATAATTATCATAATTGCTAGTGTTCATTTAGTGAACACGTCCTCTGAATGAGGTACTGTAGATACTATTCTAATTGTCAAAGATAAAATGACATGGTGGGATATAGTGGAAAGAGCACAGGTTTGGAAATAGGTCAGACTTAAGTCTTATTCCTGATTTCAACATGTCCTTGCTTGCACACTTTTGGACAAGTCACTTAACCTGCCTGAGACACAGTTTGTTAAGCTATGGAATGGGAATAATAATATATGCCTTATAGTAATATTGTGAAAACTAGAAAAAATATACATAAGCACAGTATAGACTACTGGGTAAATGACAGCTATTAAAATGATTTTTAAAACAGTCCCTACCTTCAGAGCTTCACAGTCTAAGTAAGCAGAATTGGCCAAGTGTTAAAGGAGTGATACAGGGATCAGAAGAGGTTAGTTTTCAGTGAATCTCAGGCCTCATTGAAAAAGGGTGGACTTGAGCTGAGCCTCAAAGGAAGACTGGAACATATATGGAGTTGAGGCAGGGAGAATGAAAGGCAGCAAAAGTAAGACAGTCCACGGTATGTTTTCAAAGGGTTTTTGTAAAGAAATAATAGGTGAGAATGTTGGAAAAGTAGTTTGGGTCCACACTGTTGGGGGCTTTTAATGCCAGCCTCCAAAATTTAACTTCATTTCATAGAACTGAGGGAAACACTGAAGGCATTTGAATTGAGAGAAGGAATGATATTTATGGCATAAAATTCAAACTTTAAAGCTAAAAGGGATATTAGAAGTCACTTAATCCAAGAACTCTTTCTTACAGAGAATTATGTTAATTGGACAGAATGTAAGGATTAGAAGTGGAAGGTAAGGAGACTGGTTAGGTGACCACCCAGCAGGCTAGATATGAATTAGTGAGGGCTGGACTAGGATTTGGGGAGACAAGAATTATGTCAAGGTGTCTAGGAGAAGAAGGGCACCATCAATAGAAATGGCAGACTACAGTGGAGAAACTATTTTAGAGAGGGGGTGAGTTTAGTTCTAGATGCAGAACTTGAAGTGATGTCTGTAAGGAAGGAGGAGGCTCTGCTAGGGCAATAAAGATTTATATTCACTGGAGAAGGTTCATCCTCTCTCTGGGAAGATCATCTTATACTGAGAATGCATCTTTGGAAGGGGCTAACATGGGGCAGACAGCTAGATTGATTGAATCAGTGCTGCTAACCTAGGATGAGGAATGTGGCAAGTAGATTACTTCCACATCTGAAGACAATTAAAGATGAGGCTAAGAAGTCAGGCTGGAGATATAGAATGGGAAGTCATCTTCAAAGAGCTAATAAATAAAAGCCAAGAGAATAGTTAGACTCTGAAGATGTGAACAAAAAACAAGAACCAACCTTGAGGTAACTCTACATTTAGGAGATAGGAAAAGAAGGTAAATTAATAAAACAGAGAAGGAAAGCCAAGAGTTTTCAATGGATCATTTCTGCTCATCAGTTGACTTTCTCCAGCAGTGTTCAGCAGTTAGGAACCCAAATGCTGATATGGGGGAAGCGGCTGTGGCTCAATCAGTAGGGCTCCCGTTTACCATATGGGAGGCCCCGGGTTCGGTTCCCGGGGCCTCCTGGTGAAGGCAAGCCCGCCCGCACGGCGTGGTTAGCTGACCCAGCGAGCACAAGCAGCAAGGGGGGGATAAATGAATAAATAAATAAAATTAAAAAAAAAAAAAAATGCTGATATGGTCATCAGGATTGAGGACTGACTCAGTGGAAAGGCAAGGGAACAAACAAGTCGGGGCTGCTAGAGGAGGTTGTGCTAACATAGTTAACACCAAGTACAGATTCAGGAGAAAGGGAAGGGAAGCCAGAAGGTGGTCAATAGACTGGGAAAAATAAGTAGGAGTGAGTTGACTGCAGTCTGGGATGAGAGTAAATGGTGAACGAGGAGGCAATAAAGGGGAGTTAAAAGTTGAAAGGAGGGAGGCTGAATGGATTAGCTTTTGCAGTTGATATAAACTCAGAGAATACAAACCACAAAACGCATTAAGAAAATAAACCTTCTAACAACAACAGCAAAGATATATATATATATATAAATATATAGTATCTTAAAGGCAAATGTAAATGATAGAGGGATTATATGTTAAACTGAATTATGTAAAATACAGTTCTGTTCCCTTGGTGGGATAAGGAAGAGATTATGTGAGATGCTACTCTTCAACTTTATTAATCTACCAAATTCATTCCTTCTAATGGAATCCTTTCCAACTAATTATTAATGTTTAAAATTATTACATTTGTTACATGGAGATCTTTCTTTGATGTGGAGATTTTCTTTTGTGTTTATTTGATCTTTACAATGGAACTGCAGTTGGGAATGGATGTAGCTCAAGTGGCTGAACACTGCTTCCCACATATGAGGTCCCTGGTACCTCCTAAATATAAAAAACAAACAAACAAATGAAAAAACCAACTCTTGTTGGGGAGGAGATGTTGCTCAATGATTGAGTGCCTGCTTCCCATGTATGAGGTCCTAGGTTCTATTCCTGATACCTCCTTAAAATAAAAAAATTTTTTAAAGAAGCAGCAGCAATAACCTCTTTTAAAAACTCAAAATGATGAACAATTTTATGATTAGATTTGAAAAGGAAACAACTAATTTATGGACCAATCAGGGAGTAGATTTATGTACAGTTACTGTTTCTCTGCCACAGAAACTGAACTCCTTAAAATCCAGGGTGATGAAAGTAGAAGAGAAAGAAGTATGGGCAGGAGTTAGGGTTCTGAGAGATTAGTTAATGAAAATGTATGCTATTCTTTTTAAAATATGCTTTAAAAACAATGTATTGATCATCATGACAAAATGTTTGAATCCATCATTTAAAGCTCTTTAACTTTTCTGCATCTTTCCACTCACGCCTCACTCCACCCCTTCCCATACCACGCCTGGGTCGTTCCCACGGACCTCTCTCTCCTCCCTTCGTGCCCAGTCCCTCTTTCATGCCACTTCCTTGCAGAAGACGCACCAGAGTGCCCTGCAGGTACAGCAGAAAGCTGAGGCACTGCTCCAGGCCGGCCACTATGATGCTGACGCCATCCGGGAATGTGCGGAGAAGGTGGCCCTCCACTGGCAGCAGCTCATGCTGAAGATGGAAGACAGGCTAAAACTGGTCAACGCCTCTGTGGCCTTTTACAAAACTTCTGAGCAGGTGAGAGAAAGAAATATGGAAGGTGTAGGGCCAAGGCTAACGGAGGACTACTTCCTGCCTTGCTCTGCCAATTTGAGTACCTACTTCAGCAAGAAGCCAGTCTTCTCAGTAATAACCTTTGAGAACAGGAGAATTGTTGGTGGAACCACTACAGTTGATCTCTCTATAATCATTTCCATTAGAGCAGAGGACTGTATTAGTTTCCCAGCCGCTAAAACAGATATCACAAAATGGGTTGCTTTAAACAATGGGAATTTATTAGCTCACAGTTTTGAGGCTAGGAGAAGTCCAGAATTGAGGCATCAGCAAGGCAATACTTTCTACGCAAAGACTGTGGTGTTCTGGGGCTAGCTGTGGACAATCCTTGATCCTTGACTTTTTGGTCACTTGGCAATACACATGGTGATGTCTTTTCCTTTCTCCTCTGGATTCTGTTGGCTTCCTGCTTCTGGCTTTTCCCCCATTTGCTTTCTCTCTGTGGCCTTCTCTATAAGGCCTCCAGTAATAGGATTATGACCCATCCTTATTCAGTTGAGCCACACCTTAACTGAACTAACCTTGTCAAAAGGTCCTATTTACCGTGGGTTGACACCCACAGGAATGGATTAAAAACATAGGGGGTGGGTGGGTGGGCAACGTTGATAACTCCAAGCCATGACAGAGACCATGTAGTTTGCTTCTTATAAACGTCTCAGACTCATCAGATCCTATATTGAGATATTGGAGTAGAACTTGGGTGTACGCTAAATACTAGATTTGAGCCATCTATCAGTCAGCAATTGCCACAATAATGCTGTATAACAAATTTCCCTAAAACTCAGTGGTATAATAAAATAAGCTCTTATTTTTTGCTTAATGGATTCAGGTGATCTAAGCTGAGATTGGCAGAGCTAGGCTCCAAGCAGCAGATTGGGCCTAGATCTGCTTCTGTGTCTCTCATTCTCCTTTACCAGCAGTTATTTGAGGCCTGTTTTTTCTTATGGTGAAGAGCAGGAGTACAAGAGCACCATATCTACCATGCATGCACATTTCAAACCTCTGCTTGTGTCACATTCTCTAACATCCCATTGGCCAAAACAAGTTATGTGACCACACCAGCATCAATGAGGCAGGGACATATATGCCTCCTGTGAAAGCTGAGAGAGGAGAATGCATATTTACTAAAAAATCATCTACCATAATCAGGCATTGTGCATTACTTAAAAAACATAAAACTCTTTCATTCATGGGGCATATAGTCTAATGAAAGAGCTCTCTGTCCTTGAGGAACTAAGAGCCTAACTAGAAATATGGTGCAGATGTAGGAGAAAAGGCAAGAGATGCACAGAGTAGGGCCACAAAAATGCATACTCATTACCATGACATCTGTCCAGCAATATGTACAAGGGCTAGGAGGATTTTTTTAATGATTTGGGTGCTGTTATTAAATTCTTCCCATGAAATAGAGGTTTCTAGTAGGAGTAATTATATTCAGTATAAACGGTTTCCTCATTTGAATTGTTCCTTGGTAGAAATAGATCAGAGAATCATTCTCCTTTGGATGACTTATAAGGACCATGGGAAAGTCTAGCCTCAGAGCAAATATAACATGCCTATCAAATAGCCCTGAGACATGTTACAGGCCCTGCACCTTCTCCCAGGCATCCTTTCTGTTATTTCAGAGACTTGATGCCTTTGATGGTCACAAAGTGAGAGCAGCAGCCTAAGATAATAAAAGCCTCCCCAAATTGATCTGTAAATTCAACACAATCCCAATCAAATCCCGGCAAGCATTTTTTGGTAGAAATAGATAAGCTGAATCTAAGATTTATATGAAAATTTAAAGAACCTAGAATAGCCAAGACAATCTTGAAAAAGAAGAACAAGGTTAGAGGAGTTAAACTACCTGATTTTAAGACTAATTTTAATGCTACAATGATCAAGACAGAATGGTATTAGTTTAAGAATAGACATACATACCAATGGAACACAATAGAGAGTTCCATTGATTTTTCGCAAAGCAATTCAATGAGGAAATAAAAGGCTTCAACAAATGGTGCTGGACAACTGAATATCCATAGGGATAACTGAGGCTTAATCCCTGTCTAACATCATGACACAGATTTGAGTTTGAGATGGATCAAGATGCTGAAGGGGACAGAGGACTGATTAGGAGTCAGAAGATAGGACCCTCAGCTGACCTGCCAAGATCACTTTACCTCTCTGGATTTCTTCTTGCCCATTAAATGAAGGGATTTACACTTGATGATCTCTTGATTCCTTCTAGCTCCCAAATTGGTTGGTCTTAAGTCCAGTATTATGATGGGAAAGGTCTCATGTAACTTTTTTTTTTTACGTTTTTGCATGTCTATTATCTGCTGTATCTCAAGTGATGAGCCTGCCTACACATTTTCTTGCTTTGGATAAAGAGCAGTACATGGTACTAGAGATGTAACCAGAGAAATCAACTGGAGTTCAGGGACAAGCCTTCACATGACATGGGAAGCATGTCTGGACTATGAGGGTGCTCTCCCTGGGACATCTTTCAGCACACTGAGGATTGGTTCATCACTCAGTGAATGTCCTTCCCAAAGTCACACCCTTCATCAAAAGGAATAACATTCCCAGACAGGAGAGGCCAAGAATTGAGTTGCAGCTACTATCCCCTGCTGCCACATCCAAGCAAGTAATCAAAGTCCAGTTGAGAGAAAGTATAGGAATATGGGTTTCTGTTTACGTGTCCTCCCCAAGTCATCGGTTCCCCTGATACTAGACTGCCTTGGGCCTCCCACTGTGGTATCCAACCTACCTTTCCCTCCAAGCGCCCTTCAAAATGCTTCTGCTGTTTGGGAGATCATTTGTGAGGACATTTAACATGGCTTCTCAGCATCTTTGGAACTGATGCTGAGGATTTTTTGGTCAACCTAAATTTGTTATCCCTCTGAAGGAAATTCGCATTTTGCAATAGAAAGCCTGGAGATGTGAATGCTTTATAGTAGGATGTTGAGACATTTTTGCTAGAGCATTTTCCCTCAGGGGAGGAAAAAAGTGACATTTATTTCTGACCCTATAGATCATACTCCATAGGCAACTTTCTCTTTACCTTTGCTTGAGGCTACTTACTGTGGGGCTAATTCAGATTATTGGGCAAGTCAAGTACATTTTTTTTGTTGTTCCACTTAATTTCCAGGTTATTGTGAGGCTATAGGAATATAGTATACACACACACTTATGTGCATACTTTAAACCCCCAAAATACTAGTGTCTGCTCCTTTCTTACTCTAGGTGAAGTCTTCAAGCCCCCATAACTTCAGCCTTCAGTCATTGACAGTAAGAAAATAACTCAAAAATCCCCATATCCTCAGTCAAAATCTGTCTCCTGAGCTCCAGTCCTGTGTAGGGCTGTCAGCTGAAGGTTCTCAGAAAATACCTCCCAACTCATGAATTTATTGAGTCTTTTCCTCCACAATTCATTAGGTATGTAGTGTCCTGGAGAGCTTGGAACAAGAATACCGGAGAGATGAAGACTGGTGTGGTGGACGAGATAAACTGGGGCCAGCAGCAGAGATCGACCACGTCATTCCACTCATCAGCAAACATTTGGAACAAAAGGAGGCCTTTCTTAAGGTCAGAGCACATTGCCACCCAAGGTCTCAGAATCCAGCCCCTGTTCTTTCGTCTTTCTATCTCTGTCTCCCTCTCTCTTCTCCTCTCCTCTGTTTCTCTCTCTCTCTCTCTCTTTCTCTCTCTCTCTCTCTCTCTCTGTCTCTCTCTCTCTCTCTCTCACACACACACACACACACACATACACACACAGGTTAATATAGGTTTTTCCTAGTCCCTATTTTTCTAGAGCAAATATTGGCTAGTAAATTTGAAAGGTTATACTTCAAACATCTATTTCTCTTTTAGCACTTTATTTATAGTTAGGTAACTAGGATACACCATTACTTCTGGTGCCAGATTCGAATATCATGACCCACTGGTGTCATCAATTGAGAAACATACGACTTTGACTCGGTTATGTTTGGTGTATAAAAATATTTTTTGAAAGATAAAAGCCTAGATAGCAAATACTATACAAATAAACAAAATTTAGTGCAAGAATTAAGGAAATACATTTAGATGCTCTATTTATTTACCAATCTAATAAGTACCAATTGCCAATAAATGTGACCCAGTTTATCATCCTGTATTAAAATAGAAATACCTTATTTTGAATTTTTTAAAAAATAGAGTTCAAGCTTCCTAGGGAGGAAGCACAGTCCTGGCTTTAAACTGACTTTCAGCTGGTGTTGAAAGTCCTTGTAAGCCTCTTGTCTCTGGCTTTTGATCTCTCTGACAGTATTCTGTGTTAGAACTTATCTAAAGTCTCCATTTATTTTCAGATTTTTTGTTCTTATGTTTTGCTTCCTTTCAGAAGTACAAAAGAGAATTTTTATACCCTCACATGTTGCCACTGATTTTAGACAGTTCTGTAATTAACTGCCTTTTCTTCTATTAGGGATTTTCTCTACTTATCCACCTCTGTGTGTTTTATTGTTATTCTCTTTTAAAGATGACTTCCCCCTGACCTTTTCCCATTTATCTGGTATCTGCACCTGCATTTGATGAAAACCATTATTAAGCAGTTCTTACTAATAACGTTAAATGGAAATTGTTTTATATAGGGGCTTAAGATTATTTCAAAAGTGGGGTCAGGTGTGGCTCAAATGGTTGGGTGTCCATCTGCCATATGGAGGGACCTGGGTTCGATCCCCGGGACCTCCTGGTTTAAAAAAAAAAAGTTTTTTTTTACTTCAAAAGTCTTCCCTATTCTAAATCAATTTTTAAAGCCAATTTAAATTGAACATATCAAGGACATTAAATAAAATATTTAAATAGACTTCCAGTATGATGTTTTCCTTGTGTGCCTAAAACCAGAGGTGAGAAACTCCCTAATATGATGGGAATTATATGCCCAAGGGATGGAAACTAGAGTTCTTCACTTATATGCACCTAGTTGATCCATTCCGGATTCCTTAGCTTTGGACAACTGTCCACCTATTAAATTCATAAGCCTCAGAGTTGATGGATCCAACAGCCATGTTTTCCCCTCTGCTTTTCCCAGAATTCCCTGAAAGCACTGTTGCTACTGCATAATTTAAAATAAGCTGTTTGTAGGTTTAGATGCTATATATCAGAAGGTTTTAAAAATTGACAGTTTTGTCTAGAGGTAATTTAAGTCCAAGGGAAAAAAATGCCTTTTTTTAGGGAAATTTGGAAAATATATGATCTTGAAAGGAACTAGAAATATTCAGTAGACTTAGATTCCAGATCTGACTCACTTCATGCCTCTTGCCCTTTCTGAGCCTCAGTATCCTCCATCTGTACAATCAGGAGAATTTTATTTGTCTCTGCCTCCCACAGCTAACATGCATCTTTAAGAGGTAGTGTATGGCTCTTATTCCTTTATATAGACCAGCATTCCCCAATAGAGTGTTTGTTAGTGTTACTGAGGTGGAAGTAGACTTAATGGACAAATAGTTTTTTAAAATGTTGGTAATTTCCACATAGATTTGGAATGTATGGTTAATGGATTTGTTTACCAAATTTACTTTTTCAAGCCTAAATTAAACTAATACTTAAGTATGTTTATGTTCCCTGGGCTTATCCCAGTATTCATATAAAATAAATGGCATCTGATGGCAGAGGGAAACCAGCCAGAGAGCGAATGATAATAATATCTAATTAACATTCAGGTAAAGGGATGAGTGATGACTTATTTTTATCTGAGATGGAAAGGGGAGAGGCATCAGAGAGTCATTCTTTACTTGACAAAGGGAAAGCTCAGAAGGATGCGCCTTCTAAGTTGGAATTGGAGTGTCCATAAACCAGAAGTGATCCCTAGAGTTCCTCTCACCCAGAGTTCCAGGATCCTCATCACTGTCAAGTCCTCAAGCCTCCTACAAAGGTGGAGTGGGGCAGAGCGCCCTTTCTCTGGTGCCTTGGGTTCTATATTTGTGCTGGGAAGGGGGCCTCACACCCTTGTCTCTCGCAGGCCTGTACCCTGGCGCGGCGGAACGCGGAGGTGTTTCTCAAGTACATTCACAGGAACAACGTGAGCATGCCCAGTGTCGCCAGCCACACGCGGGCGCCTGAGCAGCAAGTGAAAGGTCAGTGAGACCTGCCGGGTCATTTCGGCATGGACCAAGGGCCCAACCTTCCCAAAACACTCTGTGTTCCCAGTCTTTATATACGCTCAAATCTCTGGACTCTTCTTAGAAAAGGTTTGATGTGGAATGGGGTGGGTGGTGGTGATTCATGGTCAATTTTTAAATATGCATCAAGATTTGGAATGGAAAAAAGAGGATAAAATTTCCCCAAAGCTTGTTCATTTATCTTAGAGTCTAGGGCAGTGCTTTCTAATAGAATTTTCTGAGATAATGGGAATGTCTTTCTCTACACTGTGCAATACAGTAACCACTAGTAACATGTGACTCTTGGGCGTTTAAAATGTGGCCAGTGCAACTGAAGAACTAAATTTTAAATTTTATTTAATATTAAATGATTTAAATGTAAAAAGACATATGTGGCTAGTGGCTACGCATTGAACAGCACATGACTAGGATATCTCATAGCCTGGGAATGAAATGTGGACTGGCAGTCATAAAACCAAGTTTTAATGCTGGCTTTGTCACTAGATATTCTAAAACTTCAGTTTTCTTATTTCAAAATGAGGGAGGTTATCTAAACTCAAACCGTGGTTCCAAACCAGGAGCATCGACATCACTTGGGAGCTTGTAAGAAACACGGAATCTCAGGTCCTACCCAAACCTACCGAGTTAGAACCTGCATTTTGGCAAGACTCCTCCCACACAACTGGGTGATTTGTGTGCACATAAACTTTAGATAAGTATTGGTCTGTTTGATCTTAAACATCTCTCAGAATTCTATAAAATCTATGACTATGAAAAAACAATTAATTTTTTAAAATTACTTATTAACTGACTAGATTCAGCTTAAATTGTTGTCCTTGGAATCACTTAATCTGACCTTGCAGAAATTAGCCTATGAGTGGGTGGGTTTAACAAATGTCATTTTGACAAAACAGTGAAGCACAAGCCTGGAGACGGAGGCAAGAGACGGAACCTCAGCTGTTACTTGAGGGGGCGTGGGGCAGCCTTGGGGACATGGTGGTGGCTGTGGAGTGTCTGTGGACAGAGCCGGGATGGTGAGAGAGTGCTCCACTGGTCTGCTTGGGAAAGGCTTTCCTCCCTGTTCACAGAGCTCGGGAGTTGGGAAAATCAGAGGCCACCTGAAAGAATTAAACTTAGCAATCAAAGTTCCCTACAGAAAGGAGGAAACCTGAGTTCCTTTCCCAGATGTGTTTTTCTGTTTGCAGTTGAGGGACCTGTGGGTGGCTAGCATTCTGCCACCCTCTCCTTCCAGCCCTTTTGAAAGCTTATGTTCTGACTTCCAAATGTCAGTGACGGCTTGGGTGAGACCAGCTGCCTGCTGAGAGACACTATCAGCTCCTCCTCTGTGTGCTGAAGAGTGGCAAGCACCCAGAGAGAGCAGGATATGGTTGTGTCTTCTTGGGGGCAAAAGCAGATTATGAACTGTATGAAACTTGCAAGAAGGGGGGAAACAAAATCTAAACTCCTTAGGATTTCTACCTGCTTTGGGGTGATCAGCCTCCATAGAGGGAGCTGCAAGGAGAATAGCTCTGACTAAGGGATGTAAAGGGTAAAGGATACAAGTTCTCATTCTGTCCTTGTCCAGTTGAAGCTTCCACCTGAGCAAGGACCTATACTCCTTCCTATATCAGGTTCCTTTTCTTCTGCTGCCTGGACCCAAAGCCAATGCTGCATATTTTAGGTTTTGGTTACAGAGCCATTATTGTTACATAACAAACAGCCAAAAATGCATCTTCGTATAACCTTAAGCATTTCTTTTTCAAGTTGGGTTGGCTGGGATCAGCTATCTTGGCTTGGCTGGGCTCCTTCACTGCAGATTGGGCTCCACATGTATTCATTTGGGGGCATGGGTTGAGGGGCAGCAGTTACACAGCAGGAGTTCTCATAGTGGTGATTTCAAAGGCGCAAGGGGCAAGCCAGGAGCAGAAGCACATTTCACTCCCCTGCTTGCTTTATGTCTGTTAATGCACATTTGCCAAAGCAAGTTACATGGCCAAGCCAGGGAGTAGAGAAAAGCACTTTGCCTCTTTGGGGAGGAAATGAAAAGTTATATGATAAAGGCATAGAAATAGCAGGATGAAAAATTGGGGCAGACAAAAGCTGTCAGCCTGATGGAGAGAAATAGAATCTATCTTTAGAGAGCCAGACCTCCAGAGAGGGATAGGAAAAGTACATAAAATCAACAAAAATTTCTAAGTACAAGAATTAGAATTTGGATTGTGCCATCTTTGTAAAGCAAAGAGTTTCCACCCTAGTAACCTGGAACATGAAGGTGGCTAAGAACTAAGGGTCTGAAGTAAAAAAGATCTATCTTAAATCCTGGTTCCACTACTTCCTGTCTGAATGGCCCTGAGCAAGTTACCCATCCCCTCTAAGCCTCAGTTTCCTCATCTGCAAATTGGGAATAATAATCTTATATACATCATGAGATAATGTGAAAATATGCACCTCCCACATAGTGAGTGCTTAATAAATATGAATTATCCATATCATCATTAATATCTAATATAGTTAGCATGAAGCATGAGGTATATATAAAATACAAAATAAATTTGATTGCTTCGGGCATAGAACAAACTATTAAAACACTTAAGAAAATTATCCATGTACCCAGCTGTTCTGAGAACAACAGAAGAAGTAGGGAAGGAAATAATCTGTACAGAATTTCTACCATGCCTAACTTGTAGTGCTTTGTGCCTTGAAGATATCCTCTCATTTAATATCATTAGAGGGAATGTGAGAACAGCTTTCAGCTCTTCTGGTGATTGGATCCATGATAACATGGAAGTTTGGACCTAGAGGTGACCTATAGACATGATTCTAATGCAGCTTTCCTATGCCCACAGTTTAGAAATGTTTTAATTGAAGCTATGCTATTAAAGTGCTGTGTACCCAACTTCTTGTACAGAGCAGAGAATGTGGTTCATGAAGCAGGTTATCCATATAATTACACCAATCCCCACTCCTGCCACTCTCATAGCAACTCTTCTAGAATTACTGAGGTGCCTTTGAAAGTCCATTCATTCTCATTAGAACCTTGGGGCCAATTGAGTTAGTTGCTATTTTAGGAACTGCCGCTTCCCAAGGTCTCTTATCACCAAGGAGTAACTTCAATGTGAAGAGAATCAGGGTCAACTTAAGTCACTGGTGATATAGTCTTCCCTTCTCAATTGGTGGACACCCCAATTTCCCTAATTTTGCTCCCTTCTGGAAAATTCTCTCTATACCAAGCTTTTGCTCCCTTGACTTCTGATGTCTAGACTAGTCCCATGGGGAAGCTGTGAAGATGACAATTATCTGGCATCTGGGACATGGAGGTAAAGTATTTGGTTGGGTTTGTTCAGAGCTTTCTGTGACCAGCCATCATCTTCTCTGCCCCCCAGCCATCTTGAGTGAGCTCTTGCAGAGGGAGAATCGTGTTCTGCACTTTTGGACCTTGAAGAAGCGGAGGTTAGACCAGTGCCAGCAGTACGTGGTGTTTGAGCGCAGTGCAAAGCAGGTATGTTCAGAGCTTTCCCTAGCCTTGCCTCAGCTCTGTGTAGTGTACAGAAACCCAGGTGACCAAAGCCCGGGACAATTCAGAAGAGGACCACAGCAGGAGACAGAGTGGAGATGGGAGGTGGGAAGAAGACAGGAAAGAGAACAGGTTGTCACTTACCAGCCATTTACTGTTTACCAAGCACTCTCTTCAAGTGAGGACATTCTGAGGGCAGATTGCTTCTAACTCAGGGATGGTACTGTACCTGACCTAGGTGGGTCTAGAAGAGTTCCTAGTCTAATAGAGGAGATACTCTTTGCTGGTGTGATGTTCCAAGTCTAACAGACAAGAGCTTATTCATTAAATCCACACAGAGCTACATGCGAATCAAATCATGTCAGCATTTCCTGGTCCTTTCCAGAAACCTTCACTGTAGCATGACATACTTTCCTACTGACACCTGACTTTGGAGGGGACTGGGTATGTTTTTTCCTTCGGTAGGCACTGGATTGGATCCAAGAAACAGGTGAATATTACCTCTCAACACATACCTCCACTGGAGAGACTACAGAAGAGACCCAGGAACTGCTGAAGGAGTATGGGGAATTCAGGGTGCCTGCTAAGGTAGGAAACAGCCCAAACCCCTCCCCAAGCCCACCCCGCATTTCTCCATTCTGGCCAATTTCACATAGCAGAAGGGAGAGCCACCTCTCTGTAAGCAGAAATGCTTGCCCACTGTGGCAAGAGGGAAAACACGTTAAGGATCTTCTCTTTAAAACCTGAATCACCCAAAGAATCTTGCCAGGAAGTCAACTCCTATACACTGCATTTCCAAATACTCAACTTTGAGCTCCAGTTTCTAGAACCTTCTATAGTCTTGCAGACCAAATAAGGTAAAGAAGTAAATTAATGATAAGTGCATGTTCATGTGTGAGCATCTGCACATACCCATGTATTCCTGAAATTTGAATGGCTTGGGTGAGTGCACAGAGCAAGTGATTTCTTATTTCCTGTGCTGACCACTTCCACCTGGCCTCAGATCTCCTAATGAGCCAGGATGGGGTCTCTGGGGAGCAAACCCTACACTTGTGCACACACACCCTCACACCTCATTCACTCTGAGTGGGGGAATGCTCCAATAAGAGGACATCTGATTTTCCTCTCTTTTTGCTCCATCCTACCCAGAGAACCCTCGGACATTAGAGTGAATATTTCTCTAGTTTGGTGTAGCAAAATGAAGTTTAGCTTCATTCCTGAACTAATATTTCAAAGTGGAGGTCCACTTTATGAGTCCTATACTATGAACTCTTGATATTGGAGAGCGTTCTCCTGCATCCTTATGAGTTTTTCAGGTCTTTCCACTGAATGTCAACAGCTGTGAGTTCAGATGAAAGACTCATTTCAAAACCAGCTAGAGGGAAGCGGCTGTGGCTCAATCAGTAGGGCTCCCGTTTACCATATGGGAGGCCCCGGGTTCGGTTCCCGGGGCCTCCTGGTGAAGGCAAGCCCGCCTGCACGGCGTGGTTAGCTGACCCAGCGAGCACAAGCAGCAAGGGGGGGATAAATGAATAAATAAATTAAAAAAAAAACAAAAAACAAAAAACAGAGCAGTCAGTACTAGGAAGGTGGCAGATGTACAGAACCCTTTCCAAAGTCAAATGAAAATGGCTTTTGAATTAACCAGTTTTGGTGTATCTGCCCCTCTCCAACTAGTGTCAATAAAGAAGCCTTAGCAGATTGAAGAGTATCAAGTCCATTGTGTTCTTACCCACATAGAATGGACCACAGCAGACACTCTGGACTTCTTAGGGTCAGAATCTATACATGACCAAAGCAGAAATGTGGAGAATTATTCAGTGAATTTAATTCATCCTTCATATCTTTCTCCTCTTATTCATTCACATTAGCACCCTAAGCTGTAGTCGTTTTCTAATTGGGTTCCATACTTTTAGCCTCTCCTTCCTTCCAATCCATCCTGCTCTTTATTGCTGTTCATCGTAAAACACTACTTTGATCATATGACCTCCTGGCTCAAGAACTTTAAAGATGTGCCAATGCCTTTGGGCTGATGTTTAACCTCTTCTACCACTGTATCATCCAACCTCCCCAGCTTTATCTTCAGTTGTTCTTGTGTACAAATTTTATGTTTTGGCTAAGTGGATATATTTTCTTACCCTCTGAGAGATAAATTGTATTAGTCAGCCAAAGGGGTGCTGATGCAAACTACCAGAAATCTGTTAGCTTTTATAAAGTGTGTTTATTTGGGATAAAAGCTTACAGTTACAAGTCCCTAAAGAGACCAGCTTAAGGCATCATAATTGCCTTCCTTCTTCCTCGTAAGGCTCCATGGGCCCAGCTTCTTCTGATCTCAGTGTAGACTGGTATACGGCTAGTCTCTCAGGGCTTCCTGTATCAGTCTGGCATAGGACTCGTTTCTTTCCAGGACTTATCAGCTGCAGGCGAATGCCTTATCTCTCCCTGGGGCCCCAAGATCAGCTATGACAGAGCTCTCTTCTGTGTGTCTTCTTCAGTGACACACATTTATATCAGCCGACCAAGGGGGCGGGAACTCAACCCTGAGTTGTGCCCTACTAACATGATTGAATCAAAGCCCTAACCTTTTATCAAGTAAAACTTAAAACCTTTGAATTTAACATGATCAAAGGGTATCAAACCCAGAGGAACAGATCAGTTTGCAAACATAATTTTTTTCTTTTGGGGGGATTCATAAATAATTCCAAACTGCCATATAGATCATATACTCTCTCACCTTGGCTATGTCATTCCTCTGCCTAGAATATCCTTCTCTTCCCTCCAGTTTTTCCTTTTAAAAGGAGCCCCTCTTTTCACTTCAGTGCTTCCTCCTCCATGATCCTGCCTACATGCCAGAAAACAATCTGGCCCATCCCTGCTATATATTCCTTGTTGTCTGTATAACCCTTAAGGTACCTGGCATGGATCTTCCTGTTCTCCAGTAATCTGTGTGATACGTTATCCCATATATGAGCCAGCAAGGTCCAGAAGAACAAAAACACACTTTATTCATCCAGTATTCCCCAGATTGCCTGACTGTATCTTATCCATTGAAGGGAGGCGACAAACATTTGTGAACATAAGGACAAAGGAACTTGGCACAGATTTCAGCACCCCCACCGCTAATTTATATTTAATATGATTCTTCTACTGTGGTTCTCTATCTCCTCTCTCCCTATCAACAACTTCTGTTCACAGGCTATCATTCTTCCATCATTTGAGGTTCTAAATCTCAGGGCCATGTGTTATCAATGTAGCTACAGGATGTCAAATACAGCTGAGGAGCTTATGATGAAAAGCAACAGTCTCCTGCCCCACCCCAGTCCTCCTTCCAGAGGCAAACCTCTTTTAACAAATCCTCTTTGGTTTTAATCTTTTTAACCAGTAAAATGAATTTGAAGTAAAAACCAAATTGACCTTGAACCATAAGAAAGTAAATAAATATGGTGGTCCTCAGGATTGGCTAGAGCAATGGGATATGTTGAATTATTATACTATACCTCCAAGGAACATATCAAGTAGAAGAAACACCGAGTGTAAAAAATATTTTCTATATATAAATCCACAAATGTAAAAATAAAAATAAGATAAAGAGAATTTGGCTGAGAATAAGAGTAGAAACAAATTTTCTTGTTGCAGTGTGCTATAGACAATTAAATCAAAAGTATACAAATGATATTTTCCTATTGTGGGTTTCAGAATTTATAAGGGGTCAAGGTACATAGTGATAGGAAACTTTAATCGCCTTGACACCTAGAGCAACACCATTTCTTCTAAAAGCAAATCTTTTTTTTTTTTTTTAATAATCTTTTGTTTTGTTTCCTGCAATTCAGTGTTTTTTAAGTATATTCACAAGGTTGTGCAACCATTTTCACTATTTAATTCCAGAACATTCTTATCACCCCATAAAGAAACCCTGTACCCATTAGTAGTCACTTCCCATTCCCTTCTTCTCCTAACCCCTGGTATCAGTACTTCATTCTTTTTATCCTTCATTCCTTTTTATGGGTGCATAATAGTCCACTGTGTGTGTGTGTGTGTGTGTGTGTGAGTGTGTATCACATTTTGTTTATTCATTCATAGGCTGGTGAACATCTGGATTGTTTCCAGTTTGCGGTTATTATGAATGTTTCTATAAACATTTGCTTACAAGTTTTGGTGTGAACATGTTTACAGTTCTCTTAGGTATATACCTAGGAATGGAAGATATGGGTCATCTGATAACCCTATATTTAACTTTTTGAGGAACCCCAAAGTATTTTCCACAGGATCTAAACCATTTTACATTCCTACCAGCAATGTATGAGGGTTCCAATTTCTCCACATCCTTGTCAACACTTGTTATTGTCTTTTTTATTATAGCCATCCTAGTGGGGGTGAAGTAGTATCTCATTGTGGTTTGATTTGCATTTCCCTAATGACTAATGATGTTGAGAGAACACTTTTTAAAACTGGTAAATTTATCTCTGAAAGTGAAAGAAGTTATGAGGTAAAATGTTTAATTCTTCTGGACCAAAGAGAATTGTGATAAAAGCGACTTAGCTGAAATAAGTAGTGTCAACTTGAAATTCACATAGCAAAGAAAGAGAACACTGGGGTTGTCAGAGGTATATTGTAGACTGAAAAAAGTAGACTATAAAATGTTCAGATAAAAGATGGGCATGATTCTGTTTTTGAGGCTCTTAAGAAAAAGACATGCAGTAGAAATTTTTAAAGGTTTAGTTCTTCATATATATTGAAAAACTATCTCCCTGTGGCATTAATGTGAAGTGGCATCTCAATAAACCTGTGCTGACGCCAAAATGACATTTAGAAAGCTTTATCGTGAGCACAGCTCACAACAGATGATTAGGGGAAATGATATAATATTAACTGATACTGAAAGAGAGAGATAAAAAGAGTGAAGAAAGATAAAATTACTGAACCCCTCCTTTATCACTGTTTTTCCAGCAGATAAAATAGAAATCAAAATGGAAAGTGCAGAACCTACATCAGGAGAGATATGAAGCCCAAGATAAATGAGGTTTCACTTCCAAATTTCCTGGCCCAGATGAATTATAGACCCTTTTTGTCTACATGATCATATTCGTATTTCTGAACCTCAGATCCAAGAACCTCTGTAGTCTGACGCCCCACACTATCAGTCTGTATAAGTTGCTCTCTTTTGGTGGCAAGATTGAAATTTTAAACTGGTTTATATTTTGACGGGAAGAGGATCTGGTGTGGCTATATGTGGAAATAAAGAAAATAGGAGTTCCCACTATGTGTCCAGCCTCCCACATACCCAGAAAAGGCTGAATGACTCAGTCTTATGGAGAGAACAAGAAATGTGGCAGTCTCACCTCTGGAAATGAGGGCTGCATGACACCCTAGACCAGGAGCAGCTCCAGCAACCATTCTACCTGGTCATCTCCTCAGAGCAGGGGACCAAGAGTCTCTGTAGAAGTCCACCATTACTAGCGATTCAGCTTCATTTTTCTTCTCTTTGCATTCTGTGTTTTCATTTCCATTCTCTAGCCAACTACCCAATTTCCTGCCTCTGCACTTCAAATCCCAAGAGAAACAACCTCAGTTGGCCCAGTTTATTGCTACTTTCCCTATTTGGATAGAGCTTTTAGGCCAACACACCCCAGAAGTCACAGGCTGCATATTGCTGGGCTGCCCTCGTAGGTCAGGTTTTTACCTCACAACTCACTGGCTATGGCCATACATATATGTGGCAGGCCACACGATGCCAACATAATCACCCATACATAAGAAGCTGTTCCAGAAAGCTCTCAGCAGAGACCACAGGCATGGTTGCTGTGATAGTGGGCCTGTCCAGTTCATGGGCCAAATTTATCATCTACCTACTCCTTCACAATATAAATCTTCAACTCTTACTGGTCCAGCTTCACTCACCTCCAATATAAGACATACTTATTATCATTCATTCATTCATCCATTCAATGTTTACAGAATGCCTACCATTTGCTAGATACTGGAGATATACAAATGAATAATATATAATTCTTATCTTTTAGGAATTCATGGTCTAATGAAGGAGACAACTCGATGTGATAATAAAATAGAGCACTTTTATGGCACAGTAGGAACACTGGGAAGGGCATTACTCATTTTATGGGGAGGAACGAAGAAGAAAGAGGGACACTGGATTGAGGGTTGGTGGATGAGTAGGAGCAGGAGGGGCACGTGAGGTTCAGCTTGCTGGGGAATAGGGGGATGGAGAGCAGTGGAGACAGGGGCCGCAGCTGCATGGGCTGGCGGGCCCGTGAGGAAGGGCTTGTCCACACTGCTCCTTTCACTGTTTGCTCCCCCAGGCTCCATACTTACCTTGGAATACTCTTGGTCACAAGCCATTCTCCCTAGGACTCGGAATCACAGTTTTGATGCATCAGAATATAATTTCCTCTATAGGGCTGCTCCAGTAGAGCTGTGGCCACCAGCTGGCAGTAAAAACCCCCGTCTAACAGGTGAAAACCTTCAGCTTACAAGTGAAGTCACCCAAGCCTTTTACATTAAAAAAATGAATTTCTTGATTATACCTGAAAGGTTATTGTTTTAAGTAAATAGCAAAACTAAGAAAAACTGTTTTTAAGAAAGAAAGAAAAAAAAAACCTAAATGCAATAAAATAGAAGTCCTTAGGATACCTATATAGGTATCCTTCCTTAACTGATTCCCAGTGCTTTATTTTTTGCCTTTTCCCTTAATTAAGCCAATTCATGGCTGAGGAGCTGTTTTTCCTGTCATCACACTCAACTCCTTTCTAGCACAGCAAAGCTCTTCTGGCCGCTTGTCTCCCAGCCTTGTCAATTAGTCCAATGTCCTAGATACAGGAGGCTCTGGTGTGTTGAATGAATTGCTGAAGACTCTGAGTCCAACCACCAAACCCCCATCCCCGCTGTAAGGTATCTTGTGAGAGGGACTATAAATGAACCTGGAAAAGTGAGAGGGGTGCGGGAGATAAAGAAAGGCCCCTCTGTCTTCTCTACTATTGCTCTAGTGATTTTCTGCCTCAGTTTCCCTCAGTTATCTAGATGGTAAACATGGTCCAAACCTTGGACCTACCTTTCCCCAGTCCAAAAGATCATTTCTCATCTCAGAACATTATTTAAAATCATTTTACCAGGTTTGCCTGACAGATTTTGGAGTTTTAAAATCCAAAGATGGGAAGCAGATATGGCTCAAGTGATTGGGCTTCCACCTACCACATGGGAGGTCCTGGGTTTGGTTTCTGGTGCCTCCTGGGGAAGGCTAGCTGGCGCTGTGGGCAGGCGTGGCAAGCCGATGCAATAAGATGATGCAACAAAAGATATACAAAGAGAAAAAACAATGAGAGACACAACAAACCAGGGAGCTAAGGTGGCTCAAGTAATTGAGCACCTCTCTTCCACATGGGAGGTCTCAGGTTAAGTTCCTGGTACCTCCTAAAGAGAAGATGAGCAGACACAGAGAGCAGACAGTGACTACAAACAACATGAGGGAGGGGAGATAAATAAATAAAATAAATCTTTAAAAGAAAAAAAAAATCCAATGATGAACAAGTGTTTACTTGTTTCAACACCTCTTCTGTTCCCATATCTTACTAAATTTAAGGTCCACCTCCTCTGTGAAATCTTTCCTATCCATGCCAGCCCACCCTCATTTCTTTCCCATTTAAAAATTCCTGCAGTGTTAACAATACATACTTCTCATTTTTGACACTCAATTACATAATGCCTTGAGTTATTTAATTATTCTGTATGAAAATCTTGTCCCCTCTAGCGATTATAGACTGTTTGGGGAAAATGAGCTTATTTTTTCTTCTGTAAACCCCCTCACACTCCCAAGGCTGTCCCCAGAGCCTCTGCACAGTGCTGTGTATAGAGTAGGTGTTGAACAAACTGTTGCTAGAAATAAAATTAGCCCAATACACGTCAGAGCTCTACTTTAGTTAGCCCAGTAATAGATACTAGTTTCATTAACCCCTTTCTCCCTCTGTCTAATGGAAACTAAAACAAGATCCTGGTGGTGAAAGAGCCAGAGCTTACTCTTAAATCTGGATTTCTTTAGGTCTTGGCATATGCCAACTTGCATGATGTTTAGGAAACCTACCCTCAGGCCAGTATAGTGAAGAGAGAGAACTAGGAATAAGATCAGAGGCAAACCTGCTCTGCCACTTACTGGAGATATGAACTTGGACAAGGCCTAAGCCTCTCCATCTAAGCCTCAGTTTTCTCACCTGTGATTAAAAACGACCCTTACCTCGTTTTTAATCACAGGTGAGACCCTCGTTCCACCTATCTCATAGGGGTGTTTGAAGATTCAAATGAGCCTCAGATATAACATTACCATATTCTGTTAATTGTTAAAGTAATATATTAATGTAAGAGATTCTTATTTGCATCATATCAGTAGCAGTCGTAGTAATAATAATAGTGGCTAACATTTATTGAATGCTTACTGTGTTCCTGCCCCTGTTCTAAGCATTCTACCTCATTAACTCATTTAATGTTCTCAACTCAACAGTGTAGGTACTTTATGACCTCGGTTTTGCAGAAAGACACTGAGGCACAGAGAGTTAAAGTATTTGCTCAAGATCTCCCAGTCAGTAAGTGACAGAGCTGGGGTACAAACCCAGGTGGTCTGGCTATGAGGTATCGATGGCAGCTGTGAAAGGGGAAGGTGCTTGGGATGAAGGGACATGAGAGTAAATGTAATCCAGTAACTTAAGACCCTCTTTTGGGGCAGCAAACAAAGGAGAAGGTCAAGCTTCTGATTCAACTGGCAGATAGCTTTGTGGAAAAAGGCCATATTCATGCCACGGAGATCCGAAAATGGGTGACCACTGTGGATAAGCACTACAGAGACTTCTCACTGAGGATGGGGAAGTACCGGTACTCCCTGGAGAAAGCCCTAGGAGTTAACACAGAGGTATGTGTGGGTCCTGCCCAGCTGAATGGGCTCCTTCTCATCTCCCTCAGCACCACTGCCCTCGTCACCAAAGAAGAAAACACTCTCTGAGCCCTGCCCAAGGTTTCCAGAGCAGTCCTTCTAGGCTGTCTACCCCTAAAGCACTTACCTGGTGTGGTTTTTCTAGTGAAGGTGATGAGTCTTGCTTAGCCATTCATCTCCAGCACCCCGTGACTAGTGCTACACATGTAAAAATGGCTCACCAAAGGTGGGGCCTGTGGCTACAGAGCAGAGTTTTCCTCTGTGCAAAGCCAGCTGTTGCCTTTGAGGATTAAACCCTTTATCTTGGCTTCATCAGTACCATATTGCACCCAATCGTGTTTACAGCAATTGATTAGTCTGAGTATGTGTAATAGTGCTCTTTCTAGGATAAGGGATGCAATTTGTGCAAAGGGTATTTGACGTTTCAACCTGAAAAGAGATATTGTTTGCCAAGACACAAGGCAACAGTGGCTTTTAATCTCTTCTTTATATTTAGGGGTCAGTAACCTATGAATTAGCTAAATATAGGTAGTAATTTAATGCTAAGATTTCTAATTCTTACATCTTTGGCTCATACTCTGAAGCAGAGCAGCTTAGAGAAGGGATGGTCAAACCACTAAAAGTTAAGGCAATTAACAGCTCCCTCTGGCTTTAATCTGTGTTTTTCTAGAGGTTTCTGTTACATATAAAGACCAAATGATGATTGAAATGAGCAGGAATAAGCAATTATAAAACTCAATGATTGTTATAGAATTTAGCTTTCTATTTCCAAGGGAAATTTCTTGTTTAAACACAAATAATTGCCTTGATTATTTACCCTTGACAAATGAAATTTTTTATGTCTTTATGTGTTTCTGTTTCCCTTCTATTTTAATGGTTAAGACTCAATCTTGGACAAATTTGTGTGTGTGTGTGTTTAGATTTAATCAGCATAGGAGGCCTTGGGGGAATAGAAACATCATTATTAAGTGTGCTTATTGTTTTTTCTTGCTGTGGATATTAGCCTTGAACATTTGACCCTCATGTTTTACATGTCTTTCTTATTTGAAAAGAAAATTTGTCCCATGCAGAAGAGAGCTTGTGGGTGGCAGTTTGTGGGATTGTCCCATCTTTTCATCCTTCTCCATGATATCTTTTCTGTTTTTCCCTCTTACCACCTTCCCCACCTCTGCTGAGTTGCTCTCCCAAAGCGTCCCAAAGGTGACCTCTATAATCCCTCTGTCTGCAGGATAACAAGGACCTGGAGCTGGACATCATCCCAGCAAGCCTTTCAGATCGTGAGGTCAAGCTACGGGATGCCAACCACGAAGTCAATGAAGAGAAGAGGAAGTCAGCCCGGAAGAAAGAGTATGTGTTGGGGAGCTTCTACCCCCCAACTAGCAGACGCCTCATGACTGTTTGGCTTTCACTGCCACCTGTGCCTTTAGACAACTTAATGCGTCATCATGACCACCTTTTGAGGACAGAATGTACAGATTTGATGCTCCTGTTGAGCAGATGGGTCCACAAGAATACAGTCTCTTCACTTGTGTTCTCTTCAGTTATCCGTTAACTTCCCAGAGATCATCAGCCTCACATAACAATCTCAAAACCAAATATTTTTTCTTCCTCTCCAAATTTAGTTCTGCCTTCTAGTTTCCTAATTCCCATCAGTAATGTCACCATCCTTCTGATTTCCCAGCCTTGCAATTGTGAAGTAAGTGCTAACATCCCTTCACCCCTATTTCAAACCAGCCACCAATTCTGATCAATTCTTTCTTAAAAGTTTCTCTTGTCTCTGCCACTATCCCACTCCCACTATCTTCTGTTTCTGGCCCTCATTACCAGCTGTCTGGATTATTTCAAAAATTTCTCCCAGCCTTCCTGCTCCAGTCCCTGCCCAGTTCACCTGCATAGTGATACCAGGTGTACCTTTCTAAAGTACATTTGATTATTGCTGACACCAATACTGTACCTACCAGCAACTCCCAAATGTTTTTCTAGGTGCTAAACATGATATAAAGTGCTTCACACATATTTTCTCATTTTATCTTCCCATCACTTCTCTCAGGTACCTATATTATTCTCATTTTAAAGATGAGAAATAGTCTTAGAAAAGCTGAGCAAACTGCCACAAACCACACAGAGAGTAAGTAATGGAGCCAGAATTCAAGCCCAGCTCTGTCTGACTCTTCACCAGTATACATACTATGACTCATTTCCATTATATCTCTTACCTGCTCCAAATTTTAAATGACTTCATACTTCCCCTAGGATAAAGGTCAAATTCCTCAAGATGCTATCATTTGGTCTCACACAAGCCAGTCTTATTTCAAAGTAATTTCCCATTCAAATGGCACACTTCAGTCAGATCAATTTCATAAATTCCTTTCAGGTCTAAGAAAAAGTAGTGTGCCATGGCTCATGCAGTACTCTTGACCTGGCATCTCTCCTTTTATTTATTCTTTTTTTCTTCCCTTCCCATTTCTTCCTTTCCCTTCCATTTCCTTCCTTTCTCTTTTCTTTTCCCCTTTCCTTCCCTTCCCTTCTTTTTTCTTTTCTTCTCTTTTCTCTTTCTTCCCCTTTGGTTTTATTTGCCCCTCCTTAAATCCTTCATATCATTCTCCAAAATCCAGCTCATGTCATATGCCCTTATGAATCCTTTATCTACAACCTCTGCTGTCAGGGGTCCTCCCTTTTCTGAACTCCTAGACTTCTTTTCTATACTGATTCACTTTGTACTTATTCAAATGATTCCTGAACATATCTCTCTAATTACATCATAAACTCCTTGAGGATGAGGAGTATTTTCCATATTTCCTTGTATGAACCAAGGGACTAGGAGAGTGCTGGAAATATCAAACTTAATCAAGAAGTGCTTGTAGAATATAATTGGATATGGAAATTGAGGCCTGGAGATGGGCAAGAAGTTATCTAAAATCGTAACAAGAGATTAGGAGTGGCTCTGGGACTGTATGCCAGTTTCCTTACTTGAAGTTGAGGGATGTGCCACTGGGAAGGAAGAAGGTAAGCCAGGCCCCTCCCCTGACTTGGTCTAAGTATTCAGATTTCAAAGTGTCTCTGTGTGCTGAATTGTAAGATTTCCAAGGAAAAAAGATGAGTGTTGATGACCTGGTTTGGTGAGAGGAGAATCAGAGGAGCCAATTGTCTGTACTTAGGAGCTGTACCTTTAAGAATTGTACAGAGGACAGGATGCAAAGCTGCCACTTAAACTTACACTCAGGTCAACAAACCCATGAGGAGATAAGGCAGAGGGGAATCGGATAAAAGAGAGTAGAGAATGCTCAGATTGCCATATTTTGGAAGAATCTGGAGTTATCTGATTCATACAGTTTCACAGTATGTTTTCTCAGAACATAGAATGGACAGGGCCAGAATCCATTTAGAGAGCTGGGGCTCATTTATCACAAGGGTCCTGCTCTTTCCCCCCATTCTCTACATATCTCAGCTCCAGGCTCAGAAAGTCCCTGATTCCAGATGGGCAAAATGCATTTGGCTTCTCTGTTTGTTTGGTTGCTTGGTGGGTTGGTAGGTCGTTTTTTTACCCACATTTCACACTAATCAAGAACTATTGGACATTGGACAACGAGAACAAGGAACCGTGTCAGGCTTACAAACCATTTACTTATCGCTTTGCCCTTTTTTTGTGATGGGATTACATAGCCACACAGAGCTAGGCATCTCTCAAGGGCTTTTTGTTGTTTTCCTTTCTTTTTTTTTTTTTTTTTTTCCTTTTCTTTTCTTTTCTCAAGGACTTTTTGAAGAATATTTTGACAGACTCTTTTTTGATAATGCTGGGGGGAAACTAGTGTGTCCTAAGACGAAGAAGCTCTATGCAGTTTATTTTATCCAAATGAAGTAGGTAATTACAGTGGAGCCATGCACCATAAATTTCACAACTGCCTGAGTACATTATAGTATTTAGAGGCCCAAGGAACAAAGGAAACCTCTCCTTACAGATGCATAGCATAGTCTCTTTGTAGGAGACTGAAGAGCAGCCACTTAACACTGTTTACTCATACTATAATTAAGATCTCACCTTCAGCTTTTTACTCATCCATTTGTGATGTAAACATACAAACTGTGTGTTTATAAATAGTGTCTAAGTATATAGGATAATCTAGGTCAGAGGTCAGCAAACTACAGCCACAGACCAAAACGTGACTCACCACCTGCTGTTTTTTTTTAATATTTCTAAGTGCTTGAAAAAATCAAACGAAGACTGTTTCATGACACATGAAAATTATATGAAATTCAAATTTCAGTGTCCATAAATAGTCTTATTGGAACACAACCATGCTCATTTGTTTTTGTATTGTCTATGGCTGCTTTTAAAGCAACACTACAATGGCAAAGTTGAGTAGTTGTGACAGAGACCAAAGAGCCCACAAGTATTTGCCATTGGCCCTTTACCAGAAAAAGTTTGCTGAACTCTGATCTTGGGGGTCTCTTGGGCATCTATCCCTAGCTTTTAAACCTGATTTAACTTAGGAGACTGAGAAATGTTTTGGTATAAGTCAAACAACACTGTTGAACAGAATTCATCATTCTGGGAGCTGTAAGAAAAATATGGGAAGCTAAGATTCAAGCTTTCAAGTTGGTGAGCTAGACTGTGAATTGTGCTGCATGCTTGTGCACACACACAGCTGAGAACACATGCAGATCAGCACGGAATCACAAAATTTTAGAAAGGGGGCAGAAAATAGAGGGGACGTGTGGAACTAGCTGAACACAAATGTGCTAAAGGGGTACAAAGCAAATGATCAGGGCAGGAGAGAATCATAGGAGGATACCGAGAGGGAAGGAGTTTTGAAGAAAAGAAAAGAGATATGTTGCTGAAGTAGGAAAGAGGACTTTCAAGAATGTTGTAAATGCTGTGATAGGAGAAGTAAAGTTTGAAGGAAGGGAGATATTATGTCTAGAGCCAACTAAAAGCCCCTGTGTTTCCTTCTAGATTCATTATGGCCGAACTACTCCAGACAGAGAAGGCTTATGTAAGGGACTTACATGAGTGCTTGGAGGTAAGTCTTGCAATAATCAGTTCCTAACTGTATCAGGAAAAAAAATGACTTCTTGGCCAGAGTCAAGTCCTCGAGGAGAGCTCAATACTCACTGTCTCTTCCCAGAAAGTAACAAATAAAAAAGCCATCCAGAGAAAATCTTTCTCCCTGATTCAACAATAATTGCATGGGAGCTTAAAGTGCTTTTGAAAAGAAAGTTTAAACTTTTCTCAGGCTAGCTCTATCCCCAGCCAAACAAAATATATAAGACATTTCAATTCAAAATAAAATTGATGACACAATCTTTGAACTTAAATCGGGTCTGAAGATCTGTATACCCCTACTGCCAACACACAAACACATACACATTTAATAAATAACAAGATGCAGTGTAGAGCTTATGCTCTAGCTATCGTTTAAAATGTGAGTTTCCTGAGCAACAGGTCAAGATGGTGAAACGTTCCAGTTTTATTTCTTTTTGTTCTGATGTTTAACATCTCATTGTTTAAATTCTGCCCTCACTCCCAGTTTGAGCCTTGCCCTGCAAGTTTGAAGCCCTGTTTATTTTGTCTGTTTCATGTAGCAGAACGTGCCAGTGACAGATCTGTTGCTGTCTTACAGACCTACCTGTGGGAAATGACCAGTGGTGTGGAGGAGATCCCCCCTGGGATCCTTAATAAAGAGCATATCATCTTTGGCAACATCCAGGAGATCTACGATTTTCATAACAAGTAGGTTGGTGAAGTAAGGGTTTCAGCAGAACACATGTAGGGCCATGAATATCAGACCACAGGGGTTCCCAGCAGTGGATCAAAGCTAACTGGTAAATCTTAATTGGTAAAATCAATTAATGGGCAGATTGTCTATGCCAGCTGCTGTCAGACCTCTTTCTCCCTCACCCCCTAATCCTGCAATTGTCTAAAATTACCAGTGGACAGGGAAGTCAGCTATTCAGCAGTGTTCTCTCCCCTATTCTCCTCAGCCTCCCAGTCATCCTGACAACATCTTCATTTCCCCAGTCAGAAGGATTACCAGGCTTTGAGGAAATGAAAGTAGCTTCCCCTTTGTAAAATTTGAGGGAAATTCTGATATTAGAATTCATCTGAGGCTAGCTATTCCACTTTGTGGGATTTGAGTTTCAAATCCCCTTGAGTTTTTCTTTCAACCTAAATATTAACCCCCAACCTAAACATACATACATATATCCATGCATGCATACATATACATGTAAGCAAAACATCCAGTAGAACTTATTTCTTGACAGCTTTTAAGAGCGAGAACATCAGTTCACCCTCTATGTTTAGTTGAAATAAGCAGAATAATAGATCCATGAAAACTTACAATTCATTTCCAGCTCCCAAATTGATTTAAGAATCTCTTCTACAGCATACAAGACAACATGTTCCATTGTCAAACAATTAATAGAGAATCAGCAAGAACATTGGTGTGATTAGTTACAGAACCAACTAATAGAAATAACTCAGTACCCAAAATACAAAAAGAGGGAATCTAAAGGAGCAAGCAACAATATTGGTTAAAGTCCTTGAGTTCTCTCAGAAACTTGCTGCAGAGAAGTGGCTAAGAAGTATAGGTTCAATATTATAGGATGAAATTTGGAGGAAATTCTAAGGCCAAGCTTGTCAAGGCTTTCAGTGAGTTAAAGTAGGTGTGCTCAAGAGTAAATAGCAAGCTCTAGGAGTTCCTGAGGAGACCCTGGGTGCAGATGTTACAGCAACCTTGAGGCAAGACTGTAGAACAGTACTGTCTAGTAGAACTTTCTATTTTGATCACTTGCAATGTGGTTAGTGCTACTAAAGAATTGAATTTTTAATTTTAATGAATTTGAATGTAAATAGCCACACATGTCTAGTGGCTGCCATATTGGATAGTGCAGCTCTGGAAACTGAGACCTCAGTATCGCCCTTGCTGAGCATGACTGAGAGGCAAGCAAGAACTGAGTTTAAGAGGATTCCCAGGTTCTAAAAAGTCTAAATAAAGGGTGGAGAGTCATTCCTCTCTAGTCAACCCCTGATGATTAATCCCTTGTTATGTCATCAAATGGCATCAGTTTAAGGAAAACACATAAAATATGTAGCTCCCATGACATGTTAACCCTGTCAGATCATTAAAGGGGTAAGATCTGAGGGGGGTAAGAAAAATAACCTTCTGAATTTCTGGAATACTTAATAAAAGTTCCCAGTCTTTTATTTTTTTTATTACAAATTTTGGTGACACTTCCTATTTTGTTTGTCTGAAAATCTCCAGACATAGAAATATTCTCTCTCCAGGCATATCATCAGTTAAGAATCCAATAAAACCACTCTTTACCATAAACCCCAAATCTCATAATCTGAGCCCAGCTCAATGTCATCTTATGTCCACCAGGATATCCTAGAAGACATAGGACTAGTAAATTGTAAACCCCCATTACTTTACTTTTCTGACTTTCTGTCTCTGGGATTTAATCAACAAGTCTCTCTTTCCCCATATTATTAGCAAATCTGGCTGTTTAAATATAAGAAATCTCGAGATCGGAATGTGTACTTTCTGTGGGCCCTACTTTTACCAATTTAATGTTTAAATGGGAAAGAATATTAATTTCCAAACCAAGCAGTTGTAACAAAATATCTAAGATAACAATGCCTCTTATTCTAGTTTCCTGATATAACTCTAGTTGCCATAGTAAACAGTTTTGTAGCTTTTTAAAATAGCTGAAAATCTGTCTACCAGTTACAAATTATACTTCAAAAAAACCTTTTAAAAGAACAAATAAAATTAAACTATATAGAATGCTGCATTCTGTAAATAGAGGAATAAGTTCAACTATCAGGAAACACAGTTACTTAGCATTTCTTATCTATTTAGAGCATTATAAAGAAACAATAAAAATATAAAAACTAGCCTCTGAGCAGCCAAAAGAGATGTCACAAAGATCAAGTTCTTATCTTTCCATAAAAGCATCTTTCCGTCCTCTCTAAAGCTATGTTACATTTTGCTTATGTGGTTTCCAAGTCCATAGCAATTCTGAAGCAGCAAATAAGAATCAAGAACTTGAACAAGTAGTTTGATACCAGCAGCATAAGGTAAGACCTCATAGGAAAGAAAAGACAGATGAACTCCAAAAAAATAAAAGAAATAAGCAAGAGAACAACAACAACAAAAAAATCATAGTAGTCATGGGCTGCTCAGTATTGGCACAAACAACTTTAAGTCCCATTATAGGGCCCAACACAGTCACTGTGTTATCATAATAACTGATATTAATAATAACCCTGAATCATTAGTATGTTCTGCATTAAAAAGCAAGGAATTCTATCATGCATTTAGAAAATGCACCAAAAATTAATGTTTTAAATTATTACAACTTAAAGGAACATCTCCTCCCCACCCTCTCCAGAAATTGAATTCTATATTAATTCCCCAAAGGTTTTGGGAAGCAAAATCTTTGTACATATGATATATGCTTTCTTTTTAAGCCTTATAAATTTTTATTATTGGAGAAACATAACACCACTAAAATCTTTAATAAATAAGAAATTGACAATTAAGCCAACTTGGTAAATGCATGAACTGTGAATTCCAGGAGAGACCATATCTTTCAGAGCATAGCTCCAGTGCCTGGCACATAGTAAACTTTCAGGAAATATTTGTTTGTTTGTTTGTTTGTTTGTTTTTAGATTTTTTAAATTTATTTATTCATTTATCCCCACCCCCTGCTGCCCGTGCTCGCCGGGCCAGCCAACCACGCCATGCGGGCGGGCCCGCCCCCACCAGGAGACCCCGGGAACCAAACCCGGGGCCTCCCACATGGCAAACGGGAGCCCCACTGATTGAGCCACAGCCGCTTCCCAGGAAATATTTGTTGAATGAATGAATGAATGAACAAATAATTGAGTCTTTTGTCTGTGAAAGTCTCAAGACAGGGAAAACTATGAGGTATGATTTTTCCCATCACCATTAGAACTTTCTAGACCAGCAAAATAATTGAATTTCCAGATGAAGGAGCTTCTTGGGAGCTTCTTAATGGGAGGGCCATACAATAGTCTACATACTTGTTTGCTCTTCAGGAATATTTCTTTAAAACAGTCATTTCTTTAATCTAAAAAAAAAAAAAAAAAAAAAAAAAAACACAAAAGGTTCTTTTTAACTCTGATTATTTTCATATTTCAGAGGTACAAACAACAGAGAACCAAATGCCTCTCATTTCTAGTGCACAGTTCAGGTTATCTGTCTGAAAGGGAATGGGGGGAGGAGGCAGTTGAGAGAAAGTCTGAGAAACAGAGAGATTGACATTGACGCTGCCTGGATAATTAACTAAGCCATTCAGGGAATTGGAAGTATCTCGACCAAGGGTTATGTGGTAAATTTGTTAAAAATCTCAGCCAGTTAGTATTTGATCCTTTTAAATGCTGTCACTTTGAAAAATGGCAACCAAGATTAGTTTAGTGTGTGTGTGTGTGTTTGTATGTGTGTTTTGTCAGTTTCAAGGACCTTTATCTTTATAGCTAAATATTGAATGGAAAAATTTACAAGCACCAAAATGTCTATAAAGGTGAATTTATACATAGAATTGAATACCTATAAGCAGTGGTTTTAACACAAATTGGAGTTTAATTAGGTTGATGTTGATACTTAGAGTTGCCCTCTACTTTCCCATTTTTGCACTACCTCTCTTTTCTACAGAAATAAATATAAAGATCATGAAATATACTTACCTGGAGAAGAACTAGACCCATTTCTATTGTATTTTGCTAAGCATTCCAAGAGCATACAGACAAAAGAGTATATTCAATAAATAGATTCCCAAACAGTAATGATGTTGTTAATGCAGTCTCCCCACTTTATCTAACCTACAACTTGCAATTCAGGAGAATGATTTGTTTCTAATTTGCCTCAATTATTGAATTTGTAGTTTTGTTATGGACAGATGTTTGCTTAAAATGCTCTTTAAAACAAGCTTCACTTCTTCCTTTTCATTTATTTGGAGGTATAGTCCTACCCGAGTCTGAGCAATAACTATTTGTTATAAAATATGTATTGTCAGAGCTCAGAGGGGTCTTGTAGGCCATCAGGTCCAACCCTCTCCATTACACATAAGGAAACCAAAACCCAGAGAATGGGCTGGTGACCTGCCCAGTGGGTAGCCCCACTACCACCACCTTAAGGACTACAGGTTAGATTCCAGGATTTGGGCTTCCCTTTCCTCATTCCATTCACTCCCAACTGTGGCTGGCAAGTCTATTTGGCTTGATTCCTAAACAGCTTACATACTGATCCCCTAATTTGAGAAACATTTCAACCCATTTCTTCCACAGGTATGTGATTCAGGTCCCACATCCTTGTAGTAATTACTTGAAATGAATCCGTTTTCAACAAGGGTTGGAAAGGCAAGTTGGGGGCCAACAACCAGGACTAGGGGTCCCTCCTGCACAGCCTCCTTCCCTAGTCCTGGCCAAAACTATTAGATTTGGCCTTGGCCACTGGTTACAGCACTCGTGAGTGGTGTTTTAGGCCACAGGCTGAGAGAGCAGGGTCAAGACTGTGTGGGACTGAGCTGGGAGCACTGGCAGTACAGGGTGAGCCAGGACAGTGGGTGATGTGCACCAAGGAGGGACGACAGGGTAGGGACAGTGGGGGGAAATCCAGCGGGTGACTGGACCAGGGCCACATTTCAGTCATCTTCCCGGAGAGCCTTCTTGGTGTTATGCCTGCACTAATCAGGAGATGAAGCTGGTACCCAGGGAGGAATCAGACCCAGGCTTTGTCCTCCAGGTTCCAAAAGGCATCTGTGGTGAGGGCAGAGACGAGGCACAAATGCCGTTCGAAGAAGCAGAAAAAATAGCCTGATTTGGAGTAATAGTAGGAGGGGACATTTGAGATGGAATTTAAAATTATGGGTAGGGTTTTTACAGGCCAGGGTGTCTCTGATGATGGAGGAAAGCTTGAACAAAGGCCCTCCCAGAGAAGAAAATGGCGAAGTAAAGCAGGGAAGCTGAGAGGCAATAAGGAGGACTGTGACTGGGATCACCCAGGGCCCCGGGGGCAGGGAGGGGGCCTGCTGTCATGCTTGAGCTAGGTTTTGTCTTGTCTGTGCCTTGAGATTGTGGGGGGAAAGGGGGAGGTAGGGAGCAAGAGGGAGTCAGAAATGGGGGAAGGGAGGAAACTAATGGTGTGAAGTACACAAAGGAAGGGAGGAATGAGACAGAATGAGGTGGGGAAATGCGTTAATACAGCTAAATAGAGGAGAAGGGAGAGAGAACAGTGAAGAAGGTAAATAATAAGGGGAAAAGAAGAGAGGAGGGAGGCAAGAAGGCAGTGTGGTGGGGGGAGAGAGGAAGAAAGAGAAATGGATAAAGACCTCAAGAGCCAATCCATAAAAGATACGGTGAATTGATTGAGGGGCCTAGGACATACCGTGACTCTACTGCCCTTTTGCAGGCAGGAGAACAAGCAAGGAAGTGTTTTTCAAACACTTTTGATCATGAACCAAAGAAAAAGATTGTATAGCATGACTTCATATATATATATGCTTGTATAACATATATAATAAAGAAATTCAGTTCTATAAGTATTACCTTCACTATGTGTGTATGATGTACTCTGATATTTCTGATATTTTGTACTATGCTCCATTTGTTCTTGTTCTTTTTTTTTTTTTTTTGATGCTCTGTGGACACAAGGGGTTGATCAGCAGCTACAGGGCAAAGAGCTGGCTCCACCAGGTGGTGAAAAAATAATGTGCAGCTCATGGCCACACCACCTGGGTTGCTTCTCCTACCCCTTCCCAATGCACACAGCCCTTGCTTTATATATATGTATTTCCCCCCTATACCCCATTCCCAGTCCAAATGCCTTTGGTATGAGTTTTATCACGTTTACAGATAATCATGGAATCATTAAATGTAAAAGCCCAGAAGAAACTTTTGAAGATAATCTAGTTCTACTCCCTTCTTTAATGGAAGATACAGAGGTTTGTGACCTGCCCAAACCAGACTAAGAATCCAGTTCCTTTTAAGCCTGTATTTCATGACACTATCATTTTCTTAATATTCAAATGTTAAGGAAAGAGGGGAGGGGGTGAGACCTGTTGTGGTTTTTCTTGGGCCTGAACCCCACACTCTAAGGGGTAGCTGCAGGGCATGCACAATCAAGCAGAAGGGCCCTATACCATTTAGTTTTGAGTTTTCTTGTTGTTACTGTTGTTAGGTTTCAGTGAGCTCCCAGATTTGGTGCTGTTTATACACTGTTGGGGACTACCCAAAGCAAGAGAAAGTCTAAAAATTTGATTTCAATTTGTCAAAATAATGTTAATTATAGATGTGTACACTAACTGCTTAGTGCCTATTGCCTTGTTGCCAAGCAAAACATCAATGGATATAACATTAAATGTGAGATTCATTTGTTATATTTTATTTTATCATTAAACATGACATGTAAGCAAATAATTTTTTAAAAATTCTATTCTAGTAGCATATATACTAGTAAAATTTCCTCCTTTAACCTCATTCAAATATATAATTTAGTGCTGTTAATTATGTTCACAATGTTGTGCTACTATCACCACCATCCATAATCAGAACTTTTCCATCAATCCAAATAGAAACTCTACAATTTAAGCATTAACTCCCCATTCTCTACCCCCATCCCAAACCCTGGTAAACTATATTCTAGTTTCTGACTCTGAGTTTGTTTATTCTAATTATTTCATACAGTGAGATCATACAATATTTGTCCTTTTGTGTCTGGCTTATTTCACTTAACATAATGTCTTCAAGGTTCATCCATGTTGCATGTATCAGAACATCATTCCTTTTCTATGGCTGAAAAATATTCCGTTGTATATATATACCACATTTTCTTTATCCATAGATTGCTTCATGGACACTTGAGTTGCTTCCACATTTTGGCAACTATAAATAATGCCTCTCTGAACATCAGTGTTCAAATGTTTGTTTGGGTCCCTGTTTTCTATTCTTTGGGGTATATACCTATTAATGGGATTGCGGTGTCATATGGTAATTCTATACTTAACTTTCTGAGGAAGCACCAAACTGTCTTCCACAGCTGCTGCATTCCCACAAACAATGAACAAGTGTTCCTATTTCTCCACATCCTTTTCAACACTTGTAATTTTCTGTTTTGTTAATAGTAGTCATTCTAGTGGGTGTGAAATGGTTTGTCATTGTGGTTTCAATTTGCATTATTCTAACAGCTAATGATATTGAGCATATTTTCATGTGATTTTTGGGCATTTGTAGATCTTCTTTGGAGAAATGTCTATTTAAATCTTTTGCCCATTTTTTAATTGGGTTTTAATTGGGTTGTCTTTTTATTGTTGAGTTGTAGGTTTTCTTTATATATTCTGGATATTAAACCCCTATCAGGTATGTGGTTTCCAAATATTTTTTCCCATTCTGTGTTGTCTTTTTACTTTCATGATAAAGTCCTCTGATGCACAAAAGTTTTTTATTTTGATAAGGTCACATTTATCTATTGTTTCCTTTGTTGCTTGTGCTTTGACAGTAAAGTCTAAGCGACCATTGCCTAAACTCAAGGTCCTGAAGATGCATCCCTATGTTTTCTTCTAGTAGTTTTTTTTTTTTTTTTTTTTAAAGATTTTATTTATTTATTCATTTATCCCCCCCTTGCTGCCTGTGCTCGCCGGGTCAGCCAACCACGCTGTGCGGGCGGGGGCGGGCCCGCCCCCACCAGGAGGCCCCAGGAACCGAACCCGGGGCCCCCCATATGGTAAACGGGAGCCCTACTGATTGAGCCACAGCCGCTTCCCTCTTCTAGTAGTTTTATGGATCTAGTTCTTATATTTAGGTCTTGGATCCATTTTGAATTGATTTTTTTATATGGTTTGAGATAGGGACCCACCTTCATTCTTTTGCAAATGGAGATCCAGTTTTCCCAGCACCATTTGTTAAAGAGATTATTCTTTTCTGGTTGAGTGGACTTGGCACCCTTATCAAAAATCAGTTGGCCATAAATGTGAGGGTTGATATCTGAACTCTCAGTTTAATTCCATTGGTTCATATGTTTGTCCTCGTGCCAGTACTATGCTGTTTTGGTTACTTAACTTTGTAATAACTTTTAAAATCAGGAAGTGTGAGTCCTCCAACTTTGTTCTTCTTTTTCAAGATGGTTTTGGCTATTCAAGGCCTTTGCCCTTCCATATAAATTTCATGATTGCCTTTTCCATTGCTGCAAAAAAAAAGGCTGTTAAAAATTTGATTGGGAATACATTGATCTGTAAAACACTTTGGGTAGAATTGACATCTTAACAATATTTAGTCTTCCAAGCCATGAGCATGGAATGTCCTTCCATTTGTATAGGTCTCCCTTGATTTCTTTCAGCAATGTTTTGTAGTTTCCTGGGTACAAGTCCTTTATATTCTTAGTTAGATTTATTCTTGGATATTTGATTCTTTTAGTTACTATTATAAATGGGATTTTTTTTTCTTGATATCTTTCTCAGAGTGTTCATTAGTAGTGTATAGAAACACTACTGATTTTTACCTGTTGATCTTGTTCCCCACTTTGCTGTATTCATTTATTAGTTCTAGCAGCTTAGTCGTAGATTTGTCATATTTTCTGTATATAGGATCATGTCATCTGCAAATAGGGCAAGTTTAACTTCTTCCATTCCAATATGGAAACCTTTTATTTCTCTTATGTATGTATATATGTATGTATGTATGTATGTATGTGTGTATGTGTGTATGTATGTATCTAACAGGTAGCAGTGCAGAAAGTAAACTTTGCTGCTGGAGGTGAGAGGCTTAGAGTGGGGAGTAGGCTGTGAGTTGAAGTCCAGCCTCTGCACACCTTTCCTCTTCATCCCTAACCTAGGTTAGAGATTCTGGTGTGGAATGAAGGGCCAGGGCCAGATGATCCTAATAACTCAGCCTGGGAGATCAAACTGTGCCAAGCTTTGCTGAAACTGTGCAATGAATAATCTGGCACCTTATATTGAGTGGATATGAATCTCCATCAGTTTAATATCTGCTCCAATATGTTAACCAGCTGTCTTCTCTCCCACAGTCTAGAGCTTCTTATATGCCAGGCTCTGAATCTGTCAGGTCATTAATGGATTCTTTAAAACTGGTCTCTAGTTCCACTTGTCTGAAAGCGGTAGCCAAGCTCTGCTTTGATAAGGAGGCAATGTCCTGGAATTCCTGCAAATAAGTGAGCCTCATACCTTTCTCTCCACCCTTCTGTCACGTTCATTTTTATGAATGCTTCTCGTTGTTCCTCTTTTCCCCCTTGTCTTAGACCCCTTTCATGGCACATACACACATACACAGACACGCACACAAATGCACCCAGCCTCATCAAACAAGACTCCCCTTCAGATGCAGACTCCACCCTGGATGTAGAGGTCTGCCCTCTGGACAAGGCTGCGAGCACTTCCCCAGAAGCAGTGAAGCTTTAGACCAAATCTTTTCTCAGAATAACAAAATGACTCAGGATACATTTTGAATGGTGCTGTTTCCATAATATTCTATGACAAACCTCAGAAAGCCAGTCTGTCCATAAGTGCCAGAGGTCTCATTTCTCAGGATTCTGTATAAAGCTGGAAGGAAGCATTTTCCTCATAAAGTAACTGCATAATGTGTTGCGTCGTAATAATTTAATAGCAATGACATCACTTAGATCTTGACATCCCTTTAAGAGTTTTATTCATTTCTGAAAGAACTCCAGACATTTATACACTTCAACATCCAAACTACTTGTTTTGCTCATTCTTCCACAATTTATTACATATAATAATTGAGATGATAAGAGCCAATATATTGCTATAGAACATTTATGGTGGAACATTGCATCATTTGTGGAAAGTGTCGGAAGCTATTGTGCTCAGAATGATATTGATCATATTTATAAGCTTAAAATTAAAAAGCAAAATAGTTTATTGTTGCCACTTACCTCCAACAATTACATTGAGATGGTAGTGGACATTGTACTCAAAGTTATAAATTGATATTCCCAGCACAAACTAAATCTTTTTTAAAAATTCTTAGTTTCTCCCCCCCCCCCGCCCCACCCCCAAAATGAAATCAGATTGAGTCTAGGTGGGATTTGCCAACTAGAAGCAAGCTGAAATCTAGAGCAGTTGTCTTCAAATGCTGGTCCATAGATTGCCTGCATTAGAGTCACCTGGAAAGCTTTTCCAAAAACACAGACACGCCCATCCTAAACCTGGAGGGTGAAGCCCGGCAAGCATGGGGCTCTAGCTAGTGTTCTCCACGAGTGTTCTGAGGACCAAAGCCTGATACTCCCCACAGAAGTGTTCCATCACATTGTGGGATTTCAGAAGACGAGCAGAAAAGCAAGCAGCTTAGCCCAGCATTTCCAAATTTAAATGATGTGACCTTGGAATCCAATTTTGCACAGTATATAATTAAGATTTTCTCAGGATACAGTTTAGGGAAAATAATCTAATTTAGGGGTTTTCAATGTGGGTAGATGAAGAGCAGGAGTAAGGTAAGTCTGGGAGTGGGGAAGGGTGTAAGATATTTATGTTTCTCAAAGAGAATATAAGTTTATAAATATTGAGAAACATGGACCATGAGAACTAGTGTTTATTATATGCCTACTATGTCTCAGGCACTGGGCTGGGTTCTTTACATACATGGATTTATTAAATCCTCACAACAACTCTGTTGTTTAAAAACAAGGAAAATGAGGCTTTGGAAGAGCCCCTTTTTGTAGCTGAGCACAAGCTCTGGTGCTTTAACTTGTACTTGGTTGTGGGAGGAAAGGAAAGTGACAGTTGGGATCCATAGAAGGGTGGCCTAGTGCAGGTTGCTGTTAAAAATCTTCATTTTACAAAAAAGCATCAGTTGTGAAAATATAATTTGTGCATTTAATTCATTAATTCATATAATTTTAAACTGATCATCTTCCAATAGGTTTTTTGGTAGTTGCTATCACAAAAAGTCAGAGTGTTACTCTATTTAAATTGCCCAAACTTTTAATACGAAATGGCAGTGCTGTCTTAAGCATCCGGATCAATTATCAGTTCTTTGGATATAATTACCACTGTTTGCTTAAACTTAACCTTAAGTGAATGGGTCACCTTCCTTGGGCATATAACAAGAAAATAAGGAAGCTTTCTCAGAGTTATCAGGTGTGTCCTCGCAACTTCTAAAACAGAAATGCAATTTTATAGCATGTATGGAATGTCAAGGCCCAGGCTATTTTATCATTTCTTTGACCACCCCAATGGAGAAGAGTCAGTGTTTAGGGCACTAGGGTCAGAATAATAATGTGCATATGAGTGAAGAGATCCTGAGAGTGGGAAGGTGGAGATTTCCTACCAGCTGGGAGCATTTATCATAGGTGCCAGGGGCTTCCAGATTCTCCCTTTCTCTTCTTTCTCTCTTGTTCCAAATTCTCTCTTCCTCTTAGGTCCTCATAGCTCTGCTTCTTTAAAACACTTGTTTTCTTTTACCAATCCTTTTCCTAGAATAGCTCAATAGTCTGTCTTCCCCAACTTGCTGTGAGCCATTCCATCCTCCTCCGTGAGCCCTGTGTAGTACATCATAGCTCAGGGCTGGACTTCCAGTCAATGTTTTTGATGAGATTGGAAGGCTGATAGCACAAATGACCATGTAAAGAACATCTCAAAACCTTCTACAAACTACTTCTGCATGCACTATACAATATATTATTTCCTTGTGAAAAAGAACTACATAATAAATGTCTTTTAGTATTCAGTTCCAGAAAGGAAAAAAATTATATATATACATATGTAAATATATATATGGATATATGTATACATATGAATATGTATGTATATATACAGTAAGGAGCCAGGTTGTTTCTCTTTGCAGTGAAAAATTATGCTTCCCTTTTGGCTTTGAACAAAGCTTGAACCTCAGTTTTAGCATTATATAATATTTTTCCTATTTCTGTTTTGGAAGTCATATTGAAAATATGTGTCTCCTTTTGTGTACAATCCTTTAAAATTTAACAGTAAATTATTATAATTTATTGCTTTTGAGCACTATGTATTTGCATTTATAAAGCTCAAATTTCATTATAATTACTCAGGATGTTCTAAAATTCCCACTTTTTAGGGGAAAGATGGTTATCACCAAATGGGTACTGCTAGGATTCTCAAAAAAATTTTAAATGACTTTTTTCTTATCACTAAAGTAATGCCCACTTATTGTAGAAAGTTTTAAATTGCAGATGAACAAAAAGAAGAATAATCATCTATGATCCCACTATTATTTGTTGGCATTTTGTCTTTCCAAATATGATTTTTCAAATATTTTAATTGCACATATAAATTTTTAAAAATCAAAAACAACATCTTTCTATATCATTGAAAAGGATCCCAATAAATACGTAAAATCCATAACCAGTTATAATTATAAGATACAGAAAACCGGACAGTAGGAACCAGGTAAAGAAGTGAAAAATAAAAAATTTTTTAAATGCATTTTTTTTCCAATGGTCAAGGTAAGTAGTAGAATAATTCAGAAACCACTTTAAGTCTTTCAGTTTAATATTTGAAGGTAATAAAGCTAAATGATTTTAAAATCAAAGTTACAAAGAAAAGTATTCATTGAGAAATCTCACTCCACCATCTTCATCCTCCCTGTCCCTCACCTGGTTCCTGATAATAATGACTTTTATTAGTTTCTTGGGTTGGAGATAAGAATATATATTCCATACATACAAAAAAGGTAGTATATTATATCCATTCTTCTGCACCTTGATCTTTTCATTTAGTATCCTGCCCTGGAGATCTACCACATCAAAAAGCAGAAAGCTTTGTGCTTTTTCTTTTTTTAATAGCTACATAGTATTCAGTTCTGTGAATATACCATAGTTTACGCTGTCCTCTACAGACCATCTTTTGCTATTATAAACTGTGCCACAATGTACATTTGTATAAATGTGTGGATATATCTATAGAAAATTTTCCAGAATTAAAATTGCAGGGTCAAAATTTGAATACATTTGTGATTTTGATATGTATTGTCAAATTGTCCTTTGACACCATTTTGCATTTCCCTCAGTATATTTCCCCACAGCCTCACCATTATTTTTTTATTTGAAAAATGTCCTATTTTTGAAATACAAACTCCATTCTAATGATGTTGGCTTATTAGAGTCCAAACAAGCTCTCTATTCAACATAGGAGCTTGAAGTCAGTCTAGTTGATTATTATTCATTGACACAGAGAAGAGCAATGACACAGATGTCCATACAGTCAAATAAGTTAATACTAATTCAGCTCATCTTTGGAATGTGTTGTGAGTTTTTCCCATTAAATTTCCTTAGTGATGTTTGCATTAGAAAAACATTAAGTTGAACTTATATGTTTGAGTACAGATTGACTACTGGTGGATGAAGGAGGCCCAGAATTAAAAGGAGGATGGCATAGAATTCAAAATTTTTTCCACTTTATCTCTGAGATTGTGGATGATAATTTATTTTGTTCTTTTTTATATTGATATTTAGTTTTTTACAATGTTTTCAGATTACTTGAGTAATAAAAGTAGATCAATAGTTGCTGATAAAATGAAAGACCCAGTCAATACAAGTATAATATTTCACTATTTACTTGTAACCTGAGAAGAGTGAACCCCTGAGGGAAACAATATTATTATTATTTAAGTAATATGGATTAATCAATTAACATAAGTTTTAATGAAATTCATTTCAACATATTAAAAACTGCACCACCCCATGTGGAGAGTGGAGGAAAAAACCACATGTAAATAATTGAGAGCTTATGGTCATGTTGATCTCAGCATAATCTCCCAAGGGGTTCAGCTGTACAGAGGAGTCTGATTCAGCCTTTCTCTCCCTTTGCAGCATCTTCCTCAAAGAGCTGGAGAAGTATGAGCAGCTGCCTGAGGATGTGGGACACTGCTTTGTTACCTGGGTAACCGACCTGAAATACTTCTCTCACTGTTCCATGCTTTCCAGGAGTACAGATGGCACCAGAGGTGGCACCTATTTGGTGTCCAACCTGAGAATTGATGTCACTGTCAGTCTAACATCAGGGCCAAGGGCTATAGAGAGGGGCCGTGAGTGGTCCCGAGAGAAGCAGTGCATCCCTGGGAAGCAGGGTTCTTCTAGGAAAAGTCCTCAGGTGTCATCATGTCCAATTTCTAGCTTAAGCTTGTAGAGGAACTATACCAGCTCCATCCACTAGTTCTTTTTACAGGATGTGGAATTAGGGAGTTAGAACTTTAAGAAGCCACCTAACCATTGGTGACATTTTCTTCCCTCATAGAGAAGAACAGATTCCTTGAGTACCCATCCCAGTTCTGACCTACAAGATGAGTGTCTAGTCACCCTCTTTATTGGTGATATTGTTATGGGCCAAGCAATTGGGCTGAATCAACTAAAACATTGTCCATTGGCATCTCCATTTCACACTATTCTGAGCTCAGGCTCATGAATATGAGTGCAAAGATCTCCAGGGAAGTCCCTAAAACACTAAGTGCAATTAAACATGGAAATCCTTCCCAGGGGTAGGAGTTATAATATCTAATAACTATCGAATTTTAATTTCCATTTGAAGTATCTTCATGATTCAGAGAGTTTATGCCCTCAACAGCCCTATGGAGTAGGCAGGGATATGATTGTGTTTTAGACTTTTAAGATGGAAATATTTCAGATGGGATAGGAGGTTGACAAGTCCTCTGACACATAATAATAATGTCACAGCCAGACCCACACCTCAAGACCTGACTCCCAGACAAGTGTGCTTTTAATGAGATCCTGATGTTTGCTTCCTGGCATACTCTCATTTCTTCAGGAAGTCAAGGACTCCATCTTATTTTGTTCTAGTACATTTTCTACCTCTAAATACATGGGCCCATGCACAGATTCCCATTAATGCTGATAATTTATGATCCCTTGCCCAGTCACCACAGAGAAAAACAAGATTGACCATTAAGTAAAGGGATATTTTTTGGCATCTTGTTTCATGCAATTTGTGCATTTGCTTTACAATCAACCATAACTATGATTTATCATCTCTTAGGGATGATGAATGCCTCCTAGGTATGGTATATAGCCCCTAAAATTCGTTTCAGAAAAACTTTGGTAATTGTATGAAATATGCATCTTTTGCCAAGAATTATCCCAAGATGACTTTCTTAAGTCTCATAATATGTGTGCAGTACAAGAGTAAAGGGTAGAAAGACTTGTTTATAATATAAGACAGTGGTTGAAACATGGAGCCTGAAGTCAGATTGCCTGAACTCTACCATTTTCTAACTATGAGGATTTAAGGTCAATCAATCTGTGCTACAGTTTTCTCAACTGTAAAATGGGAATAAAAATAGAACTCACTGCAAACGGGTCTCATGAGGATCAAGCAAATTAAGGTATTAAAAGCACTTACGACATTGCTGTCATAAATGAAACCTGTTGTAATAAGCACATTTTTAGACTGTTCTGTCAAAGGTCATCTCAAATATTCTATAGACACCAATATGGACAGCAGTTTGTCAACAGGAAAACTACCTGGTGGCCAAATGACACACACTTTTCCCAGTAGAAAGGATGTGTAGCACTAACCCAGACTGTTCTGAGAGAAATAAGAAATGAATTTTCACCCAATCCTAAGGTGCTTGACTTGAAGCAACAATCTGGTTAGGAATCATTGCTCAAACCCTGCCCCAAGGGAAGTTGGGGATGATGGCACAGTCCCTTGCCATCTGCCAGTGGAGACCTTTGGAGTACAGGAGCTACATCTGAGATCATGCTTCATTTTCATTCTTTAAGTTTTCTTTTTAGAACAAAGGCTGTCATTTTCCAAGGTGGGGTACACAATGATAGATAATCCAAAAGAGGGGATAATCTCTAAATAAATTCCATTCATCTTCAGAATGCATTATGATTATGTAAGTTGGTTTTTCTAATTCTTTCTAGCAGAGGCTCATATTAAAATGAGCTCACCTTCTGCAAGCTTTATCCACTTGCCAATAGGGGGAAAGTGTCCCAAAGTGTGTTAGGGGAAAGTGGGTCGAATGAACACGGAACATTTGCCACAGATAATCCAGGTACCGATATTTGAGGGTTTAGCTCTACATCCCTTGCTTGACCCTCAGGCACAGTGGACAGAAGGTGGAAACTAATGGATGCTTATCTATTATTGGTTTTATTCTTTGTAGGCAGACAAATTTCAGATGTATGTCACTTACTGTAAAAACAAGCCTGATTCCAACCAGCTGATCCTGGAGCATGCAGGCACCTTCTTTGACGTAAGCTGTGTTTTTCCATTCTTGTGCAATTGATGATCCAGTGGAAATGCTTTTCCACTTTCAGAGGATTGATGGTGTTTAGCTATCCTTTGTTTCTCACTTTTCTTTACTGGCCACTCCAAACCTGTATCTCATGGATAAAGCATGGAGAAAAACAAAAGCAGTGCTTATCTTCTGTCTTACCCCAACCTATCTTAAGTACTGTGATTTTGGACAAGTTAACTTTGTGTCCATGTCTCAACATGAATCCTAGCTAGCCTTAAATCTCATGTTCAGAGCCTGCCTAATATGGTGCAGCTGCTGATTAGCATGTTTATCTTCTACCTCATGTAACAGCTACCTCAAATGTACTGGTCCTCAAAGTGTGCTCCCCAGACCAGGAGCATCAGATTTATAACATCTGAAAACATGTTATAAATGCAAAATCTATGACCCCTCTTCAGATACTGTAATTCCTGGGATGGAGCCCAATAATCGGAGTTTTAACAAGGCCTCCAGGTGATTGTGGTGCACGCACAAGTTTGAGAATCACTACTCTAATGCAGTTATTTTCCACTTTATTTACACATTGGAATCACCTTGGAATCTTTGAAAAATACTGACTCCTGGGTCCCACCTGAGAGTCTGAAGTTTTTGACCTGGGTGTGGACTACGCAAGGGGGTATTTTAAAGTTCTCTTAGTGAGTATAACATGTAGCCAGGGCTGAGCACTTCTGCTGTAGTGTAAGCCAAGGGACGAGTGAATGCTAATATGTTTTGTCAGATACCTTGGTGCTGAATGAGGACACAATCCTATTGTTGAATAGTGGTATAAATCCATTTAATGCTGGTCCCCAGAGTGTTCTATTGACCATAAAATGGACAGAATCAAATGAGTTATTGTAGGCCACAAAAGATGAACAAGAGGGAGAAAAGAAATGAAGATATAAAGAAGGTCCAATGGGAGACCAACTGTAGTGGTGACAGCTGTTATGGTTGGAATATCAGAAGTTATAGAAACTTGAAATTCAGAACTTTTTATATGTAGGAGTTCTTATCTATTAGTCACTTTCTACCTACTTGCCTTCATTCCTTCCATAAATATTTGAATGTCTATTATATGCAAGATAGTGTGCTAGGTTCCACAAGGAAAACAAAGACATTTAAACAAGGTTCCTTGTTAACTCAAGTTAACAAAAAAACTTTTCTGAGCATGATTCTAACTTGGCATTGCTGTAACTTAAGTGAGTGAAGGAATGACACATGAATGAGAGGAAGTCACATGGTTTTTTAAGAAGTGGGCCATTAATATAGAAATGGCCTTAGGTGTCCCAAACTGGAATTCGAGGTTATATAAATCCTCTCTTTGTATGATCTGATAAAACGGAAGAACCCAAGAAAAGTCTTTCTCTAACTTGGTATCATAATTTATTGGATATCATTTTGGCTGCTGTATACCACCATTATCTTTGACTGATGATACATTTTCCTTAAGATATTTCTGGCTGATTATTCATCAGCAATATCCAGAGGGTCATCTTGAAGTTTTAAACACGCTGTGCCCCGTCTTCCAGTTTGCATCCTTTAAACGTATATGTCCTGTGCTCTGAGCATGCCCTCGATTCTTCTGGCTTCCTTGTCTTTGCTCATGCTGTTCTCCCTGCCTAGGAGGATTAGCCCCTACACACACACACACACACGGAGTCTTCAAAATTCTGTCTTTAAAGGTAAAATGCATTCCTTTTTCTATGCATTTATTGTACTCTGATCACAGTAAAACAGTTGGAAGTAATAAAATGGTGACTCTAGGTTGAGGTGTGTTGAATTTGAAGAGAAGACATATGGTAAAAGAGATATGTCCATCTGCTGTTTTAAGAAGTGAACTATAGGGCAATTAAAGACTAAGGAATCATTAATAGAAATTGGAACCTTATTTCCCACCTTCTCTTTTACTCTCCTCTGCCTTTTTATCCCTCTTTTATTTTCCTCATCTTTATGTTAATCTTCTTGCATGTCTGTTTCTTTATCTCTCCATTACCTTTCACTATTTACCTCATCACTCTGTTTTCCTACTTTTATCTATTTTCTATTTCTGCTTTGTTTCCATTTCTATTTCACAGACCTGGGTTTTTTTCCTCAAGTCTCTCCCCTTTCACCATCACGCCCATTTTCTCTATTTACATATGTATTTTTAGTCTCTCTTATTTCTCCTTCTGCTCCCCTCTCGCCATCACCAACATTTTCTCATAATTTTTGCCCTTTGCTCCTCTCCCTCTTCTTACCCCTGCCTTCCACCCCCACGCCACCCCTGACAGAACACCACGCACACACCCCTCTGTGTCTCATGGGACCCGTTTCTATCCCTGCAGGAGATACAACAGCGGCATGGTCTGGCCAACTCCATCTCTTCCTACCTAATTAAGCCCGTCCAGAGGATCACCAAGTACCAACTGCTCCTGAAGGTACATTCCCCCACCCTTTATCATCCGCCACCTCTTACCACCCAGCTCTGCCTCTAAGGATGGGAAAGCTTCCACCAGAACTTTTCTCTACCTGGAACAAAACTTCTGAGATGAGCCCACTCAGGGCTGCTGTTTCTAGACTATGTGTCCTAACACGTGAAATTCCAGCTGCTTACTTTTTAGGGGGAATAAATTAAAAATGAGAGCTGGAATAAGTTGCAACTCTTTTCACACCCACCCATCATGCACATCTTTTAGAGATTGCCATCTTAGGCAGCTGGCTGGCACTTATAGGCCTCTCCTGTCCCTCCCTCCTGGGGCAAATTCCTCCTGGGGGCCCCTCCTTCTGACTGAATCGGAGCTCGAGGTCTTAAGGGCAGTGCCAATTTACATGAGCAGTGGAGCTTCTGTGACCATTACCTTACTCTCTATGTTTGTCAAGACTACAAGGTTTTTGAGGGAAAACAGTCAAAGAGTACATGTTAAAGCACATTGGCACTCTTGTATCAGCAGGATCCTATATGTTAGGAGTTCTTCTAGGGCCAACCAAAATCATTTTTTAAGTCAAATATTCAAATTATGTAAAACACTAAGGAGTTTGGGTTGATTCTTCCTAAATAAGCCTATACTGATAGTCTTAAAATATGGAATTTCCCCAGAAAGCCTGGGAAATTTATATTATAGGCGATTTTAAAACCCCTGTCTATATTAATTCCAAAGATGTAAGGGTGGGTTTTCCCCTAAGTTTGAATATTTTGCTGGTTGCTTCTCAAAATGCAAAGGATAAAAGAATAGTGCAGGGCATGTTATAAGTAGTATAGTTGCAGAGAATAACTGGTGAAAATTAGCTCATCTTTAGAGACTCCTGCAGAATTTTTGCAAAATGCTAGTGTCTCTAAACCTGAAGAACAGTGTAGTTTCTGGGCTGTATTCACGAGGGAGAGTGCCCACTGTGTCTGTGTGTGAACCAGGGTGTCTCCCTTGGTTCCGTGATAAGAGGGGTGGGGTGGCAGTGAAGTAGAGGGTGTGGAGAGCCGATTCCTCTCCCTCCTCTGGGTCAGAGTGGCGCCATGGACCCTTTCCCTGAGCCTCCTTCCTGTGAGCCCTGTCCTCACTTCTAAGAAGAGACTGCAAGCCTCTGTTCTCAGGCACTCATGACATCTAGCCCTGCGGAAATGACCTGGAGGAGGACAACTCAGCACTGCCCCCTTGGCCTTGACTGAGGATTAATGTAAGAAATAACAATGCGCAGAACATCTCAGCTGTTTGGGCAGAACTGCTTTTGAAGATACCATTCTCTTTGTTAATGAATCTTCTCATATAAAGACTCCCAGAAACTCTTATAAGAGCTCAGAATGGGAGCTGGGGGAGTCTCCCTTGAAAGACTGGAGTGCTTTCTACCTTTACACCACAGAAGCAGTAGGCCCCTCTTTGCCTCTGACTACCACAAATTTAGTATTGCGTTTTGTGGTTACTTAAGTAGTTTCTCCTTAGCACAGACTATCATGTATAATTGTCCTTTTACTTCCCTGTCCCACCTAATGCTGGAGCCCTCTAAATTACTTTTCTTGTGCTAATAGATTTTTTATAAAATTTATTTTTCTGTCGTTTTCTATTTAAGTTTTCCATTTAAGCCTTCCAGGAACTCGTGGGGTTGTAAATTTTAAAAAAGCAGCAACAACAAAAACGGACTCACCCACCCACACGGCCAGTGTCTTAAATCAGTTAGGATGCAGTTATAAGAGAAACATAGCTTTTAGCTCTTCCTTTTACTCCCATAAGGCTCAGGTTTTCTTGAATTGATTATGTGACATGGACATGGGAGGTAAGCGAGGGATGGAATGAGTTTCCCTGTGTTTTGCTTTAGGCAGATGGAGGCATGGGCTCTGGGCCTTCATCCTGGAATTGGATATTAGGAAGGGCTGACTGTGCAGGTAACTGAAAAGCAAAATAAAAAGCAGTGGGAATTTGATTGTGGAAGGTTGTAAAATTATCTTAAAAACAGACAAGATAATTTTTGGCCCATTTAAAAAGTGCTGGTGGTAAAGTGCCTGCTGAGTAAAAGAAAAATAGTTTGCTGAGCTTTTACTATAAATAAATAATATGGATTTTTTTCTCATTAAAGCCAATTTTATTCCAAATAAATTTATATTTAATTATCAGTATCCTCTAGAGCTCATCACTTTAGGTGTAGCATGAAAGTAGTAACTACATGTCAGTTACAGTGTTCAATATGCTCTGTGTAAATTTGCTACAGCTGTCCTTTTGGAGTCTAGATTAAATGTGGATCTTTCTCCTTACCATAAACCATAGCAAGGATCTGAGGAGAATTTATTAGCTTTCCTGGTAGATTGGTAGACTTGTTAAATTGCTTTGGGGGATTAAACTAATTGGGGTTTTCTGTTGCAAAGTGAAGCATATTGCTTGTTTCTCTCTTATGTCTCTGCCTCAAAATTCCTTTGATCATGTATGAAAATAAGGTTATGAGGACTAAAATTAGGAATAGCATAGGGAAAATCAGAGAACTACTTCTTGGCAGAGGAAATACGATTTTTCTTGCATGATACTGACTGGAATGAAGGACAGAACTGAGAACAGATCACTTCTACCTCCCCAAACATGTCTTCCCTGGACACTCACAGCTCCTTACTGTTTATGGAAATGTGTCCAAGATAGCACAGAGGACTGGATTTTCAACTCAGGTTCATATAAATTAGATATCTTACCAAGTGACAAGCCTTACCAGTAATTTCAGGTTATAAATAATTTCATCCAGGGAAGAGGTAAAACAGTGAGAAGCCCAGGACAACCAGTACAGCAGCTCCAAGACCTTTCTTACAGAATCAGGTGTGCTCTGGCCCAGAGTAACAGAGAAGTCCTGAGTGACATATGCATCATATCACTTACCCAGAAGAGAGCCACTCTGATCATGAAATGCACCCACATTTTGCTGAGATAGTTACATAGCTTATGTGACAATTTCCAGAGAACCACGCTCCTGGCACCGTAGATTCCAGGTTTGTTTTCTGTAAGAAGTTCGGACAGGCCAGATATATCCTGGTAAAAGCATTCCATAGATAAGGACTCTCCTGCTAGCAAGAACTATTAGTTTATTTGCCAAGAGGTCTGTCATTAACATGTTTACAAGATTTGATCTGGTCAAGTTCTGTCTTTCCTGAAAGTACACCCTCTACTCCCATTCCTACCTACTCTCCTCCTCATCCCCCTCCATAAAGAGAGAAGGAAACAGTATGGATTGCTTATGGATTCCTCTTGTCAAAATAACCATGATACACATGACGTAGGGAAGAGTCCTGATAGGAAAAGTGAAAACAGCATTCTTCGTGTTTGGGCAAAAATCGTTCCAAAAGTCTTTATGATTGTCAAGATAGTTGGAAATGATGTTTTCTCCATCAACCAGATATTGTGTATCTTCTATGGGATTGGTGTTGACCTAGTATCCAAGATGGTGGTAAAAGTCAGAGGACTTACCCCCTAGCCCCTGGAAATCTCATTGCAAAGGATGTGAAGGAGACAGAGTTGGTATGGTGAAAGAGTGCTGGGCTTGGATTTAGGAGATCTGGATTCAAGCCCCCTGCAAGGCCTCTAATATGATCTGGGGGAAATCACTTCATCTCTCTTGATCATAGTTTCCTCATCTGACCATGAAAGGACTAGTCTAGAATCCTATCCACTGGCCCCAGATTAGAAACCCCTGAACTATATGATCTCAAAATCTTTTGTAATTTTGAAATGTTATAAATATATAATGTCACTGACCTCAGGTTATTCCCTGTATGATGGAAGTCAGCAGGAAGACAGGAGGGCCATATGAATAAAACTGTTATGTGCAATTGGTGTGCAGTGATATATGAGTGCTATGTGTTCTTTATCACACACTTTCTCTTCCCTTTATGAGTCCTCAACACTGCATGTCTGTTCACGTGCCTTGTCGAGGGTTTTCCCCTCTCCAGGAGGGCAATCAAGAGGCAGAGATCATCACAGTTGCTGACTGACAGTGCCAGTCTAGCTTGGACTAGACTGAGATGGAGAAGCTCAGTCCGGATAAAAAAATGGTTGAATTCTTTGGAAATTATTCTCCATATACCCTAACTTCCTTGTGACTTTGAGGGCTCTCTTACAGAGAGTGAAGCTGGTAATCTTGGTATTGATGGGTTAGGTGGTGGGAATGTGGGGAAGCTAGGGGAAATGGCCCTAATTTTGTCTGAAATTCTTTTCCCAGGAACTTTTAACTTGCTGTGAAGAAGGGAAAGGGGAGCTCAAGGATGGCCTGGAGGTGATGCTCAGTGTCCCAAAGAAAGCCAATGATGCCATGCATGTCAGCATGCTGGAAGGTAGCTGTACTCCCATCCCTGATACCAGGAAGTTCACATCATGGGAGGGGAATGGCATGAAACCAGGCGAGGGGACAAGGCTGGGAGAGAGGAGGGATCACAAGTTGTTACATAGGTCCTTGGGAGGTGGGAGGGATCTCCACAGGAACCAACTTGGCTAACACTCTGCCTCCAGTAGGACCACACTGAAGCCATTTACAGTTTGTGGACACCTTGCTGCCCACAAGCTAGTCCAAGGCAGGCCAGCATCCTTAATATAAGTGTGCTAGAGCCCCTGACCCATGGCAATCCTGTTAATCTGCATAGCATTTGCAGGGCATCATTTGTCATCAGGATAGGTTAAAATCCTATTTACACACACACTCACATTCACACTCACACCCTCAACATCTTCAGCCATACACCCTTCCCAGCAGGTTAGGGAAGTTCAGCCAGATAAGCCAGGTAGGACCTCCCTGAAGTACAGGCAGCTGAAACTTTGTTCTTGGGACTCTGAAACCTTGTAGAGTAGGGCTTCAAAACAGTGGTTTTAGATGCTCTGCCCATCTTTTTGTAAAGTTAATTTGGGGTGGAATTTGTACGATGTTAAGACCCAGGATTCCGGTGCTAATTGGGAGAAAGGTGCTAAAGGAAATAGGTCTACTCTGGTGCCAATATGTAATCCCACAGGTTGTTTTTACCTTTCTGGGATCCACATTCCTCCTGCCCCATCCAAGAGACTTGGTCTGGTTTCTGTACTCTCTAGACTGCTCTTAGCACAGAGGCTTCAATTCTTAAAGTAAAGGAGCCCTGGCACTCTTCTCCAGCCTGAGCACTAACCATCTCCTGTATTCCTGTTGCCACAGTTTCTCCACCTCTTTCTTTTCTGTTTGCACCTGCTCCCCTCCCTCTCAGTGTCCTCATCTGTAAGTACTCTGCTCCTCCAGCTGAGTTCTGGATGCAACTACTCCTAGTGTGCTAGGTAGGCTCACAGCAGCAGCAGCCCCTGGAAGCTTGTCAGAGATGCAAATTAATGGACTCCACCCTACACCTACTGAATCACAATCTCTTTGGGGGCTGGGGGGGGAAGTGGGCAGAGATGGGCAGGAATCTTTAGTTTCTGGAGCTCTCCAGGTGATTCTTATGCACTCCAAAGTTTTAGAACCTCTTTTAAAGACTTAAAGTGCTACAAATTTAAACTGTTGAAGGATGTGCACCACACTGTATAGAAGCAATTAAAGGGGAGAGAGTTCTAGGAATGAAATATAAGAAATGAAGACGTGACAAATAAAGTGGCACCAACAACCCTGAATCTGGCAGTGTTTGTCCTCAGCCCCACTCAAGAGCTCTGAGTTAGGAATGGTGAGGATCTGTGAAGGAAGAAAGATGTGGAGTTTGCCCTTGCAAGAGTTCCTGGGCTAACATGGGGGAGGGGAGACACATAAGGCCCTTGCAGGAGACTCTACTAATATTGGTTATGCATATGGATGTGGTGCAGAAGGTTTTGGGAGGGTGGGAGGCAGATCTAATTACTGTTCTATAGAGCTATCCAAGTATTGTGGAGTCTCAGGAGTCAGGTGGGAGAGAGAAGCACAATGGAAGTGGAGTGGTAACAATTAGGGGAGCTCAAGGAGGGAATGGAACCTAGTGCCCCTGAATGTAGCAGTAAAGAAACCCCACAGGGTGAAAATGGTGTTTTTCAGGGTTCGACGAGAACCTGGATGTGCAGGGGGAGTTGATTCTCCAAGATGCCTTTCAAGTGTGGGACCCGAAGTCACTGATCCGGAAGGGGCGGGAGCGGCACTTGTTCCTCTTTGAGATCTCCTTGGTTTTTAGCAAAGAGATTAAAGACTCTTCAGGACACACAAAATATGTTTACAAGAACAAGCTACTGGTAGGTGGGGCAGGTGGGGTAAGACAAGACTCCCTGTTCTCGTAGAGCCCTTGGGCAGGAAGGGATCTTGGAACAGTCAGCTCATCTCTTCCCCTGCCTCCACACCAAAACCATCCCGGACAAATGAAAACATCTCCTATTTGGAAAGCTCCCACCCTCACTTCCCACCTCTGCAGTTAGAGTTTGCAGTTCTTTCTATTGCTTTTAGCACCTCCCTCCTCACCTTCCCTCCCTGGTACCTGCTAATCAGCACGTGTCTATAGGTCCTTTCATCCTGAGTAGATGAACAAAATCTCTAGTCTGTTTAAGTTTGATTGACAGAGCCCCTCCCTCGGTCCTCTCCTCTTTGTTGCCTTTCCCTTCCCACCCAGCCCTAAGTTTCCCCACTGCCCTCCCCTTCCCCGCCTCTCACAGGCATTTCCTGTCTACAGACCTCAGAGCTGGGTGTGACCGAGCACGTAGAGGGCGATCCCTGCAAATTTGCCTTGTGGTCTGGGCGCACCCCATCCTCAGACAATAAAACAGTGCTGAAAGTAAGTACTGCTCTCTGCTGGGCACAAGACCAGGGTTGGGGGTAGGAGAAGGGGGCAGAAGGATGTGTGGGCCTGGAGACCCTGCTGAGCACCTGGGCCCCTCTCAGAAAGACAGTACCACATGAGTATTGAGAAGTAAATTCTGTCATGAAGGTACACCCGAAATCTCAAAGACAAATGGTCTCCTCCCATCCATGCACTTATGACTTTGGAGCACAGAGGGCCAGGAGTGGCCTGTTGGGCTTCTTCAGCTTGTTCTGTCCATATGTCCACTTCAAGTGGCAAGAAAAGTGACTGATCCTTTGACAAAGGCACCTTGGTTGGTTCTACATTCGTTCAACATTTCTTCCTTAACACCTTCTATGGATAAGGTATTCTGCTCAATGCTGTGGGAGATAAATACATATAAGATATGAGCTTTGTCCTCTGGAAGCTTACATTCTAGAGGTTCTCTGGGGACTATGCTGATCAAGAGGAGTGTCAAGAAGGGTCCTCTCACCAAAGGACAGCCTTAAGGTCATTTCAGCTCCCCAGAGTATGGACTGTGAATGAGTCAGTGCCTGGGGTAATTAGTCTGAGTAGGGGTCCCACAGATGAATTGCCCACCAATCATTTGCTTATCGGGGAAGTACCCATCACCAAGGGCAAAATTCAAACTTGTTGACTCTAAATTGCCAACATAGTGGTTTCTTGTCAAGAAGCAGAATTCCCTGAAAAAAAAAAAAGTCACAAAAACCAATGGGATGTTCATAGAATGGCCGCAATGCCTTCAACTATCAGGTTCTCAAGGCTAAAGTCCCGGGACTGACTTTCAGTCAATTAAGCCTGTGTTTAACATCCTGACCTATTTCCATACCAGTTGGTAAATAGCCACTGCTTCAAATGCCCCCTTTTTGTCCCTTCCTGGGTCTTCCAGGAGTCCCTGTGATCTACCAACTGAAGTGTTAAGCCCTGGCTCAGCAGGGGCCTTCAGATGCTGTTCCAGCCCCAGGGCAGATGTCGGGATTTGTTGGTATCTCTTAAATACTTTGAAAATCGCCCATGTACAAGTCTATATCGAGTCTTGAGATCATAGTCCTATTCCAGGAGTTGGAGAAGCAGGCCCCTGGAGTTGAAGAGTCACAAGTACACGATGAATGAGCTCCCCAAACAGTTGGTATTTGGCATCCTTGAAAATAATGGGTTAAGCCTGCAGGAGGAGTTCTGAGGACTATTTTGGCAGGGAGGAGGGAGGTAGGGTCCTCACTCTTTCTCCCTGTGGCACTCCAGGCCTCCAACATTGAAACCAAGCAGGAGTGGATCAAGAACATACGAGAGGTGATTCAAGAAAGGATCATTCACCTGAAAGGAGCTTTAAAGGAGCCAATTCAGCTCCCCAAAACACCAGCCAAACAGAGGAACAATAGTAAGAGGTAACCAGCGTCTGTCCCTCCAGCACTGCCTCACGGGCTTCTGGGAAGGGAGAGGGAAGGGGTGAGCCTCTGTCTCTGCAGGGGCAGTGCTGCTCTCCATGAATGCCTGCCAAGTTCTCCCTAAAATGAGCTACCTCATCTTTAAGTGTCTCACCAGCTACTGTCAATGAAACTCAGTAGGGCTTCATTGAACACCACTCATCTGATAAACACTCTGCTAGGTGCTGTAAGAAGATAAAAGAAAGTGTAACATGGAATCTCTTCCCTCCAGAACCTTCTAACAGTCTTGTCTCACATCTGAAATAGTTAGATAAGAAGAATCACTACAACCCATAGAGTCAGTAAATGGTTTAAGAATTCAAAGAAAGGGGACTTTATCTGAGCTCTGGACTAGAGTGTCTGGGGGAAGGTGATGAGCTGGGAGTGTGCTTGCTCCCTGGACTGGTTAGGCTGTGAAAGGGCTTTGCACACGGTCATGTGAGAGGCAGCGTGGTAGAGTGGTGGTGTTATGATGGCCAACCAGCAGCTCTCACTGCAAACCTCCTCCAGAGTCCTCACCTTCAGTCTCCTGAGATTAAGCAATGTCATTTGAGCAGAAGAGGTCTTATTTCCTATATTATCTCTCTAAGCCCTTTTGAGCCCCCGTTTCTCTAGACCAGTGGATGACTTCTTAAATATTTCCTTCTCAAGTCTCCATATGACATTTACCTCCAAGGACTCTTTTGGATGGCATAGCACTTCAGAAGAAAGCATATAAAAACTTCATGTAAAGTTTGGGGAAAAATTATAGCAAAACAGGGTTCTGGGTATGATGGTAATTAGTGGTAACAGATTCTCCCCTCCTCTCCTACTCCTAAGTGGAATAAGTCCAGGGAATGTAGTGGACCCTTCGGCATCACTCAGGTTACACAGGCAGTAAAGCCACCATGGGTCTGCAGAGTAGGAGCACTAGTCCAGGGTGAGGTGGCAGCCAAAGGAAAAGGGTGCCCGAGGCAGAGAAGCCTCCACTGGGGAGATGCTCCAAGACCTGTGTTAAGGAAGGATAAGGTCACTTCAGTGCTAGGAGGACGAATTATGACTGTATTCTTACCTCTAGTTGCCAGGTAAGGGGTAGGCTTAGTTGAGCACTGAAGACAGAACCTGCTTCAGGGAGCCTGTACTTTAATTTTTAAAAAGATAAAAGAAAAGCAATTATAAAGAACAGATTGTCCAGGGCTGTGTTGATGGGAGGATGATCTGATGAGGTTGGCTGGGGTTACTCTGTAAAATAGCCCCCTTTCCTAGAGTAGGAGAGTCTGAATGTTTCTGGAACATGAGAAGGAGATATCTTAGAAATGCCCCCTCCATCCTTCTCTGTCATTGTCCTGTGATGAGAGGGTGAGAAACCTTGGCCAACTCTGCAGAAAATAGCCAGACAGTCTGTCAGTCATTAAGTTGGCTCCCTTGATCTGGGGACAGAGTTTATGGAGGAGTGGATTGGCTCCTGGATGGGCTCCTCACATCCGCCAGAACTAGCTTCATCTGGATTGAGCCAGAAGGGCTCAAAATGGGCCAGAATATCAGGAAGCAGAAAGTACAGCCAACTCTTAACTGTCTACAAATGGTGAGGAGCAGTGGCCCAGATAATCCAAAACAACAGATGATCTAAAAGCCCTTTATTTTTGGTTTTGAAATGTGTCACATAATTTCTTTTTACAGCAGGTTTTTCTTCCTCCAAATGTATGGTTTATATCATTAAAATAAGTTGGCATTTCCAAAGCCTTGAAATGGTGGTGAGAGAGCAGTTGACTTAGAATGTTCTGGGTGGGAGAAAACTTTTTTTTTTTTTTTGACTACTAGACACTATGCACAAACACACACATGTCCATATACACTCTCACACATACTCCAGATTGTAATCATTTAGACTCTGTGTGGTGGCTTCATTATTTGGAGTATTTTGCCCACAGACTTCTCTGTGGTAATATTCTATGCAGCAAGTGCCCATATCCCCTAATGCCATTACTTCTCTGCAAGCAGCATCAGGAGTGTGACTTTCATAAAAGCCTCTGTGGGAAGAGCTCTCATTTCCTGTGCTAATTCATCCAATCCCCACCCCATATTTCCCCGTTTTTCCTGACACAAACCATTCAGCCTTCATCCGTTCCCTGGCATCCAATCCCTCTTGGCCCTGGCTCTGGGTTCAGTGCACATTGGGGTAAATTCTAAAGCTGGAGAGTTGAATGGACATGTGAATAGGAGAGCTGTGTGTTCAGGGATCCAGGATGGGGCTCAAATGCCAGGAGTGCGTGGGAGACTATCTTATCAGAAGCCTAGGAGCACAGAGCTGTGCCCAAAAGCCACTGTGGAATATGTTACTGTTCTCCTATCTTTGAGAAAATGCCTTGGTCTTCTGTGTTAATAAGAAACCATCACAAATAAACAGAAGATCAAGAATATCCACCAAAATGAAGGTGGCAAATTTCTCCTTTGTAGCCAGGAGTTGAGAGTCCAACATCAGGAACTTCCCAAAAATAATCTTTCCTGGAGAAAATACCAAACCTCATTTTCATGGGCAGAAGAAAACAAGTGAAAATGCGTTATCAGTTCTTTTACTTATTGGCCAGCTATAAGCCAACCCTCATCCTAGGTACAGCATGCAGAAAAGCCATTGGAATGCCCTGAACCATGGGATTGTTGGAGATGACCCAGTCACCTGGGTAGGAGCCTAGGTTCTGAGTAGGATGTATATCTTCCCACTGCCTGTCATAGACCCATTCCCAGTAAACAACTTGTTCCTTCTGCACCATGGGCTAGAGGAGTTTGGGGGAAGGAGTCTCTTTGCTTTCAGTTACCAACATAGTGATTATGTGTTTGCAAGAGGTGACATCATTGAAAATCACATAGTACTGCAGCCTTCATTGGAATAATTTTAGACTAATCCCTGCTAGAAAGTATCGGGACTGCTCTGCCAGCCCAGCTGGAAATCCTTGTGTGCTCTAAACCCACAGTGGTTCCCCCCACCCCCACCCCTGTTTTTTTTTTTTTGTTTTTTTGTTTTTTTTTCCATCTTCTTCCTGCAGGGATGGAATAGAGGATGTTGACAGCCAGGGGGATGGGAGCAGCCAGCCAGACACCATCTCCATTGCCTCAAGGACCTCTCAGAACACAGTGGACAGTGACAAGGTAGGACAGTGTCCCGACCTTCCTTCCCCCAGACTTCTTGTTGGCTTAACCATCCCTGGAGAGTTACCCTCAGATGAATTTCTCCTGCTATGGGGCCTAACTCAGTAGCCAGTTGTCTTTTTGTGCCAGTTAAAGGGGAAAATAAAATGGCTGGGGGACATCAGTCACTGCCTGGAGATCTTGTTTGAGGGCATAGAAGATTGGGGTGGTTCAATCAGACCTCTCTGTGAGAGTTTAAAAGAAGTGAGAATGGGTGGATAGTGGGAGTCTAGGTCTCCTCCCCATCTGAGATGTCCCACCTGGGCTGCTTGGGCTGCTCTGCTTTCTGGGAGGATGGAATTCAGGAGGCTGAGATTAGGATAGTTTCCTGAGACCTTAGTGGCTGTGATTGGCTCATATTTACAGTGATTGAATGGGGCTCATCTTAAAAGTAGACCAAGGCCAATGATTTGGGAAATGGCCACAGTGATGCTGGTGAGTGGGGCATCTTATCAAAAGTTGCTGTAATGGAAATGATGCCTTCCTCTGGCTGGATTATTGGAGCTCAGTTCCTTAAGGGTGGGAAGATCAGGGCGTGATCTATGAGGCAACATGTAGAGGATGTAATAGTCTTGTAAGAAAGCCTGGTTACCTGCTCTCTTATGTCTAAGAGCAAGTAAGCAAGAGTTAGGAGCTCTGATGGAAAGTGAAAGAAAGGAGACTGTAGCAAAGACTCAGTGTATTTGCCCTAGCTAGGTGAGGAACTCAACTATCTGAATTTGCAAGAGGGGGAGGGGAAGGATTCATATCCTACCCTACTCTCAGTTTACCCTGGGGTCAAAAAGAGTATGAGATGATCTTTTGCTGCATATTAGAGATTTTGTTAGTGAAGTTATGGGTTTTCAAAAACTATTTTGCCCCAGTTTTTCCAGACTTAATATTTTGGCCTGCTCTTTCAGCCTCAGGCAACAGGCTGAGTCCTTGCTTCATTTTAGTTTTCTTAGTTATGAGTTTGTGTGTATGTGTGTGTGTGTGTGTTTTTTAAGATGATCTGCATTTAGGGTTTGCCCTAATTTTTTCTTACTGGGGAAAAAGAAAACTATGCCCCAAATCCACGAAGATTATGGCACTAAATCACCCTAATCACGTTATAGACTAGATTTCAAGGACATTCAAGGTAATTCCCTCTGACATCCTGCCTTCAAGTTTTTAAGCTCTTTTTCACTATCAGAGTGTATGGAAAATTAGTTTTTTCCACTGGTAAAAACATATAAAGAAAACTATTTCTGTACTTTCCTTTCTCCTCTGACTGTTGTCTAGAAATATAATCTAAACTACCCTATGAATAAAAGAGTTTCTTTTCAAACCATCAGTAGATGGTAAGGAAAGTGCAATGTTTCCCATGTTCAGACATAGCCTATTAGTTTTAAGGTCCAGGGATTCATCCTTCCAGTTGCAAATTCATCTTCCCTAAAACTCGACTTAGACACAGATCCCTAGGCTGGAGCCATTTGTCTTAGGAAGCCCCTTTGGCTCCATCCATTCTTTGTCTTTCTGACAAGGTAAGTGAGGCTAGATTAGAACATTTCTAACAGCAGTCATTTCGTTGTTAATGAGGGATCCTGGTACCTATGCTTTATTCTACAAGTAAGGACACTGAGGCCCTGAGAGACTGAGGGACTTGCCCAAGAAATTCTAGTAGTTAGGAGAAGAGCAGGAACAAGAACCCACTTCTCCTGATTCACTGCCATGTTTTTCTTCACTCTAAAAGTCAAAGCTTTGAACTCCCAATGCTAAGATTAACTCAGCTGGTCAGTCTTTCTCTGCCTTCCACAAAAGCATCAGTCATCTATTCAAGAGAAAGCACCCACTGTGTGCCAAGCTCTGTTCTGGATACTGTGGAGAGATGTGAACTATTTGTTGAATGTGGCTCCCTATTTGTGTGATTTCTTGTTTAATGTCTGTCTCTATAGCCAAGCTGTGAAGCCCTGCTGAGGGCAGGGACCATCTGATTGTTTCACCACTATAGCTCTGGCCAGCAGCATGCACAGATGCTCAGGACATAACTTGCTGAGTGCATGCACAGGGCATGTAGTCCTGTCCTCAGGGAACTCCAGCATTAAGATGCAGTTGAAACCAGTGGTCTGAAAGCATTAAAAAAAAAAACACTGTATTTTTAAAATGCCAGAGTTGTCTAGAAGTTTCCTTCCCTCCAGGCAGAAATGTTTCCCAGGTTCAGACAGCCTATTACGCTGGAAAACTGGCCTGTTGGGCCAACCCTCCATGCCTGCTCTGGCCTTAAAAGACGTGGGAGGTCGGGAGATGATGAGAGAGTCTACATTTCATCCGTGACACCTGGAAAATCACTCAGCACTGGTCACACTTACCAAGTAATATAGAGGGCTTGCCTATGACTAGGCACTATCATTTAGAAGGTTCTTACTCTTCTAACACGGGATAGAGATAACAGGGCAGCGACGTGTCCTCCAAAACCTGCACTTCCCTCCATCAGTGAAACCAATAATTGGTATCTTTGAATTTGTAGATGTTGACAATGGTGTTAAAATTCCCCCTAACTATACTGGAAGGCCCGGAACTTTGGTTTCCAAGTGGCCAGGAGAACAGCCTCTGGGAAGGAGAAAGGAAGCAAACTAACTCTGGTAAACTGAGCCATCCAACAGAGGAGCAAACAAGGTGGCTGTGAGGACAGGGCAAGACAGAGACTCCTCGCAGGGATCAGGGTCATTTTAACAGTTGATTTCCAGGAGAGTGCCGCAGTCTTCCTTTACTAATCCTAAAGAGTGACAGTAATTGCAGCACCATAGTCTGAGGTAGTAGACGAGGAAAACATAACCATGAAAGGGCCATGCTTGGTTGGCTTGAGGGCTGTGGGGCTGAGAGGCACCACTCCCATCGCTGGGGGTTTTGTTTGTGCTGCTGTGGTGGGTGGAATCTTGACCCTACAGACAGAGGTACCAAGTCTTGAGTCCCAGCTCTGGCCCTTACTCGCTGACACATTGCCTAGATTACTGAGCCTTAATTTCCCTATCTGTAAAACAAACATAATAATACCCCTCTCACTGAGTCAGTGGGAAGATTTAAGTCAAATATATTTAATTACTTGGTACCTGTTAGACAATCAGTAACGGTTAATTTCCTACCTTTACTAAAGTAAAACAAAGGTTTAGGTAACAAGCAAGGGTGAATAATTATTTGGCAGACTGTGATGCTTTAGATTTTCTTGAGGTCTGTCCTCTGATTACATTAATAACTGTAATTAATCTTTAGCACATTCTCTGTATTATACCTGAAGTGATTTAGCAACCTTCTGGTTGGCTTTAATTCACCCTTCTAGAAACAGAACAACTTTCCTCCCCTTTCCATTTGCTAGCCCTTAGAATCTAACACTTAGATATTTGTTGTTAGCATTGACTCATGGGTTAATTTATTATTTAATGGGTTATAATCCATTCCTATCACAAATTCATTTTAATGCTCAAAAATTGTACCATGTTTAGCCAGTGGCAGCCCCTAACAGCCTAAGATGCTTTTCATGTGTTTTCTCCTTATATTCTTTGTTCAGGTTAGATGTCCTTAGATTCTTCAGCTGTTCTTATATTAATGTTTTCTAGATTATCTTAAGTGCCCTCCTCTGGATTTACTCTAGTGTATACTAATCTATGCAAATGGGACGTGATATTCTAGATGCCATCTAAGTAATGTCAAGCATAGCTACTTGTTCTAAGATACTGGGATACTAGGTGTAGAATCCTCCCTAAGATGGTATGCCATTTTTTAGTAGGCATGTCCAGTGTTGGCTCATAAAATTTCCATGCCTTATCTCATGGACTGCTCTTAATTGGGCAGGTGATTTAGTAATCAGAGTATAGAACTACTTTATACTTTATATATTAGATTTTTTCTTGCTTAGTTCCAATCCAGTGTTCCAGCTTATTTTGAATATAAATTATGTGTCCAGTATATCAGCTATATCTCCCAATATTATTGGATAAACATACCTTCTGTGACTTCACCCAAGTTCTTGCTAAAAAGACAAGAGTGAGGACAGAAGATTGAAGCTTCCCCCTCCTCTTTTGCCTTCCAAATCTTGACACTTGGAAACCTCCTTGTCTGACTCTTCTTTAATATCTCTAGGGAAGGGAACTCCACTGCCTTTCTCTATAGCAGAGGAGCTGGGATTGTCTGCTTAAGATGTAATTCCTTCCTTGATAAGGAAGCAGTCTAATATGCTTAATTCTGTGTTAACCACTGATCAAGCCAATTTTTGTTCCTCAATAAATGGCATTAATCGCTTTCCCCAAAGTTGCTTTTATTCAGCCCTCAAATAGGTTTCATGACTAGGTCCTACTTTACCGCTGTCCAGTGCAAAAGTGTTGTTTTCCTGAAGGCAAATGGGTATGTTTACTTTGTTCCATAGTGTTCTGAGCCCCTCCTTATTCTCTAGGAATATATTCCCGTTGCTCTGAGCTGAACATTACACTGTAGTCTTTTGCTTACATGTTTATTGATGGTGCTTTGCAACCACAATTTCAAAGAAATCCATAATTATAGAATTCTAGTCAAACAAGACTGAGTAATGAAGTGCCAGCAAGACATAGCTCGTTGTTGAACATGATGAATGTCTGCCGAATACATTCCAGCTTAGGGTATAAAAGCGGCCATCTGCAGGATGATGGTCCCTTTGCATGCATTAACCATTTAGGCTGGGCATGCTAGAAGCAGTCAAATAAATACTGTGTTGAATTGAAACACATCCTAGAAGGCATACTCTCCATCCAAAAAATCACTCTGAAATCCTAGACATGCCCAAACTGGCTGGACACAGGGAAATTGAAGTGAAATTGAGTTGCTAGCGCTGTTCTCTGCAAGAATCCTAAGAGAAAGAACACTGCTGGAACATCCCAGGACTGATGTGTAATTTGAATGAGGGATTTCAATAGCAGGCTAATGTGACCTAAAATGCAAGGTTTGTTGATAAAGGTGATGTGCTGAAGGGGGACAGGGAAATAGAATTGTGGAGAAGTCCAGAGCTTTCCCAGTGAGGAATTAACCCAATGATTTTTAAACTCTGGATCGTCAAATCAACATAGTGGACCATGACTAATATTTTATTTTACTCACTGGGAAGGAAGGTTTGGTTCAGAGATGGTGAGAAAGCTGGAAGATTCCTATAATGTCATGGCCACTTTGATAACTGGCTGTTATATGATGCCTAAGACAAGGGGCAGTGGCATCCTGGCTGTAGGAACCTTCTGGAAATAGACCTCCCTTAGAGCCTCACCTGGTTCATCAGAATCCAGAAAACCCAGGAGCACACAGGTCAGACCATGAGGTACAAGCAGTAGTCAGAGAGGGGTGAGAGGGCCCAGCCCCTGTGCTGGCATGGCCTTGCCCCCTTCCTCCAAGCCTTGTGTGGAGACTCTGTGGGAGCTTTACATTCTTGTCTAGAAAAAGGTACACAGCCAGAAAGAGAGTGGGAGGAAGGATGGCATCCCAGTCTTCTATTACTAGCATCAGAGATAAAAGACTTCTCAATTATCCATTAGCATCAGTTTTTCTTCTATTTGGGACAACTTGAATTAGGTATAAGAAAATATTTTCCCTATAGGGATTAGTGTTGTCGAGGGGACAGATGACTGAGGGAAAATGCAAAGTCTTCGTTTAAATGAGTTCATAAAGAAAAAACAGCCCCAGAAAACAGGGGTGGAGATGCTGCTACTTGGGGGAGGGAAGGAGGGAGGAAGGAGAGCATCTGCTTCCCTAGAAGCAAGAGTCTGAGATTCCTGCAGGTGATTTATGAGGGTGTCCTCTCAGGCAAAAGGGAAAGGAAGCAGGGCTTTGGGGGAAGGAGTTAAGGCAAATATGCATGTAGTTTCTGCTGGAGTACAGCTCAGTCTTAGTCTGACGCCTCCCAGAGCTGTGGAACATGAATTGTAGGGAGAGTTTGTCCCACTTTGAGGCTGGGCAGGGCTGGCCTGTTGTGTCCCTGGTGTCAGCTGTGAGCTGGCAGCAGCCAACACACACAGGAGCTGGGGCTTGGAGCACTCGCGGGAAAGGGAATCTGGGTGGGGAGCCAAAAGTGTCTACAGCAGAGAAGGAAAGGGGTGTGGTAGAAGGGGGATGGCTTTGGGGGATCAGGTATGGATCCAAATCCTAACTGCATTACCTTGAGTGGGTTGTATAATCATTTCATGCTTCAGACTCCTTATCTGTACAATGAAGATGAAGATTTCTACTTCCCAGAATTTTTAAGGACTAATTGAGATCCTGTAAGAAAGGGTGTCTAGAGCACAGGAGATATCCCCCTTCTTCTCTGCTGTAGACACTTCTGGTGCTCCAGCCAGATCCCCTTTTCCACCAGCACGCCCATGGCCTAGCTCCTATGTGTGTTGGCTGCTGCCAGCTCACAGCTGACACAGGTGTACAACAGACGTGCTGTCTGGGTAGCTGCTTTGCAAGAGGGCAGACAGCGTGCTCCCTGGAGTTTTAAGGATCCACAGGTCATTCTGTTTTGCCACTGAGGAGAAAACCCAACATCTGGAAACGTGGAGATTCTGCAGTGTCAGGACTAATAAAAATCTTATCAGTTTACACTAGGTAATATTTTTCACTTGACAGATTGTTAAGAACTATCAAGGTATTCTACCCCTGGCTGAGACTCCAGGATTTTACTGTCACAGCATGTTACATTTAGCTGTGGAGCCTGAGACACAATGAGCTGCCACTGGAGAACTAGACTAGTAAATGCACTGTATTAGAAGCAGAAGAAAATTTGATGGGTCTCCAGAAAAGATTTCTCAGCACTTTCGTTACTCTTCCCTTCGTCTCAGCACCCATAAAAAACATTTCATTATAGAGAGAGACTCTACTGCCTCCCATTTAGTAACTTTCTAACCCTTAAGTAAAGACCTTGGAAAGAGTATATAATTGCCCTTCCTGTTACCAGGGCTTGGAGTGAGTATAACTGAAATCTAAGCTTGGACTTTATCCTGTGAACTCCTGCGTTTCAGTCACACCTACCTCCTGATAGCACCAGGGGTTAGAATCACTGTATGAATCCCAGATAGAGGCATTCTGGTTTTTCTCAAAGACTTAGTGGTCACTCCAAAGTAGGAAAAGTGCCATCTCCATTTTAAGGTTTTGAGCTCAAATTGTGTTTTTTCTTTTCTTTTTTCCTAACATTCTTTTAATAAACGAAGTTCAGGACAAGGTTTGAAAGTAATGTTGCCTCCTAGTAGAGTTTGTTTGTTTGTTTGTTTGTTTTTGCTACTCTTACCTGTTGTAGGCAGGTGACTGGAAAAGGGCAAGATGGAGGTGGCTTTTACCTGCTATAGCTGGCAGTGCGGGCAACAATAAGCAGAGTTCATTGTCCTTGGCTGCAGTCCCTACCATGTGTGAGGCTCACTCTCTCTGGCTACTTTGTCTGTCACCTCCCAGAAGCACAATTCCACATTGCAACATGGTATAAATGTGCTATCTTTTCAAAACAAACTGGTACAGTGTGAGAAGCTGAGGTCACTGGTTTTTCTTTAAGTGAAACATTCCTCAAATAACTAGGAAAGGGGAAATATACTTTTGCTGAAAAATCCAACCTAGGTTCACAGGATAAAATTTATTATAATAGCATCATTTTACTTAATATGTTTATTTAGACTCTGTAGTTTGAAAACATCCCTTGATGTTGCCAATCCTCTGAAAAGCATATGAGTTTCATAACATGCAGCAACCAATGAGTAGCTTGCAGGGAAGCTTGGAAGCGCTGGGTCCCTGGAAGTGTCCTCAGGATGCTCAGAGCACTGGGACCTGCACAGATTTCCCTGTCTGCAGCATTGTGCAAATATCTGTTTGTTACCTTTTATGCAGAAATGGGGAAATGAAAAGGTGATGTGCCCAGAGATTAAATCTATCTGTGACAGCTGCAGGGGTGGTCAGAGGCCAGATTTGATTCAGAGTGGGTTTGGAACTTGGAATTATAGAGTCTTAGAGAAGAAAGGCTACACCATCTAGCCTTCTCCCTTTATTCTGATTAAAAGGAACAAAAAGCTTAAGCGACTTGCTCAAAATCACAAAGCCAGTTAGCCACAGGCCTAAGACTCAAAAACCCCAAGTCAGCCTCCTGTCTGTTAAATGAATTGAGAACATAATGATTTTATAGGAACACTGGTAGTTCAGCTTGTTGATCCCTATAGCAAAGAAAAGCATTTTTACTCTCTTCTATAACAGCATCAGCACCCTCTTCCAGCAAATCTGTGGTGATACAAATTAAATTACAAAATGGTCCTGTAGTCCAGTCTAGTGTCTCTAGGGCTGGCATATGACAAAAGAGAAAGGTCAGGTTCTCAAGTATGAAAGCCAATCACAGGCTTCTCGATATCAAGCACTTGTGACTCACATAGTGGCCTTGGTGGGGGTGTGATTCTGCCCCAGTCAGTCTTCAAGCCTCTGAAGGCAAATTCCCAGTTGGGCTCTGAGAGTTTGGCAGTGAGTGCTGGGATGTGACAAGGCTGACCTGTACCTCCGAGCTGCCCAGGAGTGAGTTTCCAGAACCAACTCAGCCCTGCTGCAGTCCAACACAAAGTTAAATTCTATTATATTTTTTAAACTCTGGTGGAAGGAGAAAGCAAACCTGAGAGTTAGCCAAGATGTTAAAGTGGATTAGCTGGCGGCAGTCCAAGACAAACAAGGCTGGAGTGAGTACGCCTCCGTCCCCATGTGTTCTGCTGGGAAGAAGGAAGTACAAGAGGGGAGAAGGCGTGGGTGGCTGGAGGAGAGGTGGGAGCAAGACTCGGTTGTACGCAGAGAGAGAAGTGGCAGCTTGCTGAGCAAGGATTTCACTGAATATTTCACACAGATCACAGATATCTTGGCATATCACTTGCCCTTTTATCCTTCTGCATCAGTTAAAGAGAAAAAGTTATTATAGTACAGAACAGAGTTACTAAATCCACCTTGTCAAAGCTGGTGATAGAAATAGGCTGTGGGAAATTTCGTTCTTAAAGACTTGAGCTCCTGGGTACCTGGAAGTGAAAGCAGGAGTATGGTCCCTAGAGGTAAGCTCTCCTGAAGGGTGTAAAAACAAACTGTTTTAGAAATTTCAGGCAGAGATATTGCTGGAAACAAAGGTCTGGAGCAAAAGCAATGAGACTAAAGTAGATGGGATAGGCCGAAGGTGGCTTTGAAATTGTGGATTTGGTTTAGCTGGAACTATCTTTACCCCTAGGTGCTGTGCTGTAAAACATGACATATGTTATCAGTGGCTATAATATAGAATTCATGGAAATAGCATGTTGGGCAGATGAATAGGTGATTATTTCCCTGTTTCTCAACTTTGGGCTTAGATAGAAAATTCTTGCTTGGGTTTTACCTGCCTGCCAGTTTAGTGTCACTTCCTCATTGTTGATGGCCACTACCACCCTTCTGCCACTACCAACATGGAAGATGGATAGATTTAAGGATCGGTGACATTGGGTGAGATGGCTTGGTCCCTTTTGCTAGAAAGCAGGACTTTGTCAAGAGAGATAAGTATGAATATTGTCCATGGTGGCCTCCAACAAGGAGCAAGGTAAGGACATAACTTCTGGCTCAGGACCTCCTCCAGGGACACTAAGTAGCAGACGCCTGCCAGTGTGAGCAGCCTGCTTCTGCCCTGGTAGCTCTCCTTGTCCAGAGAAAACTACTAGAACTGGGTAGATTGACCCATCACTGATATGCACTCCCTGGTTTCAGCCAGACCCTTGCTGCTGCTAATCAGTCATTCATCTTCTCCCACCATGTTCCATGTGATCTGGCCCTGGTGTGGATTGGACCAGTCGCTTCCTTGTATCAGAGCTGGTATTTAATGGGTCAGTTTTCACTCTCTCCCTATGTAGGGTCTTCATGTTGACTCTTCCAAGGACAGAATCTTCTTCATCTTTTTTTTTTTTGCTCTAATTGGCCCTCCTTGAAATGGTTCATTGCAGAGAGATATGTACATTAATTAGAAGTTCAGGAAAGATATTCCCTCCAATCTGCATGGCCCTTGCCAGTGCTGGCTATGGAATCCTCTGTGAATGCCCCTATATGCATTGCTCTCTGCACTGCAAGGGCTTATCCACCTCTCTGAACTTTATGATTATTGAGAGAAAAAAAGAAAATCAGGTTCTATCTTTTACTATGTATCCTGTCTCCTGCTAGCTGGAGTGCCTTCAGCTGTACAAAGGGGTTTATAAAGTTTTGCTCATTTACGTTTGCTCTTACTCATTTACAGCATTTCATTTCCTTGGAATTTTCATGTATGCTATCTTTTTATCTCATTAATTCATCAACCATTTACTGAACTCCTATTATTTGCCAGGTACTGTTGTAGACATGAAGGATATGGCAGTGATCAAATCAGACAAAGCACCTTGGTTGTTTGCTTAGACATTCCTCTGTTGTGCTGATGTTAGCCTAAATATGCTTAATTTTGAGACATTTGGAATGTGTTGGAAAGTCTCTTCTCTTACCTCTACCTCCATGTATATCTCTGCAATTGACGCCATTGCAGCTTTTATTTAAAAAGAACTCAGCTGGGCAGCAGATGTGGCTCAAGTGGTTGAGTGCCTGCTTCCCACATGGGAGGTCCTGGGTTCAGTTCCAGGTGCCTCCTGAAAAAGCAAAAACAAATAACAAGCAAACAAATTAAAAAAACCAACTCAGGGGAGCCAATGTGGTTCAGTGGTTGAGTGCTGACTTCCCGCATATGAGGTCCCAGGTTCAATCCCAGGCCCCCAATGCCTCAAAAAAAAAACAACAACCAAAAACTCAGTACTCTTTCAGAAAGATCATTTGGGAGTCTTTGAAGCTATTCCCCAACTTTTTATTCCCTGACTCATAACCATTTCAAACCAGTATGCTAGATTTCCTCGTACTGTCATAATTAGACTATAGGTGCAATTAGCAGATTCTTAATTTGAATATGTTAAATTCATGACAGGTAGACATTCTCAATGAATAGAAAAGGAAGTATTCTCATAATCCCCAAATATCTTTATATTTCTTCTATCTCATAAAAAGTTTGGACTATCAGAGGAAATTTTTCTTAAAAAAAAAAAAAAAAAAAAAAGTATGTCAGGGGATTAGGAGTAGGGAGTAGTTTGTTAAAGAGAGGTGCTCCAGATTGTGGATATCTGACATCTGTAAAGCAAAATCTAACAGAACTCACCTCCTGACCCCACTTCATGCCTCATCCCCCCAAAATAAGATCAGTCACAATTTTCATGCCTCTTACCACACCGCCTATTAAAGGGAAATCAACTGACCTTTATCGTTTTCATAAAAATTCCGTTTAAAATCTCAAAAGGGAGAGATTTTTAAGGTGTGTTCTCTAACATTTAAATTTACGATAATGCTGCTAACAGGGCAACATGAAGTCCAAACCACTAAATTGCCTGTGTTATTTAGAAGCCAGATCACTAGGAATTGCCACTAAGATTAGACCAAGCCAGGAAAAAACTGCTAATGGAGAAGAATGAAATTCCAGGAAGAAAAGAAAATTATTTCAAATACATTGGTACATTGAATCCATCCTTTGACTCAACCAAATTTTGAGTGTCTACTGATGACCAGATACCATGGAGATTCAAAACATATAAGAACAATCTATCCTTGCACGTGGTGTTTTGAATTCACACCCCAAGTGCCTTGTCTGTGATACCAAATAGGGTGGCTATATGCATGCTACATGCATTTATGAAACAAAGCAGTTGTGCTTAGCCCTTCCTTTATGCCAGTTGCTGTGCTAGGCATCAGAAGAGTTACAAAGATGATGATGTTATATGAGATACATACTTACAATATAATATGCTACATTTTACAACAGAATTATGCCTGCTTAGAACAACAAACTTAGCCTGGAAACCAGGGAAAGGATTTACACCAGAAGAGAAATTTTAGCTTGACCTTGATGTTCACCTTCCTTTCTATTTCTCTTCTTTGTATCAATTTTGATTCCAAAATAATTATTCTACTCATGGACAATATGTAAAAAAGCAGTACTAGTGAAACATCTGTATCAAAAGAAGTATTTTGTTCCGAAGTAAAATTAGACATTTAAAATGGGCTCTTAGCTCTGTACATGGGAACTATTCAGAAGTTCTCTTAGAATCTTACCAAAACCTTCTTTTTAAAAAAAAAAAAAAAAGATTTATTTTATTATTACTATTTTTTTATTTATCCCCCCCCGCCCCCGCTGCTTGTGCTTGCTATATTCATTTGCTGTGCATTTTTCTGTGTCTGCTTGTCTCCCTTTGTTGCATCACCTTGCTGCACTAGCTCACCGTGCTGCACCGGCCACCAACTCACTGCGTGGGCCGGCTTGCCTTCACCAGGAGGCCCCAGGAATCGAACCTAGGTAAACGGGAGCCCATGTGGTAAACGGGAGCCCAGCCACTTGAGCCACATCTGCTTCCCCAGAGCCTTCTTATACTTCCTTATGATCATCTAATTAAACCTGATTTTCCTTAAACATATACATTCAAGATTTTAAAAGGAACTTTCACAATTCTTATTTATTGTTACTCTTTTATGTTTTGTTCAATGCTAGAATTGTAACTAAATTATGTCCTATTATTTTTATTGAAATATACAGTATTTAAACTATATTTTTACCTAAAGGAGAGTTATGGGTTTATCTGATCAATTTCTATTTATAACCTTATTTATATGGATAAATACATTTCTAGTTACAAACATCTGACTTATATTAAGCTTTTATTTTTTAATGTAAAACATATATGCTGAAAATGCATAAACAGAACTGAACAATTTAATGAATAAAGTTAACATACATGTAACAAAATGCAGGTCAAGAAATAGGACATTGTTAGCTCTCCAGAAGCCCTGTGTGCTTCTCCCTGTTCACAACCCTACCCTTCTCTGCTAGAAGTAACTATTCTCATGACTTTAGTATTAGTAATGTCATTAATTTTCTTTATAAATTTCCTCCTACATATGTGCCTCTAACAATATAGTTTCAATGTGCCTGTTTTTTAATTTTATATTAAAAGAATCATGCTATATGTATTCTTTTGTGCCTTGCTTCTCTTGCTCAACATTACGTTTATAGGATTTATCTATGCTGATGTGTATCAAGGTTCATTCATTTTCATTGTTGTATAGTATTCCATAGTATGAACATACCACAATTTTTTTTTTTTTAATCTATTCCATACATGAGATATTTGGTGCTATTGTGAATGATGCTGCTATGAATATTCTTGAATATGTATCCTTGTGCACCTGTGCTTAAGTTTCTCTAGGGTGTAAACTAAGAGCAAAATTGCTAGGTGAAATGGTATATATTTATATTCTTAACTTTACTAGATAATGTTAACTATTGTTCAAAGTACAGTTACCAAATTTACACTCTCACCAGCATATATGAGATTTCCCATCACTCTATATCCTTGCCAGTACTAGATATTGTCAGACATTTACATTTTTGCAGATGTGATAGGTATGTAGTGATATCTGTTTATGGTTTTAATTTGCATTTCCCTGGCTACTAATGAGGTTGAGCACCTTTTCATATCTTCATTGAGCATTTGGATTTTCTCTTTTATTGTGTCCCTATTCAAGTCTTTTACCTATGTATCTAGTTGGTTTTTTGTTTTTCTCATTCATTTTTACTAGTTCTTCATGTAGTTTAGATATTAGTCCTTTGTGATTTATAACTGTTGTAAATATCTGCTCTCACTCTGTGACTAGTCTTTTCACTCTCTGTATTGTGTCCTGATAAACATATAATTTGACATTTTAAACACAATACATTTGTAAGTTGGAGACTCCTATGATTTGGAACGTTTAGTGTTTTAAAATACAGTTCACCATTTACAGCTCGTCAGGATAGAGTACCAACAAAGGAACTTAGTATACAATGCAGGTCAATTCCTAAGTCTACCTCTGCTTTAATGAAAGAATAAGAAGTTGTTGACTAAAAATAATGTATCTGTTACATTTTGCTTTATATATTTACAGGTAATAGAGTTAAAGCAATGAAATGTGTTAGAAAAAAGTTGATAAATACATTGAGTTTGGAACTCAGCTGTCTGACAAACAGATCCGAGACCTAGGAAGGAAGTCTTTACACAGCAAAAGTAAACTTCTCACTTACAGGAAAGCCTTACAAACCTAATTTTATATGTAATTCTTTCCATCTTATACATCTAGCTGCTCAGCCCACATGAAAATTAGAAGAGAAGAAAGTTATTTCTATACAGGCACACTACTAGCCACAAGGGCTAAGCTGCTGACAGCAAGGGAGCAAGCGGAAAACCTATGAAAAGCAAATGCTGACAGAGGAATCAGTTTGGTACCATTTAGTGAAGCTACCAGGAGTTCTACATGACCCGGCACGTTCTGAGGGCAGCCCTTGTCCTTTCCACTACACCATCGTTGTTAATCATGTGGGCATGGGTAATTATCAGCAAAGAGAGAAACTATGCTCAGTGTACTTTGCTTAAGAAGTCCGGGATGTAAAATGAGAAGAAAAACGGTTATCAGAATGTTTGATTGTCCAGACAGGCACATTTCCCGAGGGCTTTGGAGAGCTGAAGTAAGGTCGACTATGGTTGATGCTAGTGGAATGATTTGTAAAGATTAAACTCAACTTTTCTCAGTCCTAGTGATTGTAGAATACTGGTTCTTCACTCCTTTGACATTTATTGAGCATCTCTTCAATCCACCCTGGTCCAAGCCACTGTCCTATCACACCTGGCCTATGAAAGAAGCCCCCTAACTGGTCTCCATGTATTCACTCTTAAACCACCCTCCAATCTCTTCACTCTGCAGCCCACGTGGGCTTCTTAAAATGCAAGCCCTCCACATCATGTTCTGGCTTTAAGCCCTCAATAGCGACTCTTTGCTCTTAGAATAAATACCTAAACCCTCAGCACGACCCACAGGGTCTACATGGTCTGGACCTTGCCCACACATCCAGCCTCCCAGGAGCCACTCTTCCTCTTGTTTCCTGCCTGTAACCTCTCTGGCATTCCTTTAAAGTGTCAGGGGTCTTCCCATCCCTTGTCCTTTGCACATCCTATTTCCTTTCCCTGGAAAATGATTTCTTCCCCCATGTCACAGTCCACTCCTTTGCCTTCTCTTCTTTCAGATATCAGCCTATCCTCACTCCCTGACTAGGTCTCTTCCAATCATATCTCTCACAGCGACCTGCACTGTTTCCTCTTGGTACCTATCACCATTGATAATTGTGTGAGTATCCCTGTGGTTATGTGGTTTCCACCTCTGCCAGATTTTAGGCTCTATGAGGGCAAAGACATGTCTGTTTTGTGCCCCCTTTGCATCCCAGCATCTAACAAAGTGCTGACTCGTAGAAGGTACTCAGTAAATATCTGTTAAATGGATTAATGAAGAACACATAAAAACAAGGTAATGTGTTTGGCATCATAGGCAAGAGACAGATCTAGAAATTGGGACCAAATGTAATGAAGAAGATATAAAAGCTTCCAGTTTGGGAAGATCAGAGGTTCTGCATTAGACTTTATTAAATAGGTAGAATTAAGCCAGGAAGCATTGGTGTTGGGACCAAGGGGAAAGATCATTCCAAATGGATCAAACCACTAGAGCAAGGTAAGGATAAGTTTGGGGCACGGAGAGTAAGAATGCTTGGTTGAAGTTCAAAGTTTGTGAGATGAGTTGTGGGAAATAAGGCTGGAATGATTGGTTAGGTTAGATCATGGCAGGTACTGGGCACCATTCAGAAGAATTTAGAGGGGAGCAGATGTGGCTCAAGTGGTTGAGTGCCCGCCTCCCACATGGGAGGGCCCAGGTTCAGTTCCCGGTGCCTCCTGAAAGAATAAAGCAAAATAAATGAGAAAACCATCTCAGGGAAGCCAATGTGGCTCAGTGGTTGAGTGCCAGCTTCCCACATATGAGGTCCCAGGTTCAATCCCCAGTACCTAAAAAAAAAAAAAAATTTAGACTATTCAGTAGCACCCCAAGCACAATGAGGGTTTTCAGTATGATGAATATGGAATTACTTTCCTCTTTACCTTGATGTATCCTGTCCTTTCATTCTCTCATTATTTCCCTAGTCTCAGAAAGAGTCTAATGTTAACCTTTCTAGAAGTACTCTGAACCACATCCTTTATACTGACTCAAGTATATCAATTCAACACACTCTTCTCTTCCCAGTATTTCCCAATATCTCCCTTTCCCTCCAAAAACTGACATGTATATTTTACGTCATGCCCCCTGTGAAATCTGCACTTGAACTTTGGTTCCTAATTCTTCTTTCTTTAGATCCCCTGTCACCTTGAACAATAGTTTTTGTTGCTTCAGTTCTCATGTCCATAATAAAACTGTCAGAACTTCAGTCTGAACTGACTTTACTTCTAATGGGAGTTTCTTATTCATTTAATCAATCATACAACAAAGCTTTGGGGGTCCCTACTGCATGCGTGGCACTGTTCCAGGTGATGGGGATGCAGCAGTGAAATAAAACAGGCTAGTCCTCGCCCTAGAAGAAGGCTGCATTCTACTGAGGGACCAGAAACCAAACAAATATAAGGCCTGATGGTGACATAGTAAGAATTGCTCCTGCTAGACGTTTCCAATTGGATGCCCTGCTTTTCCTTGCTATCAGCATCTGTACACTGCACTTCCTTTTTCTCTCATACCAGCGACCTCATATGATGTCTCCATTTGGGGCAGGAGCAACATCATGTCCCCAGATACCCAATTTGTATCTAGGGACCATCTTTGGCATAGTCTCTGATAGCCAGTCTGTTGCCAAGTCCTGAGGACTGTTCCCTCCACATATCTTACACACACTGGTTGGGCCTCAGTTATCCTTGGCTTGGGTTCTTTCAGTCGCCTCCTAAATGGCCTCCCTGCTCTCTGGACTCTTGCCCCTGCATTTTATCTTTTCTACTGACATCAGATGCATCATCCTAAAACATTTCTTTCAACCTCTTACTAGCCTGTTAAAAACCTTCAGTGGCTCATTTACGTAGGATAAAGTACAGCTCCATCTCCAAGACATTCACATCACTTTCCTTCCTAGGCATGATCCTTTAGAGACCCTGATTTGTTTTCCCTTGTACACTCTTTAAATTTGCCTACATTCAATTGAAATGAAACTGCCATTTTTGTGGATCCAAAATGGTTAAATATTGGCAATTTTATATGCTTCAACCCAGATGCTGTTATAATATAAATGGTTGCCTGTATATCTTTCTCCCATGTTATAGCATGAATTCCTTGATGATCATGTCTTGGTCTTAATAATGCCTGAATTTTTCCTGTCTAGCATCTGGCACATAGTAAATAATGGTAATCAAGTGCCCCTGCCTTGTTGTACTTGGTTCCTGCTGCTTCCATCTCCTATAATGCCCACTGACTTTGCCTAATCTCATGCAGCCTACCCCTCAGTGCCAGCCTGACTCCTGCCTCCTCCATGGAAATGCTCACTGCTTCTCCAGGTCTATCTCCACCCTGCCACTGGATCACTGCACTGGTTGCATATTATTCAACCTGGCTTATTAATATAATATATCAAGTCTGTCTCTGAGAGCTTCAAGAGAAGAAGCATGTCCCCCAAGCCTCATTAGCATTTCCTGGCACCTAGAGAGCCTCCTGATCTGCAGACCCCTTCCCTCCAGTCCTTCGCCTCCCCTGGGTCCCTCAATGTCTGCAATTCTCTCTGCTAACGTATGTTTTCTGGCGTATGAGCCATTCTGTTCACTAGAATATAATGATCCTTCAAATCGTAAGCTCCTTTGTCTACCAACCCACACTGCATCACTTTGTTTCCAAAATTATTTCTATCCTGATAAACAAGGTTCTGTCCTCAAAAAGAGAGTTGTTGGAATACATCTTCCTCATTAGAAGAATGAGTACTAGCACCCCATCCCTCAGCACTTTATTACACTGTATCTTCTTACAATTTGCTTCCCATGGGTTAGTTTTTTTTCTCTGCAACTGAATCATGAGATCCATGAAGACACAGCTCGTGTTTGACACCTTGTGGTGTCTGCAGTACCCTGAGATAGTTAGACATTCACATGAAGTGCTCAGAAAGTAGTTGTGTGAAGTCTGTGTTTAAGGTACATATCTTCTGTTTGTGTATATTTATGAATTTGTGTGTTTCTGAATGCTTCCATATATTCTCTAAGAAGTATTCATCTATGTGGTTTGAGAGGCAGGAATATCTTGGATATTTTTCCCTGGTCCATCAGGCTCATGATATTATAAAATTATAAGTAATGTCCTCTGAAAGCTCCTGGCTATAGTTTGCACTGGGGAAGGGCCTACTTGAGCTGCAACCTGGGGTTTACTTTTCTGTTTCACCTGCTTGGCTCTCTTCCTTTTACCCCTAAAATATGAAGGGCAATTTTCTGTTAAATATAAAAAGGGAATATGTGTGTGTGTATATATATCTGTGCATGGGTATGTATCTGTGCTTATGTATGCATATATGCATATATGTGTATATATGCATTATGCAAGTATGTACATATGAAAGAAATATACCAAAATATTAATAGTGGTTATTTCTGGATGGTGGCTTTTCCCAAATTCTCTAGAATAAGACATGTTACTTTTTTTTAACAACAACAAAGAAATCTTAATAGATGTTATCTTTTAAAGGTCAGGAGGGAGCAAGCTTCTGATATGGCTGCCAGGGTCCACCCTCTCTGTGAACCAAGGTGGAGGGGACAAGCAGGTGCTCAGTAGGGAAAAGGGTGATCCACTTCTCCTCATGGTCTCAAGATCAGGCAGAGTAACCAGGGAGGAAATTGGGGCTGACTTGCAGGATGGGCCAAGGTTGGGAGCCGAGGATTGACAACTTAATCTTGCTGCAAAAGTCCCGGCCTTGGATTGTGAAAGGAAAAAAAAGGGAAATCCAAGGGGCTGGGTGAATGAGCTCATGAGGGTTTTCCCCTAAATTCAGTTGTTTAGAGAGATGTGAAAAAGGTGATACAAAATCTTAAAATATACTTTCAAGTTGATAAAGAGGTTTCATGAAGAGATAGGCAGTGGGAAAGAGAAAAAGAAGATGCTTCAAGTTTGGCTCAACCCACTGTGATTCCAGACAGAGGTTTCCAGAGTTACTCAGCATGGGGGCACCCAAGAGGACACAGAGAGCATCCATTAGGGAAATCACTGCCAATGCCTGGGCAGTGAGGTCTCAAATAGGAGGCCGTCCATCATTAGGTCAAGACACAGCTCCTCCCAAGCCCCCCTTCCTCCATACAATCTAAGGACAGAGGGGTAGTTTACTGATAAGATTTTTTGGCAAAGAGGTAGTTTCTAAGCTTTCTGAAAATAAATTACAAAACAAAATAATTTTTTTTAAACAAAATAAATTACACGCAATGAATATTTTCCAGGATGTTTCTTCCACACTGCTTAGTTTCTTAGTTCTCTCAGAGGGTCTGCTGAGCAGAGAGAGAAGTCAAGAGAAGAAAAGCAGGGAGCTGGGCTATTCCTCTCTGTGGCTGATTTCTTTTTTGGGGGTGGTGCTCTGGAGGTGAGGAGCACCTGGCCTGTCCCTAGGGAAGGAAAGTAACGTAGCACAAGCGCTCGCCACCTCTAAGACCATCCTGTTCCTCAGTAAGTGCTCAACCAGCAGGTCCTTATCAGTAACATCCTCCCTGAGTTAGGGGTGGGGAACCCTGAGGTCAGCACGACTGGCAAATAAGACATCTAGAGAAAGGAGACCCTTCAGGCAGAATCGGAAGCATGAAAAAGCAAATAAGAAAGTCTCAAAATCAGTCCTTGAAAAGAGCTAACCTGAAATTATGTCCTGGTGTTTACGTCTTTTCTCTATTTTCACGACTCTGTATCTCAGTTTTTGATTCTAACGACTATATCAAGAAAAATTTCCAGTTTGGACTCTGGTTGGAAACTTGAAGTGGAGAAAGGCTCTTATAAACCAGTGAGTGTGGTATTTGCAGAGTTCCCCATGTGTAATGGAGAACTGCAGAACACATAAAGTCCCCATCTAATAGGAGAGATACGGCCCTTTCCCTTAGAAGTTCCTGTTGTAATTGGGAAGGCAGAAGGGACACCTAAGAAAAGCACAAAGGAACCCAGCAAGAAATCCATTCAGAGCACACACACCCAACATTAACTACTGCCTTTCTTACTGAACTCCTAATGTGAGCCTGTCATTTAACCTGTAATTTCTCATTTAATCCTCATAACAACCCTTCAAGGTAAGTATCATTATCTCATTTAGCAGAGGAAAATGTCCCTCAGAGAAGTTAAATAGTGTGCCCAAGGTCACACAATTGGAGAGTGGTAAAACTGAGATTCGAACCCAGGTTTTTCTGACGTCCACACTGCACTCTGCCTTCCCCTGGCCAAGACCCTTAAAGAAAGTGATTAGATGATTTCAGCAAAAATATGCAAAGCAACATTTTGGCCCATATGATGTAAATTCTGTCATTTCCCCCTCCTGATCAACTGAATTAAACATACCTGAATTTAAGAAAACAAAATTATGACTATTCCATGTTTCATGTATTGCATGTGTCAATCTCTTACTGTCTTCTGTGCCTAGGGGAGTGTGGCATGAGTCAGGAATTTAGAGGAGGCTGTTTATTATGTCTTAGTCCTGGGAGCAATCATTCAGACTCACCCCTACCTCAGTGGTTTCCCAACCCATCAGACCGAAATATTGAAAATATAAATATGCATTAAAGTTTTGTATAATCACTGCTTCAAATCCTCTGTGGAACACAAATGGATATACACGTAAAATATAGTAAATATTTTCCCCATTTGTTACTATTTTTATACCACGGGATACTCAGATCATGTCTCTTGTGTACCCAGTGACTGCACAACATCTCTCTCTAGCTCAAAAAGCTCATACAATGAGTGTCTAGAATTAGAACAGAGCCTACAGTATATTAAACAAGAATAGTGAAGGGATCTGTATCTAACATAAAATCTCAACATAATAGAAAAGGAAGGGGAGGGAGAGAGGAGGAAGGAGGGAAGGAGGGAAGGAAGGAAGGAAGGAAGGGAGGGAGAGAGGGAAGGGAAGGAGGGAAGGGAGGGAGGGAGGAAGGAAGTGTTGAAAGGGCCTGGTTAATGAAAGCTGCTGTCCTATAAAATGGGTCTCATTTGTGTTTGCTCCTCATAGAAAATGCCAAAGACCCAGTGCTTCTGGACAATGTGTGCTGCCAGATACGAAAGTGCAGTTGAAATGCTACAGAACTCAGGCTTTCTAGCAATGAAGCAGTTGAGACAGAGAAAGCACTTCTAGGCCAAGGATTCTAGGCCAGATGACCTTAGAATTGCCAGGCAAATGTTTTTGAAAACTGCTTCCTAGGCCCAACCATGGCCCACTGAATCAGAATGCCAGAGGGTAAGGTGATTGGATAGGGAATGTATCTGTGAATTCCAAGTAGAGAACAATTTTTTAAATAGGGATCATTAGTGTTTAAAAAAAAAAAAAAAAAAAAAAGGAATGGCATGCATCTTTTCACACTTCAACTTAAACTTTTCCCACTAGTCCTTGCCCTAGGGCCAGATTTTTAAAAAATCATCTCAATGAGGTCATGAATGGCTGTCATTTTTAAAGCAAAGAGCTGTGCAGGCTGTTTTTTTTTTTTTTTTCCAAGGAACCAACAGGGCTGTATAAACATGGTATGTGTTTTCTCTGGGTTTTTGGAAACAAGTGTTCAGTATTCTCAGGCAGGATTATCCCTTAGGTTCCTGACAAATCAAACCTTCATCAGACAGATTTGCAAACGCATAGAGACCATTAAAATTGAGGCTTAAAAGGGAATAAGAATTTTTTGTAAAACCTAATGAATTTTTAAAAAAATCCATAATGACCCCATTCACTTCAAGTTAGGTCCTCAGGGATATAAGGTGGATCCTTGAACTACATGAGAGATGTTTTCCCAGACCTTTGGGATCCACAAGACGATAAACATACAATATCCCATAGCAGAAGGATTCTCCTTTACAAGAGGCAATAAAGCATAGTGGTTAAGGGCAGTTTTGGCGTCAGACAAGCCTTGGGTTCAGATCCCACCCCTTCCACTTGCTAACTGTGTGATCCTGAGCAGGGCCTCTCAGGGCATCAGTCTGCAAAATAAAGATAATGCTATTTCCCATTCCAGAAAGTTGTGGTGCAGTGGTGAGAAACAATGCAGGTCAAACACTCAGCACTCTGCCTGGCTCCTGGTAAACAGTGTCAGCTATTAGTAATCATAAGTACCATAAAATATTTTAATTGTATTGCCCCTTCAGAATTTTAATGATTGTATATGAAGAGCAGAACCACATACAGCATTTATAAAACTATTTGATTCTGCCATTGAAACTCTGAATCTGATAACATCTCTATAAACCAACCTGGTAATGACAGTGAATTATGACGCATAGGACTAGCTCATCAGGACAGCTGATGCCACTCACCTGTTAGGTAACATTATGCAAAGAGAAAATGCAATTTAAACTTCTTGAGCCCCCTTCGCCCGGTAAAAGTGAGGTCAGTGGCCCCACCGGTGCCTTCACCATGCATTACTTCACAAATGCAGCTGTGCCGCTTTCTCCAGAATCTCATCTTTCTTCTGAATCGTAAGCTTCCCTGCTTTCCTTGCAGCTCAGGGTAGCTACCATTTCAATTTCATGTGTAATTGTTTCTCTTGCTTAGTGAACAGTTTTTGACATACTAGAGGTCTCTTATTAAGAGCTTCAGATTGTTTTTCTCGGCAAGTATGATGGAGCCTTTGACATCATAGAGCTGAGGCAGGCCAGATGTGCAATCACACTTTTTAATTTATCCTGAACTTTCCTCTTGGCTAAGAGCCATTGCTTGTTAGAATATTACACTTCCTCCAATGGCACAAGAGTTTGACCTCTTTTGAGGGACCTTTTTTCCAAAAGAAATAATGGTTTCATTACATCAGCTGGCCCAGTAGAGATGGTGTGAACCACCTTGGAATATGGGAGCAGGTTCTCTAGCATGGCACACCCACTCACTCATTCTCCTCCCTCAGAAAGCCTTGCAGTCTGCATAAATCAAATTCATGCCTTGGAAAAATTACAGATTACCACATCATGGACCCCAGAAACACTTGAAATCCTTAATTTTAAATCCATTATTACAATTATCCATTTATGACATAAGTGAATAAACTTTTCTCAGTTTCTTTCAGCCAATTGAATGTGATAGCAAGACTAGTTGGTGGGGCAGGGGACCCTGGAAGAATTCAAACGAGAAAAGAAATGAAAAGGGGGACCGAAATAAACACTAATGTTCACTGCCACTAGGACCTCAGACTTAAATGTACCCTTATTTATTTATTTATTTATTTATTTATTATTTTTTTTTTTTTACCAGGAGGTCCCGGGAATCGAACCCGGGTCCCTCCATATGGGAGACGGACGCCCAACCAGTTGAGCTACATCCGACCCCCACCCTTATTTATATTATCCCTGACTCTTCTGCTTATATGCCTGAGATGTCGTGAAGCCATGTGGGACTGGGTTAGAGGGGACTCATGAGAGGAAACGTGCTATGGATTTGAGCTCTAGTGAAGTAGCTCAGTTGGTCCATCAGTGATCCTCTCCTGGCTCCTGGACGGGGCTGGCTGCTTCTGAACCTTGAGACAAAGGGATGCCCTACACAATGCTCTGCTTTCTCCTTATCCTCCCTTTTTAAAAAATGGTTGTTTATTTGCTAGCTTGCACTCTGTGCCTTGGGTTGCTAGAAATACAGTAGGTTGCGCTGATGATTAACTCTGTTTTCTATAAAGGGCTACAGGATCTCATGCAGATTTTTGCAAAGTCATATGCAAATCACAGAGCCCCGGCCCTTTTCTTAACAGGATGGCAACCTTGCTCCTCGGTGGCATCTGGGACCTGGAGATCCTTTCTCCACTTACGTTTAGCGCGCAGCCTGGGACTTGTCCCTGCAGCTCACCCGGTTAGCCGTGCCGCCGTTGGGACCTCCCACCTGGACTCCCATCACCCACCTCTCTTGAGACTGCTCCGGCAGGGCTGGTGCGGGGTGCAGCCTTTGCTCAGAGGGCAACATGTTCCAAGCAAACTGCCCACCTGGGCCATGGGCTCACCCCTCGGGGCTCCCTGCTTCTCTACTGGGTGCAATTCGAGGTTGCTGGTTCTCTCCAAAGTCTAAAATGATGGGACAGTAGGGACCTGTGAGAGGCCCCATGGCTCAATGCACTTTGCCCAGCTCCCAATTTGAACACCAGGTACCCAGGCCTTCACTGACCTAGAGGTCTACGAGAGGTTAACTAGAGGGATGCCCCCATCCCTGGAGTTTCTCTTCAGGTTAAATGAACATTTCTCCTGTCATTGGCCTCCATTCTGGAAAATCCCATCATTCTAGTCAAGCCTGCAATGCTTTATAGTAGAGCAGATGAAAGTTAACTGTAGCCTTTCCCAAACATTGCCATTAATCACTTCCCCAACAAACTGTCTCTTTACTTCAACTTGCCCAGGTTTTGTCATGTTTTTCTAGCTTTTCCTTATTTTCACTCCCTGCTGAGGTCTCTGGGTTCAAAGACCACCCCTCTCCCCAGCTTCCATTTGCTTCAAAATTATCCTTTGGGGGGATGGGTGGGAAGAGGGGAAGATGCAAATAGACTGGCCACATGTTGATAATTGATGAAACTAGGTGATGGGTATGTGAGCATTCATTATAGCATTCTCTCCACTTGGTATATGTTTGAAATTTTTCGTAATAAAAAGTTAAAATAAAAAAAGCCCTCCGGCTTCCAAGACACTCAAGAGAGAGCCCCAGCCCCTAACACAGAGCTTCATGGAAACCTCACATCAAGGAAAGAGGCAGAGATGACTCCATTTCATATATAAAGTCATTTTCTAACTTTTTTTTAAGACCCACTGCTTTATTTTTAATAAACCAAGCCTAATTTCTAAGAGGTCCCAAGGTTGGGCTTACTTCCCTGGCTGGGTTATGGGGGAGGGGGGATTGGGGTTCCTTAAAATTCTGAAAGTTTACACTTCCATGTATCTCACAGTCTTATTGTGAGGATGTGACTTGTTCAGTGTTCTGAACTTTGCAGAGGAATCGGGCTCTCGATGCAAAGTACCATTCTCTGGAATTGCACCTGGCTCAGGAAAGGACTATCTTTGTACTTGAATACAAATCCAATGGAAAACCTTAATATGGGCATTTGCATGACTGAGAATTGCTGCTGTCTTTTTTCCGTTTGTCACTTTCTTGAATGTGTTCTAATAAAATGATTCTAAAGCAGGCTGTTGATATACAGTGATTTATAAATATTTTCTGTTGAGTACTGAGGCCCTGGAGTTTCCACTGAGCATCTACCCTATACCCACTTTCAGGAAGGATCTGGCTGGCTGGGGACAGATGTGATGAGTGTGTGTCCAGGTGACGACAGCACCACTGCCATTGCAGTCACTATGAGTCATGTCAACCACAGCAATTTTGTCTTCTGGTTGCCTAGCAGCAGAATTTGTTTTCCATAATAAAGATGACCATATGTAGTAGATGAGTGTGGCAGGGGAAGGCAGAGGGTAGCGGGAGGACCAGGGGTTTAATTCACTCTCCCATGGAGGGATCGAGGGAACCAGGTTGAGGTAGAGGCAAAGGCAGCAAAAAGAGAGGCAGGCAAAGTTCAGATTCGTTCTGTCAATAACAGGTTTCAGCGTGTTTAAATCATTATCAACTGTTAAATTTTATTAACAAAATTGCACTTTTTGATATCAAGCCACAGCAAGCTACAAATCTCAAAGTCTCATTAGGCAAACTGGAAGCAAAAGGAGAAATATATATATATATATATATTTCAAAAGGTAGATATTTTGAGAAACACTTTTTACCTAGTTTGTATCCCCCTTCAATTGAGACAGGCTGGAGAAAGCCTGTGAGCTGGTAGCTCTTTAGGAAAAGGAGAGGCATTGCTAAACACCTCACGGCTTAAAGACTTCTTAAGGGGAAGGGGAGGCAGAGCTAGCAAAGGAGGGTTCCATTTCCTGAGGAGCTTTCTTGCACGGATGCTGGAAGGCACTCGAGCTTTCATCTTCACAGCCATCTTGACAGGCAGGCAGTGCTGTCTTCATTTTCCAGACGAAGAGGCTGAAGCTAAGAGAAGCTCAATAACTTGTACAAAGTCACACAGCTAGAAAATAGCAGAGCTGTGGTTCAAATTCAAGTCTTTCTGGTCCCCAAACCTGTGCCTTTCCCAAACCACTGGGCTGATGTCTCCAGTGCTCCATCCTGGAGGTCTTCCTGGTACACCTCCTGCCGCCATTCCTTTAGTGAACTGTGCGGCTTCTTTGTGCTCTGTGGGTAGAGAGCCAGTGTCCTGCTCTTCCTGTGTGCCTTTGGAGCACCCTGCCTGGTCCTTTGCCACCCACATCCACATAACAGTAATTTGGTTGGGTAGAGCTCAGACTGAAGAGGCCAAGATCGCCATTTGGTTTTCATAGGGATTTGTTTACTCAGCCTTCAATGTGCTGGGCGTTATCAACGAGATGCAAGGGATACAATGGTGAGCAATACAGACTCACTCCCTGTTCTCATGGGGTTTACCACCCAGTAGAGGAAACAGGCATTAATCAAATAACACAAATAGATCTATCTTTACAGCTGGGAGGGACCTTAGAGACCACTGTGATCAGCAGATGAAACAGATCCAGAAGTGCTAAGCAGAAGGAGGACTAGAAGGCAGAACTGTTTTTTATTCTTAGACTACTTTTTCCCTACTAAGTAACTATTCTGTTGGGTACATATAGAGGGGCCTGCTAATCTCAGCCTACCATCTGAATGTGTTCAATCAGTACACTACTTCCAGTCCTAGGAAAAAACAGAGTGTACATTTTGCAATTATTGTCAAACAGTATAAAGTGAACTAAATCCCTGAGGATGGCATTTGCCAAAGTCTTGTTTGCAAACTTATTTCAGAGCCCAAAACAGGATCAGAGGGAGGCAAACCTCCCATGCAAGACGATCACTGCCTAATAAGGATGCTTACTAGTGTGCCAGTGTTTTGGTCTAACCCCAATATTTTCTCATCGCCCAGGTTCAGCAATCACTCATTCACTCATTAAGTCAACAAACATTTATAGAGGGCCCATGCGGTACCAGGCACAGTTCTTGACGCTGGGGATACAGCAGTGAACACAAAAGACTGCCCTCATGGGGTGTACATCCTAGCTGGGGGAGGCAGACAGTAGACAAAATAAATAAGTAAACTTCACAGCATATCAGAAGGTGATAAATGGTTTGAAGGGGAAAAAAATCAAGAAAGGGAGGGAGTGCCAGAGGTGGGGATGCATCTTTATTTAAGTGGGGTGGTCTGGAAAACGACCTCACTGAGATGACATGCTAACAATAAACACATCTCCTCTTTTAAGTATGACAGATGGAGTTTTTAATGTGCTTCTTTAGGCCCAACACTAAATAGCCAGCTGCACATTGTGATTTGGAAAATCTCTTAAGCCTTTCTCTACCTCCTTCATAAAAATAAAAGTTTCTCAATAGCACGTCCCAGTGCCCAATTCCAAACTTTCACTTTTCTCCTTTGGACTTAAGCAGTGGTTCTCAAATTTGAGTGTGCCCCAGAGTCACCTAGAGGGCTTGTTAAAATACAGGTGACTGGGACCTACCCCCAGAGTCTGCTATTCAATAGGTCTTGGTAGACCTGAGAATTTGCCTTTCTAACAAGTTCCCAGGTAATGCTGATGCTACTGGTCCAGGGATCACACTGTGAGAACCACTAAGTTAAGCTACTATAATTGGAAGGTCCCTGCTAAAATGAAACTGTCACAAGGGAAAGGATACATCCCTTCATTAGGACCCGTAGACATTATCTAAATAGCTATTCTTGAAGAGCAAGATCATTAAGAAATGGGACAATTTTTTAAAACTGGGGTATGTTTCAGAAGCCACAGCACAAGGCCCCGTGTTAGGGTGAGGGACAGATCCTGAAAAAGTGTTGCCAACAATAATTCATTGCTTGCCTATCAGTGTGTTGCATTTTCATAGGATTTTACACTTTTACAATCTCTTTTTCCACTACTCTCTTTTGACACAGTAAATCTGTTAGGTAGACAGAACAGGTATCATTATTCTATTTTATAGATAAGAAAATTGAGACACAAAGAGATTATCTGGCCTCCCTTGGGTTATCAAGGATTAGAACCCAAGTTGCTATTCCTAGTCCAGTGTTCTCCTTTAACACTTTTCAGAACACTAGCTATACATTTCTCCTGGGGCATCTACCCCTAGGTCATTAAAATTCAGGACATATAGTTGCTCTTTGCTTTTTGTTATATTCAAAAGCCCACTTGCTGCAAGTGGATTATCCTTGTGAGTGATTAACTATGGCAGATATTAGGCCCTACATGAGTTTCCTCTGCCATAAATACATTTTTCTTCTTCTACTACCAGGCATTGTACAGAGAAAATACAAACTCATTTTAATAAAGCCTAAGCTAGAACTAATCATTATGAAAGCAAACCTCCTAGGGGAAAAGCACACATAACACTTTCCAAAGGCAAACAGAAATGACATTTTGATTATATGTACCATTGCTTCCATTCCATTAGTAGAGATCATTTTAAGTTTTCTGTGTCACTAAAACACCCAGCAAAATGAGAGTGGATTTTGTTTATCCACTGGTGAATCACATCCTCAGTATTTAAATATACCCCCAAAATCATGGCAATGAAAGACAAAATCCTCTTTTCTAGTACTTGTACTTCTGCTCATTTTCTCCATTCCTGCCCTGATTCCTCATGGTTAGAGAATAAGGTTATATTTTGCTTCTCATAGACGGTAAGCCCGTGGGTCACAAGGAGCTGCCTCCCTTCAGCTTCCTCATGTGTCTGACCATCTAGAAGCCCGTCTGTTTAATGGTTTACTTTTTAAAACTTCCCTCATTTGTCTCTCAACCCATTGGTATTCTGACATCTCCCTCCTAACACTGCCATTAGGACCACTCACTTCTCAATAAATGTTTACTAAGCACTTACTATGTACCAGACACTGTAACAAGCCCTGAATAGGCTACAAAGATGACTTAGAAATACAGCATCTAATAGAATCACTCCCTAAATTAATTGAATAATCAGCACTCAAGTATATTCTAGATGTGGATTATAATTGCATCTTCCTTCTTTACACCCAGTGCATGCTCGAAGAAAGCTAATTGAGTTATTTTAGCTTCAACATGAAATAGGCATTACCAGGAAAGAAAATATAGCTGGGGCAAAGGAAGGTGGGGAGGGGAAGAGCGCTAGCCTATGGTTCTGCACAAACACTGAGATATGTGTCAGCAGCCCAAAAGCATGGTAACAAGGCAGCAGCATAGGCCCTAATGTAGGCTAAGACCATCTACATGTGGACCATGGCAAGCTGAGTACATACGGGTCGTAAAGTTTGATTAGATTTTCCATGTTGATGAAAAATCAAGTGTAAACATGAGTTTTTGCTCAGCTTTAGAATCCAAAGGGTGCTGTGAAAAGGACTATTCCTTTAAAAAAATTTTTTTTAATTTTAAAAAGTATTTCATACCCACTGCAACACATGGACTAAGCATATAAGAAAACAGATTGGGTTTAGGAGAGAGGGGTGAGGGGGACGCAGAGGGTACAATTAGCTGCATCAGTATTAGAGAATCTATGAAAAGAAGAGATTCAGACTATAATCCAACAATGAGTGTGTGTATGCATGCATATGTGTGCATTAGTATATGTGCACAGGAAATATGTTAAAGGCCAGTAATAGGGATTTCATGTGGCTATACTAAGAACCCTTCAAATAATTCCAAATTCATGATCAGAAAGGGAGACACATTTAGAAAACCAAGCATGCAGTCAGGAATTAAGGATAAATTCTGGTGATGGAATGGCTCAAGGAAGATGGCTGTACACCTTCCTCCTATTTATATCAGGCCCCCTGAGTGTATAGTAGCTTTCATTCCCTTGTCAGCATAAGGGAGCTGCTCAGGCTCTGACACCACTCTTGTTTAGCTTGGGTTTGTGAGTAGTGGAATCCCAAGTCGGGTTTACAGCAGATATGCGCCTGGTTCTCAACCTGTCCTTTGAACCCTGTTTCTCCCAGCTCTGTAAGCCTGTCCTGACCCTGGTAGAGTTTTCTCAGCATAGGTGCTATAGCCAGGCTTAACAATGACCGTCAAGGGTTCTGATGGCATAATGATACAGCCCAGCCTATCGATGGGTGTGGTTCTGGATAGTGATAGCCATAGGGAGAATTTGGGGGATTCAGAAATAGCAAAGATGGGAAGGGGGTTTCTACACATCCACCTTTGAGTTTACCTATCAATGCATGGAGTAAGGTAGAGATGGTGGAGTAAGGATTGTAATTCTTTGGTAAGGATATCCAGGGATTTAATGGGCATTGCACCCAAGCATAATGTGGAGGTTTTAGATTTGACTGTGCTGAGTTTTGCTGGATGGCTGTTATGGCACACAGCAGGGTGGAAGGCGGTAACAGAGTGAGGCTGGGAGCTAGAACATAGTTGATGTAGAAGCAGAGTCTGGATTTCTTTGGTGCGGCAGAACTCTGAGAGTGGCCCCTACAAATAACCCTTAGGTGTAGCTCTGGTACCTCATAGGTTCAGGAGAACTTGTGTGGGCATCATGGCCCTGAGAGAAGAAAGTTGACATAAAATTAAGTTCCTCCAAGGCAGGCTGTAAGTTATCAGTGGAAAGTGGAAATTTTGGATTTCCCACACTCATCTTGCATTCTCATTTGGTATTGAAGATGCTGACATTTTGCTTCATTTTTTTTTTTTTTTTTTTTTATATTTCTGGGACTATCTAACCAACAAACTTGGAGAGCCATAGATATAGGCCTCAAAGCCAAGCCATCACAAATGGTCTAAGGACTCTGTCCACCCTGCAAAGCCACACAGGCAGGCTGTGAGATGGAATAGATCCTTAAAGGGGGCTTGCAGGGTCCAATTAATTGGTTGGTGGTACAGAATAAAAGTGGTAACATTCTGGCTTAATGGTACAGAAGTTTGCTTGTCAGGCCAGACAGGTACACAGCCTTCTAGGAGAGACCATCGGTCTAGGATTTCTGGCTCCCAAAGAATCAAATGATTCAGAAATGAAAGTGAGAAGATAATTAGCTCACTGAATCTGATGCTATTGCAAAGATGAATGCTTAGACCATCATCACTTGTCAATTTCTCAATATGCCCCAGACTTCAAATTTTACTATAATAGAAATCGGGCTAATTGATTTCTCCTGGGTTAAATGCCTTATAAAAGAATGCATGTGGGAGTGGGGGGAGGGGAGGGGAGATAGGATAGTACCAGTAGTCACATTGAACACATCGATCTCTTTGGTAATATTTGACATGGAGGAGGAGATGCCTAACATAATGCCATGATTTGGGTTCTGAAGGGTGCCCTCAACTATCAGAGACTAAGAGAATGGCTAATACAACCTCTGGAGGTCAATGAGAGGAACATTTGTCCAAAAAACAAGAGGTTGAGTGTTGCTAATAATTAGTGAATCTCAAGAAGTCTGTATATCCATCATGCTCATTCATTCATTCAACAAATATTTATTACCTACTGTGTGCCAGGCACTCTTTTAGACAGTGAAAAAAAACAGACAAGAACTTCTGCTCTCATGGAACTTACATTCTGGTGGGAATACAGACAAATAAATAAGTAAAATATGTAAAATATCATATGATGATACAGTCCGTGGAGGAAAAGTATAGCAGCAAATGATGTAGGGAATGCAGGAGATGAGAGAAGGCATGAGGGAAGGATCTGAATTCTGGTGACTGATGTAATCAGGGATAAAAGGTATAATGAAATGAGTCTAGCTGGTCAAAAGGCACATAGTGGTGATAAGGCTGTGAGTGTGGGAGAAGAAGGAATGGTGAGGGTTTTGCTAGGTATACACACAAAGATTTTGGAATTTCCTTTCATTACTCCCAAATTCTCCCAGCATGGAGGCTGGGAGAGGGGTGGTCTTATTTAGGAACCTATAGGAACTCCTAGGTAAGATGTCCTGTTCCCCAACCTTCATGTCTCCATAAAGGTACCAAGAAGGCATCCAAGTACCCCTTGTGCCCAGAAGTAAAGTGGAAACCCCAGGCTACATCCCCAGCCTTGACCATAGGTCAAGGGGAGCCTTTCTGATATGGCATTAGCCTAGGTTAGAGGAACCTGGATTCCATTCAAAGCCATGAGGACCTCACCTCAGTTCATGTGGTGTGATTCTTGAAAACAAATCAAGGAATCAGCCAAATATATAATTAATCTGGGAACTAATAGCTCATGGAAGACACTATTCATATATCTCTAGAAACTCTAGGGGGCATTGCAGATTCCGAGGAGCGTGATAGGATTTTTTTGTCTTTAGGTTTAAAATATGAAAATGTGGTTACCTCTCTAGATTCCCAGCAGATGGCAGGCCCCTCAGGTCTAGCTTGATAAAGATTCAGCAGCAGCATGGAGCATAGATTCCAACCATGACTGCTTGAGACTCACTCCAGTAATCAATACAATGGCAGAAAGAGGCCCAGTTTTCTTTATTGCAAACAGGAAAGTGCCCCAGCAAACTCAGTAAAGAGGTGCAGGAATTCAAGCTGGAGTCTTGGAATAGTATTTCATATGGAATCTGTTCCTTGGGCCCCCGTAACAGATATGTTCAACCTAGATTTGAGTCACTGACAGCAGTAGCTCTGTTATACTTGTGATGTAAATGTAGCTTTCTCTTTTCATCGCTTCAATTTCTAGTTAGGACTTAGGCAGCAGACTTGGGAGTTAAAGGACAACTGGCTTTCTCCTCCCAGCAGTGTCAGTTTGCCCTTAGGAAACAAACTCATTTGAGGTCAAATGAGAGAGGAGCTAGAGTCCCAGCAACCCTAACCCCATTCATTGGGAAAGAGTCCCCATCTAATGCTAAACTTTATCTTTAGAGAGATACATTGCAAGACTAAATCCTGGAGGTTGTCTGTCATAGCTGTACAGAAGAATTAGTATCAAATGGTATTGTTTAGCCCAGAAACAGAGTGCATGGGACAAATTCCTTCCAGCTCAGGTCTCGGTCCAAGAGCCAAGTGGTATACATGCAAACAAAATCACATTTTCTGTGCATCTGTGAGAAGTCAAATGTGGCATTTTGGTTATTTTCTACTTTCTTGGATTAACACACATTGTCAGCAGGGGATTCTAACCATACCTGCTATGAATCAACCATCCTATGGCCTGTCCTGATAAACATTTAGTTTTGAACATGACACAGATAAGATGCAAGACTTTTTTTTTTTTTTTGAGGTACTGGGGCCAGAGATTGAACCCAGAACCTCCCATGTGGGAAGCAGGCGCTCATCCGCTTGAGCCACATCCACTTCCCAAGATGCAAAGACTTTTAAACCTACATGGAGGCCACTAGCTGGATGAAGAACCAGTAGAGTTTTATAGGATCCATATCAAATCACACTAGCAATTGCATGTGGCTATTGCTATGGAAACTAAGCTCCATGAGGATAAGGGTTCTTTTCTGCTTTTTTCACTACTGTCTCCCCAATGCCTACATTCATGCCTGACACATAGTAGGTACTGCATAGTATGTAGACGTTCAATATATATATGTACATTGTATATACACATATACATTTATATGTGTGCATATAAATAAACTCTACACACAGTATGTAGAGCAAGCGCAGATATGCAGAGAGAAATATTTATCATTCTTAATGCAACCAGAGTGGTAGGTGAGTTCATCCTTTGCATCCCTGGGGAGTAGAAAGGAGTACAGCAGAATAATGTCATACTTTGCAAAACAAGGAGCATGCTTCTTGAGTTCCAGATAATGCAAGAGTGAAAGACAGGTTTGGTACATGATCTTACAGGCAAAGTTAAAAGTCGGGATTGAGGGCCAGGATTGGTAAGCAAGGAGAGCAATTGAAAACCTAGCAAAGAAGCTCCAAGGCCATAATCAGAGTAGTAAATGGACAGTGGTAACCAGGGTGCACAGACAGGTGTGGAAAACTATATTGTGGTGTGGTCTCTAGCAATTCAAAGAATTCTAATAAATGCCTATTTTTCTCTCAACACAATTTTTATTGTATTATCCACCATGAGTTTTTAAATGTACCACTTGGCTTCTGGGATACTGTAGATCACTTTTAATTGAGAATGGCATATGGGAAGATTGAAAACGCAAAGAACCAAGGGCTAGGAGCAATGACCAGGAGAATAAACCTAACAGAACACATGTCAAAAAAAAGGAAACAATTATTATAAGAAATCAAATTTGAAAAAACTCTCATTTGGTTTGCTTCACTGAGAAGGACTAAACTTCCGAAGACAGTGTTGATTGAAAATGCACTTCTTCTCTCAGCTCTGCCCCACCCCCATGCTCATGATTCTCATTAAGCATTTCTGAAGCTCCAGGAAATGAAAATGTGAGAATTGATCCATCTGTTGCAAGTCAGCCCAAGAGATGGTCAACAGTGGGTTCTGATGCCAATTCCAGGATAGCAAGTGGAGCTGGCCTTCACTTGAATTTATTGAGCCTTATGACAGTTCCAGAAGTACATAAAAGGAATATAAAATATAGTCCTTGACTACAAGAATTGAATAGTCCATTTGGCAGAGAGAAAATATAAATACACACAAAACAGAATTTATACTCTATATGACAGGAATAGCTGTTTCATTAGCTTGATAAGTTCCAAAGCTAGAATGATCACTCTTCCCTCTGTATCTCTATCCATCACCAAGGATGAGTCATAGTATGTAATGACAGTAGTCTTTGGGGTTTTTAAAAAAACTAATAATAATTGTAGTAGTCGTAACCATAATAATAATAAAATACAGTAGGTCTGCGAAAATTGCATTCAGTCCATCTTTATCTTTGTATAGCCTCATTACATCTCTTCCCCTTTCTTAATTTTATCTTTCCTGCTACTCTTTCAATATTCCTAGACTTCTACCAATACCCATCCCTAAGAAAATTCCAGAAAAGAGAAGGAAAGCAGTTGATGTGTCAGGATAAGCTAGATCATGATGTAGTAACAATCAACTCTAAAATATTAGTGACTTAAAATAACAAGGAATTATTTCTTGCTAACACTACATGTTTAATGGATTGGTGGGAGTTCTGCTCATCATAGGGAATCAGTGATTCTGGCTGATGGGCCAGCTCTAAAGTTGCCAATTACCAGCCTAGACAGAAGAACTCTGAAGAATCTTGCACCAACAATTAAATACTTTAGCCTGGAAATGGCTCATCATCATTGGCCAGTACTAGTCACATGGCCCTACTCAACCACAAGGAAACTGGGGGAAACAATTCAGTTATGTGCCCAGAAGGCAGAAAGCTCGAAATACTTGGTGAACATCAGAATGACCACCTTAGCTATTAACATTGTCATATTATTTTATTTGCAAATAATTTGCTGTTTGATTCTAACTCTATATTTACATTTTGGCTCTAACTCAAACAGATTTTAGGTTGTGTGTATGTGTGTTTGTGTGTGTGAATTTCAAACTTATACACCGAAGTAGCATTATTCGTGTTTACCTCATTGTTCACTTTCTATTACTCCTACTGTCTATTTCCACTAGCCCTTGCTCATAAATATTAGTCCCTATAATGTAGTGGGGCTAGTGCTGATGTCAATGACTAGTCAGAGTATCAAGATCAGAAGCCTTCTTGTTCTTCTTGAAACCTTTCCCAGATTTAGGGAACCAGATTTTGAGCATACAATGTCCTGATGAGTCTAGTGGGACATGAACCCTTCTGTATCTTAGGGCTTACTTTATTAAATTATTCGTCTTCTAACCTGTAGAGTTTCTGTTAGCAGCTGGCATCAGGCTCTACACAGTAGATGCTGCAAAAAGGATATGAACTTGATGAAGCCCCTATGGCAGAGTCACTGACTAATGTTTGAAAGGATGTTTTACTTAAGTATAAGAACATGATCCAGGTGCCATGTTGCCCCTATTATAACTAATGCTGTAAGATTGCATGACCTTGACCTGCATATCACATGGTTACCCGATCAAGTAGCTGATGATGTCACTGGGAGGCCAGGGCAAACTATGCTGTGAACCACATTCAGATTCTCTGCAAATAATGGTGTTAGCCACAAGCAGACCTGGGCAAGAAAATATAGAAATGTAGTGATGTGGAAAGAACACGGGGCTAGAGTAGAAAGAACATAGGATTGGAGTCAGTAGATTTGATTTTGATCCTAATTCTGCTATTGACAACTGTATGAGCTTTGAAAAATATTTTGGCCAAATCATTTACCTTCCAAAAGCCCCAGTCTTCTCATCTGTAAAATTGGAAAGTCATAGAAACTTATCTCTAAATTTCCTTTTTGCTTAAACACACTGTTTTCCTGTTACTGGCTTGGATGTAACCTTAATTCCATGTCTTTTACTGGAAAAATCATCAACAAGCACACATCCTAAGAATGTAGAATTGGAAAAATCATATTTTTATATATAAAGGGTAATCTATTTTATGTATGATTATTATCTACTGATGAAAGAGGCATAGATACTGTAAAACAGCAGATTTTTTCAATTATTTAGCTTTGAAATATAGGCAAAAAGTTTGTCAGAAATTAACATATATGCTCCATTTTTTTCATTCATTTATTCATGCATTCATTTTAAAAGGTGTTAAGCATCTACCATGTAACCAGCTGGGTTGAATTAGCAGAGGGCGGCAAGGGAATTGAGGGCATGGGCAAGAATATTACTGAAATAGTGGATCTTGGCATCTTGGCTGCATAAAGAGGAAAGTGATTAAGGGAGAATGTCAATGACGTGAGAGAAAGTAGAAGACTCCATGAATGGGAAGTCCCAGTGAGGTCAAAGAAAAGTCATAATATGAATAACCAAACAAGCAAGTTGGAAGGAGAGGAAGTTGTAGTCAGGAAGGAAGATATGAGAACTTCTGCTTCTGACCAAGAAACAGGGACCAGATTTCCTATCCTCCCCTTGCCCCCCACCTAGAACAACCAAAACCTTAGACAAAATAGGAAACAACAAATTTCAAGACACTGGGAATAAAACAACAATGGACAGTTTGATCTCTGAGAGGCAGAACACAAACAAAGTGATCCTTATGAATGCCCCAGGTCATTGCCTCGAGTTTCCAGGTGACTATGTAGGGAAGGGGCAGCCAGGTGGAGCCCAGTGTTCTCTCTGAGTTGAGAAGATGGAGCTGAGAGTCCAGGAAGAACAAAGCAGTGAGACTTCATGGGACAGAATATTGGAGGGAAGAGAGCTACACAGAAAGAGAACTTTTGAGGTCTGCAAAGGGTCCCCCTCAAGTAGTCATCAAGGTATTGATCAGCACATACATATGAGGTAACTACCCCAAGGATGAGGAAGAACTACCCAAAATAATTAGAAGGATCCACACCCAGAACTCACAAAGGGCCTGGAATAGTGCCTGTTCCCACCAGACACACTAGAAAGCCTCAGATTCACAGGGCATCAGATACTCAGAAGGGTCTTACCTTCGTAGAGGGGAATAATTAGCCCTATATTAAGCATGGCTCTTGTTCCACTAAGCAAGACTTAAAAGATGAGATTGTTTCCAAGTAACCTAACTACATTCCAGAACAAAGCTCAAGAATATATATATGGATAGAAAATTACCCAGCATCCAACAAGCTGAAATTTGCAATATCTGGCATCCAATAAAAAATTGCCAGGCATACAAAGAAGCAGGAAAACACAGCCCATAATAAAGTGAAAAAATCAATTGAAACTAACTCAGAACTGATAGAGACATTAGAATTAGCAGACACAGAATAAAAATAGTTATTATATCTGTATTCTATACATTCAAAAATTTAAATACATCTATAAAGATACACAGAAGGACCCCATATTGATTCTACAGATGAAAACTACAATGTCTTAGGTAAAAAATATTTGGATGAGATTAATGGGCAGAGTAGACATTGTAGGAGAAAAGATAAGTGTACTTGAAGGCATAGTAATAGAAACTATCCAAAATGACACATTCAGATAACAAAAAAGAATAGTTATTTTTTAATTTTATTTTAAGAACAGAACATCAGTGGGCTGTGGGACAATGTCAAGCAGTCTAATATATGTGTAATTGGAGTCTCTGGGGAAGGGGGGCAGAAAAAATATTTGAAGAAATAATGCCTGACTTATAAATTAAAGAAGTATAGCATCAATCCTAACCACTACATAATAACACAAAAAGTTATAGCCAATAAGCCAACAAAGGAGATGATATGGAATCATTAAACATACTCAGGTAATCCAGAAGAGGCAGGAAAAGAGGAAAATGGGAACAAAGAACAGAGGAAACAACTAGAAAACAAATAAGATTAGTAAACTCAAACCTAATTGTATTAATAATCACAGTAAATTTAAGTGATTTAAACGTTCTGATTAAAAGGCAGAGATTGCCAGATTAGACTAAAAAGCAAGACCCAACTATATGCTGACTGCAAGAAATGCACTTGAAATACAAATACACAAATAGGTGAAAAGTAAAAGGATAGAAAAAAATAGAGCACCCTAACACTATTCAAAAAAAACAAAAAAAAAAGCTTGAGTGACTACATTAATATCAGAAAAAGGAGATTCCAGAGCAAAGAATATTACCAGCGATAAAGATGGTCATGTCAGAATGATAAAGGAATCAGTTCATCAGAAAGATGTGACCTGACAAGTGACAAGTGAAGAGTGGAAGCATATGGGGTCAGGAGGAGAGAGTGGGGAGGTGAGGAAGTCCCAGTAGGAAATTAACTCACAGATATAGAATTCTAGAATCTTAGATCTGGAAGAAACCTTAGTGATCATCATTTTTAGATAAAGACTCTAAAACCCATAAAAGTGAAATAACTAGCCCTGAATTCAGGACTAGCTCCCAGATTCTCTGACTTGCATTCCACTCAGGCATAAAGGAAACATATAGTCTCTTAAACTATGGAATAATAATAAGTCATGCACTTAGGAGGACGAGGGAGTGCCATGATATAGTGAGGGATGGTTAAAGTTGCATCTTGGGAGTAGTTTTTAATAAACTAGGAAAAACCTCCTAGAAGATGGGGCTGGTGGGTGGGGAAGAAAGAAGATGTAAGGAGTATATCCTCTGCATGTGGTGAAACTTTAGGAGAAAGGATGCACACATGATTTCGTTTGGTCCAAGATTGTCTTAGATGTAAAAAGGATATTGAAAAAAAATTTAAGGAAATGGTTAACGGGTTGAAACCTGTATGTATGTTTGGAAACCTGGTTGACATTTACTCAGGATGACGCACTAGAGGAGATGAGCTTGTGAAGTTAGCATGGTAGAAGGTTGGTTGGGAGAAAATTAGGGAATGGAATGTACTTCCTGCATCTAGGATGATCTTAACTAAGATTCAGATCATTCTCACAGGACTGGGTGGTGGGGCAGGTATTGAGGCTTAGACTCATCCTGCAGGGTAAGGGGAGTCTCTGAGGGCTGAGACAACCACATGAGGGACGGTTTCCGGGGCTGCATTCACACAGGTGGGGAGGGGCGTATCACAGGTGGGCAGGGGCATATAGGCTGTAGCACCGAAGTTCGTCAAGGAAAAGCTCAGAACAACCAGGATTTGAACAAAGGGTTTTCTAGTGAGGACAGAGAGGTACAAGTAGATGCAAGTCATGGTGGGTGCAACACTTAACCATTGTCTGTGAATAGCCAAAGGATGGAAGTCTCCTAGAAGTTTTAGGTTGGAAAACCAGGAAATAAGTGGTTTCGCCCAAGAGGAAGAAAACCTGGTAGAAGTCAGATGTCCTTTTTGAATTAAAGCTGAGTTGATTGATATTCGCCACTACTTAATGGGTTTAGAGATTCAAGACCAGCCCTATAGAGGCTAATTATCCCTTCATTGGCACTTTTCCTGCAGTTTTTAATGAGTGGAAAAGCACCACAGAGTTTCCCCAGTTATTTAAATTTAAAAAGAAAAATCAGTTGTGGTACATGGTTGTATGGTCAAGTGAGTGGGTGGAGAGGATATTTCACATAAAGATTTTTTTAACACTATAAACTTGTTAACATCCTCATTATTTTCTAGGTAAATGTTAAAGTATATAAAATGAAGCAAACTTGCAAAGAATGTATATTATGCACAGATACTCTCACAAAACCTCCATCATCGTCATCACTCCAGGTTTGTCCTGTATTCTTGCACTAGTTTACAACTTGTCTTTAATCCTTTCTTTTAGGCAGAGACGTTCTGGGCTCTGCTTATGCCACCAATGCTTGAGCTTCCTAGCATGCTGCAGCATAATGTGGTGTGAAAACTCTCCCTTCTGCCTTGTTCAAGCTGTCCTTATCACCGGTTCCAGAGCGGCAATGCTGTCTGCTGAGTTCTCCTCATCAGCTCTGTGACATTCCCCTCTGTCTTTTTTGGAGGGTCAGAGACAAAGTTCTTAGATCCCAGCTGCTTTTAAATTTCCTTTTCTCTCCTGATTAGAATAGAAAAACATGGAGATTAAAAAATATTTCCAACCTTTTCCTTTCCACCTTCAAAAAACCCTGTCATCTATATCAGTTAGGCTTAGGCTCCACTGAATTTGAGTAAAGCTACAAACGACACTGGCTTAAATAAGATAGAAGTGTATTTTTCTTTCACATAACAGAAACCTGAAAGTAAGCAGTCTAGGGTTAGCAGAGAGGATCCACCGAGTCACTTCTGGAGTTTAGTCTAATTTTCATGGTCCAAGCTGGCTGGCATTTCAGAGAACAGGCTGGGGACAAGGGTACACAGAGTCATCATCCCTCTCACATTAAAGATACTTCCCAGTACTTGCAACCAACACTCAAACTTACATCTCATGGGCCAAAACTTGATGGATACACTGGCTGCAAGGGAACCTGGGGATGTAGTCTTTTACTGGGTGGCAAGGTGCCTCCCCTGAAAGTCTGAGTCCATATTACTACGGAAGACAGGCAGAATGGACATTGGAAGGTACCCAGCCGTCTTTGCCATACGACCTCTTATTATCAGAGAAGATAACTAGCAGCAATCCTTTGTACATATCTCCAATTAACTCTCTGTTCCTCATTTTGGTGTACTTATTTTGTACAGAAGAATATTCACATATAGTAAAAATATCCTTGTGCTTCATGTCTCTAACTCCTCCCTTATTTCATAAAGGAACATTGTATTTTCCCCTCTTAACACGTGCACACCTAGAACAAGTGTAGTGTCACCTGGAACAGTCAGTCTTGGTAGCAACTGAGTTGGAAAGATTGGCCTTATATTATAATCTTAGGAATTTGGACTTGGTTCTTTGGGCAGTGGGGGTAGAGAAGGAAAAAACTGAACGTGTTCACATCTTATGATCTCTTTTCTCAGAAAGTAGTAAGATTATTGACTGTTGATAAGAAGTTTGTTAGCTCTAAAAGAATATAAAGGTTTAGAAGAGCAATTATGGATAATATGATTAGGAATAAAATTTAAAAAAAAATTGTGAACAACCTCAGAGTCCCCACTGAGTGTTGGAAGTGACTTTGTCTTCACATTTTCTGACAGCAAGAACAAAGACACAGAGATGTTAAGTTAAATAACATTTGGGGTTTTGACAAGTATAAGTACACCATGGGATTTTTTTCTTAAACTGCATGGATTGACATTTCTAGATGTGCCTTCTCTCAACACTGCCTTCTTTTAGCAGAGGGAGATGGTTTTGAGTGACCTTGGTAGACGCACCAAGGCAGATGGTAAGAAAGTGTGTGTGAGGAGGCTGGAGGGGAGGAGGGAGAAGAGTGCTATATGTTGTTCTTAGAAGAAATGGTAACTGGGTAGTAGTTTGTGGTCAGGGGAAGAGGATATATGTGTGTTGGGCATGAGCTGGTTGACATTTGGAATAAGTCCCTAAGGCAATGCTGAGTATTCTAGGGCATGGTAAACGAAAAGTAGAGAAGAGAATTTTCCACAAAGAAACTTGTAGCAAGAGAAATTTAAGTGGTGGAGCAGGAAGGAGACAGATCTTTCCCTCTTTCTTTCAGAAGGGCATTATAGTGTCAAAGATAAGTATGGAGAGTTAAAACTGAAAACTCCATAGCAGAATAAATGGGGGGGAGGAGAGTCCCCAGAACAGAGTGGCTAGAGCAGCTCACTCACCACACTCCTCTGAGTCCACAGCATCTCTTCCACGTGCTTCTGTGAAGGGCCAGCCATGGATTGGAATACAAAGTTGGAGCTTAAGGATGCTGTTACATAGTTTTTCAACTGTGCCATCCTCTCATTTTATAGATGAAGAAATAAGCCAGAGAGATCCAGTGGCTTGTCCAAGGCCATCGTCCACTTAGGGGCAGAAACCAGGCAGCTGCCCAGCTTTTGACTCAGCCCAGCTCCCCCCACCGTCTCTCCTACACAGTCACGTGGTGTGTCCCCACGGTTGGTGGAGTCCACCGCTAGAGTCACTCTCAGAGAAAGAGCTGTGGGGGAGTGGATCTGTAGCCTGCTGGATAAAGAGGAGCCAAGGGAAGCAGTCCGATGGTGATTTCAGGAGCAATTCTAAAACGGTTTTAGAGGGGTTTAGAAAAAAATCTACTACCCACCCTGTTTCAGGGACATTAAAATAAAGTGCTAACCTTCTTCCTGCATTACACTTTCTGTGCCTTCTGAGGGCTGTTAGGTCCCCTTTCTAAAATGCATTGCTCCTCAAGGGAAATAGACAACCAAGTTCCAAATCCTCTCCCAGCTGAAAGGGAGAAGGCTGGCTGCTTGTAAAAAATGGACTTAGTCCATTAGACATGATTAGCATGATAATAATTATATTAATAACTTTTCCACTAGCTGATCATTTCATTGAAACCCACCAGGACCAAATACAGCCTGCACGCCACCACTAGGCAGCATGCTTTAGAGCTTTACACAAACCTGTATTGGAGGGGAGCATAAGTACTGTGCCCAGAGGTTTGCTGAGGTGCTGAATAAGGAAGGGGTGTGATCCCTGGTGTTTTTATAGGAAAGTATTAGAGAAAGAAGCTAGGAAAGCCTTGGGGTTTCCCAGATTCTTTTAAAAGGAAGTAAAGGGAAAAAAGGGAAAGAGGTCAGAGTTATATATATTTTTATACATTTGACCTTAAATTATATTAAATATAAATGAGATAAGAAATGAACCACGCAAACCAGTCCCTTTTATTTTTAGCCACCCATTCAGGCCCTTTTAGAAGAATATAGGTCTGAGTAGCCATGTGCATGGGCCTATACATAAAGTATTTTTTGAAACAATTCTGATTTTAAAGAATCTTTCCTGTGGCCAGACCAGTGTCCTTGTTCTTTGTTTGCTTGTTTGTGTGTTTTAGACATGACGTGATGACATGGTTACCCTATATGTAAGGTGAGTGGTTAGTTGGCACCAGTATCTTTTATAGTTTTAGAGCCGGAATGGACCTTGACGATCTTTTAGTTCATGTCAATTGTGGCTTAGAAAGTTCAAGTTCCTTGTCTATGTCACATAGCTACTAAGTGACAGAGCTGGGGATTAAATCCAGGACCCTGGACTTTATTCCCAAGCTCTTTACGTGTTATCTGTCTGTCCTGGTGCTATGAGGGTCAATTTTTAGGTGCAGGTCAAGAGCAACTAGAGCACTATTTACAGAAAAGCAGCCTTTCCTGAGGCACTGTTTTATGCTGATCACAATTAGGGGTTCACAAGCCTGTTTCCTGATTGTTGCCAGTTAAAACCCCCGCAGCAGAGCAAAGGACCGTGTATGTCTTAATTGGTCTTAGTGTTACTCTAGGCTGATTATCACCTCTTTAGCACAGTTAGTAGCAGTTTCTTAAAAACTGCAGAACAGTAGGTCAGTTCATAGTCACAGCTGGTTCTAGGAGGGAGTAGCGCTCATTTACTGTGTCTCAGTCTCATGAGGTATAAGCAGGCCCTGGTGTCAGAAGTGTTTCCGTTGTTTGTCAAAATCAGTGGAGGGCTTGGGGTGTGTTTTGTTTTAGAGCACCTTTATTGTTCTTGGACTTTTATAATCATACGGTTTGTTTTACAAATTTCACAGTTTTAGTTCAATTCACTTAGTTACAAGGAAAAAAAGCTCCCTCAGGATAGCTCAAGGGAGGGAGTGGGAATTACCAGGAGAGGGATAACAGACAAGGGAGATGGACTCTTATGGGAATCAAATGTAGCGGGCACAGTAGATCTGGACCATGTTGCGCCTGATCTATAGGATTGTTCTAGATCCGGAATGGTTGTAGGGACCTCACTTGTGGTTCCCACTTAAGCTCCATTCCCCAAACTCACTTTATCCTGTGCTCCCACCACCCAGTCTTGGCACCTCCTACCTATACCTTTTCTTCACCATATTGCTTCTGCTCAGTCTGCATTTCTGTTCCCTCAGAACCTTGGTTTGCCTGTGACCCATTGAAAATCTTCATTACCCTTATCTAAGTGCGTAATTCTCTTGTGGTTTCCTAGCTCACCTCTTGAAAGATTTGGCCCATCTCATCTTTTTGCCCCAGGCCTTTAGGGTACCTTTCTGTGGGCCAGGTTCCTACCTCTGATCCAGTCAACTGTGGGTGCAAGACAGAACCGAGCCGTGGGGTAGAAGACATCGCTGCCAAAGGCCTGCCCCGTCAGTTGGAGCTGTAGCATGTGGTCAAAATAAAATAAACAAATAGTCCAGGAGGCAGCTGAGAGCAATGGAACACAGAATTCATCAACAAAGTTTGGGGTTCAGTTTCCGGCTCTGGAACTTAGTAGCTATGCAACTTTGGGCAAGTTAGCAAAATTCTCTGAGCATCAACTACCTACCTGTAAAATGCAGATTTATGAGGATTAGATGACATTATATATGTGAAAGCACTTTGTCAACTATGAAGCACGGCACTCTTATAAAGGATATTTACTTCTCTAAGGCCCTGCCCCCAGCATAAAATCTTCAATGTGTGGGATTTTTGTGTATCTCCTTTCTTAAGTTGGATATCACTTCCAAGAATGCAGCTTTACCCCTCTGAGTTTAGATGATGACCCTCTTGGTACGTGAAACAGCAGAAATAGCCCAGAGAAGTAGAAATATCAGGTTATTTTTACACATGGCTCACCCAAACGACACTATTCCTAAAGAGCTGGCACTCCCTAGAGTCTTCTGATCCAAACCTTTTATTTTCAGATGTGGATCTAAAGCTTAGAGAGGTTAATTGAACTTCCTCAAGGTCAGTCATAAAACTAGAATGGAACTCACTCAGTTATCTATTGGTGCATACAAATTACCTAAAAAGTTAGCAACTTAAAAAAAATGATTATCAACTAGTTTTGTAGGCCAGGAATCCAAGAGTAGCTTAGCTTCTCATGAAATTGCAGTCAAGATGTCAGCCAGAGCTTCAGGCATTTGAAGGTTTGGCTGGGGCTGGATTTCACAGACTTCCAGGAGGGCTTCCTCACATGGCTGTTGGCTGGAGGTCTCCGTTCCTCAACTCGCAGGCCTCTCCACAGGGCTGCTTAAAAGTCCTCGTGACATGGCAGCTGGCTCTCCCAAAGAGAGTGGGCCAAGAGAGAGCAAGGAGGAAGCTGCAGTGCCTTCTATCTCCTATCTCAGAAGCCACACATCAATACTTCTGCTATATTCTGCTCATTGGAAACAAGTCACTAAGTCCAGCCCACAGTCAAGGAGCAGGGAATTAAGCTCTACCCCTGAAAGGAAGAGTATCAAAGAATTTGTGGGCATATTTTTAAAACACCACCAAAAGTTTCCTTTAATATTGCATTTTCTCTACAAACGGTTTCCATAAGATGATCCGCTTTTTGTTTTTCAGTTATTTGTTGAAAGGCTGTTTTCATTCTAAAGTAACTACTGTAAAAAAATAATAATAATAATAATTTATGAAGATACCTTCTCAGAATACTAAAAAAAAAAAACAACCTCTGTTGTAAACAGGAGGTTAAGCAAGGAGAGGAATGTATAGCAAAAAAGAAAACCAAAGAGGAAAACAGAAACAAGGATTCAGAAGATTCTGGTTTTTGTTGACAGAGTTTTGGGACTTGGGTTTGAAGATATAAAGCCTCTCGGGACCCCAGTTCTAATTGCGGAGCACGACCCATATATAAATACCCCATATATAAAGGAAGCATAGAGGCACCTACACACATCCACACAGAGGCACTTCCCCCTTTCCTTGCTTTATTTTTGTCTTCAGCACTTCTCACTGCCTGACATTCTGCTTCTTTTACCTATCTGTCTTGTTTAGTGTCTGCCTCCCTGACAAGAATGTAAACTCCATGAGGGCAGAAGTGTTTGGTGATTTTGCTCCTGTGCCCCCAGCCTAAAAGAAACCTGGCACATAGTAGGCACCCCATAAATATGTGTGAATGAATCAATTAGATAATTAATCAATTAATTAGGAAATTGAGCTCTACCGAAAGTGGGACCTGGAGGGAAGGGCGTTGCTGGCAGATGAGAGAGCTGACAGAGGCGCGGGTCCTACAGTACGGTCCTGGCCTGGCTATCTGTGCCGCTGGCCCTGTGGAGCGTAGGTTGCTGGGCCTGACTTTGGAGAGACAGGAAAGAGGACGCTTGTGAAGGAGTTTTATTCAAATAGTTTGTTTTGTTTTGTTTTTCCACTTAAGTTTTAAGGCCAGGAGTGACATCTGTGCTTTTTCTCTAGGGTCTTACTGTGAATATTAAACATTCTTCCAATCCCTATATTACCTAACATTTGATTTACTGCACTTTGACCAATAATCCTGTCTCTTACTGTAGCAACTAGCATTTCGGTCTTTGTTTTCTCTTTCTAGTATAGGAAGGGTAAAATTCTCTAAATATTGAGGTCTTTATATTCTCCTTCCTTAGCTGGGGAACCTGAGGTTAACCTTAATTAGATCCTGGGAAATTTGTGGCATTTGTGGCACATGTGTCACAGCAGCTTTGTGCTTGGGGAATGAATTGTGAATTTCTTGGTGTACTTTCCAGCGGCCCTGCCATGTCGGGTGCCTTTCTTTTCTCACATCTCATGTGCTGAGATAAATCCACGCCACAGCTGCTGACAGCAGCTGGGTCTGGGTGTGGAACCTCACCTGGAGACACAGGGCTGTGCCTGGATGCCCGGCAGGTGGGGGCTTTTGCTCCTCTGCCCTTTGCCAGAAGAGAAGCCTCTCCAGGGCTGGGTTCCCACTGTCCTAGAGGGCAGTGGGGGGAGGCTGGGCCCCACCTGTTTGGAGAGTGTCCCACCTTTATCATGCAAGTGACCTTTAACCTGTGCTCAACTGTCACTGTTAAGGCAGATTTGCAATCCCGGCTGAGGAGGCTGCCCCCTCTAAGGAAACATTATTTTAGATAAGGATGGCAACTTTGTTTTAACTCTGAAATCCCCTCTCACCTGGAGTTTAGGACACAGCCCTGCCCACACCTGACTTGGGAAAAGAGATACATTATGGTTGAGAAGGCAGGGACTGAGCACTGACGAGTTTTTGTTCTAAATGTTTTAAATCCTCAGAAAGACTTGTAAGTCCACCTTAAAATGGGAAAGGGGAAGCAACCATGCAGAGAGTGCTCTGCCATGAATTCTACTTTTTTAAATTATTCACGAGATTTTTAAGATTTAATGCCATTTCAAAAAAAGGAAACCATCACCATTGTTGTCCTTTTTATTGATACTCATTGTTACTTCATCAAAGTGCTTAGTGATTGAAAGGCAATGGTGATTTTAAGCAATGATTTCACCTGGACTCCAAGAAAAAAGGGGGTTGGGGAGGGAGATGTTGAAGGGTGAGTGCCTCTGGGGAAATCCCACATTGGAAACCCTGCATACTTGATATCTGGTATTGGTCCTAGAGCCAAAAGTTCCCAGCCTGAATCCATCTCAGACACAGCTGAAAAGAGGTAGGGAAAGTCTGGGGAGGATCCCTTGTACTTCTCAGAGCCTGATGAAGCCTTTCTCAGGGAGACAAGGAGCAGGTAGAGGAGAGAGGTGGAAATGCAGTTTAGGAGGGTCTTGGCAGTGTGATGGTGCTGTGAGAATGTGGAGTACATCCTTGCCCAAATATGCTGGGATTCCCATCTGTGGGCTGGGGGCAGGCATCGGGTGTTTCCTTCCAGGGGGACTACATTCTATGCTAGCTAGCTGTGTGACTCCAGAGACAGGGCACATAGTTGTTGAATGAATGGACAAATGAATGAATGAACAGTGAGGTAGCTGAGGGCAGCCTTAAAGGAGAACTACCTGAGCAGTCTCTTCTCTCTAGAAACCAAGTTTGTGTAAAGCAGACCCAGGTCCTCCAGAAGGGGTGGCTAGAACACTGATAGGACACCTCTTTATACCTGGGGTGAGATGTGTCTGGGTCTCCACTGGAATCTAATGCCTTGCCTGTTGTTGAAGTCCCAGGAGGGGCGGGGGGGGGGGGGAGGGGGGGACATCTGGGTGGTCACAGGGTAAACCCCACCCTGTGGCAATGCTGATTGTGGGTGTGCTCGCCCACCTCTATACCAAGCTTTTCAGCTCCAATAGAGACCTCCCTTCTTTTTCTGATATGCCAGACACCTCCCAAGGTTCATAAGTATCACCATAATTAAAAACTCATTCTTCTCCCTGCATGCTAAAATTTGGAGCCTGGGAGCCCTGCCACAGTGCATGTCCCAGGTTTTCTATAACTTGCCCAAGAAAATTTCTGCCTTTTCCTAAGGAAATGAAGAAATCTGCTTTCCCCTAAGTACTGCTATTGGGAACTCTATCAGGGATGGGGGGGGGGGCATCGGCTTCACTCACTCTTAAATCCTTTCCTCACTTCCTTTGTTATTCTGTCCTGGTTGTCTTTCAAGTCAAGCCGGTCTTTTTTAGCCACTAAACTCCTAACCACAGGGAAAGAGGAACAGGAAAAGAAAGGATTGTGAACTTTAAAATGTATCTAAACAGTTTTTCCCCCTCTAGTCTCTCTGAAACTATATGGCTGCTTTCTACTCATATTTGGTATTGTTGATTTATATTTAAAGGAGAATAAAACTCTCCACTCTTCTCAGTTCTCAGAGGGTCTTCAATCTGGGCAATGACACTTTCATGACCCTGCATACTGCCATAGCTGTTATGTCTTCTTCTAGCCCAAATGTCCCCAACAGGACATACAGTTTAATTTTCTCCCATAATATCTAGCTCCACCTCCATTAGCTATCAGAAGGAAGACAAAATTGTCCAATTCTTCTGAGCCCTCACTGCTCAGAGCTTCTATACCACTCAACAGGACAGTGGGACAAAAGGGTCTTAGAAGGGAGTATTCCATGTACTTTCACTGACTCAGCCAGTCACATCAAATAACAACAGTAGTAATAATATTAATGACAGAAACAGCCATTAGCTGAGTATCTACTATGAATCAAGTGCTTCACATGCATTATAATTTTCATCAAAATAGCAGCTTGGATAAGTTGGTACTATTATCCCAATATTTTTTATGAGAAACCGCAGCTCAGAGAGGCCCTGTACCTTTAACCTTTCCAAGGTAACATAGCTAATCAGTGGTGGAACTTGGATTCAAAATCAAAACTGCTAAGTTCAAACTCTAAACTATAAACTAGCACACTGGCCTCCAGTGAGCAACTAGCCTTACCAGTTCCCACCGCCACCACCACAAACTGAAACACAGGATCAGTTTCTGGTTTAGAAATGTTGACATTTTTGGTAAGGAAAACAAAAAAATAAAAATTATGAAGAGATACTAAAAAGTCCCTTGAGTAAATGCTGTGACCATGTAAAATCCTTTTGACTGGTACCAAACAGTGAGCTTGTGATGCCCCATTGTTGAAACAATGCCATGGAATAGGAAAAAATTGGTAAAACAAAGAAAGTACTCTAAAATGATTATTCAGCAACTATGCCAAACAGTTAAGGAAATATGATGCATTTTGTAATATGCACATATGTGCAAGCCACCTAAAGTGAGGGGTGTGTCCTTCTGACTGCTTGAGTGACAGAACATACAGGAGGGACAGAATTAGTCCTAAGAAGACAAAATCCCATTGTAGGGACTGCAATGAGCTCTCATCTTCCTGGGATGGTGCAAGATGTGGGGTATGGGGAACTGAGAGTAATGCTTAAGCTTCAAAGGTGGGGAAGATGGGGTCTGGAGAGGAAAAGGGAAACTATTTCAGTTGGAGTGAAACCCATTAACAGAAGACCTGAGGCAGAAATGACTGGGGCATCCACAGGACAGCATCAAGATGTGAAGCAGAAAAAATATGTCGGCAAGTAGTGGAAGCTGAGGTTGAACAAGTGAGTGTGGGGAAGTATTATGAATGCCAAGATGAAGCTGATAGAATTTGAAAAGACAGACACGGCACAGTCATTGTAAATTCTGAACCATGGGTATTATGACGAGGGTGCAGAACGGAGGGGAGTAGATGAGGAGGAGACACCTACAGCAATGCAGAGGGCCCAGGTTCACGCGGGGACTGTCTAAGAGACAAGGGGGAATTGTTTATAACTTAGCAGGGCTAAGTGTCAGGCTAGGTGTGTGGGGCAGAGAAAGCATCACAAATGACTCTAGCTTATCCAAAAAATATTTTGGAATTTGGATGCGCAGAGAGTTTATCTGGGCTGAACCCCAGTGGAAAGAGCAGGAAAGGAGGAGAAGGAAGAGGACAAATGTGCAGTGGGATGGACAGGCGAGACTGGGCCAAGATACTAATCCTTCTGTGCGCAGATCACTTAACCTGGCCTGGTCTCTGTTTTCTCATTTCTAAAATTAGGAATTTCATCCAGGAAACATTTACTGAGCACCCACTATGTACCCAGCGCTATGTTTCACTTGGGGGCTGGCGATGTGCCCCCAGCAAGGACTGGGTGAATTTCTACAGGACCAGCCTTCTGTTCAGGCAACCAAGGGCAGCTGTTTCCTTTAGTAAATCCTAGATTTTGCTTCCCTCTAGTGGCCACGTAGCACCCACCATTAGTACCGAGCCGTTTGACCTTTTTGTACCTGCAAAGTTCATCTGAACTGACAGTTGATAAGTTAAGATGGAGCTGGATCACAGACTATGCACAATCTCAAGGGACTCAGTAGCAGATGGAGTCCAGAGGCCACGGCATGAGAGCTGGTAACAGGTAGGGCAGCGGAAGGGGGAGGCCGTGCTCAGGAAGACAACGTCGTGAATCAGAAGGGAGGCACGGGGTGGCCGTCAGACCCAGAGCAAAACGGCCGCAGGTAGAAGCAAATAAAGAATTTCATGATCACAGATAAAGGCCCATATTCACACAGAAAGGGGGAGGGTGGGCTGAAGGATGAGAGAAAATGCTAACCAGAATTTACTGAAGGCAAAAATGACAACCCTTAGGGAAGGCGAAGTGGACGCTGGGAACCCTTTGAGTTGCTGCTGCCCCTTCTGGCTGGGCTCGTGTTCTGGATCGCTCATCTAATAAGCTGGCGTCCTCTCTGGCTCCCACCACTAGGGTGGTGAAGCAGCGCTGGAGATGGCCCCGTGGCGGTGGAGCCCAGCAGACTGGCTGGCACAGGAGAGAGGCAGATGCTCGGGAATCCCGCTGGCGTCTTGTAGCTGAGCAGGAATGAAGATGTTATCGACCATCGCAGCCAAGGGAGGGCTCAGAAGCTAATAATATAAACAGCTCTGAGACACGACATTGCAGCATCAAGTGAAGCAGTCGGGTGAGGCCCAGAATGGGAAGAGTAAATCACTTTCTGAGGGACTCCATTCTTCATCGGGGGCCAGACCCCTGCCGCGCCCCTCCTTAGCATCCAGCGCTTCTCTGTTGTCGCACTCAGGGTGCCTGTGCAATGGATGTTCCCTAAGCTATTGGAGGGCATGACTGCTTCACTGCTGTAGGCCACGTGTCCAGCAGAGTAGCTGGCTGGTGAGTGAATAAGTAGATGGGGGAACTGGATTCAGAAAACCTGGAGTCCTGCCTTTGCAGTGTGCTAGTGTGTGATCCATAGCAAGTCATTTAACCCCTCTGAGCCCCAGTTTCCTCATCTACAAAGTCTGAATGATAATGCCAACTTTCTAGGATCCTTGAGGATCCTAGAATATCTAGTAAAGAGCTTTGTAGCCGGTAAAGGTACATGCAAATGTTAATTATTATCTTCTGGTGCCTGAAAAAAGAGATCTCTTTGGGCTGGAGGGGAGACGATGATTGTGGGTGTTTGCTTTCTGTATCAAAGCATTTCTAAAGTGCTTCTCCAGAATGTGAATTTACAATTCACCCCCAGCCTATCTGCAGCTGACTAGCCCCCACCCCAAGGCAGGTCCTGGTTCAGGTGCTCAAAGGACAGCCCTGGACCCCTTTCATGCCCCCTTCCCAGCTCCTGTCCTGGCAGAAATGCTGCCTGTGCTTGGATTACCGAACAGTAATTAGGCTGACTAGGGTTCTCTGGTCAACCACAGAGGGTTGGCGCAGGGAGCTTGGCTTCTTTCCAGGGACAGTTTTGCAATGTTTTTATGTATGAACAGATACCTTGACCCGATTGCCATAGTATGAACGTGTTGTCTTCCCTGATTTGGCAAACAGTTCCAAGAAATCTCTTCTAAGCCTGATGCCATTCTGCTGTTTCTCTAGAAGGCCTTGCGTGGGAAGAAGAGGGAGGGTGACCTCCATGGCCTTACAAAAGGAAACTGTGGCCTAAATCATACCCCAAACCTTTCAACCCTGGGCTTGGGAATAATGTGGTTGCTTTTCATTTTTTTTCAATCTATCAATTTACCTTAATATGTATCATTAAGAATGCCTTGGAATGGATTTGAATTCCCTCGGTACAAGGTATCAGTGCAGGAAAACATGTCTTGGGTACATGTCAAGTTACAATTACTTGGATAATAATAGGTAACATTTATTGGGCATGTAATGCCTTTCAGGGTTTACCCATATTTGCTCATTTAATCTTTGCAGTAACTCTCTATGGTAGGAATTAATATTATATCTATTTTATAGATAAGGAAAGTGAGCCAAAGAGAGGTTAATTAACTGACTCAAGGTTATACAGCTAATAATGATGGAGATAGATTCAAACCTAGCCTGTCTGGCTCTAAACCCTATAACCCACAAACAGATAAATGGTGACCCACAACTGAATAAATGAGGCTTGATGGCATTTTGCACTTTTGTAAAAATCCTTTCTTGTCTTTGGTTTCCTCTAAAGCTCAACTTTCCAGTGATATATGAACTGCACATGGACAATTCACAGGAATGCCAGGAGTCAGTCCACACTTCTCAATCTTTCTCTAACTGGAAGGTTACTCTTTTTAATCTCTGTTTTCTCCCAACTGTCTCTCCTCACAATTCTCTAGGTGATCTTGGGGTTTTGGGAGCCATTCCCATGGGCTTTTTCCTCTTTCCCAAACCATGGGGTGTGTTGGAGGAAAGTGCCTACCTGCCTGTGCACATCATCTTGACAAAGGAACCAAGAGGTGTCTCTTCCTTGACTGTACATTTACCTTCGGACTAAGAGCCAGTGTTGCAGAGGCCCAAATTCATTGCCAGGCTGTTAATCCTGTTCCCCCAAGGAAAATGAGCTGAAGACAGGAGGGAGGGGAAGCAACTGTTGCTAGGACAGCTTATTCTTTTCCTTGAAGGGAGGAAGATCCTGCCTTTTTACCTCTGCTAAAGTCAGTGCCTAGTCTAGTAGGGGTGTGGCAGAGGTAAGGAACAGACAGTTTTGTTTCAGTTTGCATTTTCCTTCTGCATTATTGCCAGAGAGCTCTAACTGGCATTTGATAAATTCTTGTTGAATTAACGTTAACTCAAATCTGCAACCCTGTAACTTCCACCTTTGATGTTAATTAGGCCCATGAGCAACACAGAGCAAGTCAAGCTCCTCCTCCAGATGGATTTATCTCTGTCTGTTAGGAACCTACAGTGTAGCGTCGTTGTCCTTTTTCCTATCTTGTTCTCCATTTTATCTCTTACTTGAATGAATACAATGAAGGCATAAATTTCAGGTCTGTAGATGACAGAAAGCTGGAAGGAATCACCACTCTGATAGATGAGAAAATCGAGAATATGGTTTAGATAGAAAATTTAATTTAACAAAGATAAATATAAAAAGTTCAAAGCATCTGTAGCTCAGATCTGGAAAGGGGAAGTACTGGCTCGAGGAGCTCCTGAGACTTAGATGTGGGGCTTTTAGTAAGCTACATGTTCAAGACAGCAGCATGACTTGACTGGAAATCCCAGACTACACTGATGGAAGTATAGGGTCTGCAGATGGGAGGTGAGAGCCTGACTTGGGCTGTGCTGGGCAGGCTACATCTAAAGGATTGAGTTCAGTTTTGGGTGCCCCCTATTAGGAGGGACAGTGACATATTGAAATTAACCAGGTGATGATAATGAAAAGACTGGAAACCACACATTTGAGAATCATTTAAAGGAACATTTTGGAAAAGAGAAGACTTAAAGAAAACTTAGTCAAGTCTTCAAATAGGTATGGAGAAATAAAGATTTCTTCTGTATTACCCTAGAGGACAAGTACGACTAGGCATAGGGGGATGGAAATTATAAAAACAAATAAAATGTAAAATATTCTTAAAACCACAGCTCTCCACCAGGAGGGAACAGCTTCATAAAGTAGAGAGCCAGATATTTTCAAGTGTTCCTGCCTTGAGTAGAAGGTTAGATTAGAAGCTCACCAAGGTCCAGGGCAGTTTCTGTCTTCCTATGAGCTGTCTTCTTTGCTGCCCCTCCCCGCTGTATGCCTCCACAGCTTTGTCAAGCATAAATTTTAATTCCACTCTGACGCCAATCCATACATCAGTGCATTAGGAGCAAGCCTGAGAGGCTTGTGACAGTCTCCTGAATTGATACCGTCATTAAGCTCCCAAGGCTTTGTGAAAAGTGCTCTGAGCTGGGAATTTGAAACCTGGGTCTGGTCCTGGCTCTGCTACCATCTAGTTTGGGGGCCTCAGTTTCTGCACCTACCATTTAAGATGGTTGAATGATCTCTGATTTCTCACGTTTACTTACTCCCTAACTCACTCACTCATATATTCAACAAGTATTATTGAGTATCTACTCTTTTCCAGGCACTGTCTTCCTTAGATAATTCCCTTCCTCTTTCTGGGATTTGTTTTCCTCATCTATAAAATGGCAGAGTTGGATTAAATGAACCCCAAAGTCCAACAGACAGGACCACCATTTGAACCCATATTTCATTGTTTTGGCTGTAAGACTTGGATGAATTCTTGCTAAAATCAGAAACCATTTTGTGGTTGAGGCATTTCTCAAATCCATCTATCAGTTAACTCAAAAAAAAAAAAAAAGGAAGGGATCAATTTTAAATTTGTACATATCAAAATTTCTGTAATACAGATTTTCTCTTTTTTTTTTTTTTTTTTTTAATTTATTTATTCATTTATCCCCCCCTTGCTGCCCGTGCTCGCTGGGTCAGCTAACCACGCCGTGCGGGTGGGCCTGCCCCCACCAGGAGGCCCCGGGAACCGAACCCGGGACCTCCCATATGGTAAACGGGAGCCCTACTGATTGAGCCACAGCCGCTTCCCCAGATTTTCTCTTATTCACGTTAAGAGAAATAAGGTGAATAGAGTACAAGAGGGAAAATTGAAATGACAGCAAATACTAGTAATAGATAATACTTATTGCATGCTTATTGAGGCAGACTTTTGAGATTTTGAAAGTTTAAAAATGTCTTTACTATACCCTCACACTTGATTTCTAGGTGTAGAATTCTAGGTTGAAATAATTCTCAAAACTTTGAAGGAATTGCTCCATTTTCTTCTACCTTCCAGTGTTGCTGTTGAAATCTGCTGTCATTATGACTCTTTACATGTTGGATTTTGCCTGATTTTTTTCCTCCTCTTACTCTGAAAGCTTTCAAGATGCTGTCTTTATTACCAGCATCTCACAATGTTGATGGATGGATCTTTTTAAAATTAATTACGCCAGGTACTTGGTACCTCCTATTAATTTGGCAATAAATGCCCTTCAGTTCTGGGAATTTGTCTTTACAATTCTTTTCTTTCCATTCTGTCTATCTAGAACGTGTCTGGTTTTCTAATATTTGTTCTTATTTTCCTCTCTCAGTGTTCTTGTTCTACTTTGCGGAGAATTTCTTTAACTTTATCTTCCAAACCATCTATGAAAGGTTTCATTTAATAGTTTTAATTTCTCATTCCATAATTTCCTCCTTTTTTAGTAGCCTGTTATTTTCTTCATGGAGAGGACACAATATCCTCTCTTATCTCTCTGAGGATATTATAGAGTTTTTAAAGTTTTGTTCTCCTCCCTGCCTTGTCTCCACTGAGTTCCTATTCCTTTTTGTTTAATTTGGTCTATGTCACAGCGGCTTTTCTGAAAGGTCTGGTGATCATTAGTGGAATATTCATATTTAAGAATGAGTCACAAAGAAAGTTGATTGGATGTTCTGTATAATGCAAGGAGCTTACTGACTGGAAGTTTTCACTGGGAAGTGATATGGCATGGCCCTAGAGGGTTAGTTGGGAAAATTCCCAAGTGTCGGTATTTGAATATCTGTACATCTTTTTTTTTTTCTCCAGTGCATGATCCTCAAATCTGCCTAAAATGTTTATATTTGGCTGCCAGTATCCTGGGAGCCAAAAAGGACAAGGATTATGGCCATCTCCCCATCCTGTATGTAGACCTTCATTGAATTTCAGTGCTCAGTAACATGCCTCGCCCCCACCCTCTGTTGTGACTGACGTTCCAGAGGCCACACATTTCTGCTTCAGTTTTTTTCAGAGAACAAATCTCTCCTCTCCTACTAAGGTTGGGAAGGTGTGGTCACACAGCAATATAGAATGGAAGGGGAACCTGAAGAGTTCTCCCTGTACAACCCAACCTCCCTTTTTAGACCCACCTATCCACCCCACCTTCAGTGCTGCCTAGTGCTTCCACTTGCTGAGCCTTCCTGAGGGCTGTGAGGAGCTCATCTGCAGGAACGTGCATTTCATCTTCTCAGCTCTGCCAAGTCATATGTCTCTCTTGCTGTCATTAAAAAAAAAAAAATGTAACTTATCCGCTATCATCTCCCAATCTCTTTTTCTCGTGGGTTTCTGCCCTTACTGTCATTTTTGTCGGGTTTAGGAATTACTGAACATACAACGCCAGATGATTAAAGGGCAATATAACTTTTTTTTAAAAAGGTGGGGGGGCTCAAAACACATAAACTGTGGTGTCCTAGAGACATTGATTGGAAAGGGTGGGCAGCCAAATGAGGGAAACCTCTCAGGCATTGTAGCTAGACATCTCGTATATATATCTGGTAAGAATTCGAAGAATTTATTCATTCATGCACTCAATGGGTATTTATTGAACAACTGCTGTGTTCCTCTGGGTGGGTGGGGGGGTGCCGGTGAGTGGGGGGTGGATCTGACAGAGAGTAAGAGACAATGTTTCGAAAGCTCTCCTGTATCTTACATTCCAGGTTGTGATATTAACAACAAATAAGGTAGCAAATAAACAAGACCAGTTAATAAGTGCTCAAGAAAATTAAATACTACCATGTGTTAGAGAGTGAATATAGAAACTGTTGGACTGGTAGAATGTGAAAACTGGATAGGGCCCCAAAGTCCCCTTCCTCATTTTGAAAATGAGCAAATTCAGATACAGAGAGGGGGAGGGATTTGCCCAATGTCACTCAGAGGTAAAAACGGGACTAGCAGCCAGGCCTCCTGATTCCCACTCCTACATCTTTCCACAATTAATTACTATGCAATTCAGGAGACTTTAAATGACTGCAGACCATAGTCTATGCCGCTTTGTCGTTCTGCCCTTCATTTAAGCAACATGGGAAACAATGAAACCAAATAGCTCTTTCAGTTGCAGTCAGCAGCAGCTCCAGCTCCAGTGAACAAAGATAAAGCAAATTGTCAGCCTTAGAGCCTTAATTGAACCTGGTGGCTCCAAGGGATACCAACATGCAAATTGAAAAAGTCCCAGAGCTCTGTAACAGTCTTCCTAAATACCCAGATATTGCTTTACACATTTTGCTTCAAAAATTATAATCAACTGAAGATAAAAGCAAGCATTAAATGCATGTAAAGGGGCCCATTTTCGATCCGAGTTACGAAGTAAGTTCCTTCTGTGAGCCTGAGTCGAGAACTGTCCTCAGTCATCTTAATAACATGGGGTTGGATGTCTAAAGTTGCAGGAAAAAGATCAGGAGAACTTTCAGGAACTGTATCCAACAATCCAGACTTACTGTAGCCAACAATTCAGATATGGCAGAAGTAAAGTCATTGTTCCGGGAAGTTCTTCCAAAACAAGGGCAATTGTCTGTGGAAGATGTAACCACAATGGTGCTGTGTAAACCCAAACTTTTGCCCTTAAAGTCTCTGACTCTGGAAAAACTGGAGAAAATGCAGCAAGCGGCACAAGATACAATTCGCCAACAAGAAATGGCAGAGAAGGAATAGCAGCAGCAAATAACCAACTGAATGATTTAGCCTGTCCATAAACACCCCATCTACTATTTAATAATTAGAAAATAATCTGCATCTGTATGCTGAAAGTAGTATTTAAGGAAACACATAGTATTCATATAAATAATACAAAAATACCCAAGATTGATGAAACCTATATTGTTAATTTTTAAATTTTGGTTTGTACTGAACACTAAACTTTGAACCACATTTTATGGCATGTTTACCCAAGTGTTTAAAATTGCAAATTAAATTATTGTTCAGTATTCCTTTTGCTATCAGTTTTATGGATAACATTTCTCAGGCACAACTAAATGCAACTTTCTGTATACAGAAGATTACACCTTTATTAAAAACCTGCATTTGAAGATACAGTCTCATCTTGTGTAAGGTGCTCATGCTAGACTTTTGTTACCTAGCATAATATTTTGCGAGTTTTATGTGCCATGTGTTTAAGGCTATCGTGCCTGATGAACTGATCCTACCAGTGACAAATTGTGTTTCTTAAACAAATTTGATTTTTAAAAAACCCTCACCTATTCTTTATTGTCACCTATATTTTTAGCTATACTCATTTTTTTTTTTTTAAGGAGGTACAGGGGGTTGAACCCAAGACCTCATACATGGGAAGCAGGCACTCAACCACTGACTGAACTACATCTGCTCCCATATATATATGTGTATATATATATATTATTTTTTATTTTTTTATTTTTTTATTTTTTTCGTTGTACCAGCTCTCTGCGTGGCCAGCTTGACTTCACCAGGAGGTCCAAGGAAACTAACCCGGGACCTCCCATATGGTAGATGGGAGCCTAATTGCTTGGGCCACATCTGCTTTTTAATTTTTAAAACTTAATAACGTGGCTACCTATATCTTCTGAGTATCAAACAATTAAAATCCTGAAAATGGTTGTATAATAATGAGCCACAGTAACATAGACTTTAAAGAGCTCATGAGGTAAATTTGAAGGTTAAGTTTGGAGTTTTAGTTCTAGCAGACTCTACCTGAACCTGCAATAGGTATATTCCTAAGAATACCTTTATCAATTATAAATAGAATTCTAGATTGGTTTGCTGTAGTCATTAATAGGCGATTTAAATTCACACAGGCCTTGAGGCCTTGCTGAGTAATTAGGCTCTACAAATGAGAGGCTAGAAATGTGATCATTCTTTAGATAGTTATTTATTCGTAACTAGTATTTTCTCAGACACTGGTAAATGTAAAAAGTTGAGTCTTTGAAGAATAATTTTTTATAACACCAACAGTAGTTGGTAATGGAGTTTAAGAATGATGAAAGGTACACAAATTTTAGAAATTTCATTAAGCTCTAGATAAGATCAATAAACATCTTGCATGCATTTTCCCCAATATAATATTAAAAGAATGTATTTAACTATTGTACTTTTGATTTAAATGCTTGCAAGGAACAAGCTTAGATTCACTTGATTCAAATATGCTTTTTGGTGATTCAAAATATGCTGTATGAAATAAAAGTTTTTAAGAAGACCTAAAATAAATGTACTTCCAATAAAGAATCCAAAAATAAATAAATAAATAAATGCATGTAAAGGGACCTGTTTTCTGGAGAACTCATCTGATTTTCATAGTAGTGCAGGGACAAAGGTTTAGTAGGCAGCCGATTTTGGAGCACCTACAGTGAGGCATCATCACTAACTCCAGGTTTTCTGGAAGCTCCCATAGTTCCCTGGAGCAAAATTGGGAACTATCCTTCCACCACCTCTTTTTTCCCCCTCAAAATATTATGCCTTCTTGGAATATTTGCATTTGTCTCCTTCCATTTGTTGGTTAGTTTTAGAGATTGTTATTGTCGATATTACTTCCATTATAAATTAGCACTTAATTTGAGATATACTGGGCAATACTGGAAATTAGAAAGGAGCAGGAAGTTACCCATAGTCCACTACCCAACAAAACTAGTGTGAATATTTTAGTGAATTTTCTTCCCACTTGTTCCCTCTGAATAGAGTTGTTATGTTGTTGATAGTGATGTTTTGCATATAGTTATATATGCAGCCTTGCATCCTGTCCTCTTTTTTTTTCTTTTTATGAAATAAGTCATTTTAAGGCTGTTACAAATCTTTTTAAATATCTAATGGCTTCATAATTAATCATTCACTTAGTGGATTAACCCTAATTAACCATTTCCTTCCTGTTGGAAACTTATGTTTTAGGGTTGTTTGATGTTATTGATGTTACATTTTTATCATTTTAAAATATGCTGTTATTAACACCTTTATATTTAAAATGCGTGTCACCATATGCTGCATCTCCTCTTTTTGCAATTAGAAGGGAATAATATAACACTCTGCCTTTAGGCATTTCACAGTGAGGGACATTACCTAATTGAATGAAATTAATCTCTGATGGTAGAATTCCAGGCATTCGCAGCAGTGCAGAGAGGGCTGGGGAGAGGAGCGGTTTTAGCACAGGAGTTGGCAGGACTTCTCAGTGCCCTTTAAATCATGCCAGATAGACACCCTCAACTTCACATTTTTACAGCCAGCTCTGGCCTCCCCTGTCGCCCTTCAAATGTAGACCTTAAGTCATGTGAACCCTGTGCCTCCCACTGCCTAAGAGTTGTGGGAGGAACAGACGGAGGACATGAGAGGGAGGTAGCCAGAGGAAGAGGAGGTCTGACTTATCTGATGGGCTCTCCTGAGCATGATTCCCTGCCTGTCAGAGTATCAGATCCAAGGGCTTGGCATAATAGTGTCAGAAACAGATGTTTACAGTTACCAGAAGGCTCTGGAGGGACGTATTGTAGGCAGTTATCAGACCAATGGAAAAGGGAGACTTCTTCAGATGAAAGGTTCATGGAATGTGATGCAAAATGAAGAGGCAGGAGGAAATCCTCATTTCCATAAAGAGATCCTGGGTCCTACCATCCCCTTGTTTTTAACAAGAAGTCATGTGCTGGCCCAGGGACTTTTAAAGGTATCCACAGTACCTTCCCTAGACAGCTTTAGGGCCAGCTCTTCTGTTGTCCTGGGTCAGGGCAAGACTCCGCTAAGATTTTTTAAAGGAAAAAAAAATTGATTCATTTACATAATAATTTACATGCATATATACAGCTGGTATAGATTGTTCCCAAACAGCATGCCTTAAGAATGGGTTTGTTTTTCCATTTCTTCTCTATCCCTATCTCTAGAATTTCTTTTTTTTTTTTTAAAATTCCTTCCCCCGGCCCCCCCCCCCCCCCCCCCCCCCCCCCTTCCTTCCCCCCCCCCCCCCATTGTTTGCACTCACTGTCAGCTCGGTTTCTTTTTAGGAGGCACTGGCACCAGGAACTGAACCTCGGGGCACGTCCTATGTGGGAGGGAGGCACCTAATCACTTGACCCACCCCCACTCCCTGTTTGTTATGTTTCTCATTGTGTTTCTTTGCTGTGTCTCTTGGTTGCCTCTTCTCACTGCGTCATCTTGTGTCAGCGTGCCACACCAGCCTGTAGCGTCAGCTCGCTGTCTTGCTCGTCTTCTTTAGGAGGCACCGCGAACTGAACCCAGGACCTCCCGTGTGGTAGGCGGGTACCCAACTGCTTGAGCCACATCCGCTTACCTAGAATTTCTTTTTTAAACCAATATTTGGAGCACTAATGTTCTAGGGGCTTCAAAATTATTCTCTCATTTAATTGTCATAACCTTTGAGGTAGGTACTATTGTTATCTCCATTCTGCAGATGAGGAAACCGGGACAAAGAAGTTAAGTAACTTGCCCCTGGTCACATGCTGGGGAGGGGCTCCAGGTTCCATGCCCTTAACTTCTAGGCTCTGCTACCTCAGGAGGATCGGGTGGAGACTCAAGAGGTAGTGGAGAAGCTGGGGCCCTGCAATGACAACCCCAGAAGCCTGGTGGGGTACTATCCCACCTCTCTGAATGTCATCTGAAAACCAGCAGAGACTAATTTTGTTCTTTTTTCCATAACATGGGAAGGCTCCTAGGGATAATTTAGCTCATAACATTTATACAAGTAGGATGTTCAGTGAATTTCCAAATACTAACCAATGAAAAATGGACCTAAATTAAAGCAGGTGTAGTTTCTGGCAAATATGGGTAACAACTTCAGAGTTATAAAACGCGGAAAGGCATACAGTGTATTGGTATATGCTGGAAAGAAGACAACACGGCTGCCCTGAGGAGAAAGTGAGGACATGGGGAGCTCCTTCTGCCCTTCTGGGAAGCATTGTAGAGGGTGCAGCAGGCAAGTTCAACCAGGGATTGGTCAGCAGGAGAACTGGCCCCACAAGGAATGGCAAGGACCTAGAAAGGAGAGAGACTAGGAGAGTAAGGGCAAAGAATTAGAGGATAACTGAGCAGCAGGCAATTGTAGGAAATTCAAGTAGACAATTAGCATCAAAAAGGTTAAGAAGAAGGCTGACTGCAAGCAAGTCCCAGGAAACAAGGCAAAGAAAACATCTGAGAAGGAGCCTGACCCCTAGAGCTAAGTTCCAGGGAAGAGAACCTAGACAGGCACTGAGGGGTGTAAGGCTGGATTGGAGTGGGGGGATATGATGAAGAGAGTAAAATAAGAGATTACAGAAGCCAAGGTACATGATCAGAGAAGCAAGAGAAACATCTGACTTCATGCTGAGAGTCTGTGCTACCAACTCAAGGCTCGCAGCATTTCCCTAGGTAGGAATAAATTTAGTCTTAGAATCAAGAGTAGGATTGAACTGAAAGTTGTTTGAAAATTAAACATCCATAGCAGATCATAACAATATATACAGTGAAAATATGATACAGCATTGGAGGTTTGAACAGGGTGTTAATAGATCTTCCTGATACTCTTCAAATCACATCTAACCTATGTGGGGGTGAAGGATGGAGGCCCCCTCCCTACATACCCCCGGCTTTCGCTGGTGGATGCTGTCAAATAGGAACATTGTTCATTGAGAGAATAGCCTATGGGCTGACAGGTAAGAACCAAAGACGTGAAGGAACAACAACAACAACAACAACAAAAAAGCAATGGGTGATCTTTTTTTTTTTTTTTTAAAGATTTTATTTATTTATTCATTTATCCCCCCCCCTTGCTGCTTGTGCTCGCTGGGTCAGCCAACCACGCCCTGCGGCGGGCTTGCCTTCACCAGGAGGCCCCGGGAACTGAACCCGGGGCCTCCCATATGGTAAACGGGAGCCCCACTGATTGAGCCACAGCCGCTTCCCAATGGGTGATCTTAAAGAAATCAGGAAACAAACTAAAAGAAATAAATTTAGATCAGAGAAGTAGAGTTTTTACATTTAGGTCAGTAAAAAAGGGTCAGCTCAGCAGTTTCTCTCTTTCTCTTGAGAAATACTTGAAGGAAGAGAAGACCTGATTACCTGTTTGTCATCTTTGAAGCTTAGCATAACTCAGCTACTCACTACTCAGCTACTCAGCTACTCACTACTGCTCACTACTACTCAGTAATGAGTAGAATGACATTTTAAATGATGGGAAAGCAAGGACTTGCTGTATGCAAAATCTACACGCGCTGGCTTAAAAGTGAGCTCCACAGTTTAAAAGGGGAGGCTCACCCAATACAATATTTACGAACATCCCACTGGCGCAAGAGCCGGTATTTAAGGCATGTCAAGAGTGAGCCAGTGACACTGAGTAAATGGTAAAAGTAATCAAAGTTTAAAGCCATGAAAATGGAAGAATGGGGCAGGGTAGGGGAGAAAAGTGCATCAGAGAAGTAAGACTGACGTCTGGTTCCAGAGAAGGCTCAGCACACACATCAGAAGGAAGTGGCTATTCAAGGAATTGGCAATTAAAAATAAAAGTCTTACAAATACGTCAATATGTGGGAGATGCAGATATCGTGAGGAGACAGCTCTGGGCTGCCTCAGCCGTGAATGGCTCTGCCCAGGGAGGGACCAAGTTGTCCAAAGACAAGCCCAGTAGGCAGCCAAGGGGAACAAATGGGTATGATTTTATAGCTTCATGTCTATGTGTTGATGGTTAATAAATCAAGAGGGCAAAACAACTGCAAGACAAGCTTTATATTGCATCAGCCCAGCCAGAGTGGTGGGAGGGAATGCTCTGCCAGAAAAAGAGAAATTAGAAAGCCTAAAATAAAAGAAATATAAAATAAAATAAAAATCTAAAGATTTGCACAGGAGGATGTTAAAACAGTTTTTAAGAAGCTGTGGGGAAGAAAAATATTAGGGCAAGACAGAGATGCCATTTGCAACATTTTCTATCACAGGGTGTTGGTCAAAACCAATTTAAATTCCTGGGACCAGAGATTTCGGGAAAGGCAGCTAAGAAAAAAAAGGGGGTTTCTGGATGAGCCAAGGATGAGGACGAGGCGGCAAAGTGGAAGAAATGTGAGGGCACAGGTTGCTCCTCCAAAGGATGAGTTCATTGGTCCTTTTGCAATGGAAAGAGGAAAAGAAGAGAAAGTAATGGTCTAGGGGCTTTGTGAGATGGGAAGACCTGCTGACACACAGAGAAGACTAGTAGTGGTCAGAAAGAAAAATTAAAAATGTGCATTTATAAGAAAGTGATAATTTTGCATTTGTGAGAGATCTTGGCTTTTATTGGTTACTGAGGGCCACACTGTGTAAATTGGCTTCATTAAGATGGTGCAACACCACAGTTGAGAAAAAGGTTTAAAACAAGAAGCATAAATGAATCCTATTTAAGGATTGCAAGTTTCCTTTTAAGTTTGCCAAGATCCCTCAAAGATCTTTTGGCCCCTCTGTTCCTGACTTTTATAACCCTACAGGGGCTCTTAGATCTGTCTGGTACATATTCCAGTTTGGATGTCCTGAAGCAGTGCTTCCCAAGGGTGAGCGTCCCTGTACTCTCCACTGGCAGCGCTCATCCATTTCCCCTTGGCTGCCAGGCTTTCGAATTCCCTACTTGTCATGGTGTGGGAACCTGGTGTCTTGACTCTCCAAGCCATTAAGGTGAAGTGAACCAGGACATTCATCCTCTATTTCAGCCATAATTGTATTTGGCTGGCTCTAAAGCTCAAGCAGGGTTATCTATTAGGTGTGAGCACAGAACAAAGTGCCCCTTGATTGTCTTCCACATCCTCCTTTGTCTGTGTGGACTGGACAGCCTACAGGAGGCCAACACCGACATCTAGTGGTGTGTCCCGGCTTCTCTCCAGGAGCCGGCATCTTTGGAATCTGTAAGGTCTTTCTTCTCACCCCCTCCCCCACACACCCACCCCACCTGTTGTCTGGTTGTAACTCCCCTAAGGGGCAGTGACCTTGCATCTGGGTGGCACTCTGGGCTGTTTGCAACCAGAGCCTCAGGCCCCCTCTGCTGGCGACAGTCTGCAGACAGGCTGCACCACCCCCTGGGCACAACCACGTTGTCCTGTAAGGGCCACCTTGGGCCACAGGCATGCTTGACCCTGAGAAGAAAACACTGAGTACCTGGTTTTGATGCAGAGGAGCAACTTCACTGAGGTGTAGACGCTCAGCAATAGAAATTCTCAAGTTAAAAGGAACTTTAGTGATCATCAAGGCCCTTAGAGGATGGTGGGATCAATTTAGTGGGATGCTACCAGCAGTTGAGAAAAAAAAGGAATAAAAAAAAAGGGGGAAAACAAGATGAATCTTGTTTCAGTGAAATATATATTCATATGCAGTATATACTGGTCAAAATATAAAATATACTTCTTACAGAGGATTGCAATTCAAAATGTTTGAAAGACTTGATCGAGGCCAAGCAAAACCCTGACATGACCAGTAGCTCAGGCTGTCTTCTTCTCTCCACCTGCCTCCACCCCCTCCAACCACAGACATGCCTAAAATGTGTACATAATTTGTGTGGTTTAAGGAGCATGGGATTTGTAGTCACAGTTTGGGTCCAAGTCCTTCTCGGTGGCTGTGGGCAAGCTATTTGTCCAGCGTTTCTCAGATACTGGCAGTCCAGGGACAGCCTTTTCAGAATCATCCTGGAAGGTGGAGGTGGGGAGAGGTCTTGTTTAAAATACACATTCCAGGGCCCTAACCCAGGCCTACTGAATCATAATCTGTGACTGGGGAAGCAAGGAAGGGACTGGCCAGAGAATCTGCTTTTTCATAAGCTTCCTAGCTAATTTTTATGCACACTGAATGTTCCAACAACTGATCTCAACATTTCTGAGCTCTAGTTTCTGGATATAAGGTGGAGATGGTAATAACACCTGGTTATTGTAAAAATCAAGTGGATTAATGTAAAGGTATTTTGTAAACTGTACCGGCGCTCTACAGATGCTAGATTATCAATCCTGCAACATCTTTCTCTGGATGACATTTTAGGAGAGATAGCTCCAGGAGAGTGGGGGTGTGGAACCTATGCATTGAATGGGACCAGGAAAGTTAAACGGAAACGAGACAACAAGCATGTTTTTTTCTTCTTCTCTCTTCCCACATTCCACCTTCTGTTCTGATTTCTCTTCTTGATCTAATCCCAACCACAGTGCCGTGCCCATCCATGGAAATGTGCTTAGAACAAACCCTTCTGTTCTATGATTGCTGGTGAGACCTATTGCAAGCATCAGTCTGCAGCATCATTTTAACATTTTCAAGCCCTCTGTGACATTCAAGTTCCTTTATCAGAAAAATCTCACAGTCCTGAAGGCTGAGCTTTTGGCCCTGATGGACTATTGAGTTCCTACTCACTGTGATTATTTGCTGTTTACCATTCAGCAGAAGCCTCTGAGAATGTGTGTGAAATAGCTAGTGCACTAGTCTGGCTGCTGGTGCAGAAAATTCAGGCTCTGAAGGTTTAAATCAGAGCTGCACAGACAGAAGCCAAGTTCTCTGGCGGTGGGGGCTTTCCCTCTGAACCAGTTTCGAGAAAAGCCTGAGAGAATAAGAGCCTGGCGAGCTAGGCCTCCCGGATTCTTCATTCCTTCCCTTCTCTACCTCTCTCTCTACCTCTCACTCTACCCCTAAGTGCAACTACTATCTCAGGAGGTATGCTCTATACTTAGTTTTGTGGGACAAATGAATAACAAATGTATTCTCAGGAGTTGTGAGGCCAGAGGAAAGGGGCGGTGGTGGGGAGTGGAGCCAATCTCCTAAGATGAAACAGTGAAAAGGATTAGTGTTCGGTTAGTGGAGGTGGTACTGCCCCTGTCCCCAGAGGCTCTTTACCCAGTTTTATGGATCCGTGTGGCAGGGAAGTGCCAGGCCTGGAGTAAGGGCAGAATGGTGCACTAGGGATGGGCAATTTGTTCCTAAATAAGCTGTGGCCCCTTTTCTTCTCTTACTCTTTCCCCCCTCGTTCTCAGGGGCTCAACTAGTGTAAAATAACCCTATTCCCCTTCCAGGTAAATGATGTTCTGCTTCTGCCTTTGAGTTGAAATCCCATTAATTTGTGTACCAATCACAGCCTCAGTTTTAGGCAAATAGCTCCAGCAAGGGGTAGGGTGGGGGGTGTTGCAGGGGTTAGAAGGAAGGGAGTCTTCTTTTCCACTATTCTCAAACATCACCTAGAATCAAAGGAGAGTGAGTGAGTTAGAAATAGCTGTCAGCACAGTAAGTGTCTGAGCAATGATGGGGGGTGGGGAAGGTGGAGCACAGGGCAGCACTCTTGGAAGGAGTAAAGAACTTTCCAGGGAAGGGTTTAAAGGCACAACTAGCTGGAAGCTTGGCAAAAGGAATAATGACAAGAAGTCCTACCAAGCAAGAAGGAATTGGAATCAAGCCCTGGTTCTGGGCAGGGTCCAGATTTTTGCTGCAACTAGAACGTCTCAGAGATTAAATGGCCCTGTGTTAATTACATTTCTTTTTTGCTGTTTTCTTTCCTGTTTCCAACTCCCTTTTCCACTCCTGCCTTCTATCTACCCTAACTCCCATCTTTCCCCCTTGTCTACACTTGCCCTTTCTCTTCCCTCTCTCTGCCTTCCCCTGCTCTCACATGTCCTTCGTCCCCTTCACACCTCACCTACTTATCTCCCATATGCCCCCTCCTTCTCTGACATTCTACTCTAATCCTGTTCCCCAAAGCTCTCCGGTGGATGTGAGTTGACCGTGGTTCTCCAGGACTTCAGCGCGGGCCACAGCAGTGAGCTGACCATCCAGGTGGGGCAGACGGTAGAGCTGCTGGAGCGGCCCAGCGAGCGGCCCGGCTGGTGTCTGGTCCGCACCACAGAGCGGAGCCCCCCCCCAAGAGGGCCTGGTCCCCAGCAGCGCCCTGTGCATCTCCCATTCCCGAAGCAGCGTGGAGATGGACTGCTTCTTCCCCTTGGTGAAAGGTAGGGGGAACGGAGGGGAGGGAGACATGGCCCAGGCCAGCGGGGACAGTGGCCTAACTGAAGAGCCTGGTGGAACTCATGAGCCCTGTGTGGGGTTTCTCCAGGACCTGGTTGTGATGAGAGAGGGTTGGGAACTAGAATAGAAAGAGCTGCTGAGCAGTTAAGGGACTTTTGGAACGTCATTTAATCTTTCTGAGTTTGTGTCCTCATCTTTAAAGTGAAGGTTGAATTAGATGAGCTCTATGATCTTTTCCAGCTCTCACACCATATCCCCCCACATTCAGAAGAGTCCTCTTCTTCCTATGACTGAAAGACCCACTCCCCCTTTCTCCACAGACCCACTCTCCCTCTCCATAGCAACCAGCTGGTTCTCTGCACCCCCCCACACACACCAAATACTATGCTGCCACAGAGGCACAGTGCAAACCTGAGGCTGTTCCCTCCAGCCCGGCCAGTGTTTGAGGTACATGCCTCATTTACATGCCTCTGAAGGACCACTTGTTTGGGTTTTGGCTTCTATGTTATATAAGCTCTGTCTTCCCTCTTTGCTCCACTTTTCCTTACACCAAGAAACCAAAACACTTAGAGCAGTGGTTCTCCAGGTGTGGTCTTCAGAGCACCAGCAGCAGCACCTGGGAACTTGTTAGAAATCCAAGTTTGCAGACCCCGTCCCAGACCTTATGAATCAGGATCATTGGGGTGGGGGGCAGGTCCAGCGGCCTGTGGCTTAACAAACCCTCCAGGTAACTCTGAAGGCTCATGGTGGGAACAACTAACTTAAAATGTCAAAGCTGGTAGGGACTTTGACGTCTCTCATTTTACATGGAGGAAAGTGAGGCCCAGAGAGTGACCAGAACCAAATCTTAGTTCTGAGCTTATTTTTATAACTGTATAAATCATGCATTCTATACAGACCTGGGCCAAGTATTTATGGGGAAAGGAAGAGGGAATGGATCTGATTCTGTTGGGAGGCAGGGAGTGAGGGTTGCCATGGGGACCTGCTGCAGGCTACCTGGACCATGGGTGCCTCCACCTTTCACAGTATGTCTCTCCCCACCCAAAACTCCAATCGGATGGGATGGTAAGGCCCCTGGGCACCACGCAGGTATTTCATGAGGGCTTCCTGTGTGTCTGGGGTGTTTTATTCGATCGTCCCAACAGGCCTGTGTTGTCCTCACAAACATGAGTTGGAGGTCACACAACGTTAAATTAGAATCTGAGTTCTCTGAACAGTTCATTCAGGAGGTCTGAATTAGTGTATGTGATACAGACCTGGTAGACGTGGTGGCCTTATTAAATGTCTGACACGTTTCTCTGGATTTCCGGCCTGTCCATCTCCAAAGCCTGATTTCCTCCTTCCCTCCACTAGATGGCGGTGGCAGGTTGCGTTACTAGACCTGCCTAACCTGACCATCCTGCCTCTGGCCATTTTTTCCCAAGAAAGAAAAGAGAGCTAAAGCCCTCTGTCCTCCACCACCTCATACTTATCCTCAATCCAGTTCAGCCACCACTCCCTTTTCCCTTATTTTTCTCTGAGGGCTAAGAATGGACCGTGTCAGGAAGTTGTGTGGGAATTTGTATTTGAGGGGGCAGCTTCTCAGCCCTTTGAAGTAGCTGACTAGAGAAATTCTAGTTTCTAGTACCAGGGAAGGGGGAAATCAGGGAACATCAGGAATATGGTTCTGATTAAAATTTACCAAGCAGGAAACAAGCTGGGGGTGCCCCAGCTTAGAAAACCTCCTCCCTCCCTCTCAGGCACCTCTCCAGCATGCTGGCCTCTTAGCAGACCCAGCTGACCAGCCTGCCTTCTCCCGTTCCAGGCCGCTGCCTGCCTGGCGGCTGGGCCTTCCCTTCCCTCAGCAGTGACCGTAACTCCCGAGGGCATGCCATCCTATATGTTATGCAAACCTGGACTGAGAATGACATGTCCTCCTGCTCAGGGGCTGGGGAACAGGACAGGATGGCCTCATCCAGTGCTGCAGGTCAAAATCATTTTCTTTTTCAATTCACGGAATGGAGCTGGTCCCCTTAACCTTTACAGAGAGCACTGAGTGAGAGCTCCCGGAAGGCTGTGAGAAGCTGGGCAGAATCTGAATGAAGTGGCAAGTGGTGTGTGACTGTTCAGACCACAGCGGTCACCTGCCAGAGATGGAGGCAGAAGAGCTGCTGACTGTTAGCAGCGTGGAGGGAGCTTTGAAAAATGCTAGTACCCAGGCCCGCCCCAGAACTATTGGAACCAGAAACTCTGGGGTGGGGCCTGAAGGTCCGTATTTTTAAAATATTCCTTGAGTGGAACTAAGGTACAGCTAGGGTTGAAAACCACTGCACTAGCCAATTTTCCTCATTTCCGGGGGGTGTCCCAGGCACAGGAAAGCAAGGTGGCTTTCCCAGACCATACATTCTGCCCATTTGGCTTCCGGACTGTGCTAAGGCTTCTCTGTCAGTCTTTCCTTCTGTTCTTTCCAGGGAGATAGTGGTGGTTCGTTTCCTCCAGATATGTCGCAGCGTGACTGATGATGGGGTTCGCAAAAAAAAAAACGGGCTGGCTGCCAAAGCAGGGGAGGGGCCTGCCTTGCCTATTGCTTTTCTGCCTTTCTGACACCTGGGATCTTTTCACTGGAGTTGGGTCCTGGGGGAGCTAGTCATTCCCTTTTATAATCCCCGCTCATTTTCTCAGCTCAGGAGGGCAGCTCCTTTTAAGACTTTAGAGCAGTGGTTTCCAACTCTGCATGCATCTTAGAACCACCTGAGTGAAGTTTTTAAAAACACTGATGCCTCACCCCACCCCAGGCCGTTGAATTCAGAGCCTCCAAGGACCTGGGCATTTAAGGTCTTCAGTGAGAGTTAAGAACCAACTGCTAAATGGGTTTGCATCCCCAGGGATCAATTATACTTAAAGATGCGCTGGTCCTGGGTTCCTCTCCACCTGGCTATATAGGGTCTCTGTGTTTCTTTTCTATTCCCATGCATCTTCCCCGGTCAGACTGAGTGTCTGGAGAAGTTGTAAGGAAATGCCACTTGGCTTAGTGAAACCAAGCCCAGGGCTTCCAAACTGGGCTTTGGAAGCAGGTCCCTGAGGGATAGGAGCAGTGACCCCTGGAAGCCCTGCTTGTTCATGGGGTGTCCTCTCCCATGGGGTCTTCTGATGATTTCTGCTGTCATCACCTAGCTGACCTCAGGAACACCGTTCTTCTCTTTCCAGGGGTTCAATTTTACGAAATTCCTTAGCCCGGTTTGCCCAGGCTGTGGAAGGTGGTGTAGGACAGTAGGGACAGCGTGGGCCCTGCAGACAGCTATCGCCAGCAGCCTGAAGATGCTGAGTAAGGCAGTTAACCAGTCCAGCTCAGTCTATTCATTCTTCACAGGGGGAAACACCACCCTGCAGAACTGGGATGAGGATGAAAGAGAGATTAAAGAGATGTCAAAGGTGAAGTGCCTGGCATAACACCTGACACATACAGGCACCTACCAAACAGTGGCTTTTGTTACTTTTAATATTCAAGTGCAATGTTAAGGAGATTTTACTAAAAATTAGGGAGTACCAAAGGGAAAAGCAGTACAGAGTTCTGTCAATCTATGCTATCTTGCTTGAAAGATGTTACTTATTTTCCATCCTTTTCACTCTAGAGCTACTGTCCCTTCTGCTTTTATCCTGGTCCCCTCCCCTGACCTCTGGAGGGTTCTCCAGGATATGAACCAACCCTCTCGACCCTTTAGCTTCAAAGGCTGTTTATTCACAGATGACTGGTTCCCGAGCCGATGCCTCATTCATCCCACCCTGTCCCCTGCCCTGGCGGGGGTGGACAGGGCACCAGGATGAGCAGCCATGTGCCCAGCAGCATCTCCCCTGGAGAGCAGCCAGCCCTTCCAGGAATCTTATTCTCCAGGGAAATTCCTTTGCCTTTCCAGCCTGTCTCATTTTCCCATGTACAGCCCTGATCTCTCCTCATCCTCACAAATGCCTTTTACAGTAATCGGGGTTGCTACAACTTCTCCTTTGCTGAACAGAGGGAGGCAAGAGCTTCAGTGAGCTTGAGTGACCTCACAGACCAGGCAAGAAGTTGAGAACCAGGTCTACTTTTGGTGCTGTGATTTGCAATAAAGGAGGATGTAGCAAGGTTTCCTCCCCCAGAGGAGAGCACTCCCTGCCTGCTTCTCAATTTCTAAATGCCTCCCAGGTAGAATAATAATCTCTTTCCATTTACCCAGCACTTTACAGTTTGCAAGCATTTTTCTTATCCATGACCCCATTTGTTTCTCACACTTGGCATTATAGATTACCAGGACAGCTATGACTATCCACCTGTTATAGGTAATAATGTTTTGGGGGTATTGGAAATTAATAAAGTCAAAAAGTTAGATGGGGGAAAGGTGGACGTTCCACACCAGGTCTCCTGACTCCAAAAGCAATGCTCCTTCACCATACTACTTTGCAAGTATGAAACTGCAAGAATAAGGTTCTGGGGAAAGCAGGTGTGTATATGTGGGCAGGTGGGTAGATGTACCACCTGCATAGGCGCAGCTTCTCTTGCCTTCTTTAACCTTTCTCCCTCCACTCAAGTCAGACCCTTTCTCCCATTAGGCCAGCAGCCAGCCCCACTTCCTCAGGCACTGCTTTGTCATATCATTCCAGCTTCAAAATCTTTGAGGAATGGCTTTCCATTGCCCATGAGAAAATCTCCATACTCCTTGGACCAACACTTAGCACCATCCTGAATTTCTTGCCTTTCCCTCCTAATCTTGCCCTCTACCATGCTAAAACTAGGCAGAATTTTTCATTAATCCTTCCCCATTTCCTGTCAAGTCTCATTCTTGGACTTGAGGAGCCAATGAAACACCCACCCAACTCCTTCCCACCAACAAAACTCTTTCATTCCCTCATGGCCCAGTTCTTCCATGAAGTCTACCATGAATATTTAAATTTTAAATAATTTCTCCTTCCTCCAAAATCTATGAACACTGCTGTCTGTATAATTTACCTAGAATCTCAGCACTTTCTTACATTATAGAAGTGGATCATCTCAAATGACCTCGTTATTTTACATATAGGGAAACTGAGGCTTAGAGCAGTGTAGCTGTTTGCTAGTAAACTTAAGGCTCCAAGTTTCCTAATTTTTAGTCCAGTTCCTTCCCTACTATGCATCTTTATCCTTTCACAGCATCTCGGAATGGAAGTCTCTTAGAGGCCCTTTACTCCAAATTCCCTCCCTATATTGGAATTCTTCTTAGCCCTTCTCTGAGAGAAAACCAATGGGTTCTGCTTGACCACTTCAAGTGATAGAGCACTCACCACTCGAGCTGCTGCCCACTCCATTCTTAGGCAGCTTCAGTCACTGGAAAATTCTTATACTGAGAGAAAAATATTCTCCTATGAAACTGTTGCTCATCACTCTTCTCTCAAGCCTTCTCCCTCCTCCACATAGTTTGAAAGCAGCACTCCTATCTCCCTTTAATCTTCTCTTCTCCAGCCTTTTTTCACCCATTCCTCATTAAAAATTAATTTGGTGCTCCTTTGCATCCTGATCGCCTTCCTGTAAGTGAACTCTAGTTTATCAGCATCCCCCTTAAAATGTGGAAATTGGATTGAACACAATGTTCTTGCTACATTCAGAGCCAGCACTTAAGCCCTCCCTCAAACTGGAATTATATACTATTAAATATATAACCTGGGATTGTTTCTTCTTTTTAGCCATTGTGACATACTATTGACTTATATTAAGCTTATAGTAAACTCATAAATATCTAACATTTATTAAGTCTTACTTTAGGCCAGGTTCTGAATTAATGTTTTAATCCTAATAACAATAGTTTCCTCATTTTACAGACCAGGAAACTGAGTGTTAGAGAGATCAGTAATTTGTTCAAAGTCACATAGAGCTAACAAGTGGTGGATCTAGATTTGTACCCAGGTCTGTCCATTTCCAAAGGTCTCACTGTTTACCACTGTACTCTGCAACCTCACAAGTCTGAAGGCATTGAGGCTGGTATTTGAGTTTATCTTCCTAGCCTAACCAGCTATCCTTTAACCAGTCTAGCTGGATGAGAATTTAAAGAACATGAACCCATTACCAACAGCCCTCCACACCACCTCTCGTTCTTCCCCTCACCTCTGGCCTTGTGGTCCTCTCCCTAGGATGATTTGAAGGTAGATAGGAGACAGACTTTGCCCAGTGGGTGCTTTGCTCACTAGTAAGTTCCTGGTGTCCCCAGCTGGAGCAGAACAAATCTGAGCAGCACTCCTGGACAGGAGGCTGAGTTTGGTCCAGCTCTGATAGGGGCCAGCCAAAGCCTGGAGCTTGTCCAGCCTGTCTAACTGGTTTTCTGCAGGATGGGAGCTCTCTCAACTCCTTGCTGCCAGGAGCCAAAAAAACAAAAAGTGCAGGCAGCCTCCCTTTCCCATTCCCTCTGCTATCACATCCAGACTTAATGGCACCTCCTGCCTATCGACTCAGGACAATCCTCCAAAAATGCCTTCCTCACTCTTACTTTCCAGTATAATTCTGCATTAGGAGCAACTAATGTCAGGTTTTCCGTTTACTCCATAGTTCCTAACACAAGGCTTCACCATGGGAAGCTGACTAAATAATTGATTGGAGAATGAACATTCCCAAACCATTTCACTTCAGATAGGAAGTGACATGTTACAAACCACAGCTTGCAGATCTACAATTCTACTTCATTTGTACAGGATCCCATATGTAATTGACCAAATGTGAGTTAGTCACTTTGGAATTCAGAACTTACTTCCTCTCAGAAACAAAATTATACTTGGGAGTAGGAATTACGTATGAGAGTGGAAATTACAAATAGGTTTCCACACAAGCCTGCAAAATTTTAACAATAATGTATTTTAATTATAGTATATTTACAATGAAAAATAGTACTAAGATTGTTTTTAAAAATTATAGTAATGTTGGATAAGAATAATTGAAACAAAAAAATGCATTTACATAAGAAATGCTATAATTAATGTGAATGATACTTCTTGAAGAAAAGTATGTTTAAAGGAAGACAGATAGATGGAGATGTATTGATGGAGATTCTAAATAGAGCTTCTACTCATTTTTTCAGAATTATAAAAAGTTAGAATTGAAACTTTCCTTTTTATGATTGAACAAAAGTGGCTCCTAATTAAATTTAATTTCACTTTGGAACATTGGTTTTCATGGGCTGTTGGAATCTTAGCATTGAGAGCAGATGAAAGGGCTTCTGGCTTAACTTATCCCCTACAGAAGGTTTGCCCCTTCTACAATGTCCCTGACAGGTGGTCATTGAAGCATTACTTCATTTCCAGGGGCAATGATCTCATTACTTCTAGAGGAAGCCCCTTGCATTTTAGTACAGCCCTAATGGTTAGAAAATTCAACTCCCTTGGAGCTGAAATCTAAGCACTTCCTACTCATTCCTCCTCCTGTTGCCTCTCCACAACATCTCAGTTTAAATCTCCCAGTCCAAATTTGCAGCCATGCATCTCCTTTTGATCTTTATCTATAACAAAGAAACTTGATTTTCATATAAAATGTTAAGACGATTCTTACCTAAGCTACCACTTAATGAGAGCAGAGCAATTTCTCTATAAATTCTTTTTATTTAAAAGTAAGTATACCTTAGAGCAGAATAAGACATTCCTAATTAAATTCAACCATCATAAATTTTTTTAAAGTGACTTTGTGTGTATGGTTTTCTAGAATTTTTAAACATCCTTGGGTTTAGGTACTTCCAGCAGTCCAACCTCACCCCTGGACTTTGGGTGTTCCCTGGTGTCTCATTCACAGACTCCCTAATCTAGGCTCTTTCTCTCTGGACACAGAGCTCAGAAGCAAGAACCTTCCCTTCTGAGACTCACTATGGTTTAGTTTTTTTCCATGTTTATCCCCTACAGCCATTCATATTGTTGTTTGTTTTAAAGTTCCTCTAGTTTTTTTTATCTCCCTGTTCTTATAAAATAGCATTTTTATTATCTTTCCTTCATGTCTTCCTGAATTACCTCTAGAATCCCTTCCTGTTCTAAAAAAATGTCTGCTTTTTTCCTCCACATCAAGTAAGCACCCTTGGTAACCTATGTTTAATGCATCCTGGCACAGAATAAATATCTTCAATTTATTAAGTTGAACCACAAGAAAATGTCATTTTTGGATTTAAAAATGGTTGAATATCAGCCATTTCAAATGGTTCAGCCTAATATGTTAAAGTCAAGCTGTCCTTTCCTACAAGAGTACTCACAAATCTTTGTGAAACGGGCGGGTTTGGTTCTCAGAGGGTCAGCTGGGCTGGGGAGAGGACAGGATGTGGAATGAGAAGCCACTTATTTCAACTGGAAAGTCACTTCATCTTCCTGGGCCCTAGTTTCCACATCTATACTAGGGGAAGTGATAAAAATGCCTGTCTCACAGGCTTGCTGGAAGGCAAGGGTGGCAATGTTAAGGGAAAGTGCTTTTTAAACTCTGAAGTCCGTCTTACTGTTTGTTTTTGTTTTGTTTTGTTTTGTTTTGTTGTTTTTTACCGGGAGGTCGCGTGGATCGAACCCAGGTCCCTCCATATGGGAGACGGATGCCCAACCATTTGAGCCACATCCATCCCCCAGTCTTACTGTTTTATGCTCTGCTAATTATTTAGGTGAAAACAAAAGTGACCTGGCTACATGCATGAGGCTTCACATTGTGTATGTAGTGGACCATGGAAGAGATGAGGGGAGGTGTAGAGTAACTGGGGGAGACCTGCATCTGAGGCCTGGCTTGGTCACTTACCAGCTGATGACCTCGGGCAAGGTCCTTTAAGTCTTTCAAATGGGGTAATAGTGCTTACTGCCCTTGAGGTTTGACTTCCCGGTCCAGGCCTGCCATAGCAGAGGCAGTCAATCAATGTGAATTTCCTTACCTTCCCTTTGTCCTGGTTCTCATACTTCCATAGGGCTGAGTCTTGGATGTTTCCAGCCTGACTGCTCTCTCTGGGGCAGTACAAGGGGTCAAGTTCTGTTCAAGTTTCAACATAGGTGTTGCAGAGGCCTCAGTATTAACTCCAGTCTGTATCTTCTCTCGACCCTCAGTTTCTATCCCTGGCCTACCTTGGACCCATTCCCCAATTACCAGGTACATAGAGCAGGTACATCTGGCTCTATTATTTCCCCAAAAATAAAGATTTACTCCTTTTTTCTTTCTTTTACCTTCTTACCTAGAGGGTTGAGATCATCTGATATATTTGAGCCCAAAACTTAAATTATTTCCTGTCTTGCACCCCTGGCAAGACATAATAGGTCTCAAAGACCTATTCTGCTCTTTCCATAATAAGTTGCTCATCGAAGGTAACATTGTGACTACACCGTGGAGGTGGGCTATGCGCTGGAGGGCTGTGTTGTGACTTTGAGGGTTGGGGTGCATGGGGGGGTGTCACCCTTCAATTTGAGGAGAGAAGGAGAAAGGGGAGTTTTATGAAAACTGCCTTTCTTATTTCATTTTTCACTGAATTTCTTCCACTCACCTTTTTATGTTAGGGTAGGCCAGAAATGGCTCAATAATAATTGTTCAATCCCAGGGGAACCAACAGGTTGGTGGACCCTCCTAGGATATGATTTTAGAAAGAGGGAGACATGTGCCATCCAATCCACCCTCTTCCTTTTTAAAAAATAATAAGCGTGCAGCAATGACTAGTTTTTTCTAGTCAAATTAGTGTGTCCCCAGCCTAGTTTTTTCTGTGAGACGTCCTACCTACAGCTGCCATCCATCAGCTATTCTTTAGGACATCATAGGGCTTGGAATAGAAGCTTCAAAAAGGAAGACCTCAGGCCAGGCTAAATCCTTCTCTAAACACACTCGGTGTGATGCTCTTTCCAAGTCGAGCTGAAGCTGGAGGGGGGACACATGCTGTAAAGTCAAAGAACTGAGCTCCCTGGGGCCCTCTGCAGACCCTGCCTCTTTCCTTTTGTAACCAGCCTGCTGCAACTTAGCTTATGCCATGCCTATGTCGACAGCATATTTCCATGCCTCCCGGTGCCCACTGTAAATCTGTGGAATCTATGTGATAAGATGTCCCTTATCATCCAGAGGGGAGAAGTGTGAGGCTTGAACATTTTCCTTGTGCTTTGGCACCTTATGAGCCAGCTGACGGAGCTCAAAGTTAAAATGGCAGCCTCACGAGTCTAGTGCCTGAGAAGAAAGGCTTCTGCTAATTGTGCTTTCTAAGGAGAGGTTGGAGATGATGGAGTGGAGCTCACCCCACAGAACGGTCCCCACAAGACGACTGGGGGATTTTCCCTTACTTAGAGCCATCTGAGGTGGATCCACTCACCTGTCCCTCCCAAAAAAGTAAAAGGGGCCCAAGAATGTACTCACTGAATGTGTCTTGGGAGCAGAGAAGGGGGGACGGTGGCCTAGACTGCTGGAGATGTGCCCATCCTGTGTGCTCAAGGAACCCAGAGGTGGAACAGCATTAGAGGCCTTGAGGAGAGGCCACTGCTTGAGGCACTTTGGAGCAAGATGCTGATGCTGCTTGGTAGGACAGAGTAGTCAGGGTCTTCCTCTCACCGCCTTGCCGCCCTCCTGTTTGTCACTTGAACCTTGAGGATGAGCCGCCCCTCATCCGGATCCACTCAGAATTGAAACTGCCACCTTAACCCAAACCATGCAAACATGTGTGAGAAGTCTTTCAGTTCCCAATTACTGCCGTTTTTAATGCCAGCTTTCTGCCCTCTAGAGGCAGAGAGCAGTCCAGTTGCCGAACAGCCTGCCCTTTTCTTGGTCCTTGCCATGGTGGTAGATCTAGTTTCCCCACCATTGTCCAGCAGCCCCAGCCAGGAACACTGGTTCTGATATTGACCCCACTCGCCTTACTTTCCACCTGGCCCTTTAGGCCAGAGGAAGTACGGCTGCCTATTGTTGTACAAGGTGGGCAAGTAGACAAGTGCCAGGGAGGAGCTGCTGCAAAGCCTCCTGAGCTCACACTGTTCCAGTGACTCCCATCTCACTTTGAGTGAAAACAGAGTCCTTCCTGTGGCCTGCAGGGAGTCCCTAAGGGACCTGAATCAGAGCTGCTTTTCTGATTTCATCTCTTATGTATTCCTTTCCTATGCTGCTAGACATTACCAGAAACTTAGCAGCTTAAAACTGCACAAACCTATTATCTTAGAGTTCTGTTAGAAGTCCAACAGGGGGCTCACTGGGCTAAAATCCAGGGCTGTATTCCTTTCCGGGGCTCCAGGGGAGACACTGTCTCCTTGCCTTTTCCAGCTTCTAGAGGTTGCCACATGCCATGGCTCACAGCCCCTTCCCCCCTCTACAGAGCCAGCAGTGCTGCATCTCTCTGACCGTTCTTTCCTGTCACAGCCGGGAAAGGTTCTCTGCTTTTAAGGGCTTGTTATTTGATTGTGTCCACCCGGATATCCCAGGCCAATCTTCCCAACCCAGGGTGCGCAGATTCATCACATCTGCACAGTCCTGTATTTACAGGTTCTGGGGATTAGGATGTGGCCACCTTAGGGAGCCATTGTTCTGCCTGCATATCCTACCACTCTCCTGGTCACACGCCAACCTCAGAGCCCACACCCTTTGTTCCCTCTCCCTGGAACACCTCAGGTCCCCCAGATCACTGCATGACTTGCTGCCACGCTGCTCTCACACCTCTGCACGAATGCCACTTGATTCGAGAGGTCTTCCTTGCCATCACAGTCTATACCGCCTTCCCTATTTTATTTTTCTTCTTTGCATTTATCACTACCTGATGTATTTATTCATGTTTATTGTCCATTTCTCCCACTCCCACCCTCCAAATCCCACCCCCACAAGTGCAGAGAATTTGTGTATTTTGTTCACTGCTCTATCTGTAGGAGGAAGGGAGGAAGGGAGGGAGGGAGGGAGGAAGGAAAGAAGGACAATGTATTCCAAATCCCTCCTGTTATTCGAAATCTTCATTAAACTGACCTGAGTTACAGCAGGGCAAAAATCCACTTTCCATTTAATGCATCAGAAACCTCTTCATTGCCTGAGGTGAATCTGCACGCTGCTGCAGCTGCTACTTCTGACTGTGGGAGGGAAGGTGACATTGGCTGTCGAAATTAAAATGCCATCCCTTGTAGTGGACACTTAGCAATAGTAAGCCTTCCTAAATTGGAAAGTGATAGACTGGTACTTTCTTACCACCCTACTTTGGGAACACTTTGACCTACTTAGAGGTAAACATTTTTGGAAATGGCTAAGACCTGGAGTGGTTTGTTTTTAACAACTCCAGCTGCAGTCATCTTCCACTTTGATAAATACTGGCCTCCTCTTGAGCTCAGGAGAGCTCAGTCGGCTGCTTCAGCACACCTGGCCTTGTTGCCAGCAGCTCTACCTCTCCATCCTTACAGGAGAGCACATGTGTTGGCTGCTCTGGGAGATGCCAGGATGCTCAGTGCAATCCCACAGTCTTCATCAATATTGCCTGGACCAGCCCCCCACCTTGGGCCTGGTCCAAACCAGATGGTGATCACAAAAAGTGAGCGGTTAGCAGGATAAACTGGGGCTTATCTTTCTTGGGGATAAGTGAGACAGCCACAAAGAGGCAGATAGGTGTCAAGTGGGCAAATGCAGGGGAGTACATTTAAGGGGCAGTAGTTGAAAACATACTAGATGAGCTCAGAATGGTGTAGTAGTTAGGGTCTGGGAGCTGTTAACCAGGTGGATGGCGGTGCCCAGGGTCAGGAATTCCTAGATCCCAGGAAACATAGATAATTGGAAGAGATGACAACACATAATGCTGGTGATCACGCTTTTTCTATACTTTATTATTTCTATACATTATCATTAAAATAACATGTATCACCCAGGATTAGTTATCCACATGGACCTCATACAATTAAAAATGTATTTGGAGTTCAAATTAAATATAGAAGCAATGTACACATTGCACCTTTTTTCTCTAATCTCAGTTGTTTCTGTTCACTGGTGAATAGATCTTGGTTTCTCTTTTTCACAAAAAGAAGAAACTTCTACCTTCTGTGCAGTCCTCATCTGTCTCTGGTTTCCTTTTTCTGCCACAGAAAATTATGAACCAACTGCCTCTCCTAGAATTCACCCTACTCTTTTCTTCTTCTGTGTCTTTGCTTAGGGAACATGTCTTATTCAATTTATATTTCCCGTATAAATTCCCATATACAGCTTAACTTAGTGATTTGCAGATAGTAGATGTTTCAAGCTCCATCTACTTAGGTTGTGTATAAGTTACCACAATAAAAGGTTTTTTAAAAACACACACAACTATTTGTTGAATAAATGACCAGTAACTTGGCAAGACTCTTGGGGTTCTAAGCCACAGCCACAAATGGAGGCCAGGACTCGGTAATTTGGGGATTTATGAGACACCCTGGTATCAATAAGCAGGCAGTTCATAGGTCAGAAATCTACAGAGGAAAGATGGGGATTCAGGAGCATGCAGCCAGCCACCAGAGATCATAACAGGCAATGGAAGAATAAGTCAAGGGGCTCATTCAGACGTGAAAACGTTTGAGTCCAGGTGCTTTCCTAAACTCAGTCTACCAAACAGGAACTAATTTCAGAGTGTGGGTGGCCTTGAGCCTTAAGGTCAGTGCTTCTTAGCTCTGACTTCACATTAAAATCACCTGCAGAACTTTTTAAACACTCTAGATCTCTTGGCCTTATCTCAGACCTAGTGAATCAGAATCTAGAGGTGGAGATAAGGCATCACTGGAGGAGTGAATCAGGCTGGAGAAAAAGGCAGGTAAGTATGGTTGGAGTGGGAATAAGGATTGTATCCTCCATATTCACCAGGAACCATGTTCACAGCTTTTTCAGAGCCTGTTTGGGTATGTTCTTCATAAGGTGTGTACTGTATTTGTCGCAGTAAGAAGCATCTCGCAAGAGTCTCTAGGCTTGAATTGGGGCACTGTTGCCATTCCTTATATCTCTGGACAGGGCTCTGACTAAGGAATTTGAAGAAATGTGATTTAAAAATACTTGGTCTTTGTAAATCTGAAATGATCATTTTTGAGAATAGGCATGAAGAAAAACATTGGGCATATGCTGGTGGCAAGGGCAGATGCCTGATGTCATGGTCCAGTGTTACTGATGATGTGCCTGCCATCGTGATACACCTGGCCCAGTATGTCTGCAGGCTGAGACTGGCAAGAATTCTTTGGTGGTTACTGTTGACCATGGGAAATGGGGCATAAATTGGGAACATAGATAGGTAGAAAACCTAACTGTAAGATGGATATAGACTGGAGGCATCACTGAAGGCAAACTGCCAAAAATAAGAATGAGATTCCACCATCAGTTTGGAAATTGAAGGCTCTAAAGCTATTGCTATAGGTCAGGGGTTCATAGCTTGAACTTTGGGAATGGATGGAAATTATAGACACTCAACTGGCTTACACAAAGAGGAATTTATTGGGGGGATCAAGTAAAGTCCAAAAATAGACATGGCATGGGGAAAACACCTATTGAGTTGTTCAGATGATATAGAAAACTTCTTCTCTCTCTGATTTCTGCCTTTCTGTGTTGGCTTCATTCTTAGGCAGCTTTTTTTCCCCTGTAGAATGGCAAGATGGCCACCAGCTGCTTTAGGCTACCATTCCACCAACGTAGAAATCTTGTGGGAAAAGATTGCTGCTTTCCCAATAGTTCTCACTAAGGTCTCAAGGCTTATGCTCATTGACTGAAATGGGTCACATGCAAAATCTGAATCAACCCCTGGGACTGACTGGCCAAGCCCAGGTCAAGGGCCCATCCTTGGATTGAGGTGGTGGGGTGGGGTGGGGAAGGAATATGTCAGTCACACCCAAATACATGGCCAGAACTGGAAGAAAGCTGGTTTCCCAAAAGAACATCAAGGTGCTGTTACAGAAAGAAGGGGACAGAGATGTGCAAATATGTGGGAGGGGGGAGTCTACAACACCAGTGGTTCTCAAAGTGTGGTCCTTGGACCAACAACCACAGCATTACCCGGGAACTTGTAGAAGCGCTAAGTCTCAAGCCCCCACCCAGACCTACTGAATCAGAAACTTTGGAGGTGGAGCCCAGCACTTGGTGTCTTAACAAGCCTTCCAGGTGATTCTGCTGCATGCTCAAGTTTGAGAGCCACTGGTTTACATCAGTGGTTCTCAAACTTTGGTGCATATTATAAGCACCTAGAGAGCTTGTAAAATTATTAACGCCAAGGCTTCAGCCCAGGACAATTAAATCTTAATGGGGGGAGGTGTTTGGGGCTGAGGCATCATTGGTTCTCAAACTTGGTTCCACTCTGGAATCACCTGGGGAGCCTAAAAAAATAGTGATGCCTAGAATATTTAAAAGCTTCCCTGGGGGAGCAGATGTAGCTCAGTGGTTGAGTGCCTGCTTCCCACGTACAGGGTCCTAGGTTCAATCCCTGGTACCTCCTAAAAAAAAAAAAAGAAAGAAAGAAAAAAGCTTCCCTGCTTATTCTAATAAGGTACCACCCTATACAAGTCCTGTAAATTGTCCTGAAGATATTATTTTAAAACTTCTAGTTGCAGCCTCAAAAAGGGATAATTCTCATCAAAAGGAAAAAAAACATGAAAGGCTATAGGGCAATAGTGATCATGAGGGTGGACCCAGACACCTGTTTTCTTAACTCCCTCAAATCATAAACTGGGTCAAATATCTGATATTGATTCCTTTCTCTTTCATGTTCATGGTGGGTCTGTCCTAGTGGCTAGCCCCACAAGGACTGAGATTGCTTTTGTTCACTATTTTGGACTCAGTGCCTAGAATAGAGCCTGACACATAGTAAGCATTCAATAACTATTTTCTGAATTAATGAATAGGTCCACAATCAGTCCACCTTGGCCATCTTTCTTCTAGTTGGGAACTGATTACCTGGATGATCAAGCGTCTGTTTTTCCTTTTCTCACAAACTTCCATTTTTCCTGATCAATGTGCTCTCTCTACTTTATAAATGTTGCATGTTTCCAGCAGACCCTTTCTCCTAACTCTGGACACAAAGGAACATGAGAGGTGCCCTATAAATGACATACACAGTGGTTCACAGTTGACGTGGCCCAGGTGGGATTAAGGTGGGTATAGGATGTAAGCTCAGCATTGAAACATGAAAAAGACTTACATAAAGAGGGGGAAATAAGAGGATAATAGGTATATACATAAAGAAATGGAGAATTAACTGGTATTTGACGTTTCTCTGTAGGCATTCATTCATCCAGAATTACTAAACATCCCTCCATCACAGATACTTCATAGCTATAACTTTAAAATTCTAATAACAATCCTGTAGCATAGGAATTCTTTTTCACTTTTTTTCTTTTTTAGGAGATACACCAGGGAATGAACTCAGGACCTCCTTCATGGGAAGCAGACACTCAATCACTGAGCTACAACCTGCTCCCCAATGAGAGTCGGTTTTTTTCATTTGTTTTTGTTTTGTTTTTAGGAGGTACCAAGGATTGAACCCAGGACCTTGTATAAGGGAAGAGGTGCTCAACCACTTGAGCTACATCCACTCCCCTTTCTTTTTTTTTAATGATGAAAATGACGTTCAAAAAGATGAGGTGACTTGCTTATGGTGAAACAGCTAGTAAGTAGCAAAACTGAGCCTTGAACTTTGGTTTCAAGATTCCAAATCCAGAATGCTTTTGTACATCATTTCAGCCAGGGTAGTACAGGCACACCTTGCTTTATTGCACTTCACAGACAAATTGAAGATTTGGAGCAACCCTGCATCAGCAAATCTATCGGTACCATTTTCCAATAGTATGTGCTCACTTTTTGCCTCTGTGTCACATTTTGCTAATTCTTGCAATATTTCAAACTTTTTCATTATTAATATATCTGTCATGGTGATCTGTGATCTTTGATGTTACTGTTGTAATTGGCAGCCCCACAAACCACGCCCATGAAAGACAGTAAAGTTAATTGATAAATGTTGTATGTGTCTGACTGCTCCCCTGACTGGCCATTCCCATATCTCTCTCCCTCTCTTCGGGCCTCCTTATTCCCTGAAACACAACAATATTGAAATTCGGCCAATTAATAACCCTATAATGGCCTCTGAATGTTCAAGTGAAAGGAAGAGTCCCAAGTCTCTCACTTTAAATCAAAAGCTAGAAATGGTTAAGCTTAGTGAGGAAGTTATATCAAATGTCAAGACAGGCCAAAAGCTAGGCCTCTTGCACCACGTTGTGAATGCAAAAGAAAAGTTCTGGAAGCACTTGAAATTACAAGTGCTACTCCAGTGAACATACAAATAATAAGAAAGCAAAACAGCCTTATTGCTTATATGGAGAAAGTTTTCATGGTCTAGACAGAAGATCAGACCAGCCACAATATTCCCTTAAACCAAAGCCTAATCCAGAGGAAGACCCTGTCTTCAATCTGTGAAGATTAAGAGAGGTGAGGAAGCAGCAGAAGAAAAGTCTGAAGCTAGCAGAGCTTCGTTCATAAGGTTTAAAGAAAGAAACCATCCCCATAACATAAAAGTGCACAGTGAAGTAGCAAGTGTTGATGGAGAAGCTACAGCAAGTTATCTAGAAGATCTAATTAAGATCATTGATGAAGGTGGCTTCACTAAACAACAGATTTTCAATGTAGACTAAGCAGCCTCCCAATGGAAGAAGATGCCATTTAGGACTTTCATAGCTAGAGAGGAGAAGTCCATGCCTGGCTTCAAAGCCAAAGGACAGGCTGTCTCTCTTGTTAGGGGCTAATGCAGCTGGTGACCTTAAGTTGAAGCCAATGCTCATTTACCATTCTGAAAATCCTAGGGCCCTTAAGAATTGTGCTCAGTATACTCTGCCTGTCCTCTATAAATGGAATAATAAAGCCTGGATGATAGGACATCTGTTTATAACATGGTTTACTGAATATTTTAAGCCCGCTGTTAAGACCTACTGCTCAGGAAAAAAAGGTTCTTTTTAAAATATTATTGTTTGTTGACAAGGCACCTGGTCACCCAAGAGCTCTGGTGGAGTTGTACAATGAGATGACTGTTGTTTTCATGACTGCTAACACAGCATCCATTCTGAAGCCCATGGATCAAGGAGTCATTTTGACTTTCAAGTCTTTTTAAGAAATAGATTTTGTAAGACTAAGCTGCCATAGATAGTGATTCCTCTGATGAGGTTCATCTCCACTGAAAGAGATGTTTGTATATAGATATAGAGCTGTTAGTCTAAATCTTGTTAAATCGTCAAAATTTTCTTTGCCCTTTCATTTCAAATATTAAAAGCAAGATGGCTATTTATTACATGCCTATCTTGTATGATACATTTCTGAACCACATAAAGGCATCATTCTACATCATACAGGTGTTGTTGTTTTTTTTAACCCCACCAGGTTATATTTTTAATTAGGTGCATTGGTTGTTAACCAGGTATATTCTGAAATGAGGCCCAGTTATTTTTTGTATGTTTGTTTTGCTTTGGCTTAAATTCACAAGTGTTGCTGGTTTTGGCAGCAGTGACAATTTTCCTACCATGGCCAATGGCCTCAGCAGAGAATGTAGGTGAGCATGAAACCTGCCCTTCATGTCCAGCCTCTTATGTAGAAGGGAGACTTGGATCTACGTGCTCCCAAGAAGTTGATGGGCATGCTGGATTGACTGTAGTTGCACTGTTGATGCCATAGTGCAAAGTTAAACATAATTGATCCCCTTGCATAAAAAAGAGGGATCTGAACTAAGTAAATTGAAAACCTTCTGGAAAGGACTCACCATTCTAGATGCCATTAAGAATATTCATGATTCAGGGGAGATGATCAAAATATCTACATTAACAGGAATTTGGAAGAAGTTGATTCCAACCCTCCTGGGTGACTCTGAGGGGTTCAGGACTTCAGTGGAGGAAGTAACTGCAGATGTTGGTGGAAACAGCAAGTATAATGCAGAGAGAGACCCTCGCCTGCCAACTACACCAATTGTAACGCAGGCGGTCAAGCCTGACCAACTAATTTGATTTTCCAGAGAAACCACACAGGAGCCCCGCTACGGTCATGCCTTTATTACTTACTCATACACAGCACCCAGAATCAGCAGGCCAGGTGAAGCTCAGCACCCAGCTCTGCACGGCCTAACCGACATGGTCATCTTTTATAAGGTTACAAACAGCGGGACACAAGGATTACTAGTTAACAATTACCGGACCTGATTATCATCACAGGTGTCCCTTTGATGCTTGCATCCAAACCCCCTGTTTATGAGGGTCAGTGGCGGGCCAGACCAACCCATCCTTATTCCAGAGTTCACAGAAAGGGCATTCCGCCTTCATTTACCCTACAGCAAGAGAACTAGAATTAGAAGTGGAGCCTAAGATGTGACTGAATTCCTGCAATGATAAAATTTGAACAGATGAGGAGTTGCTTCTTATAGGTGAGCAAAGAAAATGGTTTCTTGAGATGGAATTTACTCCTGGTGAAGATGCTGTGAACATTGTTGAAATGACAACAAAAGATTTAGAATATTACATAAACTTAGTCAATAGAGCAGCGGCAGGGTTTGAGAGGATTGACTACAATTTTGAATGAAGTTCTCTTTGGGTAAAGAACTATCAAACAGCATGGCATGCTGCAGAGAATTCTTTCGTGAAAGGAAGAGTCAGTCGATGTGGTAAACGTCATTGTTTTTTTTTTTTGAAGAAACTGGTTTTTTGTTTTGTTTTGTTTTGTTTTTTACGATGTCCAGCCGAAGGCTCAGGTAATGCTAACCATAAAGTACTTTCTAGTTAAGGTATGTTTATTGTTTCTAGAAAATGCTATTGCACACTTAATAGACTACAGTATAGTGTAGACATAACTTTTATATGCACTGGAAAACCAAAAAAAAAAAACTCGTGTGACGCTTTATTCCGATACTCTTTAATGAGGTGATCTGGAACCAAACCCATAATATCTTTGAGGTATTCCTGTATTAAGCTTTAAAAGGAAGGAGAGAAAAGAGGCCGAAGGTGTTTTCAATACAGAGGAGGCTGTCCAAGTTTGGAGACGAGGATAAGGAGAGGCTCAACCTGTTAGTGAGAGAAAGTATTACTGTCTTCAACCTTCTCAGTTGCTTGCTTCTCTCTGACCTCTTCCGTCTCATCCGGCTGTATATTTTAAGCCCAAACTGATTACGGTGACCTTTGAGGGGAAGGAAGTTGCCCATAAGGAGGAGTACCTGTTTTGTGCCAGGGTCCTTGAGTATGACCACGCTCCGAATGCCTGCCGTGTGCCGGCAGCTACAGGCGGCGTTGCATAAGGCTCTGTGCCACGCTGCTGGCCGCGACTCCAGCAAACAGCTGGACCTTGGAACTCCGCCCTCTTAGGCCCTCCCCCCTCCTCCGCTCCCCGAGGTGGCTCCGGCTCCCCGCAAGTCCTAGCAGCGGCCTTGGTGCCGGGAGAGGACAGGAGGGAGGGAGGGAGCTGGCCCCAGGACCGCGGCGCTGAAGTTTCTTTTCCGCTGCGCTCTCACCCCCCGGCTGGCGCCCGTGCCATGCGCGAGCGCTGGGGCCGCGGGGCAGCATGAAGGGCGGCGACCGGGCTTACACCCGGTGTCCCTCTCTGGGGTGGCTCTTTGCTAAATGCTGCTGTTGCTTCTCGCGCAGAGGTGAGTAGCTGTTAGCGTGTGCGCCTTCTTTTAGCCAAAGTCTGTCAGGACCGAGAGCGAGGGAGGGAGGGGAGACCGGTTGGATAGGGAAAATGGGGGTGGGGAATGGGAGAGGGAGAGAGTTTGCTCTAAACCCGCGCTCGTTTCACAGTTTCCCTGACAGAGGCTCTCGGATTTGGATGTGGAGCTGCAGCTTGTGAACTCAGCTGCTTGTCAGCGACTTTGGATTTCAGCGCCAGCTTGCTGGGGTTGGGGAGGGGGCTTTGTGCTAGCTGTGTGTGTCCTGGCGTATCTCCGCTTGTATTTGCATAGGGGTCTCAGCTGCGGGTTTACCATGTGACTCCTGGCTATAGCAATGTGTTTGACACTTTTCTCAATACCATGAACTATTTTTGCCAAGTGACTGGTTTCTTATGGGACTGGAGCACTTTTCCCTGCCTGGGCTTTCACAGGGACAGCTCTGGGCCAGAGCTTGGCTCGTTAATTAACCAGGATTTCTCTTTGTACCCAATTAGGACTTTGTTTAATTATTCCTCCAATTTTAATGCTGTTGTGGAGACTTGCAGGAAGCAACCAGTTTCTCCAAAACTAGAAGTGAGGATGTAGCCTTTTACATTTGCTCCTTTTTAAAGGTTTCATCTATTGGGCTGTTCATCTCCACCCCTATTTACGATGCCGGAATCTCCATCCCAGTCCCCATCCTTGTCCATGTAAAGTCCTGATCGAAGTTTCTCTCAGTTTACTGGTGAATAAATTCCACCATACTTCATGCCACACGCAAAACACAGCCATGACAAATTCCCCATCCTAGACTGATGATTTAAGGTTAAAAAGCAAATAAAATCTGTTACATATGGTTACTTAGGATACTGCCAAGTTATATATATATATATTGAAATTTTATTAAATAAGTGATATAAAAAATGGGATTAGGCAGAAAAAGTATAGACAGTTTGTTTTTTAATGTAATGGCACCAAATAAAATACTTAAAACAAACAAACACTAAATTTGAGGGACTTTCCCTTCAAGTCATTAAAATTCAGAATCCCAGTATAGGTTCTCTCCGTCTCTGCCATTAATTCGAACAGTCTGGAACTGTGTAGTATCTGGCTATAAGAGCCAGAATTTAGATGGAGAAGGAATCTGAAGGGGTCAGCATCCCTTACAAACATCCAAGCCTGGTTCAGAAACATTAAAAACCAAGGCAGGTAATTGAGGGAAGACGGTATCAAAACGGGGTAGAAGCACGGAATGGCCAGAGAGGAATCCAAGGTGGTTCAGTTTGCTCTAAAGACTGTGCTGCTTTCATCCGGAAGGGTTTCCATTCCATGCAGGATTTCTTGGGAGTCCGTTTCCTGTCAAAAGCAGAATGTGGAGGGGGAAAAAAAAAAAACAAAAAAAAAAAACCCCAGAATGTAGGGACTTGGGTGGTGCTTATCTAAAGCTGCTGCAGCTGCCTCAGAGTCCAGATGTGTGGTGGCCTGGGCTTCCCTATAGGGTAGCTCTACCAGGGTGTCTCTGGCCCCTGCTGTGTTTGTGAATTGCCCTGACCCAGACTCAGTTGGTGCAGAGGAGGGGGCGGGGAGCTGGCTTGGGGTGCCTGCTGGGCCTCCTCCTGCCGCAGGACTGGGAAAGCAACAGCTTCAGGCTCTGTGGCTTAGAGAGGGGGCATGGGAGGGTGATGTTGCAGGAGCTGGAGGAGAACGTCAACCCGCAGCCAAAGATGGAGGTGGCAAAAAGGTACAAGCAATGAAAACAGCTTCAAAGAAAAAAGGAGGGTAACAAGGTGGCTGCCTTGTTGTCTTCTCCAGCTTTACTCTCCTTACTCTTTCTTAGATCTGTAACATGGGAAGATGGAAAACTGGGGCTCAAATCTGAGGAAGATGGTGGGGAGGAGGGGGTGCATTAGCCTCCCCTCGAAAGAAACTTCTGGCGGCAGCTGGGCAGGATGAGAGTATGCAAGGTGTTGGGCTTAGCTCCTAGGACTCCCGTGGTCTGAGTTTTTACCCAGCCTGGAGAATTCGGAAGCAGGTTGAATGGATAAGATCCTGTACTGACCTTGAGTATGTTGTCCAAAGTACCAAAACTCTATGGGAAGGGGCTTGCCCATCAGACAAAGAGTCAGAGTCTGACAGCAGCCAGAGGTGATGATTTGCCTCCCTTTTCAGTTAAAACCAGAATCTGGTTTTATCACCTATTGAAATGGAAAGGCAATCTAATTCCCATCCCCCCCCAGCCACACACACACACACACACACACACTTTTTAAAAATAAAGGCAGCTGGTTATTTGGTCTCTATCCCTTCACTTGAGGGAACTTGGCGCTCTTGTACTGCTTCTGTAGTTCAACTCTGAAGCTAATGGGTCAAAACACACTGCTGTGGTTCCCAAGTCAAGGAGCCTTGACTAACTGGTTTCCAATCATGCAGGGTTTAAAGGACAGCTCCTGCTAAAGCCAGAGGAAAAGTAAAAGGAACCAAGAGGAAGCTAATGTGAAATGTTCTGGTTATTTATGACTCAACCCTGAATTAGCCATGGTGTAATCCCTCAGGTGAATCCTAAATGGTTGTGAAAGAGTCTAGGATTTAGTGACAGTTCTCGTGTGGTCTTTAAATATCACATTTGAGAAAAATATGCAAGAGTTTAGCTGAACTTGTCTTTTGGTTGGGAAGAGTGAGGAAGGTGACTACCTCATGTTTTTCTCTTCACTTTTTGGTTCTATTGAGTGCAAGTAGTAAAGGGATTCGATTAAAGATAATCTTTCTTCCCTACCTTGAAATTGGCACTGAAGGACAGGGAAAGTGAAAACTGAGGATAGGATAAAAGGCGAGGTTAGATGAGAAGGAAGAGAGAAGACAAATGCATTTATAACTGCCTTTTTGAAAGTAAAATTAACCAAAAGTGAGATAATGGCATACATGTGTCTGAAGGGTGATTAATCATTGATGTCACACTCTGTGGGGAGTTTCAGTATTACTTTGGCTAATTAAACTTTCTTTTAAGTCAAGGGTCAGTCCTGGATCTTCTCAGTTGTCTTAAAATAAAATAAGAAAAACAATTATTTCAGAGTGATAGAAAGGATTTCAAGTCACCTGGAGGTTGCTAAGTTACATGTTGCAGCCTGGAATTTGTGACTTCTTAGATCATGGAGCCTAGAGATTTTTCTCATGTTTCTAACTGGAAAATAGTTTTAGAGCCTTTGACTTTCTGGTCAACTGTAATTAACTTTGGGTATATGAACCCTTTCCTGGTTCTCCACCAGATTTATTTACGCTTGTTTATTACTTTATACTTGCCTTGCATCTCAAGCCCACATACTGTCCTGTCTTCCCATTTAGACTGTGGGATGGTGCAGTCATCCCACATTATCCAGCTCAGTAGTCTGAGTATCTCAGCAGTAAAGAGAGGAAGGGGTTGGTGACTTCCCTAAGCCAAATTGGTTGACTGGGGAGATGCTGGGACTACGTTACCCTGTCTGTTTCGCAACATGGACAGTTGGGTTCCTGCTTGACTTTGATGTCAAGAGGTATAAGGGTAAAGTAAAGGGAAGCGGCTGTGGCTCAATCAGTAGGGCTCCCGTTTACCATATGGGAGGCCCCGGGTTCGGTTCCCGGGGCCTCCTGGTGAAGGCAAGCCCGCCCGCACGGCGTGGTTAGCTGACCCAGCGAGCACAAGCAGCAAGGGGGGGATAAATGGATAAATAAATAAAATCTTTAAAAAAAAAAAAGGGTAAAGTAAGGGTAATGGGTTCACAGGGTGTCCCAAGTCAAGCTCACCTAAGGTTTCTCTTTTTTTTCCTACCTTTTCCAAGAATCACCAGGAATTTTATGACTTGATATGAAAGTACATTCCTTGGCCCATAAATTAATAGAGCTCATTTTCTTCTTGAATTTAATATGTGAAGCCATGACACCAAGTTCCTTTAGAAAAGGAGTTGGTAACCTTAAAAAGAAAGGCCTGTAACATTCACTGTTGTTTATAGTAATTCACACCCATGGGATAAAATCCTTGGGACCTGGATGCATCACTTTGATTTCTCCATCTTCCAGGAGATGCCTTTACCACCAGGTGAAAGTGGAATAGACCATTTAGCACGTGTATGTGTTCTCCAATCTATCTCCTGGTTTTCTTTGCCTCCCAGGGTTTACCTTAATCTGGGAAGAATTACCACACACATAAGCTGTCCCAGTCCACATCCTCTGCTTCTCTTCCTTCACCTGATTCTCTGACCTAGTGAATAGTAACTGGATTACCAGATATTAACTAGATCACTGTACTGACTGCCAATCCCAAAGTAGCCTCTTAGAAATGGTAAGCTGTGGATTTGGTGGGGTGAGGTAAGGATTGGAAGCTAAAGCTGAACACTTCTCCTCTGGTACAACCTCAGTGTCCCTCAATCTCTGATAATCACCCAATGGTTCCACGTGCTCTGGGTTAAGTCCTACCTTGGGATCAAAAGATAAGAATTCAGCTCTGCTTCCACTTCTTGTGCAGAATAATTTAAAAGTAAAAACCAAGTGCACATTGGGAGTCCACTCCTGAATCTGGACAATGCTATGGGCATACCTGTCTCGGGAGGACAGTTGTTGGTGCTTTGTTTCAGGCTGTTCCTCTTGAGAATATCTTAATGGGTTCTCTTCCACCCTAAAGACACTTCCCATCTTGTTGAAGTGCTGTTCCTCTTTCAGTGGGTGGACAGAGTGGCTACACTGCCTGCTCTCTCCTCCAGACGGAACCCCAAGCTGTTCCTGAAGAAGGCCCTAGTAAGGAATGGGCTGAAAGCCTGAGGGAGCTCCTCAAGCAGAAGGGAATAGCTCCTGAAAAGTTAGAATTGGAAGGGAGCTTAAATATCATTTAATGAGATCTTCCTCTTTATAGAGAAGGAAACTGAGATCCAGCCATTTATTGGCCAGGTCAGAACTAGAACCCTTTTCTGATGCTTTTTCCTCAACTCCGTTATTGTTATCCTGGAGATGTGATTTCTCTTTGAACAGAGACAAGGCTGACCCAACTGACAAGGGTGGACACAGCCCCCAAGCTGGGACTTGGGTGTTGATTATGTAGTGACCTGGAATCCTTGCAGTGGCTGCAGAGCTTGGAGCTATTTGGAATTGGATCTGCCTGGTCTACTTTGAGGGACTGTTGTGTCCTAAGATTGCAGAAGGCAGAATCTTTCAGAGCCCTGTATCTACCAGATGTACTTATTGTGCACATTTGTTCTCAGTAAATATCTGTTCATGTTCTTCCCTCTGGTTCAATTTAATGAAATAGGTCCTTTTCCGTTTTTTCCTTGTCCCTTTCCATGAAGCAAACCCTTTCAGGTGGAAATGAATCAATAAAATGCATTCCTATCATTCCATCTTTGAAACTCACTGGTTTTTATGTAACACAGTGTTGTTGCTTTTTTTTTGTTTATTATTTTTTTGTTTTATTTTAACAGTGTTTTAATCCGTTTGACAAACGTTTGTGCTACCTGCATGCCAGCTCTGCACTAGGTACCATGGGAGAGGGTCTGGGAATCATAATGGTGCTTGCCCCACTGGGTTGATGTGAGGATTAGTTAAAATAATGTATGTAAAGGGCTTAGTATAGCACCAGGCACATAAAGTACTTTAAAAGGCTAGCTATTAATGATAACAGTAATCATAATAGAGATCCTGTCCATACAGGGCTCCCAGCTAAATATTTGTGGGTCCACTAGATAAACATGGTAAATCTAACCCCCTAAGCAATTTAGTGGTCTTGGCTCAACTGAGGTCTAATATGCCTCAGTGCGTGCTGTGGAGTTGTCACTATGGGGGAAGAAAGCTTGTGATCTAGATGTGTGATGGGGATTTCCTTATAAAACATATATATTTACATATTCAATATATCTATATAAAATATATATTTACATATTTAACATATATTTTTAAAAATCTTACTTCTAGTATTATAATCACTGTGTTACATGAACACACAGCAGATACTGGCAAGAAACCTAAACATCCCCAAGTTATCCTGATCTAAAGGAAACCAAGGTACAAAAATTGGAGAATGGCTACACTGTTTTCGAAGTTCAGATCCTGAAAGCCTCTGTTAGATGAAAAGTCCAATCACTTTTTCTTGCCTGCCCCTTGAGTTTGGCTACCAATCTAATTAGAAACGTTTTTCTGTTCACTTCAGCCAACGTATATTGCACATCCTTTATGTGCAAGGCTTTGCTGGTTCTTTTTCAGGCTTTTTGCCTAGATAAAAACCACAACCTATGATAAATAGAGTGCATCTTTTGAGATAGGCAGAACCTTCTATGTTTTCCTCCTGGAAGGAGGGGAGCACTGGTTACACCTGAAAGGCAGCTAGGAAGCTGCCAGGTCAGCTCTGGCCTGGAAAAGAGCAAGGAGCAGAGATACCTAACAGGTTTTTCCACATTCTTCTTGTGCTCTTGGTGACCACAGTGAGAAAACTGTCAACTAGAAAGGAGGGACCGCCCACAGCACCTCTTAAAACACTTCTGTTTCCAGGTAGTTGCTCTTCCCTGGGGCAGGATTAGTTTGGGGCATATGTTTCCTTCTTACTGTACCTGGACATTCTCACTTTCTCCCCTCCCTCTTTGAGAATCTTCCTCTTGCTTCCTGGAGAAAGGGATGTTCTCCCTATCCAAGGAGAAATGATCCTTACTGCTAAAAGAATTGCAAATGCTCTGCTTCTGCCTCAGGTTTTCTCAGCCTCACACCTGTGCAGTGCCTCTTTCTCTTCTCTCCCTACCCACTGATGGGATAACGTAGAGCCAAGATTCTCCAAGTGTGGTCCCTGGCACCCCCAGGAACATGCTAGAAATGCAGAGTCCCAGGCCTCACCGACTCAGGCTCTCTAGGGTGGGATCCAGCAGCCTGCGCTTTAACAAGTTCTTCAGGCACGCTGAAGTTTGAGAACCCTGTGTTAGAGTGTGCTTCTGACATGGAGGGAAAAGGTAGCTTTCCTTTCGGCCTTTAATATATATTTTTTTCATATATTGGTTTGTTCCTATGTCTCTTTCCTCTCCCCACATCCTCCCCTTCCCCACAGGAACAGAAGCATTCTATTACTAAATGTTCACTGCTCCCCAGGGGAATTCCTGTTTTGAGAAGACATCGAGGCCCCTGAGCCGTTCACTTTCATTTGCAGGGGCAGGAAAGGGCACTGGAACTAGGACCTACATCTTTCCTTAGCTCATCAGCCTGTCAGTTAAGTAAGGGAAGTTGTGTTTTCCCAGTTAAGATGTCTTTGCTTTTATGTGAAGTTTTTCTTGTTTTCCTCATTGCTCACTACAGAGAGAAAAAACAAGACAAAAAACAGGCAACCAAAAAGGCCATACAAGCCTAATTTTTAAATCACAATCCCAACCACAACTGCTACTTAACTCCTTGTTACATTCTTTTCTCTATATTCCACCTTTTTACACAAAGAGGTTCATATTTTATATAGTTCTTTATAACTTGCTTTCACTAAATCTTCTGAACATTTTCCATCAAGATACAGTTCTGGGATATTTTTAATGGTTGCAAAATGTTTCACCACCACCAAGACTTGATCTTCACAACTGTTAGTACAAATTTGGTGGGAAGGGATGGAGAAGAGTCCTGGATTGGGAAATAGACCTCTCCAGGAGTGGATTATGTAGACAGTCTGGGGTTTGTGCATCTCTACTTCCCACAGCCTGACTTTCCTTTCTGCAGAATGCGTGATTTAACGTGCCCTTGCCTCTCTTCCTCAGGACAGCACCATGCACTGTGCCTACAGCTACGGTTTTTCCCCCTCCTTTTTTTAGTTTGTGGTATGAGGAGTCTTCAATCTGGAGGCTTCTAGTAGTTCAGTTTCTTTCCCTGAACAGATCTAGGGATTTTTGGGGGGAGTGGGTGGACAGGGAGTGGGCACAGAAGGGGAAGATATACCTTGGGAGGTAGGTCATTTTTTAATTATTGTAACTGGGAAATATGGGAAAGAGACTCTTTTCCTCCCCTCCTCTCCTCCTCCCCTCCTTCCTTCTTATACGTTTACAGAAAAATCATGCTTAAAATACAGGGTTCCCAGATACCACCTTATTACTAATACCTTGCATTGGTATGATATATTTGCTACAGTTGATGAAAGCACATTTTTATAATTGTAGTATTAACTATAGTCCATAGTTTAACTTAGGGTTCACTGTTTAGGTAGTGCAATTCCATGGATTATTTTTTTAAATTTTATTCTAGTAACATGCATAAACCTAAAATTTCCCCTTTTAACCACATTCAAATATTTAATTCAGTGCTGTTAATTACATTTACAATATTGTTCTACCATTACCACCATCCATTACCAAAAATTTCCCCATTGTCTCAAATAATAACTTTGTACATTTTAAGACGTCACTCCTCGCCTCTATCTGCTTCATCCCCCAGTACCCTAAATTCTAGATTCTAACTCTGTGAATTTGCTTATTCTAATTATTTCATATCAGTAAGATCATGCAATAGTTGTCCTTTTGTGTCTGGCTTATTTCAGTCAACATGATGTCTCCAAGGTTTATCCATGTTGTTGTGTGTTTCAGAACTTCATTCCTTTGTAGGGCTGAATAATTTTCTACTGTATGTAAATATCACACTTTGCTTATCCAGTCATCGGTTGATGGATACTTTGCTGCTTCCATCTTTTGGCAATTGGGAATAATGCTGCTGTGAACATCCATGTGCAAATATCTGTTCAAGTCCCTACTTTCAAATCTTTGGGGTATGTATCTAGAAGTGGTTTTGCTGGGTCTTATGGTAATTCTATACTTAATTTTCTGAGGAACCACAAAATTTTATTCCACAGAGGCTACACCATTTTACATTCCCACCAGCAGTAAATGGGTATTTCTATTTGTCCACATGCTTTCCAAGACTTGTAATTTTCCGTTTTGTTAATAGTAGCCATTCTAGTGGGTATGGTATAGTATCTCATTGTGGTTTTGATTTGCATTTCACTAATGGCTAATGATGTTGAGCATCTTTTCATGTGCTTTTGGCCATTTCTATATCTTCCTTAGAGATATGTCTATTCAAGTCTATTGCCCATTTTTAATTAGGTTATTTATCTTTTTGTTGTTGAATTGAAGGATTTATTTACATATCTTGGATACTAAAACTTTATCATATATGTGGTTTCCAAATATTTTCTCCCGTTATAGACACTGTTCTTTTACTTTCATGATAAAGTCCTTTGATGCACAGTTTTTTTCTTTTTTTGATGTTCCATTCATCTTATTTTGCTGCTTGTGCTTTGGATGTAAGGTCTGAGAAATCACTGCATAACACAAGGTCCTAAGATACTTCCCTACATTTTCTTCTAGGAGTTTTATAGTTTTGGCTTGTATATACAGGTATTTAATCCATTTTGAGTTAATTTTTCCATATGGTATGAAGTAAAGGCCCGCTTTCATTCTTTAGCAAATGGAGATCCAGTTTTCCAGCATCTCTATTTCCCAGACTCTTCTTTCCCAATTGAGTGGTCTTTGCCCCCTTATCAAAAATCAGTGGACCATAAATGTGAGGGTTGATTTCTGAACTCTGAATTCAATTCTGTTGGTCTATATTTCTGTCCTTATGCCAATAACATACTATTTTGATTGCTGTGGCTTTGTATTAAGTTTTAAGATAGGGAAACTTGAGTCCTCCAACTTTGTTCTTTTTCAAGATGGCTTTGACTGTTCAGGGTCTTTTAATCTTCCATATAAATTTGAGGATTGGCTTTTCCATTTCTGCAAAGGAGGTTGTTAGAATTTTGATTGGGTATAGTATTGAATTTGGAAATCACATTGGGTAGAACTGACAGCTTAACAATATTTAGTCTTCCAATCCATGAACACAGAATGCCTTTTCATTTATTTAGTTCTTCTTTGATTTCTTTTAGCAATATTTTGTAATTTTCTGTGTACAAGTTCTTTACTTGTTTAGATTTATTCTAACAAATATTCCTAGATATTTGATTCTTTTGGTTGCTATTGTAAATGGAATTTTTTTCTTGATTCTTCTCGCTATTGTTCTTTTTAGTACATAGAAATACTGCTGGTTTTTGCGTGTTGATCTTGTACCCTGCCACTTTGCTGAATTCATTTATTAACTCTAGGGGCTTTGTTGTGGGTTTTTCTCAGGATATTCTGTATATAAGATCATGTCACCTGCAAATAGGGAAAGTTTTACTTTTTCCATTCCATTTTGGAAGCCTTTTCATTTTCTTGCCTAATTGTTCTGGCTAGAAATTTCCAGTACAATGCTGAATAACGGTGGTGATAGTAGGCATCCTTTTCTTGTTCCAGATCATAGTGGGAAGCTTTCAGTCTTTCACCATTGAGTACGATGTTAGCTGTGAGTTTTTCAAATATGCCCTTTATCATGTTGAGTGAGTTTCCTTCTATTCCTAGTTTTCTGAGTGTTTTTTATTAAGAAGCCTTGCTGAATTTTTGCAAATGCCTTTTCTGCATCAATTGAGATGACCACGTGGTTTTTCCCTTCATTCTCTTAATGTGGGGTACTACATTAATTGATTTTCTAATGTTGAACCATTCTTGTATACTTAGGATATATCCAACTTGATCATGGTGTATAATTATTTTAATGTGCTGTTGGATTCAGTTTGCTAGTATTTTGTTCTGGATTTTTGCATCTATATTCATGAGAACTATTGGTCTGTAATTTTCTTTTCTTGTGGTGTCTTTTTTGGCTTTAATATTTGGGTAATGTTGGCCTTGTAGGATGAATTAGGGAGTGTTCCCTCCTCTTCAATTTTTGGGGAGAGTTTGAGCAAGATTAGTGTTAATTCTTCTTGAAATATTGGTAAAATTCCCCTGTGAAGCCATCTGGTCCTGAGCCTTTCTTTTTTCCAGGTTTTTGATTACTGTTTCAATCTCTTTACTAGTTGTTGGTTTGTTAAGATCTTCTATTTCTTCTTGAGTCAGTGTAGGTAGTTTGTGTGATTCTAAGAATTTGTTCATTTTCTCTAGGTTTTCTAAAATGTTGGTGTACAGTTGTTTATAGTATCTCTTATATAGTCCTTTTTATTTCAGTGGGGTTGGTAGTAATGTCCCTCTTTTCATTTCTCATTTTAGTCATTTGTGTCCTCTATTTTTTTTTTTTTTTCTTCATCAGTCTAGTTAAAGGTTTGTCATTTTTATTGATGTTTTCAAAGAACCAACTTTTGGTTTTGTAGATTCTATTTTTAAAAATTCTCTATTTCATCCATCTCTGCTCTAATCTTTATTTCCTTCCTTCTGCTTATTTCGCCTATAGTTTGTTCTTCTTTTTCTAGATTTTTCAGTGTTGAGGTTAGATCTCGGATTTGAGATATTCTTTTTTAATAAGGTTTTAGAACTGGAAATTTGCCTTTCAGCACTGCCTTTGATGCATCCCATAAGTTGTGGTATGGTGTATTTTTATTTTCATTTGCCTCAAAATATTTCCTTATTTCCCTCATGATTTTCTCTTTAACCCATTGGTTGTTTGAGTATGTTGTTTAATTTCTACATATTTGCAAATTTTCCATTTCTCCCTCTGTTATTGATTTCTAGCTTCATTCCATTGTGATCAGAAGAGATGCATTGTATAATTTCAATATCTTTGAATTTACTGAGACTTTGTTTGTGACCAGAAATATGGTCTATCCTGGAGGATGATCCAGGGGGGCTCAAGAAGAACGTGTATTTTGTTGTTGGGTGATGTGTTCTATGTATATCGGTTAGGTCTAGTTGTTTTGGAGTATCATTCAAGTCTAGTATTTCCTTATTGATATTTTGTCTAGATGGTCTATCTATTATTGAAAGTGGTATATTAGAGTCTCCTACTATTAATATAGAACCGTCAGTTTTTCCCTTCTAATCTGTCAGTATTTGCTTCATACAATTTGGGGCTCTGCTATTAGGTACATATATATTTATAATTGTTACATCTTTTTTTTTTTTTTTTAATTGACCCCTTTATCAGTATATATTGACCATCTTTTTGTCCCATAATTTTTTTTGACTTAAAGTCCATTTTATCTGATATTAGTATAGCTACCCTAGCTCTATTGGGGTTACTACTTACATGGTATATTTTTTTCCCATCCTTTCACTTTCAGCCTACTTATGTCTTTGAATTTCAGGTGATTCTCTTGTAAACAGCATATGGTTGGGTTATACTTTTTTATCCATTCTACCAATCTCTGCCTTTTGACTACAGCTTTTAATCCATTTATATTTAAAGTCACTACTGATAATGCAGGACTTTTATATAACATGTTACTTTTCTTATTCAGTTTTCAGGACTCTCTCCTTGTCCTTCGTATTCAACAGTTTGATCATTATGTGGTGAGGCATAGTTTTCTTCAAGTTTATCCTGTTTGTTGTATCTGGGCTTCTTGGATATGCATATTCTCATCTTTTACTGAATTTGGGAAGTTTTCTGTCATTATTTCTTTGAATAATCCATCAACCCCTTTCTTCTCCTTCTAGGATTCCCATAACGTGAATATTGGTACATTTGATGGTGTCTCAGAGATCTCTTAGGCTATTTTTTCTTTTTATAATTCTTTTTTCTTTTTGCCCCTCAGCCTGACTTCATTTCAATTGTCTTGTCTTTGAGTTTGCTGATTCTTTCTTCTGCTAGCTCCAATCTGCTGTTGACCCTCTCCTGGGAATTTTTTCTTTCAGTTATTGTGTTGTTCAACTCCAGAAGTTGTTTGGTTCCTTTTTAAAAATTTCTCTCTCTTTATTGAGATCTCATATTGTCCATTCATTGTTTTCCTTATATCCTTTATTTCTTTCTTGGTATTTTCCTTCATCTCCTTAAGATATTGAAGATCACTTTTTTAAAGTCTTAGTCCATTATGCCCTCAGTCTGGTCTTCTTCATTGATATTTTCTGGATTTTTATTCTCTTCCTTTGGATTTGCCATTATTCCTGCTTCTCTGTCTTGTAATCTTTTGTTACTCAGTGTACATTTTAATATTTAAAATGTTGTTTCTGAGATTTATTCCCTGAGATGTCTGCTTTCTTGAGTTATAACCAGCTGGTGATATGACAGAGATTTCATGAATGACAGGAGCTAACAAAACCAAGCAAATCTAAGCAAAAACATCATTCACCACTTTTTGCAAATTGGCTTTCCATTGGCTGGTGCTCTCTGTCAGAGTTCAGCCATCCTATCAGGCAGGATAGCCCAAGGCAAATGCAAAGTGCAGGGTTCTCCCCTTTCTGCTCTGGGTCTGTGTGTTATCCTGAGCTTGTGACTGCTAGTGGCCTTAGGAGTTCCCCTGTTCATAGGAGTCTTAATGCTACCTCTCCTTCCCAGGAAACAGATCTTCTACCTTCCTGGGTCTTCCACTACAGAACTTAAAGCAGGCAAGCCTCTACCCCAGACTGTCTGCCTCAATGTTTTTCTTACACTGCTTTCCTTGACTCAAGATCCTTTTGCCTGGAAGGCAAATTCCAGGAGGGGTACTTGTTGGAGTGGAGTTTCCCAAATCAGTCTTTTCCAGATGAAACAAGGCCAGGGATCCACAAAGGGGGAATGCCAGCAGGCTCTAAATTGCCCTGGGGAGGGGATGAGGGAAGGGTCAGTAAGGGTGCCAGGTACTCCTTCCATGGCTCCCCAAAATTGTGCTTTCTAGACTCAGCCTCTGCCCAGCCAATGTAGCCCTTCAACTGCCCTCCACAGCTATGAGGAAGCATATCAACTTTAAGTCTCCTCCATTGCCTTTTTGGGGTGAATTGGAACAATGGCCACCCAAGGAACCTGGCTCCCAGTGATCAAGGTAGCTAATCAAAAGCAGTTATCAGCAATCAGCCCATGTCTCCCACCTCCTAAATCTTTGTGAAGTGGATTTTTATGTCCTTCTCTGGCACCAGCAAGCTACACCAGGTGCCAGACCCCACTGCTGCCTGCTGCAAGAGTGGGAGATGGGTGCCAGTAACTGCTGCACTAAGAGCAATTTACTGATATTTCCCTTAATTTATCAACCTCCTCTTCCTGCTCCTCCCTGGTTGCTGTACCATGTAATGCTGGACTCTGGGGTTTGGAAATAGTTGATTCAGACATTCATTGCCTGTTTAATAGTGTTTCTGGTGGAGGGGCTGATTCCTGGAACTTCCTACCTTGCCTTCTTCTCACAATTCCCTCTACAAGAGCCTTTGTTATTTTTTTCTATCTAGCAAAATCATATACAAGCATTGGGAAAAAAATTGAAACTACAGATAAATAAAGATAAAACTCCATCACCTAGAGATAACCGTTATTAACAGTTTGAATATATTCTTTTAGTCTTTATTTTTTTTTTTTTTACCATGTGTCTATTTTTTTTTTTTTTCAGAACTATGATATAGTAATACAGTGATGTGTTAAAGTTTTTTCATTCAACATATCAAACAATGTTTTTATGGATAAATTCATAGTGCCCTGGAGTCGATTCAGCTCAGAAAGTGATTGTTAAATATTCAGTGTTTTGAGAGTGGATTGTAAAAATATTGGTAGGTTGAAATCAGGGATACTTAAACTACAAAGTCACCAAACACAACAAACCAGGGCTTTTGTTTTATTTAGAGAACCATTTATCAGCATACCACTGGATCATGTGTAAATATAATTTGTTTTAATCATTCTCCCTATTTTAGGTTGTTTCTAATTTTTGTATTCTAAACAATATTGTTGCAGCCATTCTTGTCAAGTATTTGCACACAAAGCATTTACTTCCTTAGGATAAATTCCTAGAAGTGGAGTTCCTGAGTCAAAGGTTATATAGAATTTCAGGGCTTTTTATTTATTGCCACATTGCTTCCCAGCTTCACACCCCTTGAAAGGACCAGTGTACAATTTTTTGTTTAAGAGGATTTATAAGACTTGTCCTGTGGAACCAGAAATTCCATGTCTCTCCCACTGTTTACTTCTGTTTACATTTTCAGAATTAACTTGATTCTTTTTACATAGTACCCTGGCTGAAAGTATAATATAAGCTAATGCCTTTGATTCTTGGGCTAAGAACTTATATTCAGTGTATAAACAATATATTTTGTGGTTGTTCTGGATTGAAAGATAATATAGAATAATGAAAAAGAGCTTGGATTCTGGAGGCAGACTCGGTTTAAATCCCAGCTTTGCTACTTATTTGTGTGACTTTGTGCAAGTTATATAAACTCTTTGTGCCTCATTTTCCTCACTTATAAAATGAGATGATAATGGAATCTAGTCATGGTGTAAGGCTTAGATGAGTTGACATATGTAAATCACTTAAAACAGTACCTAGTACCTAAGTGCTTGGTCTAAATGCTGGATTATTACTATCATTAATGATAATATGTATCTGTGCCAACTATCACATTCAAAGGATTTAGTTCCTTTCTAATGTGGGAAATTGAGCTGAGCACTTTTGGGATCGATTAGCAAATATTTGAGCACCTTTTGACGTGTATTGGACTAGCCACCTTAGAGGATAAGATGTGGGGTTTTTTTGGTTTGTATTTTATTATTTTTAAAGAAGATTTAGATTACATAAATGTTACTTCAAAAATATAGGGGATTCCCATATGCCCCTCCCACACTTTCCCACATCAACATCTTTCATTAGCATGGTACATTTGTTACAATTGATGAACACATATTGAAGCATTGCTACTAACTGTGGACTATAGTTTACATTATAGTTTACACTCTGCCCAACACAATCATATAGGTTATGACAAAACATATAGAGGCCTGTAGAGGATAAGAGGTTTTCATGTCCTCTGAGTATCTTGTAGACCAACTTGGAAGCTGCTCCATAAGTATGAAACAGTAAGTAATGACAAAACAAAACAAAACAAAAAAAATGGAAATAGTAGCTAAATACAATAAGAGGAACAATGCTCCAAGGTCCTACATGATTACTGGCTAAATTAATCAGGCAGAAGCCAGTGAGAGCACAGTGGCTTGGGGTGATCTTGGAAGACTTCCCAGGGGGTGTGGGGTTCCTGCTGGGCTTTGAAGGGCAGGAAGGGTTTTGGGTTTTTTTAAGGACCAAGGATACAGTGTGAGAGAAGCAGCAGGGATATGTGGAGGACACTAGGGGACCACAGAGGAAATGATCTACCTTCTAGAGCTGAGCTGTCTGATACGGCAGCCACCCGCCTTATGTGGGTATTGAAGACTTGAACTGAGGCTGGTCTGAATTGAGATGTGCTGTAAGTGTGAGTGACACCAGATTTCAAAGACTTGGTGCCAAAAAAAGGATGCAAAATATCTCAGTCTTTATTATATTGATTGATTACATGTTGAAATGGTAGTATTTTAGATACATTGCATTAAGTAAAATATTAAAGTTAGTTTCACCTAATTCATTTTATTTTTCAATGTGGCTCCTGGAAATTTTTAAATTGTATATGGCTCCCATTTGTGGCTTGCATTGTACTTCTGTTGGACAGAGCTGGTCTAGAGCTTATTTATAATCTATGATACAGTGAAATGCCACAGTAGAAACTTTCAAAACCTGTGTCCTTCCCATGCCCTTCCAGGGCCAATCCTAGGCCATCCTCCCCAGCCTTCTCCATGCTTCCAGTCTTATTTTTTTATTTTTATTTTTATTTTTTATTTTACCGGGAGGTCCGAGGGATCGAACCCAGGTCCCTCCATATGGGAGATGGACGCCCAACCAGTTGAGCCACATCCGCCCCCGATTCCAGTCTTATTAACTCACACTTTTTAAAATGCAGTTAAATGTTTTTCCTTCTGAGTGGTATTGCTTGCCAGGGAACAAACAGGGCTTAAATGGCAAACTCTCCTTACAGAGCTCAGATTGACTAGCTTTAAGGAACATAATGGGGCAAAGCCCGGAAAAGAATAGGCAACAGGAAAAGAGTGACAATGTGCTACCATCTCCCAGCCCTCTCACCCCTCTACTCACTTCACTCCAAACCTGCTTCTTTATATAACATAAAGATGAAGCTGCATGGTTGTGTGTGTGCGTGTGTGTGGGGAGCGGGATGGGGGGGATTGCTGCTCTAACTGGGGTTCTGCCATCTACAGGAGACATAACTCAGGGTGCATGTAATCACTGGTTGAACTCAAGCAAGTTTTGTTTTGTCACTTAGCTGATTAACGTTGGAGTGATTGCATCATTCTAATGCTCATTTTTCATCCTCATTCTTGTCCTTATGAAGCAGTCATTGACTGCCTGGCTGAGCACAGTGCCACACAGAGTACTGGGACCCTCTCCCTATTTGTCTAGGGGAAGCTGCATGTATGTCTTGATCATATGGTATCATAGAACATTGGGATTTTTACAGCACCTTAGAGCATAAAGAACAGCTCAATTTTGTACATAGAAGAGCACTTCAGAAAAGTGAAATGATTTGCCTGAGATTTCAACTGCTTGTTAATAGAATGATACCATTCTTTCTGTAGCAAATTGCTTATATCTTTGTAGATAGACTGTAAGCTGTGGAATGGCCCTGCCCTTTTGTATGGGGGTGGGATTGATGAGGAGGGTAGACGCACTGGATCAAGTTTGAGGGGAAGACCCAGCTCTTTGGAAGGAATCTAAGGGTCTAGTGACCCCAGTGAATAGGCATTCACTCTGTTTCCAGGAGCTATATCCCTGCTCCAGATTTGATCCCATAGAATTCTGTCCCTCGTAACAGCCAGTTTCCCAGCTTATTCCCAAAGAGCTGGTCAGGTCTAAATTTAACTTTGACCTTTCTGCCAGCATACACAAACCAGGACTGCAGGGTGTTCTTAACAAGGGGTCCGTGAGCTTGAATTGAAATTCAAAAAACCATTACTCTTGTGGGGACATGTTGGTGCGGATGTGATATATTTATTAAATAATACACAGTACAGTGTGGACTTAGTAAGAGGTCTGTGGTTTTCACCTAACTGGCAAAGGGGTCCATGGATCAAAAAAGGTTAAGAACCCCTGCACTATGGCCCTTGTATCTGGTGTTTCCAAATTCCAGAGGGATTTTAGGGGACCTTCTCTCTTCTGGAGGCCCAGGGTCAATGTGAACTCTCAGCTGGATTCCTAGAACCTGGTCCTAATGAAATCAGCATCTGCCCCCCTGCTTTGCAGTCTCCAAGCAAGGCCAGCAAGCCCCTGGGACCTTCTTGATAGATCCCAAGAGATTTCCCTATGACCTTCCAGATCAGATGGAAGGTCAAGATTGATCTGAAGCCATGCCCAGAGAGTCAGTGTGCTCCAAGTAATTAGAGTCCCAAGAAGCCTTCCCAGAGGTCCCAGAGAGGTTTGTGGATATCAGAGAATTCCAGGGGCCTTACTTGAGGCCTCTCAAAATGGTCATCTCTGCTTCCTCTAAGGACTGAGGGGATAATCAGAAATCACACCCAGTTAACAAAATGGACATTGCACTGCTCTTATAAATTTACAGTTTAGAGGGGATGGTAGATATTACACACACACATGCATACACAGTTTTGTAAGTATTCTCAAAGAAAAGAACAGGAGACTGAGAATATCTGCTTAGGGAGGCGGGAGAGAAGGTGGGATTTAGATTAGGATGACAGGAACCCTCTCTGGGGAACTGATGGGTGTACTAAGAGTTTTGTTACTCCCACTTACCTGGCCCCCAAGTGGGTATTGTTTGCCTTCTGGACCAAGTTTAAAGAGTCTTCCCAAAATATTTTGCTAACTATTATGGAAGAACAAAAGGAAAGTAGAATAAAAGAAGCATAAAACCAGACAGCTTTATGGATTGCACATTTTTGGTAGCATGACTGGCTTGCTTCAAGAGCTCATATGCCATGACATGGTCCGCAAGCACCTGAGGAACCTGTACTCTGGCCACAAAGGTTCATTGCTGAGTCCCCCACTTCCTAATTCACAGTGTGAGGCCATATTATGGCCTGAGCCTTTCCTAGACATCTTAACACTGGGTTCCAGATTAAAAGGACCAGATTCCCATTCACTGTTGTTCACCTTGAGCTTCCCCACTTAGCTCTAGTTTCTGTTGAGGCATTGCCATCCACACCTGCTGCTTCCTGCAACACTATGCCACTTGTCGCTTGGCGTGTTCAGTTAAGTCTGAATGACCCTTCCTCAGCAGTGTTGTCAACGTGATTCTGTATTGGGTGAGGCATTATGCTTGTGGCCTCTGAGATCTTTGTGGAGTGAGAATCGGAAAAAGGGATTTAAGAACAGAGACAAGTCTGTTTGCTTACTTGGGTTCTGCTTGAAAGTAAGAGAAGACCTCAATAACCTTTTAAGGTTTTTTTTCAGTCTTTCTATTTTTTAAGTCCCAGTTTCTTTGTGATTTGGTTTGGAAATTCTACCCCCTTCCCAATTTAACTTACAGCCTAACCACCAAATAGTGCTTCCATTTTAGTGTTAGCAGCTAACTCTACCAGATCGCCTTTGGATCTCCTCAAACAGCCAGTTTCCCCGCTTATTCCCAGTGAGTTGGTCAGGTCTAAATTTAACTTTGAAACTTCTGCCAGCATACACAAGCCAGGACTGCAAGAGCCAAATCAGAGCTAGACTGCTCTCATCTTCTTGAGGAGGGGCAGTGGGAGGTTGGTGGAAAGGTGGCAAGGCTCCCCAAAAGGCCAAATCAGCCCTAAAGGAGGAAGAGGAGTTCAGGGTAGGTGAAGTTTAGTTATTCTCGGGGGCTCGTGGAGTTTATCTAGCTTGGCTGGGCACCTTGGAGCCAAACTCTCCACCTTCTGTTTCCTCCCACTGTGAAATATCAATTACATAACCTCACCTGGATTTGTAATTACCATGGCTTCTTGCCAAGCATTATACCACAATTATGTGCTCACCCTTCCTTCTTGGTCCAAGGTCTCTGATCTCAGATTTATGAAATACGATCTACACATTGCCTTGTAGTGATTTCAGCCTTTTTTTGGTTGTCTGATCTTCCTTTGCATCTTTTTCTGTATCAATGGACACACATTTCAGAGACTGCACAGGGGATTATCTGTAATTCTGTTTGAGAAGTGGCTTTGCCCAATCAGGTACTTAAAATGTATAACTGCAAAGCATTGAAACTAATTTATTGTATTAACTTAGCTCATTATGATCTAGCATTTCCAACTTGTATTTATGGTCATGATCAACATCCTACATTATGAGTTTCATATATAATTCATATATATATATATATATTTTAGAGTGATATCAGATTATGGCTCAAATAGCACTATCTTTATTTTTCTGTTTGATCTCTAAGAAAGATTTTGGAAGTAGCCCAGAGGCAGATTTGGAGAGACTACCTTGAGTTTATGTGTCTTTCCAAAATGTCCTAGCTCACAGTTAAGAGAACCAGAACACAGAGCTTCTAGAGCTGGAGTTCTAGCACTCTCTGAAAGTACCCAGGTTAGTGTCACAAACAGGGACTTGTGTAAGAAAGGAATGTGGGCTTGTTGGCACTCTAATGCTCACCTGTCATTTCCTGTAAGTCTACTAGAGTTTTACATAGGCAGTTCTCTGTGGAGCTCATTAGCTCGGGTCTCTGAGTGAAAAGCATGGATTAAGTTGAATCAGACTGCATTCCCATCCTGGCACTGGCATTTGGTTAGGTTTGTTGCATTAGTCTAGATACTTATATGCCAATTTCTTCATCTGTACACTTGGAAAAATAAGGCATCTCTCCCATAGAGTAGTTAAGAGGAGTCAAATTAAAAAAGTTGTGTGTGTGTATACCACTTAGTATTGTGCCTGGCTTCCTGACACATAGCATGCACTCAATAAATGCTAGCCTGTGAACAGTAGTCTTCTTTCACATTATGAGATATCGCTCTGACTTATAAGGCAATAGTTTTAGATGAAACTAAATGGGATGAGGGGATTAGTGAATATTTTTCAAAGCTCTCAAGGACAATGGACTTCCAATTTAGACCTCAAATTACTGGGCCTTTTGCCCAATTCGTGAGCCCTGGGAAGTGTCCCTGTTCAAAACAGGTTTGCTGATGTTGGACTGACTCAGTGTTGATATTTATTTAGAAACAGATAAAAGGTTTCCTCCCTACTCCTGGAGGCAGGTGTATTGAATTCTTAAGCAATTCTTCATCAAGTCTCCACTAAGGACCATTACACTTCTTTAGTAATTTACTTAGTGCCATTTTCCTGTATTGATATTCAAAGTTGATCATCCTGGGTATGTTTGTTTAATTACTACAACTATCTACTGTGCTTTGATAGGCATCTGATCTGCCATTTATAGGTCAGAAATTTCTATTTTGTCATCAATAACTTATCAGAACTTGTATTCAGTAACCACATTTATCATTTTTAGACAAAATCAATTTTTTTAAAAATGTAACATACATACAACATAAAATTTCCAATTTAACCACTTTCAAGTATACAATTAATAGTGTTAATTACATTCATAATGTTGGTCCACCATCACCACCATCCATTATCAAAACTTTTTCATCAGCCCAATGAGAAGCTCTGTATCCATTGAGCATCAAAGAAACTCAATATTTTGATTGCATATATTATTGGTTAAATTTATAGTTTACATTAGACTTTTTGAAACTTGTTGATGAAACTTCATGGCTATTGCGAAGGAGGAAGTCAAAAGTGCCCAAAATTGGCTCTCCTTGGGCCTGTCAACCCTGAGTCAGGTCATTGCCCATCCTTGAATTAATCCCCATGGCCTATAGGATTAAATAGTCTATTTTAAGACTCACCCATGGGGATGGAGATGGGGGTGGAGCTCACAAAGAGAAATCTGGGGTGCTCTTATGAAGGGCAAAGAGGGAAATGGATGCTAGGGAGGCAGCCAGCAGATGGCCTCTATGTTGAGTGTTGACCTGTGGGCCCCTCAGTTCAGTGAGAAACTGCGATGAGTTTAGGCACAACTGGAATCCCTCTGCCTCTTCTGTTGTGTGTGCTCAGAGAGAATAACCAGCCCTTCTGGAGGGAAGAGGAGGATGTATGCAGGGGAGACCTTGTTGAAGCAGTGACTCGAGGCTGAAGGGTCAGGAGGGATACTCTTCATCTAAGGAGTCAGGCAGAGGAAATAGCACGAGGACAGACATAGAGACATGAAAGGGTGTGGAGTGCCTGTAGTTGATGGTGTGTCACTGTAGTATCTCCTTTGGGAGCTTTAGGGAGTCAGCTAACAGTTTCACAGATGAAAAGACAGAGAGGCACAGAGAGATTAAACGACTTTTCCAAGAGTGTGTGTTTAATAAATTGAGTCTTGGCTTCCACTCAATATCTTATTATCTTATTCATTCTCCTACTTACTCAACTTGATTCAGATTCTTGTGTCAAGTTCTATTGTTTTTATTACTGCAGTGAAATCTGGTCCAGTCCTACATTGTGTCCCTGAAACGTGAGCTGAGTTAGGTGTTCCAGAAGCAGCTTTTCTTGGGGAGTATTACTTTTATTTGCATATATAAACCCTGTGCCGCCAAAGCTCTTAATATAAGCAGTGCCTGACATACACACACTCGCGCTTTTATACCCTAAATAGCAGAGACCTAGAAATGTTTGTCTGCTTTGCCAGCATCTGACTGTGATTATCTTTAACTACAGTCACACTTGTTTGCTCCTAAAATAGCATTGACTCTCCCAAGGAGTCTGAGTTTCTAATTGCCATGACCCTTCCAGAGCCCTGTTTCACCTGCCTTCTTTTGGCATAGCCTCAGCAGCCTGAGATTTATTCATTTCATTTCCCTGCTCCCTCATGTAAGTACTCCTGAATCCTTCCTTAGGGTTCATGGAAGTCTCCCAGTAAGAGTATTGGATTTCACTTTATGAGCCCACCATTTGATTCTAGTAGCTGAAGGGGTAGCTTTCCCAGAGATGGCCATCAGCCCTTCTTCCTTCCTATCCCTGGCTTTGCCCAGATGCCATGCTAGCAGTTGATTTCCCAAAAGGAGTGGCCTAAAGGCTAAGTCATATCTCACTTGTGGCCATGGATGCAGCCATCTTTTGAAATGAGATATCCCCCCCACACCAGCAAGGATATTAAGAATTTATGTCCTTGCTTTAAGGTTCTGTCTCAGAGAAAGCCAGTATTCCTATATCTAGTCCATTGGGTTCCTTGGGTTTAAAATAAGAGTTTCTTCCTTTTGACTTTGAACTTGATGGGTGTAAGAGGAGGAGAGTGAAGATGTTTTTACCTTACAGTTTCTATCCGTACACCCCTCTCCCCCACCATTGTTAGGTACCCCTGTTTCTGGAATGATACATCATATCAAGTTACGAAATACTGCTACTAGATGGCGCCTGGTGGTCTTATTTACAAGATCTTTTTCAGAACCCTCACTAGGATAAAGGAAGTGAACAGCAGCAAATCACATGTGATTCTACATTGTGTTCTCTGGACTTGGATTCTGTCATCAAGAGATCCCTTCCCTGAAACAACTGGGGTGACACATAAAGTGGCAGACACAAAAACCCCACAGAGTAAGAACTCTGAGCAAATATAGTCAGGATTGCTTTCTCCCATGGCCAAGTTTGCACTATGATTTGAACAGTGTATTCTCCAGTGTAGGGACACAAAGGTCACCCATCCACCCATCGAGCCCTGCCATGAACCACTCTTGGGACTAGTGTTGGATTGTGTTGTTCTTCCTGAACCACGAAGGTTATGTTTCTGCATGACCTTTTGATAGTAAAATTGAAAGCAGAGGTGCTTAATGGTGAAAGTAGATTTGAGAGATGAAGGTTGCAAATGAGCTCATGAAAGACCTATAAATATTTTTATGGTCCTTAAAGTAAATTATTCTGCTAAATAAAGGGAATAACCATAAGTACTATGCAATTTCTGTTCTATTAGAAATATTTCAGACTTTTCCTAAATGAAAATTTGAACTGCATATTTTTTTATTCATTTTGCTTTGTGCTAATAATAGGTGCATTAAGGCACTTTTATTCCCTATGGTCCTTCACCAAATAGCACTCAAAACTGTGTATGAGTGTGGACTTTGGAGCCTAACAGACCTGGCTTGAATACTGGCTCTGTCATTTACCGGCTCTGTGACTCACCAGATTAATCTGTATGCCACATTCTCCCATTAGTAAAATGGGAATGATAATAGCATCTATGAAAATGGAGTATTGCAAATGTTATGCAAGAATGCTTGTGAAATGTTTAGCATATCTGCAGGTTGTAAATTCTCTGTACAGGGTAGCATATAAAAGGTAGGTGTGTATGGATATGAAAGAAAACAATATATTAATTTATAAAAGACTGGAAGAAAGTTTACTAAAACATGCTCTATGGAAGGATGCTGGGTGACTTTTTTATTTTCTTCTTTACTTTTTTTTTTTTTTTTCAAAAATTCCTAAAATATTATTTATCTTAACAACTAGAAAATATTGTTATAACAAAAGCCTAAGTGGTCAAAAGCACAACCAAGTAAAACAATGACAGGCCACCCACACTTTCAAGCAAGTCCCAGGACTGTCCATCTCTGCATACCCTAGCATTTCTCAGGGTTGGTGGGGGCGGGGTCACAAGTGCAGCACCTTCCTGTCCTGGCCCCACACTGACCCCTACCCTGGTCAGCTGTCTACTGAATCTACAGCCAATCACTGGAGGACTTGGGTGGGACAGTGTGCATGGATTCTTGTGACCCACCCCTCTGACCAGTGATAACTACAGGTGTCATGTCAGTTTTCGACTCCTAATTATTATAGAGTTCAGTACCTTAGGTTTATTTGGTGTCATGTAAGACACGTGCACCTAGGGGTGTTTTTAAGCCCCTGTGTTTCACCCATGATAGTATGATTTGTCAAAATACCCAAGAACAGAGCAGAGCTGTTGGATCTGCTTCCACTGCCCCCTCTCCTCCATTCCACATTACTGAGGTCTTCCCTCCCACAAACCCACACACCAGAATGTTAGTTTTGCCACAACTTCTAGCATCGCCCCCAAGGCTTTACTGGAAAATCTGCTTCTGGTTAACCATCAACTTTACTCCCCTTTGTTGTCTCAATCCCCAAATCACTTTTTCTAGTTATGCTCATCATGAATGATTTAAAGATTTGACTTTGGGTATTCATGTATTCATTCAACAAATATTTATTAAACACAAATACTCTCAAACTTATAATCACAGTTGTGGGAAACACAGAGAAACTCACATTAGAGATTTTGCATGAGGGGGATTACACTTTGGAGTAATTACTTTGCATAATTACCCATTTAAGGCTTTCCTAGGTCCTTAAATGTGGCCTTAAGGGATATTTATTTATTTATTTATTTATTTTTTTAAGATTTTATTTATTTATTCATTTATCCCCCCCTTGCTGCTTGTGCTCGCTGGGTCAGCTAACCACGCCGTGCGGGCGGGCTTGCCTTCACCAGGAGGCCCCGGGAACCGAACCCGGGGCCTCCCATATGGTAAACGGGAGCCCTACTGATTGAGCCACAGCCGCTTCTCCTTAAGGGATATTTAGACAGGAGTGTATCCCCCTCTTTGATGGGGGTCCTTGTGGGTGATGTGAGGTTGGAGCATGGTTCTGACCCAGAGGAGTGTGGGAACTGCCCTGAGAATTGGACCCTGACATCTGCCACTTCTGTGCCTGCTGAGCTGTGCTCCAGCATCGTCCATTTACAGAGCTAGGAAAATGCCCAGGCTGTGAGGTATGTGGCAAGGCTTCTTCTTAATCCTTTTCAATAGTCCTGCCTCCTTAAAAGGTCCATAAATATGATTTTTTAAATATGGGAAGCTTGAAAGACAAAAATAAAACAGGGATTCTTTGAAGTTTCTCTTTAAAAAAAATTTCCCTAATATTAAAGCAAGGTAAGTTATATCCCTAATTTAATTCTATTCATGAAAATAAATTCCAGATGGATTTCAGGCAAATGTAATTGCCACTATAAAGAAAGTTGAGACAAATGATGGACTGGGAGAAAATACTTAAAACCTAAATAATAAATGAAAGATTCATATCCAGGATGTATAAAGAGTTCCTAGCAATCGAAAAGAAAAAACAAACAACCCAATAGAAAAATGTGCAAAAATTATGAAGAAGCAGGGGTAAAAAAGGTAATAAACTTTGAAAAGATACTTAATATTACTACTAATCAGATAAATGCAAATATAAATATTTTTTACCCTTCAGATTGGCAAAATTATTGGTAAGGGAGTAGAGATATAACTTATACACTGGTCGGCATATTCATTTATATAGTCTTTCTGGAAGGCTAATTGGCAGAATCTATAAAAATTGAAAATGTGTATGCTTTCTGGACTACCAATTCTCCTCCCAAGAATATATCCTAAGGAAGTTCTCCATTTGTCCCAGGACGTTCAAGTGGCAGTTTTTGTAGTAGCAAACAATAAGATGGACAGTAGCATTGGCTCCAGTATGAGAATGGCTATAGTATAGTTTTACTATGGAGTAGTATGCAGCCAGCTAAAACAAAAGCAAACAAATAAGCAAACAAAAAATACCAAAATGAGACGATCTCCCACTTGTTAAATGAAAACAAAACCTGTATAGAACAATTTACCATATAGTATGAACTGCTTTGTGCCAAGAACACACTCTGTGTGTGCATCTGTCTGTCTGCGTGGGTGGGTGGGTGAAGGTATAGGAAATGGTCTAAGAGGTACACTGAACAGCTGTTGTTACCTCTAGGGAGGAGTAGGGAATTGGGGGAGAGGAGATAGCTAGGAAGGAGCTGAACAGAGATGGAGGACTTTTTACCAAATAACCTTCTAGGGTATTGTTTGATTCATGAGCATGTGTTTATGTATTATAGACTGTTTTAAGTAATATGTTTGTGGTAGGTAGTGTAGAAAATATGGGAAAATTTGAGGAAAAGATATCATCTATAATCCTAGAGAGCTTGACTTTACTTATATCCCCATCTTTTTTCTATATGTACATAATATGTATGTATTTTATCACAGCTTCTTCAGTTTTATTCTCATCATTGTATCCTGCTTTTTTCATTGAATGTAGTATAAGGATTTTTCCGCTTCACAAATTCAGTCTTTCACGCAGTCTTTTAATGTCTATTATAAATTCACACACTTTAAAGCTCTAGAATATATGGCAAGCTTTTCAAAGGAGCAGGTACCTGGATCCCTCACCCTGTAGGAACAGTGATCCGTGGAAGGCAGCTGAGCCGAAGTCCAAAGTCAAGGGGCTGGAAGTCAGACGGAAACCACACCTGCCTCCCTCCCTCCTTGCCTTCTCTCCTAGTGATCACCGGGCCCTAGGTTTTTGCTTCCCCCCAGCTCAGGTACTAGTTCCAGTTTAGGAGATTTTGCCTTCTCTGTTGTGGGCATGCTTGAGAGTTCGGGCCGAAGGGTAGGATTTGAATGTTGGCCCTCCTTGGTAGTAATGGAATCTGAAACTCAGCTATTTGAATCTTCTGTATCGCTGAGTTTTAAAGGTGAAAGGGCTATTAGAAGATGGTCTAAAGTTGTTACTCCATTTGACAGATGAGGAAATTGAAACCCAGCAAGATTGGGATTTGGCTAAGATCATGCAATGAGTTGACAGTAATGCGAGAATCCATAGCTGGAGTTCTTGATGTGGCCAGTGCTCTCTTTACTCTACTACCCTTTCCTCCTCTTAGGGAGTAGGGAGCCTGGGACCTGGCCTGGAACAGCTGTTACCATAGGAGGTACCCACGCAGCTCTCAGGCTGCCTGCAGGCCTGAGACTTAACCAAAGGAGCCATCTACTGAAGAAGGGTCAGCTGGGCTTGAGTTTTAGTTCATTTACTGAACAGTTATCCAGCTCTACACAGACATACACACACAAAGATGGGGAGTAAATGTTCTAAAATGTTAAAGGTTTAGTTATCACAAGGTGGCAGGATTACAGAAACTTCATTTTCTTATATGTTTTTCCTATGATGGCTCTGTATTGCTGCTAAATATTTTTATTTCTTGAGATCATGAAGTCATTCTAACTTGGGAAAAGGAAACTGGTGGGAAATGTTTTGAACCAGATAAGTCCTCTCTTCCACATGTGTCTGGTAGCTCTGGGGTCTCCAACCCCAGTTCGTGGAAGCCCTAAATTGTCATGTTAGCTGTGCATTCACACTTGCACACATCTCTGTGAGTGTGTATATTTGCACCAGGTGGGATCTGCTTCTACATCTGTGTGACTGGTAAGGAGCAGCAGGTTATAGAAGGGAGCCAGGGGTAGTGGAGCTGCTTGGAAGAAGGAAGCATATTCTCTCTTTGCTGCAGTCCCATGAAAGTGAGAAAGAGAACCCATTTCAGCTGATGCCTCCAAGCATGGCAGTCTGGTCCCTCAGCATAAAGGCTGATTGTCTCCAAGGCCTTAGGCCTCAGCCTCAGAGGCATTACTGGATTGCAATGCAATACTGTTTATTGTTATTTAACAGTCATCATTGTCATTGCTATTTATTTTCATATAATGACCTTTCACTGTTGCTTTGCTTAAATATGGCTAAGTCAGAGGTAGGTGGTAGTTATCCTCATTTTATAGATGATTGAGAGATGAGGAAACCAAGGTTCAGAAAGGTTAAGGCATAGAGCTGAAACTCAAATCCCAAGGTCATCTCGCTCTACCACTTGGCTTCTGGATTCACCTATGCAGACTCTGGTACTTTGGCTACCTTTTCATTCATTTAATATATAGCACATATTTACTGAAATCTTTATTCCCCCAACAAATTTTTTAGTGTTTTGGTTCTATGTGCCAAGTACTTATTTAGATGCCAGAGGAACAAAACAGTGAACAAAAACAGAAAAAAAAGATCCTGTCCTATGGGTTCTTAGACTTTATATCCAAAGCACAAGCAAGAAAAGAAAAAATAAATAGGACCTCATCAAAATTAAAAACTTTACCATAAAAGTAAAATGACAACCTACACAATGGGAGAATATATTTGGAAACCACATATCCAATAGTTTTTTTTTTTTTTTTTTTTAAGGAATAATCTTTTTATTTCAGGCAATTTAGTCTCATTTGATCAACTCAAGGAGTAACAATGAACAGATTTCCTATTTTTGCCTTCATTAATCCCAGTTTCTTTGCATTTCTTTGGAGAGGATGTGGAGGAATAGGAACCCTCATCCACTGCTGGTGGGACTGCGGTATGGTCCAGCCACTGTGGAGGACAGTTTGGTATCCAATAAAGTTTTAACATCCAGAATATATAGAGAAATACTTCAACTCAATTAAAAAGACAACCCAATTTTTAAAATGGGTAAAAGACTTGAATAGACATTTCTCCAAAGAAGATATACAAATGGTCAAAAAGCATATGAAAAGATGCTCAATATCACTAGCTATTAGGGACATGCAAATTAAAACCACAATGAGATACCATTTCATTTTAAAAATTGGAAAATAACTAGTGTTGGAGTGCATGTAGAGAAATAGGAACACTCATTTATTGCTGGTGGGAATGTAAAATGATGTAGCCACTATGGAAAACGGACTGATGGTTCCTCAGAAAGTTAAGTATAGAAATTACCATTTGACTCAGCAATCTCACTTCTGGGAATATACCAAAATAATTGAAAGCAGGACTCCAAAAGATATTTGCACACTGAAGTTCATAGCAGCATTAGTCACAATTGCCAAAAGATGGAAGCAACCCAAGTGTCCAGCAACCAATGAATAAACAAAATGTGGTATATTCATCCAATTCATACAATGGATTATTATTTAGCTGTAAAGAGGAATGAAGTTCTGATAACATGCAACAACAATGGATGAACCTCAAAGACATTATGCTGAGTAAAATAGGCCAGATACCAAAGGACAAATATTGCATAATCTCACTGATATGAAATAATTAGAATAAGCAAACTCATCGAGCCAGAATCTAGAATATAAGTTACCAGGGAATGGGGTGAGGATAGGAAATTAGGAAGTAAAGGCTTAAAATGTATAAGGTTCCTTTTTGGAATGATGGAAATGTTTTAGAAATGGATTATGGTAATAGCACAATATTGTGAACATAAAAACAGCATTGAAATATATATTTGAATGTGGTTAAAAGGGGAAATGTTAGGTTGCATATATGGTAGGGTGAGGTGTCAGTTTGTCTTACCTTGCCCCAAGGACAGGACTGAGGATGCTTATTAAAGGTAGTTTTTTTTGTCCCATTTATGCAAATAATCCAAGATGTCATCCCAACCCAGATCTTCATTTGCCCAAGGCTTATTACTTATTAGAACAGTTAAGTAACCCAATTAACTGTATTCTGGATTAGAGTCCAGCAATTGAACTTCCAAAGTTCTAACTGGTCTCTTCTGTACTTACCTACTCAGCTATATTCCTACAGTCTCTCACTATCTACTAAGTGTCTTAGAATCATACTTCCATTCTTCAGCCTATGTCCTTTCAGCCGGTCAGCTCGCATAGCCTAGACTCTAGAGCAACCAGCATTCTTTTTTTTTTTTAAGATTTATTTACTTTTTATCCATTTTAACCCCACCCCCCCCTCCCATTTTTGCTGTTTTTTGTGTCCATTCGTTGGGCAATTCTCTGTGTCTGTTTTCTGCCCTCTCCTCTAATCCTTCTCCTCCTGTCTTCACTGGGATTCGATCCTGGGAGCCTCCGATGTGGGAAAGAGGCGTTCTGCCACCTGCGCCACCTCAGTTCCTGGTTTTTCAGTGCATCTCGTCTTGGCTCTCCCCTGTGTCTCTCTCCTGTTACGTGATCATCTTGCTGTGTGGTTCGGTGGAGCCTGGGGGCTCGCCTACTTGCAGGGCCTGACGGAGTGCCCGCTCGCGGGGCTTGATGGGGCGCTTGCGCACCTACTATAGTTTTCTTTATTTTAGCGGGAGGTCCTGGGGATTGAATGTAGGTCCCTCATATGGGAAATGGACACCCAACCATTTGAGCCATGTCTGCCCCCCCCAGCATTCTTTTCCATGATGATCTTTCTGTATTTACTAGTAACATATTGTGAGTAGTTAACAGATCCATCCAGAATTTAATGCCTCCCCCAAAATCTCCAACATCATTTTCAACGACAATTTTAAAAGAGACTCAGGAGTTGAGTATAAACCTAAACTTGCTCTCAAAATCCCCAATTAGGAATGTGTGTTTCACATGGAAACTTCAGTTAGACTTATTTTGTATGCCTACAAGTATAAAATCAACTTTAAATAGCATGGGAAAGCACAAGTTATAAAAGTTTAACAAAATCTATTTCTGGCCTTTAACATAATCACCATTTTCATTATACATTATTCAGGCTGTTTTCAATGGAGTATAAATTTACTCTCCTCCCATATTTGTGGTTAGGAAGTTGTTTCATGAATGGAATTGGGTATTTTACATGGGAATTATGCTCAAACATTTACAGTTGATATGTCATATATATGCCCAAGGTTAAGCAAGTCACAATTATACCCAGGTTTTAAAACACAATGTTATGTGTGTGATTTAACTTGGATTAGAAAATTATACCAGTGATAGACCCCACCTTAACCAGGAGATCAAGTTAACATCACTAGCAATTGGATTACATTGACGTTTTTTGATACGTCTTGATCTGATGAAATACCTTCTCGAGGTTTTCCTAGCAAAGCTGCACACCCTAAATCTAAACATGAAGAACCATTAGGCAAACCCTAGTTGAGGGACATTCAACAAAACATCTGGCCTGTGCTCATCAAAAATGTCCAAGTCACATCGGCTGGGATCACAGCTTGTTTCATCATATAACGTACATTGTGCTTCTGTGATGCGACAACCAGTTAGAAGAGCCACTTAACGCCTTTCCCAGCTAATTTGGTTTTTGTTTAAAAGCACTTGCCAGCATTTCATTTTCAAAAATACTAGTACTTAAAAAACAAAAAAGAAAAAAAAGTACTAGTACTTAGGTTACTGGCTATAAAAGTGAAATTTCCATAATATCCTAATCACCTGTGCAGCTAAATACTTGCCCTCTTCTACAGCAAAGTATAAAATAACTCGTGAATTGAAAAAAGTATTTACACTTGCATTCATTTAAAATTAATAATAGAATTTAAAAAGTCAGTCCCAGTCCATTCTTTTTGATGAGGTGTAGGCTTGTGAGTGCTATGGGTTAATAACAAACCTGGGAAGGCCAGTATTTTCCGTGGGCTGTTGTTAAACTCCACACCCTTCCAAGAGAAGATATAAGTGCTTTAAAACATCTTAGGGATTTTCCTGATAAGAACAATAGTAGATTGTATAAATAGAAAAGAGAGACTAGATATATCATTTTCCATGGAGATGTGAATCATTAAACATACAAAACAGTAGCACATGCTGCTTAAAATTGTGTTAAATGTATATGTATGCTATAAGAATAAAAATTTATATCATTTCTGTAAAATTGTTTAAATAAACAATAAATATGGTTAAACGGAATTTCTGAGGAAAAAAATGTACAAGTCATGAGAGACCTGACATTTTTCTATAAAGGACATTATTGGAACAATTGGCAACATTTGAATAAGGTAGTGTATCAATGTTAAAGTCCTGATTTTGCTCATTGTACTGTGGTTATGTAAGCGAATGCTCTTGTTTTTAGGCAATAGACACTGAAGTATTTAGGGAGAAAGGAGAATACTCTCTGCAACTTACTCTCAGTTCAGGAAGAAATGTATTTATGTATATGTAAATATATGTAAATATACCCATGCACATATGTATACACAGAAATAGAGCAAGAAAGAATTAAAGAACAAGTGGTAAAATGTTAACATTAGAAGAATTGGGGTGAATGGTATATAGGAATTCTTTGTACTGGTTCTTTATGTTAAGGTGGTAGAAGCATTGAACTTTTCTATAAATCTGAAATTAGGTCAAAATAAAAAGTTTTTATAAATTATGCCAATGGAATCATACCTGTGAATCCCATTCACAGGTGAGCAAGGTAGTGGGTTTTCCTGATCACATATACCCTTAGTATTAATATAATCTGTGCTCTAGAGGAGGACCACATAGCACTTTTTCTTTTCTTTTCTTTTCTTTTTTTTTTTTTTTGAGACACCGGTGCTGGGGATTGAATCCAGGACTTCAGATGTGGGAAGCCGGCACTCAGCAACTGAGCCACATCGGCTCCCGTGGGTTGGCTTTTTTCATTTTTGCTTGTTTTTTTGTTTTGGCTTGGTTTTTGGGAGGAGGTACTGGGAACCAAGCCCAGGATCTCCCATGTGGGAAGCAGGCGTTCAACTGCTTGAGCCACATCCACTCCCCTCACACAGCATGTTTTTCATAAAGAGCACTGAGTTGAAAGATGCAGAATGAGACATTGCATTTGGTTGGGAGACCCAGTGAATGTGGTCGTTGGCCTGAACTTGGTCTTCCTTGTCTGCAGCTTTTATTCAAGCTGAGAAGTGAGAACCTAGAAGGAAACCATGTTCACACAGAAGGTGCTTGGGAGAGGGAGAGCCAGGTTAAGACCACAGAATCCCAAACTACAACAAACCATAAACCTGACCATCTTCTTTTCCAGAGACCCTGAAAATAGTCCAACCTACCTGTTTCCTCCTCCAGATAAGCAGTTTCCTCTTCTTCCTTCAAGTTCCCTAGGAGAATTTCCATTGCAACATTTTCAGTTAAGTAGCACTTAATTATAGTCTTAAGCTTTCCAGAGCCACAGTACTTACATCTTCCCCTCAGGCTCTATAATTAAGCCTGTGGTGGTTACCTTTGGTTAAGGTTACTATGGAAGGGCACATAAGTTGAATCCAGGCCAGGCTTCCACTGGTTTCTGGGAAGACTTTGATATGATGGTGTAAAAACCTAAAATAACTGGACTGGACTATAACTTATCCTCTACTTTGGTGTTCATAATAGGTTTTGAGTTTGACAGGCAGCCCTAGTATCTGGATACTGTCCCCAGTAGTCTCATTCACCTCTAGAATTCCAGATTGAGGAGGAATAATAGCCAAGATCAATGCCAACATAACTACTTTCCACAACGTATTAATAGAAGTTTGGTAAATGCTATATATTCCCTTGGAGAGTCATAATCTAAATTAGCATATTATCTAGTATATTAAAGGTTCTGAGGAGTCCTGCAATAAAGAAACAGGTATGTTTAACCCAGCTTAATTGATCAGGCAACACTTAGAACATCTTAAAAATATGGGAAATTCTAGCCTATACTGAATGTCACATTGCTAAACTTAAGATATAAGTGCCAATAACAACTAAAAGAATGAAATATCTAGGAATAAATTTAACCAAGGATGTAAAGGAGGGCGTGTACATAAAAATACGAAATATTGCTGAAAGAAATTTAAAAAGACCTAAATAAATGAAGGACGTTCCATGTTAATATATTAGAAGATTAAATATTGTTAAGGGGGGACGGATGTGGCTCAAATGGTTGGGCATCCGTCTACCGTATGGAGGGACCTGGGTTCGATCCCCGGGACTTCCTGGTTAAAAAAAAAAAAAAAAAAGTATGTCAGTTCTACCCAAAGGAATTTACAGATTCAGCTTAATCCAATCAAATTTCCAACAGCCTCCTTTGCAGAAATGGAAAAGCCAATCATCATGTACATATGTAAAGGTATAAGGGACCCCAAATAACTAAAACCATCTTTAAAAGGAACAAAGTTGGATTCCCATTTCCTGATTTTAAGACTTATTACAAAGCTACAGTAAGCAAAACAGTGTAGTACAGGCAAAAGGACAGACATATAGACCAATGGAATTGAATTGAGAGCTCATAAATCAACCCTCACATTTACAGCCAATGAAATTTTGACAAGGAGACAAAGACCACTCAATTAAGAAAGTATAGTCTCTTCAACAAATGGTGCTGGAAAACTGGATCTCCATTTGCAAAAGAATGAAAATGGACCTCTAATTCACAACATATACAAAGATCAACTCAAAATGGATCAAACACCTAAATATAAGAGCCAGCACAATTAAATTCCTAGAAGAAAACCTACGGAAGCATCTTCAGGACCTTGTATTGGGCAATGGTTTCTTAGACTGTACACCTAAAGCACAAGCAATAAAAAAAATAAATAGGACCTCATCAAAATTAAAAGCTCAAAGGACTTGATCATGAAATTAAAATTGCAACTTATGCAATGGGAAAAATGTTTGGAAATCATTATCTGGATAAGGGTTTAATATCCAGAATATATAAAGAAATCCTACAACTCAACAACAAAAAGAGAACCCATTTTAAAAATGGGCAAAAGACTTTTTTAGACATTTCTCCAAAGAAGATAAGCAAATGCCAAAAAAGCATATGAAAAGATGCACAACATCATTAGCCATTAGGGAAATGCTGAGCAAAACCACAATGAGATCATTTCACACCCAATAGCATGGCTCTTATTTTTAAAATGTACAATTATGAGTGTTAGAGAACATGTGAAGAAATGGGAACACTCAGTCATTGTTGGTGGGAATGTAAGATGATGAAAGACAGTTTGGCCTTTTCTAGGAAGAGTCCCAAAAGTTTCAAAGCCAGGGACTCAGTTATTTTCACACTGATGTTCATAGCAGCAGCATTCACAATTGCAAAAAGATGGAAGCAACTCGAGTATCCATCAACTGATGAATGGGTAAAGAGAATGCAGCATATACATGCAATGGAATATTATTCACCCCTAAAAAAGAATGAAGTTCTGATACATGTGACAACATGGATGAACCTTGAAGATACCATATTGACTGAAATAAGCCAGATACTAAAGGACAAATATTGTGTGATCTCATTGATATGAAATAATTAGAATAAGCACCTATAGAGTCAGAATCTAGAATCTAGATTACCAGGGAATGGGGCGGCAGTAGGAAATAAGGAGATAAGACTGAAAAAGTACAGAGTTTCTGTTTGGGTCTATGGAAAAGTTTGGGTACTGGATGGTGGTGACAGCACAATATTGTGAATGTAATTAATAACACTGAATATATATGTGAATGTGGTTAAAAGGGAAAATTTTAGTTTGTGCTTGTGTTACTAGAATAATTTTTTTTAATTCCATGGAACTTCACAACACAAATAGTGAGTTCTAATTTAAACCATGGCTTAGAATTTTATATAGTGTCGTTATAAAAGTGAACTTTCATCAGTTGTAACAAGTGTACCACACCAATGCAAGGTATTAATAATAGTGTGGTTTATGGGAATCCTGTGTTTTTGCATGATTTTTTAAACCCACTTCTACTCTAATAAAAATAAAAAATAAAAAAAAAAACCAAAACCTCTCCACCTATCATGCAGGAACCTAAAATCTAATGTTTTGAATCATCAAAGCTTCAAAGCTCAGGTTTAGAAGGAAAGTGAAAATTCCTGTAGCTTACACTCTTTTCTTTTTTAATAAACATAGACGTCTGTTTTCAAAAAAAAATAATTACCAGGAGAAATCTTTACATGGAGATTCAGAATGATTCAGACAAACAGCCAAAATCTTCTTTGTCTGTAATCAAATCTGTTATACAGTACACCTTACTGACTTTTCTGTGCTTTACATTCCTCATTTTTCATAGGACAAAAATGAGATTATATGTATATTTATCTACATAGCTAACGAAGCTGTATTGACAGTGATGAACCAGTGTTTGAAGAGAAGATATTTGATTCAGAAAAGAGTTTATAAATTTTCTTTTCAGAATATTCTTGCTATTTGTCTATTAATTTTATGAAAATGTTTGAAAGTATTTTATATGGAAATGAAGCCTGAGTTCATAGAGTGGGTTCATTTTTCATGCAGGAATTTATGATGACTTGCTGTGTATCTTATGTTTAAATGGAATCTTAAAATTTTGTTAAAACTACATGTAATAACTGAGAAATTTTTTGGCTAGTCATTGAGTGAATAAAGCACTGAACATGCTTTCCTTTGGCTTTAGTTTAAAATTGCCATACAACTTCTAAGAAATTATCTACGTTTATTTAATTTAAATGCAAAACAAAAATATCTGCTTGGACAATATATGACTTTTCTTTGGAATTATTTCTGTCATTTACTTATGAAGGTTGCAAACACGTAGACTCAATTACTTGTCATCTTAATTGGAAATCTTCCCCATTTGATGTTTTGTTATTTCTGCACTTAGAATATTTTAAGGGTTTTCAGCAAGCTTGAAAATTTGTATATAAAACAACAAAGGAATTGAGGAATTTAGAGACTATGTTATATGTAATGATCAAAGAAACAATGTACATTTAGTGTGGAAAAATTGCTTCTGAGAGTGTTTTTTCAAATGTCTAGTGGCCATATAAAGTGAAGACCAGTTTTAATATTTGCCCCGCCCCCATAGGGTGAAGGGAACTGATAATAGAGGGAATCCATAGGGAAACAGAATTTTTTTAAAAAGAAATTTTAAAATTAGAATGATCCAAATATCACAAAAAAACTTTGTGAGATTTTTTTTTTTAATTAACTTAAAATGAACTAAATGTAAGAACCAATATAAAAGTTCTATAAGAAAACATAAGGGAACATCCTTAAGACCTTATATTAGACAATTGATTCTTAGACTTTCCACCTAAAGCACAAGTAACAAAAGAAAAAATAGATAAATTGAACCTCATCAAAATTAACAACTTTTGTGCATCAAAGGACATTATCAAGAAAGTGAAAGACAACCAATAAAATAGAAAATATTTGGAAACCATGTATCTAATAAGGGTTTAATATCTAGACTATATAAAGAACCCCTTCAACTCAACAACAGAAAGAGATTCAAAAATGGACAGATGGGAAGTAGATGTTGCTCAAGTGAATGAGTTCCTGCCTACCACAAGGGAGGTCCCTAGTTCAGTTCCTGGTGCTTCCTAAAGAAGACAGTGAGCTGGTGTGACAGGCAGGTGCAGCAAACTGATGCAACAAGATGGTGCAGCAAGAGACACAATGGAAAACATAATGAGAGACCCAACAAAGCAGGGAATGGAATTGGCTCAAGAGATTAGGTGCCTCCTTCCCACATCCGGGGTTCCCGGTGCCTCCTAAAGAAACAAGGAAGACAGACAAACATAGCAAGTGCAAACAATGAGGGGGTGGGGAGAAATAAATAAAATCTTTAAAAATATGTATATGGGCAGAGGCCTAGAATAGCTATTTCTCCAAAAAAAGATATACAAATAGCCAATCAGCACAGGAAAAGATGCTCAAGGGCATTATCCATTAGGGAAATGCAAATCAAAACCACAATGAGAGACCACTTTACCCCACTGGAATGGCTATTTTTTTAAAATGGAAAATAAGAATTGGCAAGGTTGTGGATATATAAAGGGCCTCAAGCATTGGTGGGAATGTAGTATGATGTAGCCACTGGGGATAACGTTTTATGGGTTCCTGAGAAAGTTAAGTATAGAATTATCATATGTCCTGGCAGTCCTATCCAGGTATATACCCCTCCAAAATTAAAAGCAGGATGTCAAACAGATATTTGTATGCCAATGTTCATAGTGGCAATATTCATAACTTCCAGAAAGTAGAAGCAACCCAAGTATCCATCAACCAATGAATGGATAAACAAAATGTGGTATATCCATACAATGGAATATTATTCAGCTATAAAAAGGAATGAAGTTCTAATATATGCTACTACATGAATGAAACTTTAAGATACCATGTTGAGTGAAATAAGTCAGATACAAAAGTTCAAATATTGTATGATCTTATGTGAAATAATTAGAATATGCAAAGTCATAGATTCAGAAATTAGAATACAGGTTACCAGGGATAGGGACAGGGAATGGGTAGTTAATGCCTAATTGGTACAGTTTCTATTTTGAGGGGATAGAAAAGTTTTGGTAACAGATGGTGGTGATGGTAGCAACATTATGAAGATAATTAACACCACTGAATTGTATACTTAAAAGTGGATAAAATGGGAAATTTTATGTTTTTATGTTGTCAGAATAAAAATAAAAACCCATAGAACTGTACAACACAAAGAGTGAACCCTAATGCCAAGTATGGGCTATAGTTAATAGGTATAATTTTAATATTGGTTCATCAGTTGTAACAAAGGAACCACACCAATGCAAAATGTTAATAATAGGGAAAGCTGGGGGGAGGGAGGGGACTCTACTTTCTACATGATTTTTCTGTAAACCTACAACTTCTCTAATTAAAATATATATATATGGGCGCCTCACCAACACTGACTTTCTTTAGAGGTCTCTGGCCTAACAATATTCAGGCTCCAGTGTTTCATGTTTCTTTCTCCTTAGCTCTTCAGCAGCAGCCATTTAATGAGCTCCCCAATGACCAAAAAGTTGTGCTGGTGATATGAAGATGGAGGACATCTCTGTCCTCAAGGACCTTCCTTATAGTTAAAGAGGTAAAATACATAAGCCAGTGTTTATCAGTGCCAAATGAATGATAGAAAAATCACTCTTGAGGAAAGGGATAATATACTGAGCTTAGTAGTCTAAGAAGTCTTAGGTAGGCTTTAGACTAGCAGAGAGGCTGAGGGAGGGTATGAGGAATACAGCATGGCTAGTGCCATGAACTGGAAAATTAGACTAAAGTTGATGGTTCATACAGTATAGTGGTTTTCAAACTTCATTGTGCACCTAGAGTACTTGGAGTACCAACCTCAGAGTTTCTGATCCAGGATTTCTAGGATGAGACCCCAAAATTTGTTTTCCTAAATCAGTTCCCAGGTAATGCCAATGTTGCTGGACCAGGGACCCCTCTTTGAGAACCTCAAAGAATGGAAACTCATAGAGCTGGTAAGGTGAGCTCAGGCCATACCATGGAGTAATTTATATAGTGGGCTGGTAACTTAGATTTTATTTATATTAAGGTGATGGATGCATTGAAAGTTTTTTAACAGTACCTTGAACAAAGTGATAAAATTGCTCTGGTAGAAGAGATATGTAAAATCGATAAGAGAAAAGAGACTGGACACAGAGCCTCCTTGAACCCAGGCAAGTAGGTTCAAGAGATCTGACACTGAGAATGGAAATAACGGTGCAAAAATCTTTGTGAGTGAAGAGTCCACTGGCAAGAGAGAAAAACTCTTAGTTTTGGTTGTTCTCTGGGAGAGTCTTTCATCATATACAGTAATTTGTGTAATACTCTTTTGAGGTTTTGTGATTATTACTAGGATTGAATTTATGTTCACACTCTGAAAAAGAAAAGGTGAAAATGTATCTAAGGTGATAGGTTAAACTGTAGTTTAGGGAGTTCATTTAACCCATTTGAGAGCTCATGTGAAGGCCTAGGAGGTCAGGTATGGATACACCCTGGTCTCAGAAGTGGCCCTTTTTTCACCAGGGAAGTTTGACTTCTCTGCCCGGCAGGGACTTGGGAGGGCTGCATGTGGAGAGATGAAGCCAGAAGAAAACACCCACCCCAGCCTTGGAGCTTGGCTGACCCCCTGTGTCACGGTTAGGTGGCCCTCCTTGTGTTTATAGACTAAAGCAGACTCAGCTGATATCAATTCCTGCTTCGCCACTAATTCTTGACAGCGTAAGACTTTTTCTTAAAATAAAAATAAAATAAAAATCCTGTTTCTTGGGTTTTATGCTGTTATAGAGTATCCTTTCTTCAGTCTGAATTTGTGAGGTTTCACTATACTTTTTGGTTGGTTGGTTTTGAACAATTCAGAAGCCTTTTAGGAAGGATTGCTACTCTGCAGTTTGGAAGAAACTGCTACATCTGGGAGAATGAAATGGGTAGATAGATGGAAATAATATCTAGAATATTTACTCTTGGAATAGCAGCAGAGCAGCTTTCACTGACTTTTGCTTGATCTGTCAGGCTTCAGAATCCATCACCAAAAACATACAGAGAAAATTTTCTAGCCCTTAAGTCCCAACTAGAGGGGTTAGTGAACCAAGTGTCATAGCAACAGCCTAGCATTTCTAGACATACTTAGCTGGGCGAATTTGGTGCCGTATGTGACCATATAGCACATCTTCTTTCTTTAGTTATTAAGGAAGAAATTGGGTGGTTCGGAAGGTTGCTTAGGAATTGAATGAAGTAGGAATGAAAAAAATTATGAAAATATGCTGGTGGGCAAGAGCTTGTTTGTTGGCTTACTTATTTAAATGTTCTTGATTTCATTATTATCTTTATAATCCCATGACCGTTCTAAATAAGCCTGTGCCACTAAGAGTCTATGAAGTTTGACCTACAATCTCATGCCTTGTTTTCTATTTTTCCAGTTGATGGCTGAGATATCAACTATAGGTTGTATTTCTTATTAAACACTTATAGGCAGTGTTTTACCTTTTTGTTTTCTCCTCAAACGTTTCTATTTTCACCTGTCTACTTCCTTAAAGTGTGTGTTTTGGGTTGGGGGGACACATTTAATTTTTCCACTGAACAATAAGTTCATGATTAACATTAGAAAGAATGCAGGAAGATGAGAACTCTTTAAAAACATTTTTTTGGTTAGAGAAGTTGTAGGTTTACAGAAAAATCATGTAAAAATTACAGCATTTCCATATACCTCCTGTTGTTGAACTTTGCATTAGTGTGGTGCCTTTGTTACAAATGATGAAAGAATATTAAAATTATACTATAAACTATAGTCTGTAGTTTACCTTAGATGTATTTTTCCCATGTACTACTCTATTATTAACACCTTGCATTAGTGTGGTACGTTTCTTATAATTCATGAAATAACATTTTTATACTTATACTATTAAATAGTCTATAATTTACAGTAAGGTTCACTGTGTTATACAATGCTGTGTTTTGTCTTTTAATTTTTACTCTAATTATATATATATATATATATATACACACACACTTTAAAATTTCCCCCTTTTAACCACGTTCATATATATAATATATTTAAATAAGTGCTGTTAATTATAGCAATATTGTGCTATCACCACCATTCATTTCCAAAAGTTTACAAGCAATATAAATAAAAATTCTGTACTTAAAAATTAAGCACTAACTTCCCCATTCTCTACCCTCACCCAACCCCTGGTAACCTATATTATAGATTCTAACTCTATGTATTTGCTTATTCCAATTATTTCATATCAGTAAGATCATACAATATGTGTCCTTTTATATCTGGCTTATTTCACTCAGCATAATGTCTTTAAGGTTCATCCATTGTCTTCGCATGTATCAGGAATTCATTCTTTTTTATAGCTAAATAATAGTTGTATGTGTATAATACCATGTTTTATTTATGGACACTTGGGTTGCTTCCCTCTTTTGGCAATTGTGACTAATGTTACTAGGAACATTGGTGTGCAACTATCTATTGGAGTCCTTTCTTTCAATTCTTTTGGGTACATACCTAGTAGAGAGATTGCCAGGTGTAGCAGTTTGATATTGTTTATGAATTCCAAAAATAGATATTGGATTATGTCTGTGAACTGGTCTCTTCCTCTGGGCATATTAGATTGGACTGGATTCAGAGGGTTCACTTTTACTTGATTGAGTTGTGATTAGGACTTTGATTGGGGCACATCCTTTGGTGGGCGGGGACTCACAGAGAAAACCACATGGCAGAGTTGGAGTTTAATGCTGGAGCTCCAGGAAGTAAATACACAGAGAAGCAGATGCGTGAGGAAAAAGAGAAGGCTCCATTAGACATGGCAGAGGCCCCGGGAAGGGAGACGAGCCGTTTGCCTGACAGTTTACAGCTGGCCTTATGGAGAGAGCAGAGCAGCTGAGCCTGCAGAGAAATGAGTCCCTGGAGAGAGTCAAGACTTATCCCAGCCTATAGGTGATATTGGAAGAAGCTGGGACTACAGAGCCTTAAGAAGAAGAAGGAAGCCATCTTGCAGACATTGGCAGCCATCTTGCTCCAACACGTGATAACAGACTTTGGTGAGGGAAATAACTTACACTTTATGGCCTGGTAACTGTAAGCTTATACCCCAAATAAATACCCTTTATAAAAGCCAACAGATTTCTGGTGTTTTGCATCAGCACCCCTTTGGCTGATTAATATACCAGGTTATGTGATAACTCTATACTTAGCTTTCTGAGGAACTGACAAACTGTTTTCCACAGCGGCTGTACCATTTTCCATTCCTACCAGGAATAAATGAGTGTTCTTATTTCTCTATATGCTCTCCAACACTTGTAATTTTCCATTTTTTTAGTAGAAGCCATTCTAGTGGGTGTGAAGTAGTATCTCATTATGGTTTTGATTTGCATGTCCCTACTGACTAGTGATTTTGAGCATCTATCCTCTTTGAAGAAATATCTAGTCAAGTCTTTTACCCATTTTTTAATTGGTTGTTTGTCTTTTTATTGTTGAGTTGTAGGATTTCTTTATATATTCTGAATATTAAACCCTTATTGGATATGTGGTTTCCAAATATTTTCTCCCATCAGATAGGTTATCTTTTCACTTTCATGATAAAATTTTTAATTTTGGTGAGATCCTATTTATCTGTTGTTGTTTTTTGTTTGTTTGTTTGTTTTGGTTGTTTGTGCTTTGGGTGTAAAGTCTAAGAAATCATTGCCTAACACAACATCCTGAAGATGCTTCCCTACATTTTCTTCTAGGAGTTTTGTAGTCCTGATTCTTATATTTAGGTCTTTGATCCATTTCAAATTAAATTTTTCTATGTCTTGAGATAGTGGTCTTCCTCCATTCTTTTGCTTATGAATATCCAGTTCTCCCAACACCATTTGTTGAAGAGACTATTCTTTCCCAGTTGAGTGGACTTGACAGCCTTGTCAAAAATCAGTTGAGGGTCTATTTCTGAACTCTCAGTTGAGTTCCATTGGTCTATATATCTATCCTTATGCCAGTGCCATGATGTTTTGACCACTGTAGCTTTGTAATAAGCTTTAAAGTCAGGAAAAAGTTTAAGTCCTCCAACTTCTTTTTCAAGATGTTTTGGCTATTTGGGGCCCTTTACCTTTCTAAATAAGTTTGATATTTGGCCTTTCTATTTCTACAAATTAGGCTGTTGGAATTTTGATAGGGACTGCATTGAATCTGTAAATCATTTTAGGTAGAATAGACATCTTAATGATATTTAGTCTTCTAAGCCATGTACAGTATGTCCTTCCATTTTTGGGAGTCTTCTTTGATTCTTTTAGCAATGTTTTGTAGCTTTCTGTGTACAAGTCCTTTACATCCTTGGTTAAATTTATTCCTAGATATTTGATTCTTTCTGATGCTATTGTAAGTGGATTTTTAAAAATTTCCTCCTTAGATTGCTTATTACTAGTGTATAGAAACACTACTGATTTTTGCATGTTAATCTTGTACCCCACCACTTTGCTGGATTTGTTTATTAGCTCTAGTAGTATTGTTATAGATTTTTCAGGACTTTCTGAATATAGGATCATGTCATTTGCAAATAGTGAAAGTTTTACTCCTTCCTTTCCAATTTGGATGCCTTTTATTTCTTTTCCTTGCCTAACTGCTCTGGTTAGAATTTCCAATACAATGTTGAATAACAGTGGTGGCAGTGGGTTATCCTTTTCTTGTTCCAGATCTTAGAGGGAAAATTTCAGTCTTTCACCATTGAGTATGACATTATCTGTGGGATTTTCATTTTTGTCTTTTATTATGTTGAGGAAGTTTTCATCTATTCCCAGTTTTCTAAGTCTTTTTATCAAGAAAGGATGCTGGATTTTTTCAAATGCTTTTTCTGTGTCATTTGAGAAGATCATGTGGGTTTTTTCCCTTTCCTTCTGTTAGTTAATTACGTTAATTGATTTTCTTGTGTTGAACTACCCTTGCATACCTGGGATAAAACCCACTTGATCATGGTGTAAACTTCATTTAATGTGCTGTTGGATTCAATTTGCGAGTATTTTGTTTTGGATTTTTACACCTATATTCATAAGAGATATTGGTCTGTAATTTTTTTTCTTGTAATATCTTTATTTGGCTTTAGTATTAGGGTAACGTTGGCTTCATAGAATGAGTGTTTCCCCCTATTCAATTTTTTGGAAGAGTTTAAGTAGGATTGGTATTAATTCTTCTTGTAATGATTGGTAGAATTCACCTGTGAAGCCATCTGGTCCAGGGCTTTTCTTTGTTGGGAGAGAGATACATATATATATAGATATATGTATATATATATATGTGTGTGTGTGTGTGTGTGTGTGTATTTTTTAGGGAGGTACCAGGGATTAAACCCAGGTCCTTGCACATGGCAAGCAGGCACTCAACCACTGAGCTACATCTGCTCCCCTTTTGGGACATTTTTGATGACTGATTCAATCTTTTTATTTGTAATTGGTCTGTTGAGATCTTCTATTTCTTCTAGAGTCAGTGTAGGTTATTCTGTGTTTCTAGGAATGTGTCCATTTTATCTAGGTTGTCTAATTTGTTGGGATACAGTTATTTGTAATATCCCCTAATGATACTTTTTATTTCTGTGCAGTCAATAGTAATGTCTTCTCTCTCATTTCTGATTTTATTTATTTGTATGAAGACAAGAATTTTTTGTACACAGCTGGTGGGGGTCTATCAGAGAGCAATTTGGCAATACCTAGTAAAGTTGGTTATGTGTAATCCCTAAAACCCAGCAATTCCACATTGATACACATGCTTTATAGTTGAGAGTAGTGCTGTTCAAACTGTGGTGTGCAAACCCGTGAAGGTTTGTGAACTGTTTGTTTCCAGTCCGGAGTGAGAGAAGTATGCAAAGTGAGAATGTCTTTAGAAACTTTTATAGCAATTTGACATTTCCACAACATCCATGTGTGTAACTTCGTATTTTATAAACATATTGTTCCAAAACAGATTGGAAATAATAAAAATGGGTCTTTTATCATAGATAGTTTGAGAAACCCTGCCCTAGAGAAATCTCACACATATGCAAAGAGACCTGTAGAATTACATATAATGACTGAAAAAAAAAAAAGTTTTGGACACAACCTAAATATCCATAATTAGGAAAATGTATTACAATCACAGTGATATATCCACATCAAAGAATATTTATTCACCAATTAAAATTAATGAACTAGGTCTACATGTATATAGAGCTCAAATAATTTTTAATTAATTGGTAAGTTGCAAAATACCTACATTATGATGGTTATGTAAAATATAAAACACAAAATAATACTACTTTTGCATATAATGTAGATAGGAAAGATGCACTCCAATCCAGAAGAGAGGTAAACTCTGAGGAGGGGAGATGGGGAATGGGATTGTGGCGGGGGGGGGGGGGGAAATAAAGGCTTCCACTATATCTATAAAATTTTATTTCTTTTTTTAATTATGAGACAAATATGGCAAAATGTTTATATCTGTTGTACCTAGGCAGTAGGTACATGGATGTTAGTTTTTTTTCTATATTTTTCTGTATTTTAAAAATACTCCACCTATCAGTTCGTAAATGGATAAACAAAAGGTACTATATCTATGCAATGGAATAGTATTTGGCCATTAAAAGCAATTAAGTACTGATACATGCCACAACATGGGTGAACCATGAAAACATTATGGTAAGTGAAAGAATCTAGACACAAAGGCCACATATTATATAATCTGTTCATTTAAAACATCCAGAATAAACAAATCTATGAGGACAGAAAGTAGGTTAGTGCTTCCTTAGGTCTGGGGACCGGGACATGGATGATGAGATAATGGAGTAATAGCTAAAGGGTATGGAGTTTCTTTTTGAGGTGATGGAAATATTTTAAAATTGGCTGTAGTGACAGTTGCACAGTTCTCTGAATATACTCTGTGAATTGAACAATTTAAATGAGTGAATTTTATGGTGTGTGATTTATATCTCAAAAAAACTGTTATTTAAAAAAACTAAAAAATAAGGGCTTTGCTTTGAGAAAAGGTCATATTTATATGTATTTGGCCTAAAACGAGTCAGTCAATGTTCGCCGTGCTATAAAATCACCATCAGCACACCCAGGTATTTCTCAACCATGGTTCTAAAGGAGGATTTACGATGCCTGGTTCTGCCATGGTTTGTGATGAGGTCACTGATGATAGACTCAAATAGGGAGAGAGATCAGGAGGGCTGGAGGGGCCAGTGATGAAAAGCATGGACTTTGGGGTCAAGAGCCCTGGGCTGGGGAGTGGATATGGCTCAAGTGGTTGAGTACCTGCTTCCCACATGGGAGGTTCTGGGTTTGGTTTCTGGTGCCTCCTGAAAAACAAAAACAAACAACAAGCAAACAAAGAAAATAACCAACTCAAAGGAGCTGATTGGGTCAGTGGTTGAATGCCAGCTTCCCACATATGAGGTCCAGGGGCCAATCTCTGGTCCCAGTACCTTAAAAAAAAAAAAAAGAGTCCTAGGCTGAAGTTCTGGCTCCATGACTGCTGATCATGGGCTAGTTCTCTCAGACCACCCCATGAGATTCAATTGTTAAATTTTCAGGAATTTTTGCAAGCTGGTTATTAAATACAACTTCTTAAAAATTAAATTTTATAAACTTGCAATTAACTAGATTATATTTGAAACAAAGGAAATACTCAAAGGTAAAAAAAAAAAAAAAAAAAAAAATCTAAAGTAAAATCAGCCTCAGAATATGGTTTTTTTCTGATCTTGAAAGCAAGTTGTACATCCCAGAATATCTGTGGCATCTGTGTTACCTGTGGTATCCAGGGACACATTTGTCTTCCCAGTTACTTAAAACCAGTTGTCAGTGAAGCATCTGCTGTGTCCTACGGGCAGGTTCTAAGCCTCGGGGCTGAAGAGAATGCATTGGTTCAGAGTCCTGGAGTAGGTGTTGAGATGTCCAAGTTCTTGTCCTAGCTTTGACGCTTATTTGTGGCCGTGATACTCCCCAAACCTTCATGGTCTGATCTCTAAAATTAGTGGGGTGACTTCTAATTTCACCCTGAGACTCTTTTTTAGCATTGAAATTTTATAATTGAAATGTTAAATAGACTAGTAACTTGATGCTTATTTTAAAAATAATTGTAGAGGGCTAAAGAAATGTGTGAAATGAACATAAATGGAAAAATAAGACTAAAATTATGTGTAGTGGAGTCAGAGCTGGGTTTAATGCCTGCCACGATAAGCCTCAGTTTCCTGAAGCACTCTTGTTTTCTATTTCCTAAGATGAGAATTGTAATAAATAGTACATACCTCAACTTGGGAAGATTTGATGAGGTAGCAATATTATTGATGTCATTACAAATCTTCATTTCACTATTACTTCACTGTCATGCCTGGAAAGATACTAGAATAAATTCTCAAACAGCTAAATGCAGCCATCTTTCCAAAGTTGGGACAAGTATAACATGCCAATCCTTCTCTGAAGAAACAATAAACTGAGTAGATATTTCTAGACTAGATGATGCTACAGTATTTTATAACCGTGCATTTAAAGTGATTTAGCTATAGTCCTGTCTCAAAACAGGACACTAACTACATGATGAATCATAGATTGCTTCCAACTCTTGGATTCCCTTTTGTGCGGGCCATGGTTGAATGGCTTCACTTGTTTACACAGAATAAACTTGACACTGCAAAAGTAAGAATGCTCTTGATTTTTAATTTGTACTTTGTAAATTGCACCCTTGCCATTCATTTGTACAGGAAGCACAAAAGCAGAAACATATGACAATGGGTAAGAGGGATATCCATTCAAAACTTTGCATTTTTTAATCTTAAAGCCAGGCTGTGATTTGCCATGGAACAGAAGCATTGGACAGCATTTTCTGTCTTGTGTAGTAATAAAGGGCATAGTTAATGTGGCTGAGCCTCTAGTTCTGCTGACACAGTGTGTGCAGCTAAATCTCAGTTTTGAAGGCTTGGGTTTAATAGAGCTGTACGGTACCACAGAGGCCTGGTGAGTGACGTGTCTGCAGCTTATCAGCAGAGGCCCTGGTCCTACTACTGGTGCTCCCGGAGATGTTTATCACCCAGGCTTCTGAGAATAGGAGTTTGACCCATAGCAAAAACTTCAGAAATAATGTCAACATACCCAAGACTGAAGCCAGCAAGGAATTTTCTGAGATAAGATTACAACCTTGTCCTCAAAGGGATGCCAACCAAGTCAGTCAATCTCCAAATACTTCCCTGAGTAGAGCAACCCTGTAGGTTAGCCTTCATACCAGGGAGCTCAATTTTTGTGCTTTCGGATGCAAATATTCTGCTGTTGTTTCCCAAAGTATGCACAAAATTCCAGCAACATCTGAAAAAGTCCCCACAGGCCCATTGGCCTGAGCCTGGTGCCCAGGATATCAGCCAGTTATAAAGGCTGGAGACAGCTCTGAATCAGCAAAGGTGTTCACCGTATTTCAGATTTTGTTACTTCCCTATTGGCTACCTCTCAGCCAAGGGCCTCTAGCCGAGGGCAGTGTCATCATAGGAAAAGGTGACTCAGTCTTTGAACTAGTAAGTGTAATAATTTGTTTAAATATCTGGTCATGAGTTGGGTTAAATATCAGTATGTGAACTAAGCCTCGCACTGTCAGGAGAAGAGGTAAAGCTGATCATATATTTTCCCAACACCATTTTTGTGAGAAGAGGAAAGACACATAAAGACAACTCACCTTTGATTTGTCATCCAGACGCTGAAGTATATCACTTCTTGCTTTGAAATGTACTCCCTGGGCCACAGCCCTAGTGTGGCCTTTGGATTCTAATCCCTTTTCTCCCAGGCCATGCTTTATATTAACTTTACAAACCATTTTTTTTATCATGTCATTTCCCAGTAGAGTCTCCCAATAAAGTTTGTACTCCTCTATTATTAAACATCCTCACTAATCTTTCTATCCAGTGTCTCCTTCTCCATTCATCTTTATTTCATCCAAAAGGATCTGCTTATTTTTCAGTTTTCCTGCCTCTGTGCTTTGTTCCTGCTGTTTCCCCCTTTTGGAATTCCTTTGCCCCTTCTCTTCTATTAGACACGTCTCTTCCATTAAACCTTTCCGCCCAATCCCGCCTACCCTGACCCTTCTCTGAACTCTGTTCACTTTACTGTCTAGAGTCCATACCAGCCCTTTGGCAATTAATCATGTACTGCCATATGACTTTATCTTGTGTGCTCTCTCTTGCTCTTGCACTCTCTCTCTCTTTCTGTCCCTCTCTCTCTCTTTCCTTTGCTCTGTGTATGTGTGTGGAGCTACATGGAGGTCTATGAAAATAAACTCTATGTCTTATCTTTAAAATGTACTACCAAATAGGTGCTCTGTGACATTTTTATTGGTTGGTAATTCTTACTTAAGATCTCGATTTGCCTGCCAATGCCCTGTGTTGCTGCGCAACTTTTGGAAGGTCTTGAAACCCTGGCTTTCTCAGCACTGATAGAACCAAGAACAACATCTCTGAGCAGCAGGACCTAGGAAGAGAGCCAACGTGGGTTAAAGGGCTTTCTTTTGAATAACTCAAAGCTCTGCTATAAAGCCAGTGTGCATGGACCCTAATGCTGGTCTTTGAGTGTTAAGGCTATTTGGATGTAAAGGATTTGGGGAAATCCAATGAAATTTGCCAGATTGTGGTTTTCCTGCACTCCCACATCCCACCGTGTGCCTCTTCTAGCCCCTCTGCTCCACTCCAGCAGGACTTGCCTGGATTTGCCACTCCTCCGGTCTCATCCATAGCCCACACTCAGACTGGACCTGGAGAATGGAGCATGGCATTGACATTGAGGGCCCAGTACCTGGGAGCTGATCAGTATCCATGGGAAGTAACGTTTAGTGCTAAAGTCTGTCTGACTGGGGTTCAAATCTTACCTCTGCCTCTGTGAACTATGTGTCCTGGGGGAAGATGACTAGTTTCTCCAACTCTGATTTCTTCTTCTGATAAATGATAACAATAGAACCTACCTCAGGGGTTGTAGTGAGAATGAAATAAGATAGTCCAGGTAATGTGCTTAGGATATCGTAAGTACATAGTAATGTTGAAAATATTCAGTAAATAGCATATAATTTTTAAATGACTGTAGTTTCTTCTATCTTAAACAAACAAACAAAAAAAAAAAAACTCTCCTGATAATCCATTACTATCACTTTAAAGCAAAACTCAAAAATTTCTATGCTCTTTTTCCTTTCTCCCATTCTGTTGTGCTCTCTCCATCAGGCTTCCACCTCCACCATTCCACCACAGCTGCTTTTGTCAAGGTCACCAATGATTTCTATCTTGCTAAATCTAAGAGTTCATTCTTAGGCCTCAGCTCTCTTGACCTACCAAGGAGTATTTGACACAGCTGATTGCTCCTTCCTCCCCAACACATTTTCTATGAGTGACCTCCAGGACACCCCATTCTCCTGGTTTTCCTTCTGCCTCACTGGCTGCTTCCTTGTCCTCTGGTCTCCCTGCTTCTGGGCTCAGTCCTTGAATCTCTTCTTTGTCCACATCCTTGCCCCTTGATATTTTCACCCCACTTCTTGGCTTTCAATACCACTTCTACACTATCTTCAGCTCTCCAACTCTATCCCCTAAACTCCAGATTTAATAACAAACTGCTATTCGGTATCTCCACTTCATTAGCTAATGGGCATCTCCAACACATCTAAAGCTGAACTCCTATTTTCCTTTCCCCAGACCTGTTTCTCCCACAGTCTTCCCCATCTCAACCCCAGCCTAATGTTCAGGCCAAAAACCTTGCAGTCATCTGTGACTCCTCTTTCTTTTCATACCCCACATGCAGTCTGTCAGCAAGTCCTGTTTGTCCTACCTGAAAAATATCTGGAGTCTTCTTACAACCACTGCTCTGTCCCAGTCCAAGCCAGTGACATCCCTTGCCTGGCTTACTTCAGTAGCCTTCTAAACAATCTCCCTATTTCCACCTGGCCCTCAGTACAGAAGACAGAATGACCTTGTTAAAATGTAACTCAGATTGTATCACTCTGGCTCAGAATCCCCCAGTGGGTTTGACTCCAGGTAAAAGCCAAATTTGTAACACTGGCCCACCAGGCTTTTGGGACTCAGCCCCTGCTCCTTCTCACACCTCATCTCTTGCTACTCTTTCCCTCACTCCACTGGAGTCACTACAGACACATTCCCACCTCGGGGCTTTTGTATTTGCTCTTCTTTGCTGGCTTGGAATGCCCTTTGCCAGGGGACCATGTGACCTGCCCCCTCACCACCATTAGGTCTTTGCTCAAATGTCAACTCATAAGGCCTCCCCTGACCGTTTTTTATTTGCCACCCCTTCTTCCACCCCAGCATTCCCTACACCCTTTCCCTGCTTTATTTTTCAATATAGCACACCGTCATACTTTATATTTTATTTACTTTGTTGTTGTTATAGTTTGTCGTATGTGTTTCTCACCAGAAATTCCATGAAGTCAGGAGTCATTGTCCTCTGTCCACTCCTGTATCTGCAGCACCTGGAACAGTGCCTAGCACATAAAAATTGAGTGAATGGTGACTGTTACTGCTGTTTTAGGAAGGGTATCCCTGACTGGGTCCATGGCTGGACTTTACATTCTGCTTTGTTTCCTGAGGAGGGATCTGTCTTACTCCCAGGTCGGTAGCCTATCTTACCTGCCTCTGACATGGCTATGTCTATCTGTCCTTTTTCCTCAGATGCGTACTCTCATTCTTCAAGTGAAAACGGAGGCAAGTCTGAGTCAGTGGCCAACCTGCAAGCTCAGCCCTCCCTGAACTCCATCCACAGTTCCCCTGGTCCCAAGCGTTCCACGAATACCCTTAAGAAGTGGCTGACGAGTCCTGTGCGCCGGCTCAACAGCGGGAAAGCAGATGGAAACATCAAAAAGCAAAAGAAAGTACGCGATGGTCGGAAGAGCTTTGACCTGGGATCTCCCAAACCTGGGGACGAGACGACCCCTCAAGGAGACAGTGCTGATGAGGTATATTTACCTGGGGCCCCGAGCCATCTATCAGGAAGGACTTCCCATAGCCATCCTTCCTGTAGCCTTGTGAAGTGGCCTTTCACGGGTTTTGAAAACCATCCAGTCTCTAGTCTCCAGTGTCTTCTTGAGCCCAAGTCATTTGAGCTGTTCTTAATCTCAAGACTTTGGCCAGTTTGATTTGTGACCAATTCAAAGACTGACTAACACATTCACTATCCAGCAGACAGAAATCATTTTGCCAGATTTGGAGATAGGGTCCTCAGGCTGAGGGGAATCAGTTGGTCACTTTGTTCCCTGTCTCTACTTAAAACAATATCAAAACTGCTAGACTGATTTAGAATAGGAATAAGAGAAGATACCATTTCACTTGGAATATTGAAGACCATGCTGGGATATGGTGGCTGTTTTCAAATATATTGAGTGCTGCTACATATATAGGGAGTAGCAATTCCATATTGTTCTAGAGGTAAAATTATGATTAACAGATAAAGGTTAAAAAAGGCAAGGTTTCTGCTCAAATAGGAACTTTAGTGGTAGGTTATCCAGTGATGAAGCAGGCCTTCCTGAAAGCTAGTGGACACCCACACTTTGATTTAGGAGACCATATGGCTTCAAGTAACAGATTCCCATGTTGCTGATAGGTTACACTGGATGACCTCCAAAGCTCCTTCCAACACTGAGATTCTATGATCAAAATAAGTGGACTTGTTTTGGTTGGGGGAATGAGATAGCTGTTTTATCTAGCATACTAACCTACTGTAATCAGTGATGTGGCTAAGAAATTCTTCCTAATGTGTAACCAGATTCCTCCTTGTTGTAATTTTATGCTATCTGCCCTTTTTCCCTCTGAGATGGCAGGGAGCCTGTTGATATTCATATTGTGTTGTTAATATCCCTTTAGAAACTTAAAAGTTGGGCTCTCTCTGACCATGCTTTCAGATTTCCTGTTCCTGCCTAAACAATAAGATATTTGTTGTGTTCATGTGTATGCATTTTCCCCCATTTAGTTCTCACTATTCTTTGAAATCAGGTGTGTCCATTTTAGAAATGGAGAAACCCAAGCTGAAAAGGTAGGGTGTGTTGAGAGAGAGAAGGGCATATGTATTGTTTTTTGTTTTTTTTTTTTAATTCTAAGTCCCAAACCATTATCAGCTTTACCTATATGAAACAGTAACTAATGCTGCTCTTTTGTTCTAGAAGAGCAAGAAAGGTTGGGGTGAAGATGAGCCAGATGAAGAGTCACACACACCCCTCCCTCCGCCTATGAAGATCTTTGACAATGACCCTACACAGGATGACATGGTAGGATTTCTTTGCTTTCTCACTTTCAAGAGCAAAGTGTAATGCACGTGATTACATTTTTGCATATGTGGTCGTTGTGGTAATACTCTCCCCCCATGTGAATCCGTGGTAATATAGATTCTGTCTGTATTTGGGAGTGGATGTGGTGTCCCCTTCCCCAGTCCTGGAGGCCTGACCTCATTCTGGGCAGGGTAGGTGTGTATGTAGAATTCTCAGAGCGGGACTCTCCCTGGCATCTTGTCCTATTGATAGAAGGTAACGGCTCTGTCTTTGAAAACAGGAGATCCCAAAAGGAGCTAGCTGTTTCAGAAAGGAATCAGAGGTGGTTCCAGATTGTGATCATTTTGTTGGATTTAACTGTGCAACCTATATTTTCGTTAATTGTTTTCTTCATACTCAACTCTAAATCCAAAATAATGGAGCTGCCATCTAAGCACAGTGCTGTTGTAATTCTGCACTCACAGCACGAAGCAAAAGTCCTTTGGGGACAAGGGTGGATGGGGATGATGCTAAGGGGAGGTTGCTCTCAGGGAGCAATGTCTTATGTTGCCCGAGTTCTTTCTTGTGCAAGATGTCCTGACTCAGGAGCAGTGTGGAGGCTCGCTGGTGCCTGAAATGTTGCTCTCCACCTCTGTGCACAAGGTGATCATTCCAACTGTTTCAGAGCCAGACGCTCAGGTTGGATGTGCTCTCAGGTACTGAGACAAGGCTTGGGGCTTACTTAATTTGTTTTCCATCACTTGCTTTCCTTACAAGGCAGACTTTCATGTCATCGTGTTTTTCTTGCCTTGTCTTAGTGTTGCTGATCCTATTGGACTCTGGACGTTGATGTGGTGTTTCAGTGTTTGTGTTTTCCGTTTGCTTTTTTTGAGTCTCATTTTGTTGTGGTATCGGTGGCAGTTGCTTGCTTAGCTCGTCCTCTGGGGTCCTCTTGTATTCTGTCGTGCTCTGCCTGGCAGTGGGCAGCATCCTTTGAAGCAGGGGTCCCAGCATGTGTAGGTACAGGGCAAGCTTTTATAGCACTGCTGTAGCAGTTTGGCATTATTTATGAATTCCAAAAATAGATATTGAATTATGTTTGTAAACTGGTCTGTTCCTCTGGGTGTCATTAAATTATGATTAGGGTTTTGATTGAACTATGTCACTAGGGTGTTGAGTCCCTGCCCCTTGTGGGTGGGGACTCACAGATAAAAGACATGGCAAAGGACAGAGTTGAAGTTTTGATGCTGAGTTTTTGAGCCAGAGCCCTGGAAAGTAAACACACAGAGGAGTTTGGACATGAGGAAGGAGAGAAGGCCCCAGGGAAAAAGACAAGCTGTTCACCTGATAGTCTACATCTGGTCTTGTGGCGAGAACAAGCAGCTGAGCCTGGAGAGAATGGACAACTGCCCCCCTGCCCTTCGCGAGAGAGACAAAGCCTAGAGAGCCTGACCATGGAGCCTTAAGAGGAAGAAGAAGGCTGAATGTCGGCAGCCGTCTTGCTCCAATGGTGAAGGAAGTAACTCATGCTTTACGGCCTGGTAACTGTAAGCTTCTACCCCAAATAAATACCCTTTATAAAAGCCAACAGATTTCTGGTATTTTGCATCAGGACCCTTTTGGCTGACTAATACAACTGCCTAGGACACAATTCAAAAAAGTACTGTTTGCAGATGCTTCTTTTCTGGTGACATTCCAATTCTTGTTTTAATTCTTGCTGCTTTGCTTTTGGGTTGTTCATCTCGAGAACATGAATTGACGTCTTCCTCTGTACTAGTCTAGAAGATCAGATTCTAGAGGCAGGACAGTGACTAAGAGGTCCCTGTCCCTCCATGTGCTCCACACAAGAGGCTCACAACTGAGGCTCCTCCAAAGGTGACCCTGGTCTCCAGGGTCTGGAGACTCTGGACTGTTGGGAAGAAATGTAGGAGTCCTGACATTCTGCCCATTCTGGGTTCCCAGAGGCGGAAATGCCTCGGCTTCACCTTGAGATAGGAGGGAGAATCAGCCTGCTTCTGTTCCCAGAGGCCGGGCCTTGTAAAATGTTCCATAAACAGCGATAGCGTGTGTGGGGAGTGGGGCCACGTGCCACATTATCTGCCATCCCAGACAGCCCCCCTTCAGGTGCCAGCTTGTGTAAGAAAAGTAAAGGTCATGAACCCTCCCCCTCTAATTCCCTCAAACCCAGCTTGTTTGGGGGAAAAGGATGTTATGTTGTTCCTGGATAATTTTTAACTGAGAATGAGGACTTACCCCCAGACATCTGTGTAACCCTTTCTTAGCCAGGAATAGGGCAGATGGCAACAATCCCTTTTTAGACCCATGACCTCTATTCGGTCCGTGCTTGGTTGATTTCTACACATATATTTTTCTGGAGAAAGAAAGTTGAGAGGACTATTTGGAAACAGGGTAAACCTTATAATTTCAAAGTAAATAGACTTAGAGTCATTAAAAACAATTTTTACAACAATGTAAATTTTTAAAGTGTGCCCATTGTAACTGTTTGTGTGAACATTTTAATTCTGTGTTTTCTTCTAATCTTTGTTCACCTTTATGTTTTACTTTTATAATTATATGCATAGGATGTGTTTGTTTTATTTACTATCACTTCTCAGAATGTTCACCTGCATAACTATAATGGTTGGGGAATATTTCTCTTATTTGATATATCATAATTTGCTTGACTAGCCCCTGTTTTGGGACATCCTCGGTTGTTTACCAATTTTTGCCTACTCTAGATAATACTGCTACACTTTGTAAATGTAGCATTTGTTCTTTGGACTTCTGTCCTAAGAATAAATTCCCAGAAGAAGGATAACTAGATTAAAAAAAGATAATAACTTGGATTTCCCAGCAGGCTTAAGCTCTTTTCCTGCACTTCCCGGGAGAGGAAAAAGAGTATCATTATATCTTTCTGAATTACATTTATTTGATGTTTATTTCTATTATTTAATTTTTTTTTTTTTTTTTTTTTTGCATCTCAGAAGAAAATAGCTAAGTAATCTTAGATTAGACAATAAGAACCGTCTTTTTGAAACTCTTCCCCCTAATCTATAGGACAAACTTGAAGCTAGAGCAACGCCAGGACATTCAGCTTTCTACTCCTACAGTCTTTCTTGTAAAAGACTGAAGGAGCATGTGTCCTGGCTCCTTGGAAAACCCTCTGCTCTGATGTGCCCGGGGTAAAGTGCACTCAATGTTAACCATTTCTTCCCCAATTTCTTCTCAGGTAGGTGAAGGAAGAAAAAAAATACCGCAGTCCATCTGGGCAGCTACATTGATAAGTCCTTGTCACTGGTGCCAGAGAGAAGGGGCACTGGCAGGCCCTTCACTTGAACTTGCCTTTGCTGTGAACAGGAGAGTCCCAGGAGAGCTCCCAGTCACTCCACTGAGACACACAACTGCTCTTTGTTACTTCCTGAGTTCCAGTCTGGGAGCCTTACTAGAAGCAGCTGTGTTTTGAGGAGGGGATGTGCGAGAGAGGGGGGAGGGGTGGCAGTGTGTCTGGCTTGCTGGTCTGTAAGTACCCGGCACCAAGCACTTTTGCTTAGCACACAGTGAAGAGCTATAGCTAAGGCTATAGTAAAACAGTGACTATTTCTCTCCTTTGGACACACTTGAGGCTAGGTTTATTGACTCCTTCCAGTCACTGGAATAGCAATGGGCAGCCCTATAGTGTCCAAAGTTCTGTCTCAGGACAGTCACCCCTGGTTGCTGGCAGTGGGTGTAGCCCTTACCTATTGGCCACCCAGGACCTCAGTGACCCCTCCCCTCAGTTCCTTCAGAAGCCTGCCTAAGGAGACCCTAGTCCCATCAATGCTTTGCAGCTGGCCAGAATTCCTGCAACAGATCAGGCAGGGATATCTCACACACACACAACTCTCCATCTCCCTCTGTCATCTCTTCTCTCTAAACACATAGTTTTTCTTCCCTTGCCTGCCTTGAGCTTTGGACTTTCTGTTTTGCTTCTTAATTGCTATTCCTCCTTCCTTGCTAATCTGCTTTTCCTTTGCTGCCCAATGTCTTGCAGTCTTCCTCTTTGCTAGCAGCTCGGCAGGCCTCCACTGAAGTACCTACTGCTGCAGACCTTGTCAGTGCAATAGAAAAGTTGGTCAAAAGCAAGCTGGTAAGTGGGGGTCCTGGAGGCAGTTTTGTGTGTGTCTCACCTCCATGTGGCCCCCAGGGCCTTGCAACTCTCATGGTCTCCTTTCCACTAAACTTATTCTTCCTGTTTCCAGTGAATGATGGTTTCTAAAAAGCTGCACCCCAAAGTCCTCTTTGGCTTTGTTTGGGAGTGGGCAGGGGAGAACTAACGGACCCTTTTAGGGTTGTGAGATTGATTAAAGGTGAAAGTATCCTTGACAAAATGGCACTCACTAAAAGCCTGGTCCTCTAGCCTACAGGGAAGTAGCTTTTGGACCATGAGTTAGGTGTGTCTGGTTGGCCCTGAAGCTGGTTCACTGAGCTGCTGAGTCACAGAACATAGACTGGATCCTTGAAAGCATGGTTTACTCAGGGACCTCAGATGGCTTTCTAGTTTGCAAAGTCTTGCAAAAGTAGACTGCTGATTATAAAGAGGAAAAGGACACATTACAAAATTACGTGGATACCTCACCACAAGAAATTAAGGGAGCCAGCGTATATCCTTATCAATGGGGAAAAGCTGAACAGAAGCCACTGAAAACTGGTCTAGCTTGTGACCATCTCACAGATCAGTAAGACCCTTAGAGGGAAGGGCTGTTAGTCTGAGTAGTTTCAAGATTTCTGGGAAATACTGGTGAAAGAGTTCTTTTTTGGATAGCTCATTTGGATAGAACTATTTCTCTACTCCTGTGTTTTTAGATGTAAGTGTAATAATTAATACTATGTGTATTAATTTCCTAGCTGCTAACACAAATACTATACAATGGGTTGGCTTAAACAATGGGAATTTATTGGCTCACTGTTTTGATGAAAGGAGAAGTCCAAAATCAAAGTGTCAACAAGGCCATGCTTTCCCCCAAAGATTGTGGCATTCTTGGGCTAGCTGCCAGCAACCCTTTTGTCCTTGGCTTTTTCATCACATGATGGAGGTGTCTTCTACTCTGTCTTCCGAGTTCCGTTGGCTTCCGGCTTCTGGCTGATCCCCATGGCTATGCTTTCTGTGCCCAATTTCGTTTGCTTATAAGGACTTCAGCCTGCTTGTGTTCCCAGAATAAGGGCCCACCCTCATTCTGCCCGGGCACCCCTTAACTAATAACATCTTCAAAGATCCTATTTATAAATGGGTTCATACCCACAGGGTCAGGGATTGAGATCTAAACATGCATTTTGTGGGAGACATGATTCAGACCCCAACACTGTGTGATGACTATCTGAAGCATCTTTCTTTCCTTTTCTCTCATCCATGCCACTCTTTTGATTTTTTTTCTGCAGATCTCATTAGGATAAATGTCTATGCTTCTGCCAGACCTCTGATCGGCAGTCCTGTTAATCAGTGCCATTTCAACCCTTCCCCACTTGGCCCACAGATTAGACGAAAATAATGGATACTCCCTATGGAAAGCTATCCTGATAATAATTTTGATTATGTAACTATTTTTTCTGATATCCAGCTTATAGTATACAAATGAGATTTAACACATATGACTTTTTCTCTTCCTTCTAGTTTTTGTTCCTAATGAAAAAAATTAGCTGGTGTTTTAGTAATTAGTGCCCATTTTCTTGCCATCTCTCCCTGTCCTACTGTGGCAGTTGAGTGTTCTTGTGGGCACTCCGTTGACTTTTCAAAGTTACTGACCTCTCCTCACTTGTTCTCCCTTCTTGTACACTCTGACCCATGCACCCTCTTTCTCCAAATGCCATCCTTAATTTTTTTTCATAAAATCATCCTTTTGCATTTTCTCTTTCACCACCTGGGCCTGGGACCTGACCTCCTGCCTGGACTACTGAAGTAACTGTTGCTTGTTTTTTTTTTTTTCCTTCCACTTCCATCTGCCCTCCTGAACCTCACTCTTCTGATCATAATTCCACAAGCACTGCTTTTCTTGCCTCACTCCTTAGTAGAGAAGATACACTGCCTTGCTATTGCCTCTGTGAGCAATAACCTCCAATTTGTGGGATGCCTTCAAGTACACAAGACAGATTTTTGGGCTGCTGGAAGAAAATATTAGAATCTCTTTATCTCATCATTTAAGATGGTTTTATATGTATTTTATTGCTGAAGTAATGACAACACAGTAGTACAAGTATATAATTTGTAAACAAGTTACATGTTTTAAGGATGCATGACCAAAATTGTGTTTATTGATAGAGGTATATAATCAAAGTTTACAAATCACTAGCCTATACATAAAGCCCACACTTACCCAGATTTCTAATATTTTATAACCCATTCTCCAACCTACTTGTCCAACATCCACTTATTCTGGTTGATGAACTCTACTCCAACCAAACTGTTTTCCTTACTATCCTAAATCACACATTTGGCTTTCCTCACTCTACATTTTTGTTCACACTATCCCATTTGTCTGGAATATTCTCCCTCTGGTTTTTGCTTATCTAAACCATAATGGTCCTTCAAGATCCGTCTCAAATCTCATCTCTTCACAAGGGCTTCCCTGATCAGCTCGGGCCAGATTTCCTCTGAAATCTCACAGCACTTACTGTGTAAGCCACATGCCACTGGGCACTGCTCTCAGATGGCCCTGTCATGTTATTTGTTAAAATAAGTTAATGTTTAACCTTTCATTTGCAGCTTATCACCCCAGCAGATGATATTTAATGCCATTTAGGACATTATTTTCTCTTCCCCCATTAGTATGCAGGAGTCTTTTACACTTCACAGGTTCTAAACATTTCCAAAATTCTATATTTGTTTATACTTTGAATTAATTTTTTCTTACTACTAATGCTTACCTTTGCACTGTTGGGTGTCTCTGTGGGCCTCTAGTTCGGGTGATCAGTGGACCTGGTGTTAAACATATGAGCTCAGATATTGAGAAGCCCACTAAGAGCAAATTTTCCAGAGAAGAGGGAATATGGTTGTAGTAGGTTGATGCTACTACAACCTACTAAGGTTTGAGAATACTGAGTTGCATTTTAACCTCAGAGACCTGTATTCCTCTTCCTCATTAGCTCTTTAGCTTAGCCGAGGATAAGATCTAGAGCCCATAAAAGTTAGAGTTCTTGGGGAGCAGATGTAGCTCAGTGGTTGAGCACCTGCTTCCCATGTATGAGGTCCTGGATTCAATCCCCGGTATCTCCTTGAAAAAAAAAAAAATTATGGCCTTCTTATTTGACTCTAACAGTGTGACAGCAGCCAAAAAATCTAGTGTGATCATAGAGTGGGCTAATGAAAGCATTGTACGTCAGGGGGAATATTGGTTCCATTGTATTCAAAACTATTCTGACAACACCCGTCATGAGTAGTGTGTGAGTAATGTATCGATTGGGTTCTGAACACAGCGTTCTAAAATGTTCTTGAACCAACCAGAAGAGGCCTAAAGGAGGCAAGTTCCATGTGGTCTGTGACATTTGAAGGGAAGTTGAAGAAACTAAGATTAAGTATGGGGAAAAGTTAGGAGAGAAAAGACACATGTGAGAACTATTTTCCAAATATTGAAGTACTGCTATGGGAAAGAAGGGTTGGTCTGATTCTTTGTTGCTCCAGAGAACATAACCTAGACCTATGGGTAGAATTTATTTTGGTTCAGCTTAAGGAAGAACTAATAAAGTCCTTTCTAATTTATAGAGTCTGATTCCATTTTACAGAAGCATCTGTTATACTTGAACTCTTGTCTAGGGCTCAGATTCTTTCTCCTTTCTTTATTGGTTGTTCAAGAGATGGTACCAAATTCTGCACTTAGAACTCTTTTGCCTCCTGCACCCCCTGAAAGCCGTGGGGCCCCCCGTGTCCAAAGCTGGCCTTGGTGTTTGATACTTACATGGTGATCATTGCACCCAGGCTTCCGCCTCGGTGACTCAGCATCTCTGCTGTTCAAGAGCTGCAGTTAGAGAGCAAAGGCTAGTGTCCTTAGGCTCCCCTGCAATGCAGATATGCTCCTGAAGACCCCTCGGAATCTCCTTTCCCTCAGGACATTAATTAATCCTTCTGAGTTCTCACCTGCAGGCTTTAATGCTTTTGTTCAACAGGAGTGCATCTTCCCCCACTCTCCCCTGCCTCCCCCCACCCACCCCCAAAAATAAAGCCAGCATTCTTTTTCTAGTTTGTGCATTAAGATATTGTCTTTAACTCTTAGTCAGGAATGAGGACTTCCCCTGCCTTTCCTGTGTGCTTTTAACAGACTGGTGGTGGTGAGAAATGTGTAAGGAATGGAATGACCTGAGTTGTAGCCTTGCCCCTGTGCTTACTGTGTAGCCCTGGGGAAGTTACTTCATCTACTCGGGCCTCTCTTTTTCTAAATTATCAACAATGATGATTCTGTCCACTGGAATCTAATCTCAAGAGTGTTATGATGATAATTGAATAGGTGTGAACATGCTTTGTAAACTGATAAGCTAGTATCCTACAAATGTTAGCTCTATCCATCTCATCTGTGTTGTGAAGGCCAAGGACCCTGTCATCCTTTATCTTCTATAACTTAATGTGGTGCTGGGCACCTGGGTACATAGTATTTGTCAGCCAATAGATTGGTGGTTGGGAGAATGTTGCAGGGTAATAGTTTAAGGGTCTGTATGATTTGGTTTTATTCCTCAAGTTTCAGGAGCAAGATCTTCCCAGCCATGTGAAAATCTAGTGTGCAGTCCTGGAACCCCAGGATTCCACCACCTTCCTGTCTTGAAAGATTGAGCTTCTGGAAAGAAAGTCCCCTCTCTGGGCTCTTGTCCTCGGGCAGCACACCAAAATAGTTCATTGGGCTCATGATGGCGCCAGTGGACCCTTGGCTAAAATCCTCTGCCTTTAGGGGATTATTACAGCCAGAACTGAGCTCTTGTTCAGTCTATCTGATAGCCTGGCATCCTGGGAATGTGCCTTACCTGCTTTAGCAAGACCCAGCCTTCTGGTTCTTCCGCTTGATAGCGTTCACCTCCCTAGACCAGCCTTGTGGACCACAGAAGAACATGGCTAGGGCCAGGTTACATGTGTATGTGCACTTTGCTCTCCTTTAAATGAATTGGCCTGTTTAATCAATGGCAAGGCAAAGTTGGTAGAAGTTGGCTGTCTAGATGGGAGAAAATAATGTCCCATCATGGTCTGTGTGGAGGTGTGTTTTTGGGAACTGGATTCCTCTGGCATCCCTCTGTGGAAACAATTCCTGAGAGCTCTTGTCAGAATAGAAATGTTTTAGATTTCTACCAAAACAAATTATTACTCCAAAGTGACAAACCTGAAATGTCATTTGCCTAGATAATCCAGACTTCGTGTTTTGCACTATATAGTTGTCTTCTCCATGCCCACACACAGTTTGCCTGGGAATGACTTAGATAGAATGCTTTTTGTCCAGAGAAATCAGGGTGGCAGCTAAGAGGTGACTGGTTGGTGTCATGGGTAGCTCTGGATCAGCAGACTTGCCCATTATCTCATCAGATGATATTTGACTTCTCCCCAAGAGTATGATAGTATTGTCAATAAATACTTGGAATCCTACTGTGTGCCAGGCTCTGAAATCAAGCACAGAAACCTCCTTAATGGATGGTGCTTACAGTCCAGGGTTAGTCATGGACTGTTGGAACCATTTCTTCCTGGATTTCAGTCTGACATCTCTATGTGACTGCCAGAGGGAGATTCTTTCTTCTCCTTTTTAAAACCTTTTAACAATTCTTTACTGATTATTAAAAGCAATTTATATACATTCAAGAAAAATTGGAAAAATGACAAGAATATAAATACAAATCATATCACTCATATCATCTAGACATAGTCATTGTTGAAATTTTGGTGTATTTTTTTTCTAGACACTTTAAAAAAAATAATGTAGTTAATCATACAGTATTAAGGTTTAAGTCCTGTTTTTCTGTTACTATCACATCAGATACATTTTCTCAAGTCATAAAAAGCTCTTTGGAACATCAGGACTCATCTTTCTAAAACTCAAATCCAATCATGTTCCTTCCCTATTTAAAAGCCTCCCATAGATCATCAGGACCCACAGACAATTGCACATCACCCCTAGTTGCTCTTGGCTGTGAACCAGTATCCCCATTCTAGTGCAGGTAGCTAGGTTCTCAAAGGGAATCACTCTTGAGTTATTATGAGCATTTATAGCCAGCTGTTATTTGAGGCAGATTGCCCACCATACAGCTTAGCCAAGCCCTTTATCTCTCTCTTCTTCATCGCCCTCACTGTCTGTGCTCTTATCAACTCCATCCCTAGAAATCTTCCTCCTCCCCAAGATAACTTGCACTTCTTTGCTCATATAACAGGCCAGGCAGATGGAGATGGAATTTATTTCCTGTGCGACAGTTTGGACTCCTCAGATGCCCTTCATTTGGTAGAACAGTTGAGGGTGGACCACACTGGGCTGGGTATTCCACAGGACAGCCATATAGGCAGAGAGGCAGGTCTATTTCCCTGGCCTCCAGTTACCGCAGAGCCAACCAAATCAGCTGCAGAACAAAAGCTGTAACAGGACAGTGAGAAAGAGGGAGAGGGAAATGAAAGGCATGTAATCAGTTCAGCGACCAGCTGGGTCCATCCTCCTGGGCAGCCTGTCTCTAGTGATGGCACCCAAGGTCACGTTGGAAAGCCTGTCTGTCCACTGGGTTGTCAAGCCTCAGCACCAGACACCCTCATTTCCTTAATAACAGGTTATAGATCCTGTATCTATAAATTGAGCTGAACCCTTCTTGAACTTTTTCTATTTTTAGCCTATAGTGCTTCTCTGGATAACAACTTCCGAGGGCTGATTACATGTTCTGTAAAATACCTTCATGTCAAGTGAAAGGAAATTCTTTCTCTCAAGCTCAAAAACCCTGTCCCCTTAATTCTAGTCTCTGGCGTTGGCAACAAGTTCATGTTCATTATGGGCGCCTTTTGTGGATTTGGTAGCAGGAGGTGGGAGAGATGGGAACAAGGTTGATATGTCATCTCCGCTTTGAGTGTTTCAGATTCAAGTCGTAATATTCTCCATCTGTTCTCATCTAATGGCCCATCAGGCACCTGGTTCACTTTTTGTTTCACTACCCTGGACTTTCAATACCTTAATTTGGTCTATGTTGAAATAAAGTGACAAATAGAGTTTGTGACATTCGCTCCAAATGCAGGATAGACAGGCATCTTGTAAAGGAAGTTTGGATTCGTCTCTTATGCTTGTCTTAAAGTTGCTCACCTTGACCTTGCACTCCAGTTGCACTGTTTATCCACATTGCTTCTGCCAATTTAGATAATGAAATACTAAGTGTTACTACATGGTCCTCCTTCCAGGGCACTTGTAAAAATGTTAAGATTAACCCCCTTTTGAGCGTCCTTATTGTTAACAGTTCCATCCACTGTAGGGAAAAAAAAAACCTTAACTTCACCATGTTAGAATACTTTAAACTTTTCAAAAGAATTTTACTACTATTGCTTCTGTCTCTTTAAATCTGTAGAGAGGAGAGATCTGATTTGAAAACTGAGGAAAACTGAAAGAAGAATTTTAGCTGTCTTACTTAAGATGATCCAGTGACCAGCAGATCCGGAATGAAAATCTAGGTTCCTTTGCCCTTAGCTCTTTCTAGAGCACCATATTAACCCCTTTAATTTGTTTTCTCAGTCCCGCAGAACTTAATAGAAAAGGACTAGTAAATGAAAGCAAGCCCTTAGTAAATAACTTTAGCAAAGATGTTTTTAGAAAAGTCTAAAACTATTGACTTCTTGTTTACATTTCATTGGCCTCTTCAAAAGAATATAGCTGATTTAACAACATACGATTTTCCCAAACTAGTTCTTCTATCACTAGGCTACCCTTATCAATTTGCGTTTAATGGTCCTGCAATTGATTTCCTATTCTAATAGCTTGTTTGCTTCTGGAGCTCTTACCAGAGATAAGTCACTGTGACAATTTTCATTATGTCCTGGAAATTGGCAACACATAGGCACCAAGTCAGTCCACTAGGTTGTAGAATCCCTACACCAGGAAGATGGGAGCCTCTGGTCTTCTCGTGAGCTTTGGCTGCTGATCTACCAAGTCGGCTCTGGCATGGCTGGAGGAGACAAGAGGACTTCCAGATAACTTTTCACTGTATGCTTCTCTAAGGTGTTTATTCTTCTCTTTTCAGAGTCTAGAAGGAGGTTCATACCGGGGGAGCTTAAAAGACCCTGCAGGCTGTCTGAACGAGGGGATGACCCCACCCACACCTCCTAGGAACCTGGAAGAAGAACAGAAAGCCAAAGCCCTGAGAGGCAGGATGTAAGTGTCCTCCCCAGATTCCACCCTGGTACACATGGGTATGGTGGACAATGGGCAAGGGTTAGGGGAAGTTTGACGGAGAATTAGAGAGATATTCCCCACGCTATGTTTTCATTGATTCTAAGTAAAGGTGACCTAGATATGTACAGAATAGCACTGAGAAACAGTCAGCTCCACTTTTGACACTGACTATTTTAGGCTGAAGAATATACTGTGAGATAGCAGCTGTTATTGACAAAGTGTAGTTATAATCAAGGTCTGTTAGAAATTTAAAACATGCTGATAAGAGGAAACAGCAAAGTTCAGGGAACTCTGGACTATTGTTATGGGTCCGTGGAATCAGAGAATTCCTAACCATGGCAAAAAGTCAGAGGACACTAAGGGAGAAGCCCAAATGTGGGAAAGTGAAATAGAAGAAGAGGGAGCTGGGCCAGTTGTGCCATCTGGTCAGGTCCTATTTCTGTTCCTCCTTCAAAGTTTTTTATTTTGCATCCACTTGTGAGTTTAGTCCCAAGAGAACCTGCTCTCCACTTTTTGAATAGTTAGTACTTCACGTTATAGTCCTTTTCAGAAAAAAACATATGTTATACAAGGTTTGAGTTATCTACCCTCAAGTGAAGTCAATCTTCTATTATTTGGGGCAATCAAGAAAATACTGGATACCACTAATGCAAAACCACACCTCTTCCCAAATTTTAGATTTATTGCTTAGGGTTTGACTCTTTTGAAAGCAGAGATACTAATGAGCCCTGGATATGTAAGAGGTCATAAGCAGCAGGGCATAGGTATCTAGTTTGCCAGAGCTGCTCTGACAAATACCACACAATGGGTTGGCTTAAACAACAAGAATATATTGACTCACAGTTTGGAGGCTAGAAGTCCAAAATCATGATGTCAACAGGCCCAGCTCTATCCTGGACTCTGTAGCATTCTGGTCCTTGGGGCTCCTTGGCTTGCATCTCTACCTCTGTTACGTGGCAATCTGTCTCCTTGGTCTTCCTTGTGGCTTTCTCTGCCTTCTGCCTTCTTATGACTACATCTGAATTTCTTCTCTTTAAAGGCCTCCAGTCATACAGATTAAGGCCCACCTTGATTCACTGTGACCCATCCAAAATAGAATCTTCAAAGATCCTGTTTAAGAATGAGACCACATCTTAAGTAATAATAGCATCTTCAAAGGTCCTATTTTCAAATGGGTTCACATCCACAGGAACATAGCTTATGATTGAATGTGTCTTTATAGGGACCTTATTTAATCCCCAGCAGTAGGCATGGCATGAGGGATCCCTCCCTGTTGCCAAGTAGTCTTCCCTTCTCCCTCAAACTCCTGCTCTTTAAGCCTGATCAGAGACATGAAGATGAGCAGAAATAAGTGAGGCAAGTTCCTTCTGTTGCCTAGAAATAGGCTAAGTGAACATTTATGATTTTGATTCTTAGGAAACAAAAGTGCAAACACCATAGCTAAGGCCTGGCCTCAGAGCAGGGCTGTCACCTCAGAGTGGCAGGTGAGCACATGGCACATAAGCTCTGGAGTTACATACATGCCCCTTCAACTTTTTATGAGTGTGAGGGGGAACCCCAAGAAGTTGATGAATGTAATAGAGATAGAGAAGTGCCATGCTCAAAGGGAAATTTCCTGGTATTTGCACAAAGCTGATTCTCCTTGGCTTCTCACATTGTTATTATACAGGTGAGGCAGAGTTGGAGCTGATGTCTTGATCCCTGTCAAGCCAAAGCAAAGCTTATATCATGGAAGGGAAAGGCATTGACCTTTGAGGTAGCAGGTGGTCCTTGGCAAGTCCTGTCAATTAGGTTGAACAGTCCTATGAGCAAACATTTAAGCAACTGTCCTGCTTCCAGACATGATGTTGTTGTCTGATTTTGCTACAGTAGGCAAAAGCTTGCTGCCTCTTTTACCCACTCCTCTCCACATCCCAAGCTATCCTGAAATTCCAGCTGTTGGAATGTCTCATTGCTCTTACTGCATGTTATCCTGATTCTCTCTTGCTCTGATTATGGCCATCAAGGAAGGATGAGTAGACATATATGTGAAAACCATACATGAGGTTAGTGGTCCAGGCGGTTGGAGAACTGAGACTCAATCCAGAAGATGACAGTTGGGTAAAATGTTTGCTCCATGGAGAAGTGATGGAATTATTTGTTGAGGAGGAGAAAAAGCGGAGAATGGACTTATCTTCAAGATGTATCCATTCATTCATTTACAGTATATTTATTGAATACCTGTCATGTGCCAGGTGCTTGGGATACATCAGTGGGCAAAACAAACAGTAACAGTGAACAAAACAAAACGTCCTTGCTCTCAGGGAGTTTACATTCTAGGGGAGAAATCAAACAACAAAATAAAATGAGGTATGTAGTATGTTAGAAGCTAGAAAAAGAAAAGCGTGGAGCAGAGAAAGGGGGACCAGGAGTGTGGATCAGGCCATGTCGCAGTTTTAAATGGGTATAGCATTTGCACAGAAATAAGAGGAGAGAAAGTGCCCGTTAGTCAGAGGGGACAAGGGAGAGCCAGAGGGAACAGCCAGTGCAAAGGCCCTGAGGGAGTTTCTGTGGGGACCAGCCATTCCCTACCACTGTGAAAGAGAAAGGTTAGAAGTGGGTCTAACCTGTGGCTGGAAGAACTTTAGCTGGACCAAAGAATAGCATTTACTTTGTAAATAACGTTTACTTATAAGAACTGATCATGAAAAACCCGCTTTATTATTAATTAAATTATTTGGCAGATAATCATGTACTGCCTTGTATTAATGCATGTAATTTAAATCTTTCGTGTAACTTTTCAGAATGTCTTTTAAGGTGTCATTATCTTCCCAAGTGATTCATCAGCTTTTCAAGGGAAAACATGCGAGATCCACTAGCAGCACCTACTACAATCCCCTTCCCTAGAGGCTGAAGAGCCTAAGACAGCCCCAATCTGTCAGCAGAGAGCTTAGGATAAAAATATCGCCTGGTGACAGAGAGCTAGACTTCATCTCCAGAGGGCCCTTCCAGACCCACATTCCCATTCCAGCTTTCCTGTGGGTTTCCTTTTACCACTTTCTCTCAAGCAGTAACTTGCACCATGCTAGATATATTTAAATGTTTTTATTTGGCCTTGCCGTTTCCTTCCTGTAGCCTAAAACACACGATTGTCTGTACTAGAAAGAGGGAGCTGGCTGGAAGTGCTGGACATGCTGATAAAGAAGCATGTGTTCCTTTGCCTTTTTCCCATTTCCCTGACGCCCCAGAGCAGGGGATCTGGTGGCTTCTCTATGCTGTATAGAACAAGAATTTCAAATGAATTCCTTCCTGGATTCAGAGTGATTACAAGCTTTGTGTTGGGGCCCCTTTTTGACATCTCAGAATTTTATCCCTTCTGCCAGTTGGGCCAAAAATGCAGTTGAACCTCTTTCAGACTTAGATATTAAGGCTTAGAATCCAGTAAGCTGCATAGCACGTACCCCACCGCCATGCACAACCATGAGCATGTTATGTATAGCTCTTTGCTGTCTGGACAGAAAGAAAAGGGGTGCTTGAGTTTGAGGCCTCAAGGACTCCAGAAAGCCAGTCTGACTAGCTTACCAGGCAGTGGACTACAGTGAAAAAGCACAGTCTCTTGAGTTTTAAGCAACCCATGTATGCATGAGAAACCCATTTGAAGTAACTGGAGCTTAGTCAATGCTCTGAGATAGAAACCATTAACAAGGAAGGAACTAAGAAAACCAATGTCCTTCTAGTTTTTAGATGTTAAACCCCGCATCCTGGGTGGGGATGGCGGGGCGGGGGGGTTCCTCTTGCTGCATTCAATGCTGTGATTGTAGAATGTCTGCAGTAACTCTTTCTGGCCCTGACTGGGGATTTTCCAAGCCAATTACCATGGGTAGCTATCTGAATAATTATAGCTTCTATATTGAAAAGCTTTACTTGATATCAATATCTCTGAGTCCTAAGCAGTTGGTTATCAAAAGATGTCTTTCTCATCTTGTTAATCAAAGAATGGAACTGAAATGAAAGAATAAGAGTCTCATGTGGATGGCCGTGAAGCTTTCATAACTCAGCATTGCCATGTGGAGTCATTCTTTCTGCCCTGTGTACGTGTATACAGTTTCTCAGTTACCCGTGAGGGGAAGAAGCATGGAGAATAGGAAGAGCAGTACTGGGTGATGGGCTTCCTTCTGCAGCTGACATTGAGCATCGTCTGGGAAAAGCCCTCTCTTGGCCTTGGTGTCCTCAGTGCTCCGGTGGGGACCTCTTGTAGTGACAGCGTCGTAAGCACCTTCCAGAGGGGTCTATTGTGTGGTCTTTTTCTAAAGGTGTCAAAGTGACTGTTCTGTGAACTTAAATGTGAAGATTTCTTGCTTAACAATGAAGAAGCACCCTCATTTTTCTTAACCTCCTGCTCAGGTTTGTCCTGAATGAGCTGGTACAGACGGAGAAAGACTATGTTAAGGACCTGGGGGTCGTGGTGGAGGTGAGTAGGAGCTCAGGGTGAGTCAGGAGCGTATTCTGTCCTACCTGGGCTGGCTGTTTTATCTGGAGGGTGATATTTGTTTTATACAACCTGGGTAGTTGCAGAAATGAAAATAAGAATTGTAATAGACTCAACTATAATATAGATAATTTTTTTCTTTTCTCCTTAAATATTATATATAGAGGGAGTTGGGGCACCAAATGTTGCAGTATTGGGAGAGTCTCTTTGTCAGAGCCGAGTACAGTTCACCTTATATGGGGTGAGAAGTCGTTGCCTTACGAGTTTTCCTTTAGTGTTTGGCATGGGGACATACCTTCTTCAGAGCTTCAGGCCCCAGTGGGCACCATGCAATCACTATGAGTGAAACCTTGGGGTTTGTATGTTTCCTTAGATTTTAAGAAGACCAGGACTAACAAAGTACAATCATAGTCAACTTGGTTAAGTAAGGCAGAGCCCTTTCTCCACAGGGGTTCATGTTAAGGGGACTTAAATACTTGGAGAAACCTAAGAAAGTAAGTGGGTAATTTAGACAGCTTAGAGCCCTGTTCTTAATCATTTGAAATGAAAGAATATGAAGTCTGAAAACTGAATGTTCTACATTAGGCAGTAGAATTCTATGCAGCCATCAAAAATGGTATTATCAAACAAAAAGTTGTTCCTGATTTTTTTTAAAAATTGAATGCCTGATATCTAAATCATCTGCTGGTTCCTTGTGGCCTATAAAATCCCCATCCTTGGGAATCCACTGACTTATTTTTGTATTTGCTTATCTTGAACCTTGGAAAAACAGAGTAACCTCGCATATAGGGGACCTGAATTCTAATTTGTGGAAAGTTATTCTCTTCTTCAAGGGGAACAGGATGGGACACATCAACCCAGCCTAGAAACAGGAGACTTGGGGATCTGGAGACAGGAGACTGGACTCCAAGGAAGTCAGACCTTAGTGGTGTGACTATAAGACATGTCATATAACTCCCAGTTGGCTTTCTCATCTGTCAGATGGGATAATGCTACCTGTGCAACTTCAAATCTTGACTTTAAAGTTGAAATGAGATTATATGTGTTTAGTATTTTGCAAACTCTAAAGTATTAAGACTGACTTCTAGGCTAGATGTGTCTAGTTCTGAGTCTTTGAAGGTAAGATTGATCTGGATTGGGAGAAGGGATATGGGCAAAATGACCACTGGACACAAAGAAAGGGACCGGACTTCATAAAACCTTTGTCTGTCATTCTGCACATGAGTACAGTCCTAGATGAGTAGTGAGAGCCTGCAGAAGCATTTGCCCTCAAGCTCACCCAGCGCATGTGAGCTAACCTAGGTGCTGGGGAGTGGAGCTCAGCCCAGAAAGCTCTCTTGTGAAAATGCTGTATTGACCATTGGTCTCTGTTGCTACAGGGCTTTATGAAGAGAATAGAGGAAAAGGGTGTCCCTGAGGACATGCGAGGAAAGGATAAAATCGTGTTTGGAAATATTCACCAGATTTATGACTGGCATAAAGAGTAAGTGTCACAGCTGCCCTGCGGGAATCCAGGTCGCTCAAGTTCTCTTCCTGCGTCTGGCCTGAGGGCCGGGGCTTGGGGGAGGGACTGCTATCATTTTCTCATCATCTGAATAATGTGGCTCCTTTCTTTTGTCCCCTCTCTCCTTTTAGTTTTTTCCTGGCTGAACTGGAAAAATGTATCCAGGAGCAGGACAGACTGGCCCAGCTCTTTATTAAACATGTGAGTGTTTCCCTCCTTCCTGACCCCTTACCAGGCCCATTTGTATTCAGTTCTTAATTCTCTCTCTCTCTCCTACTCTTCTTAACTTGTCTTCCTCCTTTCTCCTCTCTGAGGTTTTGTGTTTTTGTTTCTTTTAACCTCCTGGGCAATTTGAAAGGCGACCTCTTGCCCACTACATTTATTTTTCTAAACAACAGCTTTATTGAGATACAGTGGATATGCCGTATAATTCACCCACTTAAAGTACAATTCCATGGTTTTTAATATATGCACAGAGAGGTACAACCATCACCACTATCAAATGTAGTGCATTTTCACCCCTCCCCATACACTTTAACTGTCACCTCCCTCTACCCCCACACCCAACCACCCTAGGCAGCCACTCATCTTCTGTCTAGATTTGCAGATTCTGGACTTTCATATGAAATGGAATCATATAATATGTGGTCTTCTGTGTCCGACTACCTTTGCATAATGTTTTCAAGTTTCACCCACATTGTAGAAGTATTAGTTCTTCATTCCTACTTACGAGTTATATTCCTTTGTATGGCTCTAACCCATTTGAGGGACATGTGGGTTGTTTCCACCTTTTGGCTCTTGTGACTAAACTGCATTGACTCTCATACCTTTCGAAGAGCAATGGCCTTGGTGCGCCCCAGCATGGCCCGTACCGTGTGTCCTGCCCGCGTCTAGGCTGCGTGGCCGCCGAGACCGAGCACAAGGTACGTGGATGCCTGAGTGTCCCTGTCTCTCCTCCTGCCTTTCAGGAGCGGAAGCTGCACATCTACGTGTGGTACTGCCAGAACAAGCCGCGTTCAGAGCACATCGTGGCTGAGTACGACGCCTACTTTGAAGTAAGCCGCTCAGGTCTTGCCTGCCCCGGGGTGGGGGAAATCTCGGGCCTAGACAGCCACATTCACAAGGGACCCCACAAAGCTCGGTCGGCCCTTCGCTGCACGAATAGCAGTTGGCGTCTCAGCTAAATGCTCACGAGCACCTTTGCCGGGTTGGCACTAAGGTGGCCGTGTCTGTGGACTGTTTTCAGCCACCTCCGTTTGCAGAACCATTCCATAATACAGACTGTTGTAGAAGCTCCAGTCCTTCTCACGCAATCCCAGAGCAGATTGGGCCACTGTCTTCCTCACCAGCCCCCTTGAGGCTGCTTGCTGAGGACCCGCCCCTTTGATGAGGTATTCAGAGTCACTTGAGGAGTCTCTGCTGCTGTTCCCAGGGGCTCTGTCAAGCACTTCAGGTGCTTGTCTTTCCACAACCTGGAAATATTTATTTTGCTAGCGGAGAAGCAGCACCATCAATTGGAAAGAGCCCTTGACTGAATGTTTGGAATCACAGTTCAGGACTCTGCTATGTATGCTTGTGGTATCCTAAAGAAAACCCTTCATTCCTCAACTTCCCCCGAAACAAGAGGGAAAGCATAATACCCTATTCCAACTTGTCTCTCAGGACTGGGGTGAGAACACAAGTGAGAAAGCGCTTGACGTTGGAGGCAAGAAGGTGACAGTGGTGTGTCGTTACATGTTCCTAATAACAAACTAGCGGTGGTTTAGGCCAATTCTACCTTTCGATGATTTGAAGATTCTAAAAGTTTATTGGAAAATATGAAGACCATCTTCCTTGCCTTTGAACCCTGATCCAGTGCACCCCGATTCTTCGGTTCCTTTTCTTCTAATATGGTGCCCTTGTGTTTCAGGAGGTCAAACAGGAGATAAATCAAAGGCTGACTCTTAGTGACTTCCTTATCAAGCCGATTCAGAGAATAACAAAATACCAGTTGCTCCTCAAGGTAAGAGAGCTGAGGGCCATGGGTGAGGACCCTGAATCAGCGAGCAGCTTAGGCTGGGGGCTCTGTCCCCACCATACTTTCCCTCACAGGAGTGTGGACTCATGTACATGTGGGCTTTTTTCTTGTCTGTTGGTTACTGGCATCGTTTTGCCCCTAAATATATTGCATGACTGTTGTTCCTGCCTTTAAGATCGGTTGTTACTTGATTTTCTCTTTTTGATTCGCTTTTTTACTTGATCACGATCACTGACTTGGTACTCCTAAAAAATAAAATATAATAATGAGTATAAAATCAGAGTGGAATACAAGGAAAAAAGAAAGGGAAAGACAAGACCCTAGAAACCTTAGGTGAGTAATACTTGATGAATACTCACCTAACATTTGATTAAAAATTCATTAAAAATATTTAACTTCATTTGTCTTGTGGAAATAGGAGGTATATGGAAGAGGCCATTTTGAGTTTTCCTTTCTGCCGTCCTTTCTCATCATAACCCTCCTTTCCTCCCTACCACATACTCTTTCTCTCTCCTCTCCTTTCCCTCTGTCCCTTCCTCCCTCTCCCCCATCCTTCTTCCTTTCTCTCTAGTCTCCTACAGTTTTGAATATTCCTGGACTTCTCTCTACATCGTTATGTCTTACATGATGCTCAGTTTCACTTCTCAGCTGCTGCAAACCATTGCCACCTCTGCTGGGCAGGAAGGTCTTCTGGATACTGCTTTTTTATGATGCTGAGTTTTTTATAGCTCCCTATTTTACTAACTGATCTCACCCCTCCCCACACCCTTCCCTGCTTCCTCTACTTGCTAGGACTTCCTGAGATACAGTGAGAAGGCCGGTTTGGAGTGCTCCGATATCGAGGTGCGTTTTCTGCATGTAGTGCTTGCTCTTTGGTGTTACCTAGTGATCTCTAAAGAGAGAAGATTGTCCCAGGAAGCTTGAGGGTCCCGGCTGACCCCTCTCAGACTGGGCCAGTAAGAACCCCTTGCAAACAGCTACTCGGCAGGATGAGGAATGGCGAGTGTTAATGAGCACGTTGAGTGTTTTTTCAGGACTGGAGAGTCTGTCATGGGCCAGAACAAAGCCTACTCCCACTGGTGTTCTCCATGGGGCTCCCAGTGACGTAGTGGGAGAGGGTGGTGGTTGATCCTTTGAGACCCTTCAGAGAGTGGGTGCTTTAACGTGCAGTTTTATCCATAGACCAAGTCCTCCTTGTATCTGGCATATAAGGCATCCATTTTCATCCCCCTTCCCAACCCCAACCTGAAGATTACTCCTAAAGTGAAGTCCTTTGAGACACTGGCACCATGGGGATTATTTGGGGCCAGAGAGATTACAAACTATTCTGATAGGTTATTTGGGGATATAAACCTCTAGTGTTTGACAAGCCAAGCTAAGCTGTTGCTTGGGCAGCCAGGAAACAATAGAGAGAAGGAAGAAAGTAGGAGAAGGAAAGAGACTTGATAAACAAAAGGGGGAAGGTGAGAAAAGGACGGGCTTGGCAGCATCCCCTCCACACAGTCCCTGATGCACGTGGACCCCATCTAGAGCAGAAGATCCTATACTCCTCTTAGAGGGCAGAGCAGGAACCAGGGTACTTTCCTAGAATAAAGGAGCTACTGGGCATCTTCCAGCACAGAGCTGCCACTCAGGCTTCCTGCCCGAGCACCGTTCCCCTCTGAGCTTTTGTTGTTCTTCCTCACAGAAAGCAGTGGAGTTAATGTGCCTTGTTCCAAAACGCTGCAATGACATGATGAATCTGGGACGCCTGCAGGGCTTTGAGGTAAGCCCTGAGAATGTTTCTAGGCCCCTCTGTCCTGGGCAGCAGGCATCCTGGCCTTCGAGGCCTCATCCCTTGAAGGCTCTGAGCACGACCCCCTTCCCTCACCAGCTACGCCTTTGTGGTAAAGACCCTCTGGTTCACCAGCCCAGAGGATGCGTCCATTTAGGAAATCTGCTGATAGGGCAGGCCTAGGAGCTTATAGAGCAGTCACCAAACTAGGGTCAGAATTCCAAGGGGGTTGGAAAGACCCCAAATTCTTTATAGCTGTTGGACCTGGCAATAATCTCTTGTCTTTTCTTTCTTGCTTGAGAAATGCTGGGAATGTGAGGGATCCAGGACAATGTGATGGAAATGGAACCTACAAGGGAAAATTGAACACTCTTCTTTGAGAGGGTGGTTCTAATAAACAGGTCTGTGTAGTGGCTGGCCTTGTAGTTTAGTGAGTATTTAAAGCCCTAAAACATCACAGTGCATTTTTCCATTCTTTGAAGAGGGGACTCAAGTCTTAGGGAAAAAAAAACAGCAAAATACCCCCAGGATTTTGGTTTCAGTGACCTTTAAAGAGCAAATTTACTCCTCTGATTTAAACTTAATAAGTGATGTTATTAGTTTATATCCAACTCTTGTTAATTAGCTAAACATAATCTGTTTTGAATATTAATATAATAAAATTAGAACTGACACAATTATTGACTGGTACTTAGTAGTTGTTGAACCCCTAAGAGGAAGGATATGGAACTTCTAATCCTGTTTCTTGGTAATCCTGCAGCCTAAGATCCCATTATTCTTTTTTTGAAGAAAAAGGATTCTTGGAAATTGAGGTGATTAAGAAAGTAATAGCCCCCTCCCTGCCTCGGGCCAAACTAGAATTGATAGAACAGAAAGGATATGAGGCAAACTGATAGATAGTTAAATATAGGAGCTGCTGTGTTCAGGTTTGGATTGGTGAGTTGGATTCAAGATGTTCTTTTTTTTTTTTTTTTTTTTAATAATTTTTTAAAAAATACATTACATAAATGTTACACAAAAATTATAGGGATTCCCATTTGCCCCACCTCCCACATAAACATCCTTCATTAGTGTGGCACATCACCTGCAATGGATATACACACCCTGGGGCTTTGCCACTAAGCATGGACCATAGTTCACATTGTAGACCACACTCTCTCCCACACAGTCCTGCATGTTATATGCTGATATAAAATGGCCTATATCTGTCTTTGCAGTGTCACTCAGGATAAGTCCCAAGTCCCGAAAAAGCCCCTGTGTTACAACTGTTTTACCCTCTCCCTGCCCCCAGAGCATCCAGTGGCCACTGGCTCCACATTAATATTATAATTTCTTCCATTGCTTGAATCGCAATATGTCTATAACAGAATACCAGTAAGTCCACTCTAGTCCATAGCTTTTCCCCCAATCCTGAGGAGTCTGAGCCAAACTCTCTTGTCTTCCTTGTCCTTCCAACCCATCCTGGGTAGCTCCGTCCGGTTTTCATTGCTTTGCTATGACCAGAAACATCCTGGAGGTTCTTCTTGCTGTTCATTTTCATAGGTTCCTCGTTCTCCAAGACAGAGAGCGTGAACATTCGTGTAAAGCAGGCTTACGCAGCAAAAATATACTCTGTTCTCACATGGTTTTTCTTTGGTCATTTTGAATGAAGTTCTACACTTTTCCCTTGGAGTTATGCCACCTCTAAGACAGTTGTGAACAAACCAAGTAATCCCTTTTGGTCTTAAACCTTGAAGTCCCTATGTTTTCTGAATGAGAGTCTGCTTGGCTTTCTCTGGCTCTTTGGAGCAGCCGACCACTGGCAGGAAGAGGGGATTTTGTTGTCTGGCTCAAGTAGACTCCACAGCAACTGTCATAAACATGTGCATATGAGTCCACTTAAGGCCACAGAATCGTTAGGTTCTTTTCTCTTTTAAATCAAGAACCATCTTCTCCCTGATCATCAAGACCCAGAGAACCTGCTTTGCATTCCTTCAGCTACTTGGCAAGGATGGTGAAAGTACTTTGATTCTTTCTGAAGTCCATGGCTTTGGGCCTGGGAGAAATTAGCCTCCTCGCTTAGATTCCCTACCTTTCCAATCCTTTGGTTTTCCTTTCAGTGTCTGCAGAACTATAGCCCATGGGTCAGGCTCTTACGTAATATTAATAGAGCTTTCCTGGCTAGCTGGTCACTGACCTAATATTAACTTTGGACCAGGGTAGAGATAAGCCTGTTTGGCTACTGACCTTGGCAGTAAAGCACTATGATCCAAGCAGAGGGCAGGTATTTCTCAGGAAAACAAAAGAAAAATGACCCATGTGCTAGGTAATGTTTGGAATGAGACATCACTTGCAGGGAATGGCCCACATTCACTAATGGGCAAAGTCTTCTCGCAAGAGAGGTTCTGGTTTGGAGGAGACCCTATGGTCTCTGGCCTATATGTTAGGAGCTTCTCGTTGCAGAGTGGTAGACAAAGCAGGGCTCTCTGAAAGCATCTGTGAAGACCTGCCAGGGTTGGGGCATATTCCCTTTGAAGATGTGAGGATGACTCTGAAAACCTGGTTAGATATTGGCAAACTAAATAGGCTCTATTTCTTCTACTAGGTGTCAGGAGGCCTGGTAACTGGAGTAATTTTAAAAAGGAATCACAGGGTCACAAGACTCAGAAAAATATCTACCAACATAAAACATGGAAACCTACATGTGGTGTACCCAGCTTCACCTGTTGATCTGTAGCAGGAGGCTGACTTGAGAATTGTCCCATCCTAAACCAATAGAAAGAAAAGAGAGGGCCCCAACTCATCTGATTATTTTTGGTCCTGGCTATATAACTTCCCTTGGCCACAGGTTGGTTCTAAGTTCATGGCCCAGGGTATAGTCCAGGTCCTTGGTCCATGCTTTAAGGGAGCAGACAGACTCAGTTCTCTGAGCTCTGATGTCAGAAAGGCCAATTCTAGCTCCAGATGCCACTTACTTTCTGCTCTCCTTTTTTTTTTTTTTAAAGGTACTGGGCCCAGGGATTGAACCCAGGACCTTGCATGTGGGAAGCTGGCATTCAATCACTGAGCCACATCGGCTCCCCTGAGTTGGTTTTTTCATTTGTTTGCTTGTTTGTTTTGTTGTTTTTTAGGAGGTACCAGTGAACAAACCTAGGACCTCCTATGTGGGAAGCAGGTGCTCAACCACTTGAGCCACATCTGCTCCCCTGCTCTCTTTTTAATAAAAAATAAGAAGGGCCAGGATAATTCCGGAACCCCTTTTTAGCTAATAATTTCTGCTTTCCTCTGGCATTTTTCTGGAACTGCTTCTTAGTAGTTCCATAGGTTTCCTTCTTTCCCTGTCTTCATAGCCATTGTATAAACAGGAAAGTGCCCCTAATGAGTGAGTGGGTCATAATTCGATCTCTACTAGAGCTGAAGCTTTTGGTGTCAGGTCTGTTGCCCCTAAAGCAGGAGGTTCTGTGGACCAAGAAAGCTGTGGCAGATTCCCACTTTTCATTGCTTCACCCTGGCCCCTTTTCCTGGTAGGGCACCCTGACTGCTCAGGGGAAGCTGCTGCAGCAGGACACGTTCTACGTGATTGAGCTGGATGCAGGCATGCAGTCCAGGACCAAGGAGAGGCGCGTCTTCCTCTTTGAGCAAATTGTCATCTTCAGTGAACTGCTCAGGAAGGGCTCCCTCACCCCGGGCTACATGTTCAAAAGGAGCATCAAGGTGAGGATTCGTGGGGGTGAGAACCAGCAAGGAAGAGCCAAGTTCTTGAGAGCTGCTTCCCTGAGAGGAAGGTGCTGGCATGAGTATGATTCCAGTACCTTGTAGATCTTTTAGCCTGATAACCTTGGGTCACAGAGGTTGCAGGGATATATCAACAGTGATTATTTGCGTGAAAAAGTGGCAGATGAGTGTCAGTCTCTGGCATGATTCTGGAGATTCCGAGAATCATGTCATTCAACAGAAACCAATTAATTAAACTGTAAGATCCAGGGCAAAATTTTGGAAACTTCTCCTAAAATAAAAATTTTGAGGAACTGGAAGATGTCACTGAATTTGTTTTCATTCACTTAAATATGGAAAGAATCACCAGATGAATTACTTTCTTCCAGATGAATTACTTGGTCCTGGAGGAGAACGTGGACAATGACCCCTGCAAGTTTGCACTCATGAACAGGGAGACTTCAGAGAGGGTCGTTCTGCAAGCGGCCAATGGTGACATCCAGCAGGCCTGGGTGCAAGACATCAACCAAGTCTTAGAAACACAGCGAGACTTCTTAAATGGTGTGTACTGGGCCTGCTTTCTAGCGGGCCTATTTTCAGGGAACCCTCTACCTCTCTGCTTCCCTGGGTGTGGGCTCATGTTGAGTTAGGAGCCCAGACTACACTTTATATGGGCTCCAGCTTTGTATTTTCAGACACTCTATGTTTAGAATTTTTCTGAACCAAATGTAAGTGAAATAGATGGGGTGTGCTTTGGGGAAAGGTAAAGGGAAGACTTACTAGCTGAGGACCTTCAGCAAGTCAGGGGTTTCTCTCAGCCTCGGTTTGGTCATTTTGTGTAAAGGTGAGTTTGGGCTAGATCTCCTCTTCCCACACTTACATGTGCTGTGTTGTACCAGCCGTACTGGAAGCAGAAAAACGCCCCTAGAGTATCAATATCACTTTGTGGTAAGTGATTTAACACATTGGTTTTATTTTAAAACAAATAAAACGATTATGTAGCAGAGTGCCATGACTTTCTAAGATAGAACATGAGATTTCAAAGCAATTTCACACTTATGGAGAGTGTTTTGGGGCTATGCCTCCTGGCCCCCCCAACTGTAGAAAAGTTTGGTGAAAAAACTAGATTAAGTGATCTCTAGGGTTCTTTCCTGTGCTAAAGAGTCTAAAATTAAGCACCGATCCAGCCCTGAAGAATGGTAATGAAAGTTGCATATAGTTTACAGTTTCTGAATGTGTAACTTTGAATACACTTTTGTTGATAAAATAATTTATGCAAAATATGTGCTTATATAAAATTCATTAATTAGTTAAATTACAATTCTATTAGGAATTTCTAATAGATTCTGAGCTGGAATGAGATTTTTAAGTAAATGAATTCAAGACAAAAGAAAAATAAGATTAGACACTAAGTCAAAACCAGGAATAAGTGAAGTAGCAACACTTATTGTCTCCCATTTATTGAGACCTTACTCTGGGCCAGGCAAGAAAGATGCTAAGCATTTCACATGTATTTTCACATTTAATCCTCACATCAGCATGGAAAGGTAAGTACTAGCACCCCATTTATTTCAAATGAGGAAAAGGAGACTCAGAGAGGTTAAGAAATTTGTTAATAAGGTGTTAGAACAAGGAATTGAACCCAGAGCTGTATGACTTCAAATTAGGCTCTTAACCATAAAACTGCCGTATGGTTGCTAGTGGTAAGACACACATTTGTCTATGAGCTCTCTAGCAAACAAAGCACAGAGGGAAACAGAATCAGACATAAGGCATTGTACCCGTTAGCCACAGACCTGTCAGAAGATGCTCAGTTTTCCTGATCCTAAGACTTAGATTATGCAAATTGAGGCTGGTGGGAAAATGCAGGCTCTCTATGTAGCTTATTTAAGAAGGTTATACTATTTTCAAATACTGTAGTGCAGTTATTTGCATACAAACAGTAACACCCCAATTACATATGATGTGTATTTATTCAAAGTAGGTTTGATAAGGTCTGCATCACAATTCTTTGCTGCGTACTTAAAACTGCATTTCTTTGGGCATAATCAATGATTCAAGACTTTGACATGGTTCCAGGAGATCCTTCTCCTAATTATAGTGAATTATGAAGATAGACTGAACTAGGTTGTCGTTACCTAAATATTTAATACCCACAGAACACTCTCCAGGGAATGAGACTGACCTCTGGCAAGAGCCTCTTAGATACTGTGATGCTTTCAAGAGATAAGGATGTGACATTGGATGGGTGCCAGGCTTTCATTTGCAAAAACATTTGTATCAGAGCTAATCTTTCCCTCCTGAGACCTCATATAGAAAGCAAGTGTTAGCCCATGTCAAGTTCTATTGAAGTACATACCTATCACTGTAGAAATGTCCTTATAATTGAAAGTTTACTGAGCCCCAGCTGCTGGCCACTTAAATAATGGTTACTGAACACTGACCAGAAGAAAAATGGTATAATCAGGCCAGCCCTTGAGTTTCTATGACAGAATTTGACCTATATGGCTTTCACCTCTTTCACCTCTTGCTTGTCACTCCCTCATGGCTTCTGAATTCACCTCTTATTTTTTGTCTCTTCCTCTCCAGTCCTTCCTTCTAACTCCTGCAATTTCATTTTCCTCAAGCGTGTCTCTGATGATAGCATCTAAATATGTAGGAGCCTTAAAGTTCATTTAATCCAATCACCTTTCATCATCTACAGAATTAAGTCCAGATGCACTAGCCTGGCTTTCTAGATCTTTCACACTATCGCACTTCTAACTTCCTTTTCCAGTCTCATGACCTCTTCCTCCACGGAGACCCACAGCCCTATGCGCCAGGTAATCTCACTACACCTGGTTCCCCAAACATGCTGTGCATTTGCTTCCTTCCTGCAGAGTATAAATGGCAAAGTCTGACAACTGGCCTTCTTCTGAAGCTCTTCATCATTCCCACTCCACCCCTGCCCCGACACACACACTCTCTCACATGCACATCAGAGGAGCCCTCTCGACCTCCTTTTGCACAACACTTTGTACCTCATATGTGACCTCATATGTGACACTGTTTTGGTTTTGGTTTGTTTTCATTATTTAACCTAGGTGTCTTAGTTCTCAATATACACTCTAGTTTCTTAAAAACAGGCATAGAGTCTTCCTCATATATACCTAGCACAAAACCTTATGCCAAATAGGTCCCCAAACCCTGTGGGATTCCCAAAGTGTAGGGTAACTATCTACTCTCATCCTGCAGCACTACAGTCGCCCATTGAATATCAGAGGAAAGAGAGGAGCACAGCTGTGATGAGGCCCCAGCCCACTAGGGTTCCCCAAGCCAGCCCCAGGCCTTACTCTTCTGTTCCCATGGGCTCTGAAAAGCCCCCAAAGGGCTCCAGCTACAACCCACCTCTGCCACCCCTGAAGATATCTACCTCCAATGGCAGTCCAGGGTTCGACTACCACCAGCCTGGGGACAAGTACGAGGCTAGCAAGGTACGTGACATTTCATTACTCCCTTCTTCACCACTTTGAGGACACAGTCTCGGGGCCACTCCAGAAAAGAAGTATTTTTATGCTGATCATTTTAGCAGGAACTGACCACTAAATATAGTCTAGTCTCAATTATTTCTCTTTCCTCCCCTGTAAATTGAATGAGTTAGATAGACTGGTTTCCCTGGCTTTAGAGCTGTTGTTATCTGTGGACCCTCTAGACAAATGTAAGGTATTATTATGGTGGCAATTATAAAAACAAGTGATTTATACCAAATGGAGTAGTTGTGTTGTAGATCATCTGAAAGTCACAGCTCTAGACTTTGACATCTTAGAAAGAGTTGATCTTTCTAACAAGGATCTGACTCAAGTACCTACTGAAATGAGTTCACAGTTCTTCACCATCCACTGGCTGTTGTGGCAAGGGGAAAGGGCTCATCAATGTAAGAATGGGGAAAGCCAGCCTTCAATTAAGCCTTTTCATATATAATCCACAATTCGAACATCACTGTGAGGATAGTCATAGACTTGACCTTGGAACTGATTTACACAGCTATTTTTACCCAACAAGGTGTTGGAAGAAGAGAGTAATGGGGAAAGTGCTAGGGTTAGGAATCAGATAAGCTGGTTCTATTCCAAATCCTGCAACTGGTTATATAACCATAGCAAGTTAATTAATCTCACTAGGCCTCAGTTTGCTCTAGAACTCAACCGGTGTATGAATAGGAACATCTACGTTTTGACCTGTGTTTCCTGATTTTGTAGTTTTATTCTTTTTTTCTCAAATTATTAGCTGGTCTTGATTTTGTTAAAATTAATTATGAATGCCTAAGTTCAATTCTATATTAGAGTAACTGTACCAGCCTATTTCATCACATCACCTGGAAATTATTTTCCACCTTTAAAAAAAAAAAAAAACCCTACCCTTGTGAATAAATTGTCAAGCATATTGAAGAATTTCTGGCACTTAGTGCACTCTGTGGAGCAGCCAGGCCACCCTGAGAGGTGCAGGTCTGTCAAGAAGTAGCTGGCCTGGTGTAGACTCGCATGGAAAGGCCATAGACACAGCACACTCATATTGACGAGCACAGGGCAGGACTACAGGAGTGCTATTCACGCAGGGGATTGGGTCAGAGTAGGCCATGGCCTTGCCTTTGAAATAGTTACTCCTGTCTCAGAGAGGGTCAGAATGTAGAGTAAGGCCAATGCTTTTTCAAAAGGAAAGGGAAATGGTATATCAAAGGGTCCTTATTCTTTCCATTGGGGGATTATGACCCCTGACCTGATCTCTGCCCTGACCTCGCTCTGCCAAGCTGCTTACATATCCCTGTGCCAGTGCCACTCCCCTCCTTCCATTAGTTAGTCCAGATGCTGCAGGACAGTTGCCTGCCAGGCAGGAGCTTCCAGGTGAACTATGTGTTGTAGGCCAACACCTGGGGGCTGGGCCGTGGCTACCTATTCACTCTTGATCATAATACTGTGTGAAACTTTGCTATGAAAAAGCACTTTTATGAATATAATTTTATTACTCAAATAATATTCTGCCTGTTTACCCTGCTAGTGAGAGGTTGACTTTTTAACCATGCAGCAAGATGCACCGCAAGCCCATGTGAACCAGCCTTCTTGTATTTGTGTCCCTCTCACCCTTGTCTCCTGGCAGAATGATCTGGGAGGCTGCAATGGGACCTCAACCATGGCCGTGATCAAAGATTACTATGCACTAAAGGAAAATGAAATTTGTGTGAGCCAAGGTGAGGTGGTCCAGGTCCTCGCCGTCAACCAGCAGAACATGTGCCTGGTCTACCAGCCGGCCAGCGACCATTCCCCCGCAGCCGAGGGCTGGGTCCCAGGCAGCATCCTGGCGCCCCTCACCAAAGCCACGGCGGCAGCAGAAAATAGTGACGGGAGCATCAAGTAAGTGCCTCGTTGACTTCCCTGGGAGAGGAGTATGTGGATTAAAAAAATTCAAAAACAAACAAAAAAAGAACACAAAATGCAAACAAACGATAGGGAATTCCTGCTGCTTATTCTCGACAGTGCCACTGGAACAAATGTTTGAGTGCTGGAACCACACGCAGCATGGGGCATCCAGGCTGGATCGTTCTGGGGTTTTTTGTTGGTGGTGGTGGCGGTCGTTTTCCTTTTCGTTTATTGTTTTCTGTTTGTTTTTTTCCCCATTTTTCCCCCCAACTCTTTAAGAAAAGAACCCTACTGAAACCCTAGGTGACAAAAGGCATGCCTTCCGTTGCTACATTTGACCCACCACAGGACTCACTGGACTGGACTTCTATTTATATTGTATTAAGTTACTGATTTTTTTTTTTTTTTTTTTTCATTGACACCAAAAAAATTACCTTAGCACAGATGCCAGACCTGTAGGTCAGAGGCCTGCTGCTTCTACTAGGAGAGAGGGAAATTTTTGGTCGTCTGTGGCAATTCCTCTGTACAGATTGTAACTTTTTTTTAAAAAAATTCTCCCCTCCCTTGTCACTTTAATATATGTTCATGGTAATTTGTAAGATATTTCTTTTCCTTATTTTGATTGCAAAGACCCTTCCGAACACATTCCTGTATAAAGTATTTTGCACTATTTAAAGAAACCCATATGGATGAAGTCAGGTTGTGCAATATAATGGAGAGTCACAATGTTCATCATTGTACCTGTAATGTAATTAATAATTTTAAATGTACTATTTTAAATATGTAAAATAAATTTTCACCATGAGCATGTTTTAATGAGGTTAAAGACTAGTTGACCCTTTTTCCCCATCTCACTCTTCTTGGACTTTTAAATGTGTAAATGATTCTTTTTTTTCCTTTTCATTTCTTTTCTTTTCTGTAATTTAGGAGTTGGTTGAATGCATTGGCAATTCCTTCCTACACAAAAAAGTGCCTTTGTTGCTAAAGTTCCAACCCTACCTAGCCTTCCCTTCCAAACAGCTCCCATTGGTTTTTCTCTAACTTACGAGATGAGGAATGATGCAGATTGTATGCTGTCCAACTGGTTCCCAGCAGCTGGGTGACCTTGAGGTGCTGATGTAACCAATGAGTAGATCAGGAGGCAGTGTTTGGCTTGCATCCCCCCACTGCTTTCCAGGCCGTGTGGTCAAACACGGGAAGGCCATACGGAGCTCTGTGACATATTATATGAGCAGCTACACCAAAACTTAATTTAGGTTCAGGGGATAGAGGCCACCTGACATCACCCTGGCCTCTCTAGGTAACCACAGGCCAAACTAGAAATCAGTAGTAGCCACTAAGATACAATAAACCCAATTCATTTTAGCCTAAAGGTGCTTATTTGTAGTGCCTCTGAGGAATCCCCAAGCCATGGATTAACATGTGAGTTGGTCACCTAGGCACTCAGCACTTCCTCTTCACTTTTGGTTCTTTTGTCACTTATTCACACCTTCCATGGGAGGGAAAGGAGGAGGGATGTCTGGCTGGATGAAAGAGAAGAGATCCAATGCAAACTGGTCTTGCACAAGGGTTAGTGGGGGTGGAAGGGAGCCAATGACCAAAATTGGTTGTCAGTATTTATCAGTGAAGGACACTTACCACACACTCTCCAGGGCCTGTTATGACCACTGGAGTCACAGTTGTGATGCCTACAGGATAAATGTCATTGAAACCCTTTTTCCACATCAGTCCCAGGGCTTGTGGCCAAGAGATGGAAGCTCCCCAAACCATGATGACGAGTTCTTCCAGGAAGATGACTATGAAATTGAGCCTGATTTGCCACTTGTACTACCCAGTGTCTTCCTTCTGAACATTATTTTTAACATTTCTAGTTTCTCACCAAGCATACTGAATAATCCAGAGGGCTGAAATAAATGTAGTAACACACATACACACGCACACACATGTGCTGTGCAATCTGCCTTGGGAGTCTTTTCAGCAGGGACCTTCCCAACTCAAGATGTTCTCAGAAGGAACCAGGGATTTGGATTTTTGGTAAAGAAATGGGATGAGAGTGAAGTCAATAGGGTGATACCTTGTGAGGTTCTCACTCAGATATGGCAATTGGAGCAAGGTGGTGCCAAGCAGGGGATCCTAGAGAACCTGCCTGAATATTTAGGAGATAGAAGAAAAAGTCTTACCAAGAGATTCATGCCTTTTGAAGAAATCCACTTTCCCAAAATATTCAAAAGCCATGACTACGATTTCTTTCTCTTACTCAGAAGGTTAATTGTTGTGCATGTGTGTTAATGATAAGAATCTTTGGAATACCTTCCTCAGGACACTCTAAAAATTTGACAGATGTGGAGTTTGCTGGAGGAAATGCTCTGCATTTTGAAGTATCCTCCCACTTCCTAAATCTCATATGCCTCTCACCCTCTCCTCCCTCCCTTAATGAAGGCTCTTTCCTGGAGCCCTGTCTTCCTAAATTTGACAAGGGAACACTGAAGGGAAGCCAAGCCTCACTTATTCCATTCAATGACTAGAACTTCTTCCCAACTGTGCGACCACACCTGAAATCGATTACACAGGTACAGGGTCACTGATTCTGTTTGTGACTTGACTTTTGCTTTCTTTGTCTTTGGGTCCCAATGGTTGTGGAACTCAAGAGTGCTGCTCTGAGCTTCCTTTACCGGTCTGTGAAGAAGTAATTCCCAAGCCCCTTGTGGGAAGAAAGAAGTTAGAGGGGTGTAAAAGGGCATTGACTCTCTCACCAACCTGGGGGTATATATTGAGTCTTCTCCCAGCAGGAAATCTTCAAGATCTTTCTGTGCCTGCCTCACAAACACTGAGTGACATGGAAAACATAGACTCTTCAGCCTAAAATATCCAGATAAATTAGTGGGGCTCAACTGTTTATTAAGTCAAATGCCCCCCAAAACCCTGCCTGTTCTACAGGTTTTGGAAGTAGCCACAGCCCAAATATGAATAATGAGATGGGAATACCAAAATCGCCCTTTTGGGTCTCTCTACCTGGTCCTGGGAAGGTGTGCTGCCAGTATCTTACACAACATAGACTATACCTCCCTCCCCTTTCCTGTTCTCCCATCCCTACCCCCCATCCCATACCCCTCCTCCATGACCTTTAGACAAGGAATTCCTCAGTCCTATTAGGCCTCCCTATTATGATATAAAAAACCACCTAACCTCCTAGTAGTGTTAGTAATCCAGACTACTCATTTTCTTCAAATGCTGCCAGTAAACCTTATACCTCCAGCAGTAGAGGTCACAGTTCATCTTCATTCACTTCCTGTTGGAGGTGGGGTCAGCTGCCAGCCACCACAGGAGCTAGTGTACAGTCTTGGGGCCTCTGAAGCCTGGGCTTGACCAGAGCCACTCACCTACTGACTCACCCAAGGGTGGCGAGCCCTCCCACCACCTCACTCTGCCCTGACCTGCCTTTTTGATTGGTGCATTTTTTGGTACAACAGGAAGTCATGTTCATGGCATACCCTACGCATGAGAAAGCGGGCGGAAGTGGAGAACACGGGTAAAAATGAAGCCACAGGGCCTCGTAAACCCAAGGATATTCTGGGCAACAAAGTCTCTGTTAAAGTGAGTAAGGTATTGCGGAGCTGTGTCCCCACCTCTCATCTACTCCCACTCTGCAGCATTCTCACAAGACAATTTGGGTGGAGGGAATTATTTTTTTCCCCGTGCGGGGACCACAGGGGAAGTAGTTTAGCAGAATTTTGCATGCAACATCAATTTTTTTTTTATTTTTTATTTCTCCTGGCAACTTCAATTCAAGTAAGTACCTTTTTTTTTCTTTTATACCTTTCTCTTTATACTGTGCAGATGTTTTATAGCAAAATTATCTGCAGCATTATTCTCTTAGAAATGCAAGATGCTTGATTCATACTGTTTTTCAAAGCTGCCCATTCAGTCTCCTAGGTTTGAGAATACATGCTGTTTGAAGGGTTTAGGGGTGCCTCCAAACCCACAACCCTGTGAAGGCTGAGGTTTGGAATTTAAGGACCTCTGTGTCCTTGGTAAAGTTTCATTTCTTTTCCCCAGAGTTCAGACGACATCAACTTTTGGGACATTTTCCTTGCCTCTCCCTATGCATGGGCACGGAAGGGATGCATATTGATTAAGCCCAAGTTATTTCTTTGCAAAAATCCATCTGTTGCTTTGAGCTCGCTGATTCTAAGCTTTGGCAGACTCCTCTTTTCCCCATCTTGAAATGATATGATCTGCTTTCTCTGAAAAGATCTGCCTCTGGACAATGGAAATTAGGTTGCTCATTAATTTTGTTAGAATATGTGAACATGTACACTTCTTTGCTTTTTCCCCCTTCCTGAGCAAAATAAGGACAACTGAAACCCATTTTAACGTCCTCCTTGGGGAAAAGAAATTGTATTCTCTCCTTCACCCTCATCTGGGAAGTCCAGCCTCACAGAAGACAACAGTTTAAATTCTCCAGCACTCATGCTTCATTTGGTTGCTTCCATTGCTATTTCCTGTGAGCTCAGCAGTTGCACATGATCCCAGCCTCCTCTCCTTGAAAAGAGCATGTGGCTGCCCTTGGTGATTCACACCCTCACCTTAAAAGCACCTGGTTTTTTCTCTGCCCAATTTCCCATTGCCCCTGCTTCTCTGAAGTTCTCTCTCGCGTGCAAAAGCTGCTTGTGTTCTAATTGTGTTCTTTCTTCCCCCTTCCTCATGCTGCCAATCAAGGAGACGAACAGTTCCGAGGAGTCAGAGTGCGATGATCTTGACCCTAATACTAGCATGGAGGTAGAAGCAGCTATTGTTGTCCTATTTCCTACAATGATTGTCTTTCTTTGCTGTGTTCTGCAACAGTGATCTTGCTAAAGTGACCAGCCAGGCAAGGATAAATGGTGACATTAAGACATCCCTGGGTGTCACATCCCGAGTGAGAAAACAAAAAACAAAAAAACTCTTAATTCAACTTTATTTTGGTAGAAAACACCACCCAGGACTCTTCTAAAAACAAAAATATCTGGTTCTCTTGACTGCTTACTTAATACTTTCTTCCTTGGTAGGTTTGATTTTAAGGGAAAAATATCCAGCTTCATTATTTGAAACTTAGAACACATTTTTTCCCCATAGAAAACAGCCTTATAGATAGTGGTTGACTCCCAGCTAAAAGATAAGAACCCATTTTTTAGTTTCTTTTGTTTTCTCCTCCTCCCCTTTTTCCTCTTCTTCTTCCTCCTCTATCCCCTTCATCTTGTTCTTCTCCTGGACTTACTCTTCTTTTAATGCTCCAGCAAAATCATGGGTTCAGTATGGTTTTGGGGGCTGACCTGGCACCTCCTTGCTATATATAGCTGGCTGTTGGCAAATATAAGGTGTGGTTGGAGCAACTGCAGAACACACCTTTGCCCAGTCCCTGGGCTCGTGGGCAGGGAGGGAGGGGTGTGCTCCCCCCACCCCACCCCCCCGTGATGGAAACCAGAAGCCCTGGAAACAGCCTCCTTCCTGAGCCTCACAGAGGCCTCTGCGGAGACCGTGAGACTGAACCACCACCCAAGGGACCTTTATCACTCCGGGTTTATGGGTATTTAGGAGTCTTTCCACCAAAAACATCTCATCAGTTTCCAACTTTTTGTAGTCCAGAAACCTTTTGAGTTATAGAAACATGACTCTGATATGGCTGGCTCCTGAATTACAACCTTCATAAATTTACGAACCCTAGAGAATTTAAGTAGATATGGAACTGGCTTTCCCTACCAATTTGTCTTTTAGAATAAATTGTAATTTTTTTTCCCCCAAATCTGTGTCCCTAACCCAAGTTTAGAGAGAGTATTTTTGGGCACAAATAACAAATAAGGTATAGAAAGCCAAGCTATTCAACATAAGTTGAGAATTTTCTCAAGGCATAGGTAAGTAGAAGCTTATTGCAATGTACAATGCAGAAGAAGAAAATGACCAGGGATGCATACCGCAGAGAGAGACATTGAAGACCCGACTGGAAATACCGGTGGGTAGGCTGGCTCTTAACACCTCTAGCTACTAAATTCATAGTTTGAGGCATCATTTCCAGGTCCAGCCTGGCCCCCAACTTCACCCTTATCTTTTCAACTTTATTGCTACAGTAGTTGTTTCCTTGGGTATGGTTTGCTCCCTCACTCCTGCCTTCCAGACTGTGTCCCTGGGCCCTTAGTGAGCTAAACTGCAACTTCCTGGCTCTACTAAGAGCCTGTGTGCCTAGAGCCCCTGCTGACATCCTGGCCCCTGACCCCTGTACATTTGCTCTCTGCTGGATCTCTGCTAAATCCTGCCCTGCTGATTCCAGTCCTAGGCTCCTATCTCCTGCCTCCCGTTTCCACACCAACGTCATTACCAAGGCATTCTTTAATTTTTCTTAATGGGTGGACTAAGGGTTTCTTTAAGGAGCAATTTCTTGAGGTCTTGCTTACACACCAGCTGCTCACTACCATCAGCACTGGCATATGTCCCACCATAGTGGCTTGGGAGACCTATAGGCACATCCTTGAAAGCTAATTCAGAGGCAAATAAAGCACCTTGAATCCTAGGAATCCGACTCTCAAAGCTTTCCAAGAACACCCCACTTGTGTAAAGGGAGGTCATTCTGCTCTACCGTTTGCATCCTTTCCTGCCCCATAGAGACACCCTTGTGACTATTCTCAAGTACAGCCCCCACTCCCCATGCCCCACACCACCGCCCACTCCACTGGCCACTACAAGATAAGCGCTGGACCTATTCCTTCCCCTCGTGACCTCACACCCCCCTTCCCTCCTGCCGGTCTTTGACAAGACTCCGTATAGAACTGTTCTAAAAACACGTCTGCCTTTAGTTCAACCTACTTCTTTGCCTTGCAGTGATTATATAAAACTTTGTGCCTAGAGGCAGAGTATTGTATATGTGAGAAATTTTTCTACCTGGAAGAAAGCCAAATCGGGCTGAAAATCAAACACCAGGGTGCCTTGGGAACACCTTGACAACAAATTAATATTCCATTTTTTCCAAAACAGCTCAGAATGCTGATTGCCTCTTATTGAAGAGACGTGCAGAAGTGATGATGGGCTGGGAAACAAATACCCACCTGCCAGCTTCCTCAATCCTGCCCCAGCCCCAGTGTCTGTGCAGACATCCCAGGCTGGAGCCAGGGCTTGGGAGTCAGTCTCTGCTGTCTTTTAGCCAATGTCCATCTTTAGCAAGTCTGGAGCCTCCTCGTATTACCACCCAGACAAGACAGGTTCCTACCTCCACACTATCTCTGAAAAGTTGTCTGAGAATTGCATTGTATGGGAGAGAATGCTTGGGGTTTTTACACCTGCCCTGCTCTCCACCCCCAGGTATTGGCACTTGCCTACATCACATGCCAGGGTTGAAAGGCCTTAACCAGGGGTCGGATGTAGCTCAACTGGTTGGGCGTCTGTCTCCCATATGGAGGGACCTGGGTTCGATTCCCGGGACCTCCTGGTAAAAAAAAAAAAAAGAAAGGCCTTAACCAGGCTTCCAGACTTAGGCCCTGAGCTTTAAGAATAGGGATTCTCAGCCCAGCTGTTCTGTCTAGCCCAATTAATGAAATGCATTCTAATTTTTTAAAAAACAACCACCAGTACCATTTTTAGCAGAGAAGGTCAGTCTATCAGAGTAAAACATTGACAGGATTAAAAAAAAACACAACTTGCATCTGCCCCTATCATTTAACTTGCTGCCAGCCACATCCAGAACTCAGATTAAGTGCTGACATTATCCTGGGTCATAACGCCAGCCATGAGGTATTTAGCTCAGGGGGTTGACTTTCTCCAGTAAGAGCAGGCTTTAGATCTTGTGGGAGAAACTCTTGAAAGATGAGGCAGAAAGCATTTGGGAAAATGGAACTAATTTTGGAGGACATTTCCAATCAGGGTAGGAAGCACAGACTTTTACAGTTAACAGATCTTTGGGAACCTTTAGTCCACCCTCAGCCCTTAGGTTTTTAAAGCTACTTTAGGCAGCTTCTGGTTGTCCCTGGCCATCGTTCCCTCCTCCTGCTCCTACCCTGGATCACCCCATCTCCAGGTTGATTTTAATCTAAAATGCAGATCCTAGCAAATGAGAAGACCTGCCTTCTAATGCCATTTTTCCCTGGGTGAATTTGTAATTCAGTTTTCCAGCTCAATAAAGAGGAATATAATTTCTGCCCTGCCTCCTTTCCAGGGCTTAAGTATGATTTAAATATAAGTCATACAAAGGCAATATCACATGAAAAGCATACTGGAAGAGGTGTCAGAATATCCGAATTCCAGACGAGCTACTCTCAGCTCTTTGACTTTGGGCAAGTTGCTTAGCCTTTCTGAGCCTTGGATCTCTATGGGAGATTGCACAGCTCCAAGTGTACAGGTGTTTATGTAAATGATTTGTAACCCTTTGAGCACCATACGTGTGATACATGTGATATCAAAGGATTTTTCTTTCTGACTCTGAAAACAGTGAGACCCTGAGAACAGGAAGTGGAAGATTCTATGCCTTGCCCCAGGAACTTGCTTTTCAAGGGATGCGGTGAGAAGGGTCCTGGCAGATTTCCTCCTGAGACCTGACTGGAGTGTCTACTTCCAGCTCCGGGAAGGTTTTGAGTAGCCAGAGTTAACTTCTTTTGTTCTCCAAATGCACAAGTCCCTGATCCGAACTCACACTTGTGCAAAGAGTTGGCCTGCTGCTCCCACCTCAGCTGCTTTGGCCTCCTTGTCCCAGATTCAAAGCTCCAAAATAACCTGGCCTGACAGATTGAAAGAAAAATTTACAGCCCTAATCAGGTGACAGACCTGGCATTGTCAGTGTCTTTCCACAGATGCCTGTTTCTCCATTTTATGAAAAGATATTTTTTATGAAAAGAATTCTTCAGAGGAAAAGAAAATGAAGCATCACATTCCTCTCATTTTATTTTTACAAAGTATTTGCTTTGTAATAAATCTGGTGGGTTTGGCTTGGAGACTCTTCCTGCCTAGCCTTGTTGTGACTTCATGAAGACTGATTTATATTCACCCAAGAGAAGGGAGCTTAGTTGGCTGGAGCTGGCATTTCTCTCCACCGGGAGGTTATAAGAAGATTTTTCACTGCATACTGACTTTTATTATGCCTTTGTTCCTTACAAGCACCCTGTGAAATAAGTAGGGTAGGGCTTCTCATCTGCCTCGTGGAAATAGGTTCAGAGAGGCCCAGGTCATACAGCCAGTAGCAAGAGCAGGTCTTGATTCAGGCATGTGATGTCAAGGAATAATGCTCACTAAGGCTCAGGTACTCTCTGAAGAAAGGCCGGCCTCAATCCCTCCCTTTTTTACACATCTGCTTGTAGAAGGAGAATTTCCTCCTGAGCCACTTTTTAATCCCTTGACAGTTGGGGTAATTACTTGCCCTCACCCACGCCCTTTCCCAATGACTCAGGAGTCCAGCCATAGCAGCCAATAAAGGAAGTCCAATTACACGGATTTGAAATGTCTAAATTGGTTTCTCAAAGCAGTACAGTCACTCAGCACACCCTCAGTCCCGCACTCTTTCGGCCCTTCACCCTAGTCTGGTGGCCTAACCCATTTCATTGATGTTGCATGCTAGTAAGATTACGAGATGCCATTGACCAAGGAGAAGTTGTGTGAGGGCCTGCTATTGGAGGACCAAAGGCCAAGGTGCTTACCACCTCCATCCCACCCCACCCCAGAGCTGTCAAGGTCACTTCCAGGCTCACTCAATGTGATTTTCTAGTCAATTCAATTTAACAAAATCTGATTAACACAAGGCATTGTGGTGAATGCTATGGAAGGACCAACAAATTAGGCAAGATTGGGTCTCACACTTAGGGAGCTTCCAGTCATGTGGAGGAAGGCAGCCTGTGTTATATAGTGGACTTTAAAATGCGCTTTAATAAAGGCATGGAGAAAGGACCCAATTACTTCTGACTGGAGGCATTCATTCGTTCATTCAGTGAACATTTAAGTATCCACTCAGACATTGGGCTAACAGTAACAATAGCGACTATTAATCTGTCTTTCCTATTTGTCTGACAATGTGCTGAGTCCTCTCCACCCAATAGCACTATGACATAGGTACTGTTATTATCATTCCCATTTTACATATGAAAAACTGGAGCACAGAGAGGTTAAGGCACTTCCCCAAGGTTTTGTATTCCTAAGCAGCCTATCAACTCCCAGGAAGCCTTGAGCATAGCCACTGGCTTCATATGATGCTAGTGTATGAGTTGGGTGAATTAATAGAATGTTAACATTCTTGAAGAAAGGTAAAGAATGAAGAAAGAGTATGAACAAAGGTCCTGAGGTATGAAAGGGCCTGGCATTTTGAGAGGAGTACATGGTCTTAGTATCTGAGGTTTAGGGTACGTGGGGAGATTTATAGGAGATAAAGCCTGGCAGACAGGCTAAGAACAGGCTGTGAAGGCCTGGAGGAGCTTGATCCAGTGGACAGCAAAGAGCAGTAGAAAACTTTTAAGCAGAGTCAATATGATATTCTGTGTTTCAGGAAGATAACTGACACCTATGTAAAGAATGGCAGGGACAGGTGGGCCTGTTGGAAGCTGTTGCAATAGAACTAGTGGGAGCTGAAAAATACCTGACTCAGAGTGGGGGTTGGGGGGAGAGGGGGCAGGCCAAGGGAGAGAAGGAGGACTAGTAAAAGGTTGAGGAGGAGATGCAGGAATGAAAGCAGCTAATTCCTGACAGGAGGTCAGGGAAGGGGCATCAGGCGGTGGCCTTCCCACTTGGGAACTCCAAGACAGTCCCACAATCAATCTTCCTCTTTCCCACATCCCCAGGACAAAGTTTAACCTGTTGTGGGTCCACAAGACTCTGGAAGGTTGTTTCACTTGGTAAAAGAAGTTTTGAATGTGAGGGTACGATCAGAGTCAAATCATTAAGAGATGAGATCCCAAAATATTCATCCATAAACACTTTATCTAATGTCAAGATCTCGGCTTCCAGGTTGGAAATGTGACTTATAAAAATAAGTCATAACATCACCACCTGCACAACCACCACTCCCAGCCCCTGACATCTAGGCTGCTGAGAGTCATCCATATGTACCTGAGAGTCCTAACACAGGGTCACCTTCCTCTGAGGGGGACGTGTCAGCCTCCCAAGCATCCCTCTTGGGGTCTGAAGGGAGGCCAGCCACAGGGGTCTGAAGCCAGGCATCCCAGGCCCAGACTATCTGTACCCACAAAGCCCCCCTCAGGAACCCTATCTAGGAAAGATGAGTCCTGGTGACTTCCAGGGCTATCAGGTAAGAGAACATGGGCCAGATGCTGCCTTCTTTCCCCCACTAAGCGTTTTTTGTTTTGTTTTGTTTACTTTCTTCCTCTTTCTCCCTCGTCCCCCTCTCCCACTGCCTTCTTCCTCTTCCAGCACTGGTTCATTTTGCCTTCTCTATGTGTTTACTGACAGGCTACAGTGTGCTAAACACAACCTCTAAGAAAAGAGTGTAATGGGGCCCTTTTAATCTATGGTAGAATTTAATTGTACTACGGTGCTCTCCTATATCTCCTCCAGTGAGCCATGAGCTCCTCTTGGGCAGATCCCAGGTCATCTCTATCTACCTGTTAGCCTATAAAGGTTAATGGAATGAATGAGTGAGCTCACACACTAGTAACAAGTACTCTTTTCCACATGAAGTAGAAAAGAAAGATTATGGGGTTAGCAAGAGAAGGTTAGTCAAGTTTGATGATATTTGAGAAGAGTCTTAAATGAGTGGAATTTCAAGAGAGGGGAGAAGGAATAGCAAATGTATCCCATTGGAAAAGAGAGGAGATGATCAGAAGTAATAGCAAGTGTCTAGTTCAGTTATGGTCTAAAGTGCTTTTGGGAAGGAGTGGTTACATGATATTGAAAAAGTATTGGACAGCATACAGTGCACTGGCAAAGACATTTAAAGTTACGGAAACTGGAGGTCATTGAACGTTTATGAGTGAGGGTATGAGATGATCAGAGCTTGGCTTTATGAAAAATGGATGGGAACAGGGAGAGAGAAACAGAGGGACCATTTGGGAGACTATTGCTATGTGTTAAGGGACTGTGGTGGTGAGCATCGGTGCCTGAGAACAATGGAGCATGACAGCAGAGCCTTGCCATTGGTAATACCATTCTTTACCAATACAGGTGTCAGGAGGAAGACCAGGTTTGGGAGAAAGGTGGTAAGTTTGATCTGGAATATATTGAGTGTGAAATTTCTTTAGGTCATATAGGTAGACCTACAAATATGGTACCGGAGTTGCAAAGTGAGGACCAGAGGCCAACATTTTGGAATCATCCACAGAAAAGTGTTGCGTGAAGCTTTAGACTTGGATAAGAACACCCATGGGTGCAAAACAAGAGAAAGGAGCCAACTTGGTGGCTCTTCTCTCTGCTCTCTAATCATCTCCACTGACTACACTCTCTTCTGTTCTCTTTATATCCATCTCTTCTCCTTTCCTCCCCCTTTTCCTCATTTCTTCCATTCATCTCATTTACTTTTACTCTTTTTCCTTTTCTCCAATCCACCCCATTCTCCTTCTCTTCCTTGTACCTTTTTTTCTTCAACCAAATAAATGTTGGTTGAGTCATTACTATCTAATGTTATATGTGAAATCCTTCAGAATTTTTTTTTAGTTTAAGTTCAATCAGATCAACTACTCAGGATTAATAATAAGTAGTTTATATAGACCAGGAGGCTCCATTCAAATTGTTCTAGGGACACCATCTGGGTGTGTGAAACAATGAGGAGGCAAAATGTGGCTTTGCCTTGTGATAAACTAGTTAGTGACACATTGCCTGGAAACACATGTCTACCCAGTACTGGCTGCTTTTAGCGGCTTTTCACCTTCACACCCAGCACCCTACCTACCACAGGTGTACTGGTGAGAGGCAAGTCAAGGGAGACTTGGTGGAGTGGTAAAGAGCAAATTAGGTTGCTGGCCCCTTCCAATAAGGGAGAACCCGGTGTTCCCCACAACAGACGACACATGGTAAGTGTTTCATAATCCATTGGTGTTTGCTCACTGCTTCATCTCCACCATGGGCTGTAATTCTTTCTCTCTTAGGGTTTGCCACCATATTACAGTTATTCATTTACATATCTGTCTCCCCAGGAGTCTAGTCTATGTCTGCATCTCCAGTATGAGGCTTCCTGTCTACTTACTCAGCGAGTAGATGAGCAGCCCTGGTCAATAAACCTGCTGGTCTCAGCTGGAAGGGTTCAGGAGGAAGAGGGAGGAGCAAGGGTGTGCAGGGGAGCCCAGAAGGCAGGTACAGAGAAGACCAGCGGAGGAGAAGCAGGTGTGACAGGAACCCTCCCTGGTTGCCCCAGCCCTCCTCCCAAAGCCCTGTTGTAGTCTATTGCTCGGAGGATTATATATGGAAATAACCTGTTTCAATAATAACAAGCTTTGAGTTTCAAAATGATGGTACTGTGGATTAAGGAAATAGATCAAAGAGACATTTACTTCTACAGTCATTTAGGATTATCTTGCATTTGCATATTTTTCATTGAAGCTCATTTGATGGTCATTTAGAAATGAGCAGAGAGATGAATATTTTCTAAAAATTGAAAAAACTGCATCTGTTTTGGCCAGAATGAAAGCATAAAGGGTTAAACCTCCAAACCAGAAATTGCGTCTAAATTTTTAGAAATTATTTTTCTTATATCTGTTCATTTTATTGCCAAATCTCATCATGTAAAATAATCTAAAATACTCTTCCTTCCTGATCTAAACATAGGTCCACATGAAACAAGCACAAAGGGTATATAAAAAGAAGAGGCAGAGTTTGTTTTGATAGCTCTGGGTTTAGAACATTTGGTTTGAATTTCTTTTTTATTTCTTCAGCATATGTAGGTTTGAACTGGGTTTTGAGACTGGTGATGAGGAATTTGGAGGGAAAAAAACAGAATGGGGGATCTTCTGGAGTCAATTGGCAACTGGTTTTCTAGACAGATAGGATATTGCCCTCACTATCCTGTCTCAGAGTCAGTCGCTGACACAGACTGGCTAGAAAAACAGACTCGAGATTTTCTCAATGCTCAGTTCATTTTATTCAGTGCTAGTTGTTTTTACCTGTAACTCTTCCCTCTTACTTGACTGCCCTCCCATTTTGTAGAAAAATCAAGAAAACTATTGGATTTCTCTCCAGAAGGAAGAAACTAAGTTGCTGATGGACCGCATGCGTGGGGGTGGTTCTTTTTCCCATCTAGAAGGAAGCACAGCCACCTGCGCCCTCTGCTGTTCAAATAAAGCCAGAGTCCCAAGTTTATTCCCACCCCGTCCATATCAGCCTCGTCCTCTCGGATTTGCCATGCATTCACTTGTTCTCTCCCAGAGAGAGAACATAGCATTTTATACACACAGTGCCATCTTTCCTGCACTACACTTCCATTTCAGATTCCCATCCTCTCCTCCTCCCATCTACCACTTTACATCGACTCCCAATGTATATCCAAGGAAGGAAAACATCAGGTTTCAAGAAACGTGTGGCTTATGACAAACCCCAGGTCCCAGGCTGACACCTCAGGTTGCTGCACACACCAACCGTGACCGCTAGACAGAGTGGTCAGGAGACCTACAGTCTAGTCAACTCGTTGATGGACCTCAGTTAATTTCATTCAGCAAATATTGCTCTTCTGCTATGGGCAAGATGCTATGTTAAGCACCATAAATGATGGTAACTAAAACATATAAAATGTCACTATCTTCAAAGGATTTGCAGTCTGATGGGGCAAAATATCATGCAGGTAAGCTGTTAGGACACATGCAGCAGATGAGCAGCCACAGAAGTATCAGCCTCTGTAAGAGGACAGGGCAGGGAAAGATTGCTGTTGACTAAATCTCAGACACTGACTGGTGTATGAGATCCTGCTCAAATCACATTCCCAAGTCAAGAAAATAGGAAAACACTCCAAGTTTAGGACAAAACATTTTCTCAGCACTTCTCCCCCAAATTAAGTTCCCATCACGAAAAAATTCTCTTGATTTGACAAGCATCAAATGGGGCACCCACGGTGTCAGGTATTGTGCTAGGCTCTGGGGCAGTAACAGCAGACAGCACAGGCCTTGCCCTCAGGGGCTTTGCTGTCCGCAGGGAGCCGTGGACAAAGTGGAGGTGATGGCAGTGTGAGAGGCATCCTGACTCCCCTCCAGTCCACACTCCGACTTGCTTCAAAGTTGAAAGTGGAAAACGAGAGAGGTATCTTCTATGGGCATAATCCATAGTCAATAGAAAAAAAATGAGTGTGGATCTTGCCTCAGCTCTTGGTCCTTGCTGACACAGTTCAAAGCGTAGGACTAGGTAGTGATGGGATGGGTGGCGGGGGCTGGGGGAGGGCGGAAAAGGTAAGCAGTAGGTCCTTGGCACTGATGACAAAGTTTCACAGCACTTTTCCCAAAACCCTCCCCTGCACGCAATCATCTGGTGGAAAGAGTACAGGCTAAAATTTAAGAGCTCTCAGATCTTACACTTCTCCATCTCATCCAGGAAATGGGAATAAATAACACCCGCTCTGTAATTCCTCCCAAGTTTTTGGAGGACCAAATAGAGGAGTCTGTGAGGAGTAGTTTATGCCTAGTATATAATGCTACACAAATCAGTGGCTTCATTACCATTTTCAATAACACCTTGTGCTGAGTTGTGCTTTCCTTACCTGGGTCGGACAGAAGGTAGAGGAATGCCTCTTCCTGATTCCTGCAGGTCCCTTCCAGAGAGAGAATCTGCAATTAAGCTCCATGGGCAACCTTTCTCTCAAACTTCCCACTAGAGTCTATATCCAAACTAGGACTATTTATTTTTAAAATAGTCCATAAGTTTAATAATATATACAGTAGGGCTTATGTGATGAGAAACAGGAATAAAGTAAGAAGTTCTCTAAGCGGCAGTTGGGGTGTTGTTTTATAAAAGTACTGCCACAGTGCAGGTTTATGAAACCCCAATGAAAATTGTACAGCATAGTAGGCCTCTTCTCTGTGACTTCTGGTATGGACTCAACGTCTCCCTGCCTGTGAATTCCCATCATGATGGGAAATACAGGCCATTGAACAAAGTCTCCACAACATTCTCAAATTGTTTTTACCCTAGGGTCACTGATTGTGTGCAGGTGGGATGGGGACGAGTGTAGTGCTCCTTGTTTGTCGAAGGCCAACTATTAATGTCAGCAGGTACTCTCCTGGACACTTTGCAGCTGTCATTTAATTCCCTCTTCCCACTAGACTGTTGGTACACTCAGGACAGTATGTCTGCTCTGCTCCCTGCCTGGTGGCTACCGCTTAGCCAAGCAGTCAGTTCCATATAGCTTCATCAAGTACCATTGCTGAGTCCTTAAATCAAACAGCTCTTCTGGGTAGGAATTATTATCACTTTTTTCAGATAAAACTGTGTCCTGAATTGCTTAAGAATTTTGTCCAAGGCAAGAGAGTGTGTACGGCTTGAAGACTAGATACTGAGCACCCTGTCTGCTCCCAGAGTTTGCAGCCTCTTGGACACTGTGCCATTAAGAGCCTCCTCTTTCAGTGGCTACGGATTATATTGTCAGTTTTTAAGAAGTTTACCTTCCATTGATGTTTGAATACATGGTTGTGTAAAATATTACTAGTCACAAATCAGAAATAATTGTTTTACAGCTCTTTTGATCCTGTTTCCAGTTCCTATTTATGTACCAGTCCTAAATTCTTGGGAGAACTGAAATAAGATCAAAAGTATTCATAGTACAGCAACTATATATTCGATGCCCATTTTGCTGCAGACCCTGGGCTAGGGGCCTGAGGCCCAAAGGTGAATAACAAATGATTCCTGTCCTTGAAAAGCCTATAGTCGAACAGGTCTGACTGTGCCTTTCTTTCCTTAAAAAAAAAAAATTACCAAAGTGAAACCTGCAGACTGCAGAATATTTGGGAAGTCCAGGTAAGAAAAGAAAGAAAGAAAAAATTATCCTAAACTCAAATAAAGATTTAGAGCTCCTGAGAGCAGAGCCTATGTCTTAATCATCTCTGTATCCATAAAGCTTTCCATGGGCCTTGGAGCAGAAGACAAGCTCAATAAATGTCTTTTTTTTTTTTTTTTTTTTTTTTGCATTAGCTGTCAAATGAGTGACTCATATCATTCTCCCTGCCTTTCCTAAGACAGGCAGATAAACTTAGAGCCTCTCTAGTACCCCCCACAGGTGGTAAGGTGCAGCTTACCATGGTGATTGTAGTTTAATTGCTCATCAGGAGCAATTTACTATATCTTCCCCTACTGTAGCCCAGGATCTCCTCACATAGAGGGGATCTCTAAGGTGTGAGAGTAGCTTTTGTCAAATACCCTATTGCATCCCATAGTCCAGCCCAGAGAAGCTCTAGGGCAGGAAATTGATTTGACCCAGGTCAGGTCCCTTGAATAGAAAGGAACTTTCAGCAATATTTCTCAAACCGGGCTGCATGTTGATTTGCCCCACAGAGCTTCTAAAATGCTGATGCCCAGGCCCCACGTCCCACCTCTTAAAATAGAACCTCTAGGCATAGGACCCAGGCTTTGGTCTTTCTGTGTTGTCAAAGCTGCCCAGGTCAAGGATTTAGAAACTTTAAAGGAAGGCTGGTGGTGTTATGAGTGGCCTTTTGAGGATAGCAGTCTTTGGACACTCAGCCCCAGAACATGACACTGAAAGGCTTTGCCCCAACCCGCTTCGTGAAAAACCTAGGTGGTGGTTGTGGGCGATTGGTTTGCCAAGGGGAACCAGAAGAAAGAATAACCCAAAACATCTTTGTTCTAAAGGCTCATATGGGCCCCTGTAGAAGGGAAGAACACATTAAACTATGCAAGATCACACACACACACATAAATATAGGGAGATATGTGTGAATGCCCCTGAGGATATTTTGTAAGGCTCATATGAGTTTTTTGGCTTCATTATGAAGGAAAAATAGAACTTTACGGGATAAACTGCTAGAGATAAGTCACTAACAATAGGCTGTTTAGCAGAAGGCAAATGGATTAGAGTTAGATCATCTTTCTTCCTCTTTTGATTTATTTAAAGTTATTGAGTACTTATTTGTAAAGCACAGTGCTAAGCATTTAATATACATTATTTCATTTAATCCTTGTGTTAGCCCTTTGCAATTGGTATTATTTATCCCCATTTTATAGTGTAGGAAATCAATGGTAAGAAATTTGAAGTAACATAAAATCACAGTAAACAAAAGAGGTGACCCAGCCTCTCTGACTCCAAAGCCCATGCTTTTTTCATCACAGTAGGCTTTATGGCCCAGACTTGCATGATTGGAGATCTAGGAAGACATGGGGGCGGGGGAATCCATGTGGCCATCCTCTCAAGCGGAGGTAACTTTCCAGAATGGCTCATCAACTGGAATGTTTTCCCTTCCATGAAGATCCAGGATTCCTAAGGGAGGCAGCATAATAGGTGTGAAGAGGCCCAGCATTTCCTCCTCAAACCAGCCACATGACCAGTAATGCTTTTCAAATTGCCCAGTGGAGGCCTGGGCTACAGGAGCTGGTGCTGGTGCTGGTGCAGGGATAAGTAGACAAGGCTTCCCTCCTTCCCCTTAAACCAGAGAAGCTGCTCATTTAGCTGTTTGAAAGAAATTTCTCCTACTTGGGGGGGAGGTTGCATTTGGAAGGAAATCACTGGGTTAGTTCATTTAAATGACCCTTCCAGCTTGATAGGTCTCAGATCCTCTGTTTCGGAAAATTGGTGATGCTGGGACAAGTCAGGGCCATCAAATTGCTTGCGTTAAAGTGTGTGTATCGAACAGGAAGAGAATGGGGTTTTGTGTGTGTTAAAAGGGAAGAGCAACTGGGGAGAGGACAGAAAGTCCAGCTGCTGCGAGCAGAGCTTAGGAGTCACAACAAACCTGCCTGGGGCTCCGAGCCCTGCTTCTCTCCATCCCCCAGGAGTGTAAACAACCAGATTAGACAGGAAAGTAAATCAAGTGCCCTTAGTTGTTGAAGAAGATTTTGTTGATGTGATAATGAGGCGGTTACAGAGTGGGACGTTGGGTTGGGTCCGTGTATCCTCTCCCTAAACTGCACTTTCTTTTTTTTGCCCAATAGGGTAAAAAAAAAAGGTCTCATTTGCTTTCAGTAGTTTAAGAAATAAGCAATTTTCCATTTCTTTGTATTTTTCAGATCTTGAATCCAAATTTCATCCAGGAAGGTGAGTTAATCTTAAGAGGTAGAATTGAGAATGTGAGGATTGGCTAAATAAACTGTGGCAAACCAGCATTGACGTGAAGCCTTTAAACAATATTGACATCATATGTATTTATGGACAAGGGGAGATATTTATGAAAAACTCTTAGGTGAAAAATATTACAACTTATAGTATGGACAATAGGACCCAATTTTTGTAAGGAAAAGTTTTATAGAACATCTAAAAGGACACATACCAGAAAGTATGTAGCTATCTGTGAACTGTGACATAATAGGGCTTTGTTTTTCCTTTTCGCTTATCTGTGTTTCCTAATTTTTCAACCAAAAAAAATTTTTTTTTACTTTTAAAATAAAAAGTAGTGAAAATTTGGAAAGAAATCTGATGGGTGAGATTAGAGTAATAATTAAGACCGACTGCAGGGGAGAAGGGCATAGATGATTGTTAAGCTGAAGATCATTGGAGTCATTAATTCACAACATGGGTGGGCAGTGAGTGTTGCTTTATAAAATCGCTGCTTTATTCTGTTTGTTTGCTCTGAAAAATGTGACTGTCACATTTTTCACAGTGGCCCCAGAATTCCTTGTGCCTTTGGTGGATGTGACCTGCTTACTTGGGGACACCGTGGCACTGCAGTGCAAAGTCTGTGGGCGGCCAAAGCCCACCATCACCTGGAAGGGTCCGGACCAGAACATCCTGGACACTGACAACAGCTCCGCCACATACACCGTCTCATCCTGGTAAGCCATGACCCCACATCAGTACCAACAGCCCCGGAGTGCAGAACGGAGGGGCCACATCTGGGATGCAGCTCCTGTTCTGGGCCCTTAGCCTCTCCAGCAGAATAGATGCCAAAGCCTATTCTAGCTTGAACCCTTGCCCTTGGTTAGGAGAGATTGAGTTAAAAGTCATGGGTTGGGAGCGCATGTGGCTCAAGCAGTTGAGCTCCTGCCTCCCTCATGGGAGGTCCCAGGTTTAGTTCCCAGTGCCTCCTGAAACAAACAACAAGCAAAACAAATGAAAAAATCAACTCAGGGAAGCCAATGTGGCTCCGTGGTTGAGCGCCAACTTCCCACATACGAGGTCCCGGGTTCAATCCCTGGTCCCTGGTACCTAAAAAAAAAATGCCATGGGGAAGCGGCTGTGGCTCAATCAGTAGGGCTCCCGTTTACCATATGGGAGGCCCCGGGTTCGGTTCCCGGGGCCTCCTGGTGAAGGCAAGCCCGCCCGCGCGGCATGGTTAGCTGACCCAGCGAGCACAAGCAGCAAGGGGGGGATAAATGAATAAATAAATAAAATCTTTAAAAAAAAAAAAAAAAAAAAGCCATGGGCTGCTCAGTCCCACGCGGTAGTTTACTCAGATCTGTGATCTGTAGGCACGTCCTCCACTGCTCACACTCTACAATCTGTCCTACAGCCTGATGAGCATCGGGGGTCTCGCCAGCCAACACAAATTTCACATGCTGCTGGGCACCTTGTAGACACGCCTGAGGCAAGCAAGGATGGTTTGGAAAGAGTGTGTTTGGGGCCCATGTTAAACAAAGAAAGAAAAACATAAACTTCTACAACTCAGGTCAAACATGAACCATACTTTCCAAGAGCTTTTACAGTCACTGCCTTAAACACTATTTCCCTAAGGATCCCTAAGTTGGGAGAAGCAGCAAAGCCTCCAGACCTGTAGTAAGCAGTGGTCCTCAATTCCAGTGCTTGTTGGGTCCTTCAGAATCCAGTGAAACAGTGATAGATTTAATCCCTTTATTAAAATAAGAGTCATTTTCTTAGGGAAAAAACACGACTTGCTCCAAAATGTGTATACCAGAAGCATGCTTCTACACAATAAAAGTTGATTGACTATCTTCCAGTCATGCTGATAGTATCTATTGCTACTGATTATGGACTTTATTGTATACAACTACTTACAGTGGACAAGCAGGATCAGGCCTAGAATGCTTAAGAAGCATTTATGGAAGAAAAATGTAGAAAAAGAAATTTTGATCCATTAACTCAATTTTTGTGCATGTGACTTGGGAAAAGACCATCATTTTTTAGTATTCACAGCAGAAACTCCCTGACTACCTCATAAACTGTCCATGGACCCAAGGAGCTCAGTGTGAGAGCCAGGGCTTGTGGTGGCTCATGAAAATCACCAGGATATGTCACATCCTGTGCGTGGGAGTAGGCCCACTATGACTTCAAAGTTCAGCTTGTATTTAACCCTTTCAGAGCAGCTCTTCCCTTGTGATGTTCCTGAACCCCATACTAGGACAAGTGGGAAAGTTGTGGTGTAGGCAGGCAAATTTACCTTTTACTTAATTCAGTTAATTGCTTTGAGGGTCCCTCATGTAGAATTTGAAGTATTTGAACAGTTTCATTCTTTAACCTTTCCTTTGTCTTATAATACTCATTATTGATCTGTGAGACTGTAAATATTTTAGGACAAAGTTGCTAGTGGCAATAATAATAGTAATCATATTTCAGGCCTCTACTTGTAGAAGGCTTCAGGTATTTCAAACCATGTTCTAATTCTTACCTCATTCTATTCCTTATTCTATTTCTCATTTCCTTAAAAAAAAAAAACTTGAGAGATGGATATGGCAAGAATTCTTTCCCCCTGGGAGGAGATGAGGCTGTAGAGAGCAAGGTGATGGCCCAGGTAACAGACCTGGGACTGCCAGCTCAGCACTCCATGGCCCAATGTTAGGGCATTTTACCCATCAGTCAACCATCTTTAACCTCCAACACTTCATTTAGAGTCCTATCTTGATCCCAATGAATGAGGCAATAGATGGGCGTTTTTCACGAGGCCTTCTTAAGGAAGCTGGCAGGACTGACTTCTGCACTCTGCTTTCAGTAATACAGTCAAGGAGTCCAGCACAGACTCTGTGAGACAGGCAGGCCAGGGGTGGGCATGGGGGAGGACACAAGAAGTTCAGTACTGCAGTTTGAAGGGTATCATTTTGGTGTCCCTAGTGATTCCGGTGAAATCATCCTGAAGATCTGCAATCTGATGCCCCAAGACAGTGGGATTTATACCTGCATAGCGACAAATGACCACGGGACCACATCAACATCTGCCACAGTTAAAGTACAAGGTATAGTCTCTTCTTTAGTCAGACCTTTTAAGTGGACATTAGACAATCTCCTTAAGACTTGGGGAAGAAAAGGTCCATTGTGAAAAATCCAAAATGCAGTTCTGGTAAATGGGAAGAGAGTGAATCTTTACCAAGAGCTGCCTGGGGGCAGCCATAAACCTTGTGCACAGTTCCCTGGCCCAGCTTTATCTCAGTGTGCAGCACCTAGCCCGAGGAAAGCTTCAGGCAGCAAGGTGGATCCACAATTTACTCCCAGGTCTCCCTCTGGCCTGGACAAGGTTAGGTCAGGGCAGATATGCAGAGTCACAGGGGGAAAGGTAGTGTTCCTTAGGTGACACTCAACCCTGGTGTAAAATGCCAGCTTCTGAAGAAATGGCACTCAACACTAATTTCTGTCTCTGTAGGTGTTCCAGCTGCCCCAAACCGCCCCATTGCCCAGGAGAGAAGCTGCACCTCGGTGATTCTCCGCTGGCTGCCCCCATCCAGCACAGGAAACTGCACAATTTCTGGTTACACTGTAGAGTACAGAGAAGAAGGTGCACTATCTCCTCCTCCTCTTCTTTTCCTGTCTTCTCTTCCTCTCAAGAAGGTCCTTCTGAGCTATTAAACTGTCCACCTCCACATCTTTCATAAGCTGTCCCCTATATCTTCCAACTCAGCACAAAGATCTTGGTGCCTGAATACAACAGCCTTCTGATCTCAAACGTAGAGCAGCTTGTTCTGCCAAGATGTTATAAACCATCCCCTACACTTTTATGACCCACAGCAAGTTTCAGAGTGCCTTCACCTCACATGCATTTTCATATTTAACACCCCCATTCACCCAGACAGGGACGAGCAGGCCCATTTTACAGATGAAGAGGTGAAGGCCTAAAAAAATTAAGAAATGTGCCTGAGGTTACAGTTTGAAGGCAGCAGAGATAGGACTAGATCTGAGGTGTCTAGTTTGCTAATTAGTGGTCTTATCTCCCTCTCTCCAATAAAATTGAGAGAGCAGGAATATATGCATAATAATTTTTTAAATTGTGTAATTTTAAAACGTGTTCTATTTACAAGCTAAAAGTACATACATTTCTTCAGCAGCTAGAAACAACTGAGCTTGACCCCTGGTTATTAAGAAGATTTAGTTTAAAATAAGAAGCTGCCAGGTGGCTCTGAGCCACGTTATGAATTACACGCCACTGCTTGATCGTGGAACCAAATCACTCATTTTACATCTACTTTCCATTACTCTTATTTTAGCTCCTCTTCCTTCTTCTCTTTCTGTTAAATAGCCCTGCATAGTTATAAAGCTATTTACCTCTGCATTCTTATGAAGCTGCTAATTTTTGTGTCTCCCAACGTTGCTCCTAGGTCTTCAGGCTGAGCTGGGAGACACATTTCACATAGTTCATTATTCACCTCAATGTAATTTAGTTCATAGTTCATCTTATGTGCACTTGTGCAAATTGTTTAATCCTTCTGAGCCTCAGTCTCTTCATCTGTAAAGTAAAAGTGATACTCTCTTTCTAGGGTTTCTATGGGCTTAAGAGAGAGAATTAAGTGTGAAGATACCTTCCACAGTATTTTACATGTACATAGTGCTCAAAACATGTTAATTTCCATTTTGTTTCACTTTCCAAACTCATAACTTCTCTCATTTTGTTATTAATTTTCAATGTATTCTTTCAACTTTATTAAAAATTTACCACATGTCCCTCTGTAAATTCTATATTATCTATGCCTTTCACTCTTATCCTTATCCATTTGAAAGTGAACAGAATCTATAGGCAGATCCTCAAAAAAGCCATCTTCTCCCATACCCCTGAGGATTTATTCAGTCATTTAGGAAATGGAACCTTACACTGCCACAGTTGGCCCACAGGCTTCAGAGGTCCCGCTGACATTGACCACAGCAATCACCTGAATAGAATGTGTCAAATTTTCCTTTCTTTGTTTGCTGAAGGTCTTTGAAACAATGTCCCTTTGGCATTTTCTCTTTTTCTCTCCTCGGAAACTGTGTGCTAGGTTCCCAGGTCTGGCAGCAGTCGGTGGCTTCCACCTTGGACACTTACCTTGTCATTGAAGACCTCAGTCCCGGGTGCCCTTACCAGTTCAGGGTCAGTGCCAGCAATCCCTGGGGGATCAGCCTTCCCAGTGAGCCCTCGGAGTTCGTGCGGCTTCCAGAATATGGTGAGTCCCAGCTATGGCCATGACCCCCCAGTGGTGGATGGCAAGGCACTTGGCCGATTGTCACAGGCATGCTGGCCTTGGCTGCCAGCTGCTCAGTGGCTTGAGTCAAGTAGCATTTTCCAGACCTGATAAAGACTGTTTCTGTACAGTGTTAACTCCAAGTGTCTTAGAACAAACATTAGGTCTGCCACCCATGCTTAGCTCTGGGTCTGCCAAGTTCCCTGGGCTCCCATGGTGTCTCCAGGAACAGAGTAGGGCAGGCAGGAATCCACCCAATCTGCTCCTCTGCTGAGACAGAAATGATGAATCTCCTCTCACCTGGGCACTCCTCACTAGGGACCCACTCACCAACTAAAATTGTGGAGAGAAAAGCAACCTGCTTGAAGGATTTCACTGTAAGATGAGTATTGGGCAATTTCTCTATCCCCTGACCCTCCCAGATTTGCAAATGATACATTTTTATATAGATTTGTTGCAAAATTAACTAACGTATACATATAACTAGCTATACATGAGCATTTTTAAAACATGGTTCTTATTTTGCCCATTTATTCACTATCTCACTGAGCCATCTTGGTCCCAGAGATATTTTGAAAGAGGAAACTTGTTAGCCTAAGACTATATCAGAATAGTGAGACTTCAGGTAGTGCCAGAGAGAGGTGTGTGTGTGTGTGCATGCACGCGCTTGTGTGCTGGAGCAGAGAGGGGAGAGGAGTGGAAGGGATCTGGGACCAGTCACCACATTTAAGGGGCAATAGGCCTGTGTCTCTTTGGATTAAGGGAATCCCAGAGTCTCCAGAAGAGCTTCGGAAACCCTCTAGAGCCTTGGGCTCCAGAACTCCTGCTCCACACACCCCCTGCAGAATCCAGAAATGCTCTCCAGCCCCACCCTCACTACCAGCCCAGCTCAAGTCCCATCCAGCAACTTTGTCCCCATAAGCCCACGACTCACTGGGAAGCCTTGGTCCTGGGTCTCTGTTTTCTTAGAATTAATATGGATAAGTCACCTTCAGTCTTAGCCATGTTGCACTCCAGACAGGAGACAAAAGGCTCTGGAAACTGAGAACCTTTGGTCCAAATGGCAGAGCTGTTAGCCTGGCTCCTCTCCACACAAGTCACTAACTAAAACCTACCCGGGGATAACCACTGTTCCTGTTTTGCTACTTGTGAGCCTGGGTCCCCAACAGACAACGTTAATAGATCTCTGTGTGTGCGTGTGTGTAAGTCATTGCCAGTGCAGTAAATTACATCATACAAGGTAACACTGCCAAAGATTCTACTCAGGCATATATTTTGAGTTAAGCCTAATCATTCAATGTACTGGATAAGCTCATTAATGCCTGAGAACAGTGGGCTGAGAAAGATACATTTTTAGAACATTTTGAGTACATTCCATTCCTTTTCATCCTTTCTTGGCGTTGTAACTCTTTCCCCGTTCTCTCTGATGCACCCTCCCTACAGCCCTGACTCTCACTGACTTTTCTATGCCTTCAAAGTACTTTTCTCCCTCCCTTTTTATTTTTTTCTATCAAATTCCTATTTTAAGATACCCAGAAGTTGTGTTTCAAATTCTCCAAATTTTCCCTTTGTTTATGTAAATGCCAAAGGGAGTCTGCTTCTGTCATGTCAGTTTCTCCTTGGATGGTATTTTTAAAAATAACACTTTAGAGAATCATGGCATTTTCCCACTGAGTTAGACTCCATATTTAGTCATGAGGATTGCTTTGGGGTTATGCTGGAGCTTTTCTGCTAACCTTTTCATTCTCATATGTGACATCCTCAGTATCATAAATGGATTCTTTCTCTTCCAAAGATGCTGCTGCTGATGGTGCCACCATTTCTTGGAAGGAAAATTTTGATTCAGCTTATACAGAGCTGAATGAAATTGGAAGGTAATGACACAGTTTTCTATTGCTTGGTTCGTGAACACGTAACAATATCACATCAAAATAATGACTTGAATTTTTGATTCCTGTTACTAAATGCATTCTCTCTATAATAAGAAAAAACTAGAATATTAATGTGTATTGTTACTGTTATTTTTCTAGCTTCTAAATCAGGTACTTCACTCATCAACTTACAGCTTTTCTTCTTTCCTAATATAAGAATTTAAGGCTCTAAATTTTCCTCAAAGTACAATTTTAGCCACCAAAATTTTGATATGTGGTATTTTCATTATCATTCAGTTCTAAGTAATTTGAAATTTTCAAATATGGTTTTTCTTTGACCCATGTGAAGTAGAAATATGTTTTAAACTTTACAAACATGAGATTTTTTGAAATTGTCTTTTTGTTATTGTTTCTAACAATTGCCCTGTAGTCAGAGAACTTGGTCTATATGATTTTGACTCTTTTATTTCTGTTGAAACTTACTTTATGAGTAGTATATGGTCAAATTTTCAATAAAAAGTTTTATGTGTTCTTGAGAAGAGTGGATAATCACTAATTTTGGGGTACAGGTCTCTAAATATGTCCACATGTCAAGCACATTCATTGTCATGTGGATATTTCTCTTCCAAATTCCCTCCTTTCCTCCTCCCTCACCACCTTTCTGTCTCTATCTCTCTCTGTATTTTGGTTAAAGAACATTTAGTGTGTTATCAAAAATAAAAAGAATAGAACTGTGACTTTTAATAGAATAATGGAAAAAATCTATCACCTGTCTCACAAAATATGAAGGAAAAGGATCAAAAAGGAAGTTGGTCCCTGTGCATGCTTTGGTCGCCAGGTAGTATGGATGAGAGAATGTGGGTAGATCTTGCAAGTCACTCACCCATCCTGGATGAGTAAATAGAAGAGCACCCAGGATTGATGGGCAATTAGTATCATTTCCATCTCTGATTGACATCTCTCAATGAAACTTAAAATTTCATAAGAGGTTGTGGAGGGAGCCAAAATGTTTGCTATTTCAGTTTCTTAGGCAGAAGTCACAATATCTTCACTGTCTTTCATTAAAAAAACACACTCTACTTTGCTATTTTCTTTGTGTACCCAAACAGAGATAATTTTTAAAAGGCCAGTTGAAATGTATGCAATGATGCTGATGATGTCTACAGCGTATCCATAGTGTTCAGGATGGTATGCAGATACTATACAAACATTATTTAATATAATTCTTACAACAGTGTGAGGTAGTGTTTGAGTAGACTTCTAGCAAAGGAAACTCAGGCTCGGGGAAGTTAAATAACTCTCTCGAGCCTATAACTACTAAGCACAAAGCCAGGATTCAAACTTTAGGCTAACTGGCTCCAAGCCTGTGCTTCATTTACTATCAGATGTAGTTTTTTGTCACAGCAGTTATGGTCAAAAAAACAAGCTCTAGATAGTGAAATCTTGTTTTCTCCATTCTATCTAAATTTGTGAAGCTATATATGATCCTAAGGATGAGCAAATTAAATCACCAGTTGGTTCTAAACGAAACTGGTTCCAGTAACTGGATGCAACATTTAATTCCTCCTCCCAGATGTGCATTTGCTGTTGATAGCCATAGGCTAAGGCATATTTTACCTAGAAGAGATGGATGTTTTGATATTTCTCAAAGGGGAGACCAATTATCCGATCTGTTCAAAGCAATCCAAGTTTTTAAAAAACTCTCATCTCCAACAAGCTCTCACTTTCTCCCAAGTATAGACTTCATATTTTCAGAAGATCCTTTAAAACTGCTGTACATTAACAGAATGGAAATAAAACATATAGAGACTTACATGAGACACACAAAATTTGCTGTGCCAGGGCCATAGAAGTGAGTCAACTTTCTCTATCATATTAAAAAACAGAATGCAAGGAGAAACATCTTCATTCCTACAGCCCATACTTAGAATAGAAGAGCATTTGAGCATGGCCTATTTAACCAGAAATAAAATATATAGGCATCATTGCAGTTTGAAGAAGCCAAAGAGTTATCCCCTGGGAGGACAGACTGGCTACCAGATGGGATCCAAAAAGTACGGATGGCAGGTTGAACACAGGCATCTACTTTTATTTCCTCCTGAAACTTCACTAAAACTACAGTAAAGGGCCTTAGTTTTTAAAAGATCAGGCATAAACCCTTAGGATAACAGATTAGAAGAAGAGAAAGTAACAGTTAAAATATTAGAAGCAGAAAAGTAGATGAAAGCGTGACAAATAATCTAGGAGACCTGAGAAAACTTAATCCAAGTCAACCATGGGGTCAATTCCGAGGCAGTATAGCTTTTGCAGCACAATTCCCCAAAGCCTCAGGCACTGGCAGGATCAAGCACCTCTGCAAGTAGGTGTAAAGAGGATGCTAAAATTAGAAGGATTGACTGAAAGTCTGTTTGAGGAGTTGTCAGAAGAGTAGTTCACACAGCTGTTGAATAGTCTTTCCCTACCCAGGAAGACTGAAGGTTTGTTCGAAAGTGTAAAACAGACATCTCTGTTCTGGGGGACACCAGGCACAGTTGAGGGCAGTGGAACCAAACTGAAAACAGGGGCATTATGTGAATATGTGCATGCTAGATACTGAGAACCCAAGCTCTCTGACCCAGCTGGCCTCCAGAAGCCGCCATTCAGTATTTCACTCTCTAGGCAGAAAGTAGAAGCATCTTTCTTTGGGGAATCTAACCAGCCCAAGAGGAAAAAACTTGAAAATACTGACTTTGTAGCTTTCCCAACTAAACAGTCCCGTCAGATCATCCTAAAATAAAGATCAGGTTGACAAGCCACCCACACATTCAGAGCTTCTAAACAGCTTTTTAGTCCCCAAATTTAAAAATAAGCCAATTTCTGGTACCAGTGAAGATGGGGTAAGCCCATAATAGCCTTTCCTTCCCACTGATTACAACCAGAATCCCTGGACAAAATACAAAAAGCAACTACCCGAGGATTCTGAAAAGTAAGTAGCAGGCAGACTGGGGAGGGAAGTCAAAACTGGAAGAATGACTAGTATAGTAGTAGTGAGTTTCCTGGTTGTTGGTTTTTTCCCTCCTTTATCTCTTGGCTTTGACTCAAGTGTGGGCAAAATTATGGAAGTTTGTAGCAGGCACAGAGAACAAAGTCTTGCCAAAAGACTAGAAAAGGGGGATCTCTTTTAGCTGGAGAGAGCAGGGGAATCCCCTTTATTTTTTCTCCCTCATTTTTTTCACACTTCACCCCAAGAAAAATCATGTGGAATTACATGATGGTACAGAATACTAAAACTTAGGGAAACCCACTATTCTGGATAGAGGAACCAGGTAAAGAGACCCATGGAAGCCAAAGAATGTGGGGGAAATCTCAGTGAGGAGGGAGCTAAAGAAGGGAAGCCCCTAATTCTATTTAGGTTGGTGGAAAAGTAATTGCGGTTTCGGACCATGAATTTTAAATCATTATAACTAGGCTCAAACACATCTTTATTAATCAAAATAGGAACCATTACAATCAACACATTTTTGCCAACGAGAAATAAATTGGTTTCTTCCTGCAGCGTAAAAATCCGTGCTTCGCGATTCGACGAACTCTTGGAAAGCATTTTCTGCATCCTGCTGGTTGTGGAAGCGTTTTCCCTGCAAAAAGTTGTTGAGATGCTTGAAGAAGTAATTGTCGGTTGGCGAGAGGTCAGGTGAATATATGGTGGATGCGGCAAAACTTTGTAGTCCAGTTCGTTCAACTTTTGAAGCATTGGTTGTGCGACGTGCGGTCGGGCGTTGTCATGGAGAAGAATTGGGCCCTTTCTGTTGACCAATGCTGGCTGCAGACATTGCAGTTTTCAGTGCATCTCATCGATTTGCTGAGCATACTTCTCAGATGTAATGGTTTCGCCGGGATTCAGAAAGCTGTAGTGGATCAGACAGGCAGCAGACCACCGAACAGTGACCATGACCTTTTTTTGGTGCAAGTTTGGCTTTGGGAAGTGCTTTGGAGCTGCTTCTTGGTCCAATCACTGAGCTGGTTGTCGTCAGTTGTTATATAAAATCCACTTTTTGTCGCACATCACAATCCAATCCAAATGGTTTGTTGTTGTTGCGTAGAATAAGGGAAGATGACACTTCCAAACGATGATATTTTTGATTTTCAGTCAGCTCATGAGGCACCCACTTATTGAGCTTTTTCACCTTTCCAATTTGCTTCAAACGTCAAATGACCATAGAATGGTCTATATTGAGGTTTTCAGCAACTTCTCGTGTAGTTGTAAGAGGATCAGCTTCTATGCGTGCTCTCAATTGATCATTGTCAACTTCCGTTGGCCGGCCACTATGCTTCTCATCTTCAAGGCTCTTGTCTCCTTTGCAAAACTTCTTGAACCACCACTGCACTGTACGTACATTAGCAGTTCCTGGCCATATGCATTGTTGATGTTGCAAGTTGTCTCTGCTGCTTTACAACCCATTTTGAACTCAAATAAGAAAATCACTCGAAATTGCTTTTTGTCTAACATCATTTCCATAGTCTAAATAAATATAAAATAAACAGCAAGTAATGTCATTAGCAAAAAAATATAAAGTGAGAAATGCACATTAAAATGATGTATAACATAACCACATTTATTTAAGAATGTATTCCAATATCGAATGGCAGATTTCAACAATGCAAAACCACAATTACTTATGCACCAACCTAATATGTATAAAACCACACAAATCCTGGGCCATTCCCAAGTTGTGCCTGCACAGGACACACCCAAAGAAACATAGTGAAGGCTTTGAGAACTGAACTATGACATAAACCATTGCTCAATTAAACTAATCTTTCAGTGGCACTTGCAAAGGACAGACCAAATAGCAAAACAAAACTTTGCAAACTGAACTGAAAAGGAGCCACTGCTCACAGAAAGTGAGACAAAATTTGCCATCTGAACCTAACCGATTGATTGCCTACTAAAACATACAAACAAGCAAAAACTCAACATTCTCCAGAGGATTTTCACAGGACCCATAATATTCAAAATGTCCAGGATACAATCTAAAATTATTCAACATATCAAAAATCTGACAAATTCTCGAGGGAAAAGACAACCGATGACATTTCTGAACTGAACTAGATGTTGAAATTATCAGACATAGACTTTAAAGCAGCTATTACAACTATCCTGCATGCGGTAAAGGTGAACACTCTTGAAATGAATGGAAAGATACAAACTCTCAGAAGAGAAATAGAAGTTATTTTTAAACAGAAAGTTTATAACTAAAAATACAGTGTCTGAAATTTAAAAATTTGCTGGATAGGTCAATAGAAGATGGAAATGACAGAGGAATCAGTAACCTTGAATAGAGAGTATATTAGTCAGCCAAAGGGGTGCTAATGTGAAATACCAAAAATGTGTTGGTCTTTATAAAGGGTATTTATTTGGGGTAGAAGTCCACAGATACCAGGCCATAAAGCGTTAAGTTTCTTCTCTCACCACAGTCCATTGCCACGTGTTAGAGCAAGACTGCTGCTGGCATTTGCCAGGGTTCAGGCTTCTGGGGTTCCTCTCTTCCTGGGGCTGTGTTTCTCTCTGGGCTTAGCTCCTGTTTCCTCCACAGGGTTAGCTGTAGACAATCAGACAAACAGCTTGTTTCTCTTCTCCTGGGGCCTTCTTTCCAACATCAAAACTGCTTCTTAAAAGACTGCTTCAACTGTCCTTTGCCTTGTCTTTGATATTCAATTCCCCACCCACCAAGGGGTGGGGCTCAACGCCCTAATCCTAACCTAATCATGCCCAGATTAACAGATCAGTTTACAAGCATGATTCAATTATATTTTTGGAATTCATAATTACATCAAACTGCCACAGAGAGAAAAAAATATTTTTTAAAATTGAATACAGTCTCAGAGATCCATGGGACAGCATCTAAAAGGCTAACATTCATGTCACTAGAATCCCTGAAATAGAGGAGAAAGGGAGTGGTGTAAAAAAAATATTTAAAGAAATAAGGGCTGTTGGTGACCTAAATTTTGTGAAAGACATACATTTATAAAGAAGCCCCAAAATAAATAAATAAATAAATAAATAAATAAATAAATAAATAAATAAAAAGAAGCAGCCCAGTGATCCATGAACAGGATAAGCTTAGAGAAAAACATTTCTAGACACATTATAATCATATTGCTGAAAACAAATATAAAGAAAATAATCTTTAAAGCAGCAAGAGAAAATACTTTTTGGGGGAACAATGATTTGATAGTTTCTCATCAGAAACAATGGAGACTAGAAGACAGTAGAAAAACATTTTTAAAGTGCTGAAAGTAAAGCTCTGTCAACCCAGAATTCTAAATCCAACAAAAATATCCTTCAGTAATAAGGGTGAAATAAAAATGAGTCAGCAACTAAGAATTTCTGGACACTTGGGGAAAGCCTCTTTAAAATGACAGAAAACTATTTTAAAAATAGAAAAAGAAAACAGACTCTGCAACTGAAGAACATTTCAAAAAAAGAACTCTTGGGGAAGTGGATGTGGTTCAAACAGTTTGGCACCTGCTTACCACTTGGAAGGTCCCAGGTTTGGTTCCCGGTGCCTCCTAAAGAAGACAAACAAGATAGCATGATGATGTGAAGGTCTGGCACGGCAAGCTAATGCAACAAGATGATGCAATGAAGAGACACAACAAGTGGGGAGTAGAGGTGGTTCAAGCATTTTTGGTGCCTCCCCACATGGGAGGTCCTGGGTTCAGTTCCTGGTGCCACCTAAAAAAAAAGAAGAAGAAGAAGACGATGATGAGCCAGATGAGCACACAACGAATGGACACAGAGAGCAGACAGCAAGTGCAAACAACAAAGGGGTGTGTGTGGGGGGAGGGGAGAAATAAATAAATAAAAATAAATCTTTAGAAACAAGAACTCATTAATATCCTCAGAAAATAAGAGATAATATTGCAGTTATTAAACAAGAATATAGTGCTACAAAAATTTTCAGAGAACAATGAACTCTTGAAAATGAAAATCTTCATAGAAGAGTGGGAAAATGGAGTTGATAAAATTTCCCATAAAGAAGAGAACAAAGGAAAGGTGATGAAAAATAGAGTAGGAAAAGAAAATTAGAGGACTAGACTAGAAAGTCTAATCTCTGTAAAACAGAAGTTCTAAAAAGAAAATGAAACAAAAAACAGAGAAGAGGGAATTTTTTTAATAAAAGTAAAATTTCCCACAATAAAGAGACATGAATTTACTGATTAAGTACCCTGAGTACCCAACCAAATGGATGAACCCACCAAAACACATCATTGTGAAATTTCTCAATACTGAGGAAAAGAAAAGATCCTACAAACTTTCAGAGAGGAAAAATGATCATATACAAATGATTAGGAATCATAATACTTTGGAAACAATAACAATGGAAGTTAGAAGGCAATGGAATAATTTCTTCAAAATTTGAAGAAAAAATTTTTCCACCCTAGAATTTTACCCAGCTAAACTACCAATCAAATATAAAAGTAGAATAAGAACATTTCAGATATGCAAGTCTCAAATAATTTATTTCCTATGCACTCTTCGTCAGAAATTATTGAAGAATGCATTCTCCTTAAAAGGAAAAGTAATTATAGTTATTTGATGGCTCAACTGTGAATAGCACTTGCATAGTTGGGATAATGTAAACACTAAATATTGGTTACAATATAGTTCTGCTGGAAGGACAGGAGATGGGAAAGCGGCATATGTGGTAGGGACAAGGGAAGGAAAGAGAATAAAATTTCCTCTTCCAAAGTGGGATATGAACACATAATAAGTAAAATTGAAAATTCAATGGGGTCGGATGTAGCTCAACTGGTTGGGCGTCCGTCTCCCATATGGAGGGACCCGGGTTTGATTCCCGGGACCTCCCGGTAAAAAAAAAAAAAAAAAAAGAAAGAAAATTTAAGAAGTAGCCACACAAACCAGTCATGAAAGTAAATACCAAGATAATTAGCTAAAATATATTAAACTGCCTATAGGGGACTTAAAGTGAGATAAGGTGGTAGGATGGGATACTATTATTTTAACAACAAATCATATAAAGCCAATTGACTTTTAAAACCAAGAAGATACATAACTTTGAAAAAAAAGAATAAATTTTTTTTTACAAAAATTAAGGTAGTAGTACCTTGACATGACCACTAAGTTCTAGAGACCTATCCTCAGCATTCAATTATTTTTATGCACCCAAAATGCTCTGGAAGGAGTAACTTCTATAAATCAAACTCACAAGAATCTGCTGGTAAAAACCAGAATGGTATTTGATTGATTTATGATGTAAAATAGAACTGTCAGTATGACACATACTTGCTCACTGTGTCAAGAATGATGTCTGGTATATAATAGACATTCAATTAGTATTTGTCAAATATGTGTTTTAGTGATTAGCATGTTTCTTGCAAGCAAATCCATAATGGCAAAAAAATTATTTTCTGAAAGTTGTTTGGTGACTATAGAGACAGGTCAAGGAGTTAGTTGGAAGATCTTAGTGGTGGTCCTGGTGCCTGATGCATTCATTTCTGTTAGAGGAAAGGTCTGCTCTTCATACTGTTTCCTCCTCTGCTCATGAGTTAGGGTACCTCAGGGACGGGACTTGGATGACGCTGCCTTGTCATTTCTCTGACTTTCCCTTTCTCTGCTTCCATTGCTGACTAGTGCCTTCTAATTAGCCCCTTACTACCTTCCATAGGGCTACAGCTGAATTGGGGACCATTCTGTCTACTTAAGGTGCCGTTAATTTTCTAGGTGTGATGATGGCATGGTGGTTATGCACTTAATGTCCTTGTCAATTATAGATGCTTACTGAAATATTTATTAGTAAAATGACATGATATCTGGATTTTGCTTTAAAATACTCCAGAGAAAAAAGCAGAGTGGGAAAAGAATAGATGTGATTTTCAAAATGTTGATATCATTGAAGCTGGTTTTTTGGGTGCATAAGAGACCCATTATACTATTCTCTTTAGTTTTGTGTATTTTTCTACATTTCCATAATAAATGATAAAATGTTTAAAATCACTTCTTTAAAAATGCTTTTAAAATTATGATACAGTAGGTTTTCTCCTTTATTGTTGTTACTATTGCTACTGTGTTTTAGAGAAATATATTCTGCTTTCAAAAGAAAAATCAATCTATAGTTGATGTTCAAAATGACAGAAATACATTGGTTTTCAAAAATGATATTAGCTAGCTCTTTGCATCTCAAAGAACCCTAAAATGCTAAGGAAAGAAAATGGGCTTTCTGGATGATAATATTATAGTTAAAAATATAAAATGTAAGATTCCTAATAAAATACTACTGACTGTTTCAGGCATAACTTTACACATCCCTGAATAAGATGATGCCCATTTGACTCATGAATCTGGGCAAATTAGTTTCTCCCTTTTAATTTCCAGAGGCCGTTTCTCTATAGTAAAGAAGTGCATTCATAAAGCTACCCGCAAAGATGTTGCTGTGAAATTCGTTAGCAAAAAAATGAAGAAGAAGGAGCAAGCTGCCCATGAGGCTGCCCTACTTCAGCACCTGCAGCACCCCCAGTACATCACGCTCCATGACACCTATGAGTCCCCCACATCCTACATCCTGATTTTGGAACTGTAAGTACAGATGTCATCTTTCTAAAGTGGTCCCCATCTGTTTGGGCTATTTATTGCCCAGAGCTAATGAAAGACAGGTACATTTTTTTACAATGTTGTATAGTTTACAAAATACTGTATTTAACATGTACTCTCTTTCTTCCATTTTATATAATGTTATTACTATTTTATAGATCAGAAGATCAAGCTTAAGAAACGTGAAGTAAATAGCTCCTTAAAACTAGGAAATGGAGGAGCTGTGACTTGAACCCACATCTCCCTCACTCACTGTCTTTTTAGAAGGAAAATAGAAAGAAAAGTCCATTTTCTTTCTATTATGGTCTGTTGAGCTGGGCAGGAGTTAGGAAAGGCATATCCGCAGGGGTGGAGTGGAAGTGGAAAAGAGGGGTATATGCATGGATGGCTGCCATAGCATCCCCAGTCTACAACCAAGAAATTCCTTTTAGGAATTTAGCTTCAAAAGTTTCCACCCATTCCAAATTTTCTAGAACTCAGGCAACCATATACTTTGTCCAGAACAGATCAGATAGAGGAATAAGGTCATATTCTCCCACCTACTCCCCTAGACAAAAAGAGAGAATATTAGCATTTGTAATCCTCTTGTGAAACTTAACTTTACATAGCTGAGTATGGCTGAAGATTCTCACTATGGACCTAACAGATAGACTTGCAAACAGCCTTTCAGAGCTAGTTTATTGGCAGCTTCCTAACTCAAAAGCCGTGTTCTGGTGACAGTAAACTATCCCATTTACAAGTGATAACATGCTATGCTTGAGTTCCAATAAAAGGCATTGTCACTTGCTGTCAAGATCGTAGAGCATACCCGGAACCTTTGCCCCTTTAGACTTGCTGATGCCTATTCCCTGGGATGGTGTTGAATTACCAGGCCTCAACAGTACAATGGAAAGAAGCTGTTCTTGGAAGGAAGAATCTGGGCTCAAACCCAAGCTCTGTGATTCGGGCAGTTTATTTAGCTTCCTGGACCTCGGGGTCCTCATCTGTGAAGTCTTAAGTATTCTCCTTACATCTCAGAGATGTTGCAGGGAGTAAAGTAGATGATACAGGATTGCACTAGTTTAGCAAACATTTACTGGGCACTCACTGTGTGCCAACCACCCTACAGACCTGGGACCAGGTTGAGAGAACAAAGATGAGAAAATATAATTCCTGCTTTTGAGGAATTTAAACTAATGAGGAAGACCAATAGATAAACAGATGATTTCAATATAGAGTAGTAAATGGAAAAAAAAGAAATACATGTGTTGGAGAGGGTTGCTCTGAGAACATAGAAAAGTGCTTAGTTGGTCTCGAGGTTCAGGGAAGATTTGTGGAGGAGGCAGTGCCTGAGTTACCTAAATCCTGGTTACCCTGCGGCTGTGGGTCTCCTTTTCATGGCCACCAGAATTGCTGGTAGAGGTTTTCCAGGGGACTGAGATTCTGATTCACTAGTCTAGGGTGGAGCCTGGGCATCTGCATTATCCAGAAGCTCTATGAGTGAAACTTGGTGGCTGAGACTCTCTGGTCTAGAAGCAGTGCTACTGTTAATTTCTTCTTTAAGCATTCTGAGAGGTTCAGGGGAATGGACTGTAACGAGCCCAATCGTACTCTGTTCTACTATATTCTTAACTGCTTTCGCCCCACTCCCAGGCAGGGTCAGAGAGAGGAAGAAGGAGGCCTCACCTAGCCTTTGCTTCTGTCAAGCCAAGTAGACGAAAAGGCCAGTGAGAATGAACAAACCAGAGAAAAGAATGTAAACTTGACTGGGGGAATTTCAGCTCTGGTCAAAAAGTAGTCTCTGATCCTGGCATAAGCTCCTCTGCCCAGGCATTTCCTTGGATGTGCCTTTATTAGCCCAATGCATATTTTAAAATAGCTGCCTGACATTTGGCCACTCTGTGATATAAGAGGGTTCAGGGTGCATGAAAATAGCTCCTGTTTATTGACCACTCTCTTATGCTACAAATTATGCTTAAATGCCTCATTGTCTCCCTTGATCCTTGTTCAATCCTCTTAATGGAGTAGGTATTATTATTATTATTCCCACTTTAAAATGACACAAACGGAGTGCAATGTTTCTGTGTCCTGCCCCAAGCCCTCCAGCTGATAAGTGGCAGAGCCAGGATTCAAATCCGGATCAGTTTGGCACCACATACTATGTTCTCAATCACAGTCTTTAAGGTTAGAAAGACACCCAAAAGGCAAAGCATTCAAAAAGGGGCCAAAAATGACAAGGCCAGACTGCCTACCTTCTATTTTTCCCTACCTAAAAATTGACAAATAAAAGCCATTTGAGAAACATATTTGGGGCCACTTACAGCCAACAGGTTCAAGGTAATCAGAATACTGCTACTGTTCCTCTCTTGGTGGCAAAGGCTTACTCTATTTTTTTTTTTTTTTTTAAGATTTTATTTATTTATTCATTTATCCCCCCCTTGCTGCTTGTGCTCGCTGGGTCAGCTAACCACGTCGTGCGGGCGGGCTTGCCTTCACCAGGAGACCCCGGGAACCGAACCCGGGGCCTCCCATATGGTAAACGGGAGCCCAACTGATTGAGCCACAGCCGCTTCCAGGCTTACTCTATTTTGCAATCTAACCTCTTAAGGGAGGTGTCAGAACTTTTTCCTTGTAAGCAGTTTAAAAGTTAACAAAACAATGTATTTTAAACTCCAATGTACAGCTTTCTTCCCTGAAGCACACCAAATTGATAAATTTATTATGTGTTCTTTTCAGTTCTGCACATTCTTCTAAGTTTGGACTCAAATAAAATTTGTGTTCATTATACTTTGATGCCTTACAGATTTGGATATGTGGTATGTGTGCTGTTTTTGTCTGTTCACAAACATAATTCCTTTCCTTTTTCCTGCCTACTTTTAGGATGGATGATGGCCGGCTCTTAGACTACCTTATGAATCATGATGAGCTGATGGAGGAAAAAGTAGCTTTCTACATCCGAGACATCATGGAAGCTCTGCAGTACCTTCACAACTGCAGGGTTGCACATTTGGACATAAAGGTAATGGGAAATAAGAGCCCTTGAAGAGAAACTAAGTCTGAATTCCCGGTCATTATCCCTGAGGAAGGTAAATTTGAACTCATTTTATTTACTTAGATTAGAATCCTTATGAATAATAAACAGAAACTAGGTTGCCACACAATTCAAGTGAATTATTCATGAATTAACAAGAACCACACCAGAGTTAACAATAAAACCTGGGATGAGAGGAGGTAGGGAAGCTTCAACTACTTAGTCTAACTTTAGAAGGAACCCAATAAATGCTACCTTCTCTTTCATTATGCTAAGAAAAGAAGACCCTGTTCCCCCAAATAAAACATTTATTCTTTTCTTGATTCAATCACCAAAAAAGGAGTAGTTACGAAGCCATGATTTTTTATGTCAAATAACTTCTCTAAAGTAGCCCCCAAAATTAGTGTTTAGTGTGAAACCTCCTATGTACTTTGCATAGGGAATTTCCCATCCACAAGAGGCTTTACCAAAGACTAGCAAGACCGTGTTTGGGGTAACAGTGTCCTGCTGGTAGTCAGAACAGAGAATTGAACTTGCCTTCTCTTCTCCCCGCCTCCTTGATTCTCCACAGCCTGAAAACCTGCTCATTGACCTACGGATCCCAGTGCCTCGAGTGAAGCTCATCGACTTGGAGGATGCAGTCCAGATCTCAGGGCACTTCCACATCCACCATCTGCTGGGGAACCCTGAGTTTGCTGCCCCAGAAGTCATCCAAGGCATCCCTGTCTCCCTGGGCACAGACATCTGGAGCATTGGGGTTCTGACATACGTCATGCTGAGTGGGGTCTCCCCCTTCTTGGATGAGAGTAAAGAGGAGACATGTATCAATGTCTGCAGAGTGGACTTCAGCTTCCCCCATGAATACTTCTGTGGCGTGAGCAATGCCGCCCGAGATTTCATCAATGTGATCTTACAGGAAGACTTTCGGAGGCGGCCCACGGCAGCCACCTGCTTACAGCATCCATGGCTGCAGCCCCACAATGGCAGCTACTCCAAAATCCCTCTGGACACCACCCGCCTAGCGTGCTTCATAGAGCGCCGCAAGCATCAGAACGATGTGCGTCCTGTTCCAAACGTCAAGAGCTACATTGTCAACCGGGTGAACCAAGGAACGTAGTCATCTCCCAGCCCTTGAGGTTCCACATGGAAGTGCAGTGTGAACCAAAGCAAGACTGAATGTGTCTGTAAATAATTCTCTGTTAATTTTTTCACTCCATGTAGTTCTCTGGATTGAGAGATGTACCTCTTAAACCTTTACAGTGGTTATTCAGGGTCTGAGTATCAAATCAATAAAAGTCACCCTAAATCCAGGGACTTTCCAGGAGGTCATTCAGAAGGAAAAAAGTGATAGTGAGTGACGGAAAGAATCCAAACAAAGGGCAAGGATAACAAGAATATTAGATGAACTGTTATAAAAAATTTTAATCCTGCATTCTAAAATGAGTGGCTAACTGGGCAAACCTTACGCTCACTGTAGTGAGCCCAAAAGGTTTCTACCTTTGCTGAAATTTTAAGCAAAACATTCTATGTAACAGAGACATCATGGATGTCAACTATTCCAGTTTAGATGACTTAGAAATAGTTTCTTAATAGGATGCATATACACATACAGTATAATATATCCCATTCAGGTTTCAGAGTTTTATAAAATAGAGATATATATGAAATCAATCATAAGTAACTTTGAGTGCTCCAGTTGAGACAGTAATTTACTTACCGAAGCATTACATTGTTTTGACTAAGCACAATTAAATGACACATTTTTTAGAGCATTTTATAAATCTTGTATAGAAATCTTTTACCAAAACCTGTGCATTAAGAGAAATCAATGTTATCCTTTTGCAATCTGTAAACAAAATGATTTTTCTCTCCGTCACAGGTTATTTGATTAACGTAGGTTCTGTATATGAAAAGCTACCCCCAAATTCACTGGCAGCTCAGAGTTAATCTGGCAGGAAAGCCTGCCAGGAAATAAGTCCAAATACAGTTAGAGCTGTGGGGCTATTTTAATGTCTACACCTGGTTTGAAATTGGTAAATGGAAAAAAAAACACAAGTTCATACAAAAGGGCAAACAGAAACCTTTCCTAAGGTTCCTATGAACAAAGTAACAACACTTTCTGATTTCTTCTACAGCTGTAGAATACAGCCCTCAGAAAGTTGACTTGCTTTATTTCTAACTCCTTATTGAAGCTAAGGGGTGCTTACCAAAAGGAGGCAGCCATAGAGGCCTTTTAAAGGCCTGGTTCCTAGTCCTTTTTGAAGCCATTGAGCAAAACCTGACACATCACCCTAACAGTACATTGAGTTCCAACTGAGATTGCAATGCCAATCATCACTCAGCCACAGATATTTCTCTGGACTAAAAGGACTTATTGTACTTTGAGGCCAACGCTGCTCTCCAGTTATATTTTCCATACAAGATTAACTGCCCTTATTTCCTCTGTTGGGAAAAAAAATTAAACTTGGGCATTTCATGGTTTTTTATTTGTTTGTTTGTTTTTGCTTTTGGGGGAGTTTTTGTGTTTGTATATGATCCCACCCTTTGTTTTCTAGGATGTGTTTTGAACATTGGTATTATGCAAATAATATTTTAAAATGTAACTCGTGTTTGTCCCAATCAGGTTTCATGACATCGCTTCTCTCCTAAGATAGGATTGAGAAAATTAAGCTCATGCAGCACAGAAGTGCAAGCAGAGGGTTTGTGCAGGAAAAACTGGAACTACAGATCTATCTAAATGGGGGAAAAAAAAAAAAAAGGTGGAAACTAAGCTTCAACTTTAATATAGAAAAATAAATCATCCTACAGTGGAAATGTAGAATTGAAAATATTCGTTCTTTTCCATTGGTTTGAAAGTCAGCTTCCTCATCCACCCTCCACCCCATCCTGTCTAATATAATATATTAATAAATTAGTAGAAAGTACAAGCAATAAGACTAGATAGCACTTAGTATTTTTGGGATTAACCAAATATGTGGAAACCGACTCTGACTGTATTTGTTACCTAGTTTTCGAATGGACTTGGGTCATCAAATCTAACTCTCAAAGCTCTCATGACTAACCCTCTATATTCTTCATTTGAACATATATGTATATACAAATACTATATGATACAATATTTTAAAATTTAGCGCATATTTACTAAAACACCTTTAGTAAACATGTCTTCATGATGGTATGTGGCGTAAAAGAAGAAAGCCTGGTCCATATGTTTGTCATGGTATAGATTGCAGGCTCTGGATTCCAAATATCCATAATGTATGACTTGGCAAGTTCTCTACTGTCGATGACTTGACTAACGAACTCCCTGATGAGTCATTTTGAGTTTTTTATGTAGAGACAAGCTGAGTTTCTGCTTGAGAGTGATGAGACTGGAGCAATGGCGTACAGGCTGCGGCAGGAATCCTTTATTGAAATAGTGTTGTGGGAAGTGCAGGTGACAGAACATTAGAGAGAGCCAACGCTTTTCTCTCAGCTGCTACAGCAGAGTTGGGATGATCCAGGTGTGAGGTTGCATGGAATCCCCCTAAGGTAAGGTGACAGGAGAGGAGGGACATAGAAATGCAAAGTAGTTTGATTTTGTTAACTGAAGCCAAAGTACAATCATTAGAATAGAATGAACTTAACAGAGGCCCCAAGAGAAGGGGAGTATATTTTATATAGTTTGATAACTAATAGGGAGGCTCCCTGTCTGTAAAGTTCCTGGTCCCTCCCAACAGGGATGTGACAATGGTCTTGGTTCAAGAATTCTCCATAGCAAGTTGGAAATAATAAGGAATCCCAGAATATGGAGCTAGGGAACACATATTTAGATTGCTCTGTGGGCAATTGTGAGAGAAGAATGATTGGGGACCACTCCTTAAGTGCTCCGGGCAGAGATGTTCATTACTTGATGGTAGAAAAGAGGAGAGAGGAGAGCTGTAATTACGGTAGTTCTTGAAATCAAAACTAGGAATGGTGGGAGTATACTTCCAGTTAAAATGGGAAAAATAAATGTTAGTTACACTCACAAATTCCTTGCTTGGCTTATATTCATTGCATAAGGATGTATTTGATGTTTGTTTTTGGTTAAGGGTGGAATGTATAAAGAAGGAAAAGATCAGGGACAACTCATAATAACAATTTTAAAAGTATAATGATTTATTGCATTTTTTGAATTTGTTTCAAATCAAATAGATTTATATCCACTTACAGCTGAATGTGAGGGGAAATTAAGAAAAAAATGGTAATGTTGCAGGTGCCCTTCAGGTGTCTCACAGCCATGAACAATCTAAGGGGGAGTAAAGGAAGCAGAGGAGAAAGCTGGCTTCACTGCTTTGTGGTTCACAAAGCCTTTATAAATAGTAGTGCCTTTCAGAGTGGAGAATGGGAGATGAAGAAGTTCATTGTACTTAGAGTTACTGATATTTCAGCAATTTTTCCTTTATTTTAAAAATGTCTTTTAAATGAAAACATCTGAATATAGGATGAGACCTGGAATTCTTGAGTTTCAACCTCAGCTATTTCTGATCCGTCCTTTCTTACAGAAAGTCAGTCTTTTATTTTTTCTGCCCCAAATGTTCCCATTGGCAAAATGGGAGTAGGGGGAAGGAGGGAAAACATTAATCTCATAGGAATATTGGGAAAATCTCTTAGTTGGGATGTTCATAAAATACTTTGATTTTTTTTAAAGTGCTACACACTGCCAGTGCTAAGTTTTTAATAACTTTGAGCATTCCAGGTTTTCAATATTTGCATCTTTAGATACCATTTGCAAGCTCATGAAATTAAATTCTAAAAGTGGCTTTTAAATGGAAATACTAGGTGCTCTTTGTCTAAATGTTATTTGATGTTAGTCTGTAATTTTGATTGTTTAAAAGCTTGTCTATAGAAAATGGTTTGGAGAGCTGAAGTCTTGTATCAACATAACTGTTTTCTTTAGTATTTCTTATGGCAGACATGAAGAATAAGATGCCTTCCAAAGCAATCCCTACTCTCTCCTCTAATGATTTATGCTTTGGGAAAATTGACAGGAAAGGTCCCAAACAGCCATTTACTCACCTGGGAGGCCAGAAGTAAGAGTGAAATCGTTTCTGATCGCAAAACTTGTTTCTTCAGAGCCTCACAGTCATCTATGACAAGAGGCAAGTTAAATGCACAAGTATAAGAAAGTGAATTGAACTGTTGGTTTTTGGAGGGGAAACATTGGATCTTCTTCTTTTTTTTTTTTTTTTTCTTTGTTTCTCTCTTTTTGACAGGCCTTTCAGCATATTTGCTTTCCCATATCCTCAGTGATTCAGTGCCCAGGAGTTAGTCAGTACTTTTCTCTTGCCTATTTTTAAGAGCATGGAAGTTGAGATTTGTGAAAATTGAGGGAGCAAATATGTTATAATAAACTAAAATAGTTCTTTTTCTGTGTGTGTATTAACTAAAATGTTGTCCCATGCCTTTGGTAAAGGAGGGAATATTTTGAATGTAAGTCATCTTTATAGTAGGGTAAATGTGCAAACTTACCATTTTCTTATTCAGGGTGGCCAATGAATTATACTGGACAAGTGGCAAGGAATTTGGGACTCATTCCTGTCTCTCTTGGGTCGCATCTCTGTGGAGTCTGGGTTAGACAAACACAGCTTGTGAGCTTTCAACGGATTTGTTTGTAAAACTGCATTATGGTTTTTTTTAGTTATTTAAAATATAGGGATCATTTGGAAATGATGATTCAACCCTAGACAGGAAGATAGGGTTCACACAGGCTCCACCAAGAAAAGGGAAGCTACTACATTAATATATATTTTCTAAAAGCTGTACGACTCTCAGTTGTTTAATTCTAGCAGGTTAAACTAACCTTTTTAATAGGAATCTGTGCATAGAACTAACATTTTAATAGGAAACATTATTCATGTGGGAAATCTATTCAAAGTAGAACAGAACTTTCATATAGCTATATATTTTCTGTGAAAGCCATTTCTTCCTAATTTTCAGTATATGTAGAAGTTAGAGGAGAGGAAAAATAGTCATTCTAAGTGAACTTTTCATCTTTAAGGGACATTTACAGAAATATGAAATCAATACTTTTTGTTTTCCAGTTGGTCTGTTTGTTGGGAGATTCTAAAATGTGATCAGATTTAGTTTTTATTAGATGATCAAGTTTATCCTTTTGGTTTAGTCAGATAACTGTTATTTGGGATAGTGAGGATAGCTGAGAAAAGGGAGGGTGGTGGAAAAAAGTGCAAATAACAACTCTTGGAATCTCAACTCCTGAGGATTAATCTAACCAAACAAATTTTCTAGCCCAGGAGTAGCCAGCATAGGAAGTCCATCAATGCTTGACTTCTACCAAGAAATGAATCCACATTCTGGAATATTACTGGGACTGTTACTATGACCTCAAAGACTGTGGTTATGAATTTGAAGTTAACAAAACATATATCTTCTCTTACTAACTTAAGCCATATCTGTTATCTGTGTTTGATTTTTTGACCCTGGTGCTTTCACTTCTGTTTCTGCCAAACTTCAGCCTACTCTATGGGGAAGGTGAGTAAAACTAGTCGTTAGGACAAATGTGAAGACTGTGAAAAATTAAACATATTGTTCCGAATGAGATCCTATTCAGAGGACAGTAGTGATGAGAGGACAAACTGTTGGAAAAATATGGATATGTGTACATCTGTACATGTATATAGTGTATAATATGTATGTATATGTTATTGCTCATATGCAGAAATCTATCCATTTGCAGACAGTCCAGACAGGTTAGTTTTTCTATTGTAAAACCATTTTGGGTCATTCAAAACCATCAGCGCTGATTTGAATAGGACAAATTCCATTCGTTTAGGAACTAATTTGTCTTGTGACATCTGCAAAGTCAAACTAACAAAGCCTGAAACATTGTAATGGAACCATCACTTAGTTCATTCTGTTTACCTGGATTCAGAAGTATCTTTATATTTGAATTAATACTAGTTGGTTTGCAAACTGTATTGGCACCTGTTGATTTTGAGTGACCCCCAAAGTTTGGGGCAGGCTTCTCTGGCCATTCAGTAAAGGGCCTTATCCATAAATGGACAGGTTTCCCCATAGAGACTACTAAACATATACATGTTAGTACATGCATCCATCAGGCTTGTAACAATCGATTTAAAACTACTCCACAGTATTGATAAATAGCTCTATATTTTCAAGGTGCAGAAGAATTCCACAGCCTTAATTATTTCAGTGTCTTGCTGGTCTGCCTTAAGTGTATCTTCTGGGTTTTTTGGCTGTTTTATTACTTTTAAATTTTTCTGCAGTTTTCATTTTGTATGCATACATGATTTTGTAAAGGTAGGTTGTAAATATTTTATTTGTAAGTCAAAATCACTCGTGTAATATTGTAAAGTGATGACCTGCTGTCTTGTTATTAGTACTACAGTAAATGTTTTAAGTTATGGGTGAGGCTTCAAAATATACATCTCACATGTTATGTATTCCTATAAATATACTATACTAAAGATACTACTTCTGGTTGTTAGTGATTTTTCCCTCCTAATTAAAACCTTTGTTCAAAGAAAAGAGTAATTTTTCCTCTCTTCCTCCAAATATATGAGAGCTGAAATTATCACATTATTATTATTATACTTTTTACCCAGCATTTTTGAAAGTAACTAACAATTTTGTATTCTGAGGATATATTCTAAGGCATTTCTCTAAACAAAAATGCTGAGAAACCCTCAGGTGTGCTGTTGCGGCATTCTGGTGTTTCATGTGGTAATGTTAGAAAATTGACAGGCCACTTGGGCTGGATCTTCACAAGATTATGCCCCATGGTGTGGACTCCAGGAGTCTGGGTTAGCTTATGCAGACATGATTAGCTTTTGAAAAAGTCAGCTTGTGCCACCCCAGTGCAAACGAGACTGATTTATAGTACATTGTCAGTTAGTCAGAGGGTAAGAGATTGAAGTGGTTTATCAATACTGACAAAGATGTTTTAATATTTGGCTTCCATTTCCTGAAGATTTTACTGCATTTCTTTGTAATGAGAAACAACTCTCAAAAGATTGGCTGGTCAGCACAATCTTGTCAAAGAAAGGAAGCTAAGAGTGAATTGAAATTAGATTCAGAATCTGTTTGGTGAACAAAAATCATAAGCCCATGACTTTAAGGATTATTTTCCTTAAACCAGGGTAGATAAAAGTATTACCTTCTACACATAATGGAGAATTTCCCCACTTCAAGGAATTTATTTGTAGAGAATACAAGTATGCTTAGACTTTTGGATTGGCTAGCAAGATTACTCTTCTGGATGAACCTGATCCGGATAAACTCATTCTCCTCGACTCCCTTCCCTTCCTTCTACATCTGTTGTACACTTACTACGTGCCAAGCACTTAAGGTTCTGTATCGGAAATAAACGTGTATGCTTCTCTAGGGACTCCAGCCGCGATTTGCCAACAGGCGGGATAATAAACAATTGCCCGCTAGGCACGTTGAGTCTTCTGTGCAAATTTGCTATGAAACTGTCATGTGCTAAATGCCATAAAGTCAATAAAATAATTGAGTAAAGTTTCCTATTTTCGGGAACTTATACTCTTTTTGAAGAAATATCGGGGAAAAGTAGTGGTTAATAACAGGTTAATAACATGCTCCGCCAAGAAGTAGAGACAATGAAGAGACAAGAAAAAGTTGAGTTATAAAAAATGAGCAGGATTTATACAAAACTCTCTGAAGGAGCTTGACTTCATGATCCTAGAGTCAATCTAAATTATTCGGGGCTTTAAATACAAGCGGTCTCTCCCAGTGAAAACTAGCAGAGGAACAAATACTGGAGTACGTTTAGCTAGTCACTCTCTTGATTGCCGCGACCAAAAGCTGAAAGACTTCAGCTGGGAGCCCGCGCAGTAGCGGCAAGAGAGAGCGGAAGAGGCGGGGCTTCTATAGTGACGTCACACTGGGCGCCGGCGGGCTCGCGCGCCGTGAATTTGGAGCGAATTGGGAGGACAACGACCATGGCGGCAGCTAGTGCAGCGTTGGGTCCATTGGTAACTGGGCTGTACGACGTGCAAGCTTTCAAGTTTGGGAACTTCGTGTTGAAGAGCGGGCTCTCTTCTCCCGTCTACATCGATCTGCGAGGCATAGTGTCTCGACCATGTCTTCTGAGTCAGGTGCCAGCCGGGGAAAGGAAAGAATCGCGGGAAAGGGGACCAGGAGATGGAGGGGATCACAGGAATTGGGCTGTGGGTGAGAGCAAAAGAGCCAGGGAGGCAGACCCTACTCACGGCACGGGGAGTAGGCTTGAGAAGCACAGAGGCCAGAGGGTGTTAGGCTCTTGTGGACCTAGATCGTAGCCCGTTCTTTGACACGACCGGCGTTGACACGTGGTTTGCAAGAAAGTCGGAAACCCAGTTTGAGGCCATGTCTGGCGCAGAAATAGTTGGAGCAGTTCCATGTTTAACCTCCAGGAAATTAGACGTGGGGAAGAAGGGAAAGGGTGAGTAGGAGGAGAATTTAGTAGCTGCTCGAATACTTGGAAGGACTGTTGCTTGAAAAGGGGATTCGACTTTGCATTGTGACCAGTAACAAGAATTAAGGCCAGCGGGTGGACTTTTCAGGGATATAGATTTGTTTTTTTGTTTTCAATATAAGAAAGAGCTTTGTGCAAATTAAGGGTTTATAACACATCGCTTCTCAACCTTTGAGTATATATGAATCACCTGGGAATTTTGTTGCGCTGTAGCTCTGATTCAGTAGGTTTGACAAGGTGCGGCTGGTTGGCACACTTAGTTGCAGGGGTCTAAACGTGTCGTCCCAATAGATAGTTACTAGGCACATGCGATTCTTGAACATTGTGAATTTTTAAATTTAAATAGCCATATGTGGCTAGTGGCTATCATAGAACAGAATAGAGCATTTCTGCTGCAGGGACAGAATTTCCATCATGGCAGAAAGTTCTGTTGGATAGTGCTGGTCTAGAAGACATATTCTAGTTCTCTCCAGGTACTTCAGGACTTATCAGTTGGCAGGTGACTGAAAATTATTTTTGATGATAGACCATGGTATGTGATTTTGGGTAGTATGAAAGACAAACTCAGAGTCAAGTTTGCAAACTACAGCATTTTATTTGGGACACCGAAGTTTTGCTGCAGCAAAGGAAGCTAGAATGGAAGAAGCTTTTGGATTTCTAAGGATGGCAGATGGTTTTTTATAAACATAAAAAGGAAGTTAGCTTGACTCCTGTTAATTGGACAAGGTTTTTCTCACCTTATAATGGTGGGTTTAGGGCAGATGGGCTTTATTTTGTATTGGGTCAAAGATAATGAACTAGGGGCTTAATTGGCTATCTGGGTCAACATCTACTTATTTATGTGAATGGGGTTTCTCAATATTTACACCCCCCAAAAAAGGCAGTAGAATATATGCTGAATTTTAACTTTTTCTTGCAGTAATCAATATTGAACAGTTGTAGATACATAAACTAATTTAATTGTATGCACATAATAGTCTCATAATAATTCTACAAAAGAATTAACACTTAAAGACTTACGGTTGCAGGAAACTTTAAAAACTTTTCAATTTAAAATTCAGTTTACATCCATTTTGTTGCAGAGAAGTATATTAGAGTGATAAGTAAAAGTTTTTCATGCATAAAATGTTTTGGGGCAGGGGGGCGGATGTGGCTCCAATGGTTGGGCATCTGTCTCCCATATGGAAGGACCTGGGTTCAATCCCTGGGACCTCCCCGTAAAAAAAAAAAAAAAAAAAAAAATGTTTTGGGGCAGTAGAATGAATATGAGTTTGAAAAAATATATATATAAATACCCAATGTTCATGAATTAAAAAAAAATGAAGATAATGGGTATCAAATCACTGAAGCATTTGTATTTCATTGTATTTATTTAAAAAAGTGATATAACATTTCTAGGATAATATTTTCAGTACTGTAGCCTTTGCAGCTTAAAAATTTTGAAGACCTCTGGTCTAGTTCACTAAGCAGCTCTGAATGATTGTTTTTCTCTTTGTAAAATTAAGTTGGGAGTGGAGAAATGCATTCCAGCTTCAAAATATGCTGGTATGTGGAAAAGGAGATTATAAAATAGTACTTCAGGTGCGCCCCTCTTGGCCGCCCGACCGGTGACGACCCGGGGCCTTCGGACGCCGGACACGATGGCCCCCTCGGCCCCGGTCACGCGGCAGGTCAGCGGCCGCGCAGCCCCGACCCTCGCCGACCGGCCCCTACCGGCCCTGAGCGTCCCGGGGCGTGGACAGCCTCTGGATGCCGCAGTGGCCGAGCGGCCTGTGCTGGAAGCTTCCGAAGCGGGTGCCATTCGGCGCGCTGTAGTTGGGTGGTCGAGATCTTCGTGTGGCATTTCCTGTGTTATTTTTGCAAGTAATACATAGATCTGACCAGAATTCAGAGTTGTTTTGTTTTATTCTTAAATACAAAAAGCAAGTGTTACCCTTTTAGTGATTGGACAGCTCCATCCTACCATCATATTGAGCCTTTCTGCAAACTAATTGGGTATTCTCATGAAACCTATGTTGTTCTGAGAGAGAAATTTATAAAAAATTAGAAATGAAAAGAGATGAAGAAATTGCCTCCTCAGGACAGACCCCCCCATGTAAAATCAAATATTCTCTCAGGAAGCATTTGGGGCCTGTGGCGACAGTGACCGCTCTTTTTGATTTTCAAGGAGACCCAGCAGAGCCAGGCAGAACCCTCATTCTAAGTCCAGGTAATAACTATCATTTTATACTCCTCAAAAGGAATAGATTGGATCACAAAATCCACCAACTCTCTTCCACAGCTTGCAGGAGCTCAGCATGTGAACTTTAGAAGCAAACCTTCAGTTATCCACGTGTGATTCAATACAGAATCTCTTGCTTTCAGTTGGATCCTGGGAAATATGAAACTTAAAATATTTGGGATGTAGTATCCTTGTCTCACTTGCTGAACCTTCCAGTCTTCAAGGAATTATGAAAACATACAGAGATCATGTGACAATTGAATTGCATGTTGAGAGACTATAAAGCTATATAAAGCTATAAAATTAAAAATACCATTCCTAACATTTGTTTACATTATGATATATCCATTCAATGGAAAAAAACTTTTTGCCATTAAAATCATAAATTTTTATGAAGACTCTTAAGGGTAAGAGAAAGCAACTCAAGACCATTTTTATTTGGTGAAAAAGGGTATCAAATTGTATAAACCGTGTCCCATTTTATATGTATATGTTTATATTTTTTTATGCTTGGGAAAAAACCAGGAAATAAATACACTAGAATATTGTCTCTACATGGTAGGAATATGGGGTTTTTATTTTCTTCTCCATAAATTTCAGTATTTTCCAACTGCTCTGTAATGAGCATAATTTTTTAGGCCCAGAAAAGATTTTTAAAATTATATGAAGAATATATTCCTATATAACAAGCTCCACAAAGTTGCAAATTAAATAGGCTGCAGTCCACATGTTTTCATCCTGATTGCTTTACTAGGAGAAATGTGGCAAATGGAATACCTTTCAGGTAGCCCATGTTCAAAGCATCTTGTCATCACATACCTACTATCAGTTTCACTAGAATTTTTTTTTTTTTTGGTAAAAGAGAAATATATGCTTTAGGAATTTAAGATACATATTTAAAATATAATCAGTATGCCTTTTGAAAGGAAATTAAAATTTATTTAAACCAGAAAATCTTTTTTTTTTTTTTTTTAATTAGATTGCTTGCTTTTTTTTTTTTTAAGATTCATTTATTATTTATCCCCTCCTACCCCACCGGTTGTTTGTGCTCTCTGTCTGTTCTCTGCATCCTCATCTTCTTTTTTGGCAGCAATGAGAACCAAACCCAGGAACTCCCATGTGGGAGAGAGGTGCCCAATCACTTGAGCCACCTCTGCTTCCTGCTTGTTGTGTCATTGTTTCCTCGTTGTGTCTCTTCATTGTGTCATCTTGTTGCTTCAGCTTACCACGCCAGCCCAATGCATCAGCTTGCTGTCTTGCTTGTCTTCTTTAGGAGGCACTGGGAACCGAACCCGGGCCCTCCCATATGGTAAGCGGGCATCCAGCTGCTTGAGCCACATCCGTCTCCCTAGTTAACCTTTTTAATGTGAATGCACACTGTGGTTTGGTTATATACATTGCTTGACAGCTACTATGTCACCTCCAAATTGCTTTTATTTAGAGGATTATTGTCATCATTTATTTTTCCAGAGTCTTACTATGTTTTAATATTGGATGTGTCTCAGAAATTCTGATGGAAAGTACAGCAAAATGAAAATATTGGTAATTAACAAGTATAATACTGCTTTGAACTTACACTTTTTTATAAAGCCCATGAAATCACATGGAAAATATTTAATGTCTCCCAATATTTGAATTGTTTTCATGTATCTGTACATGGACAACTATGCTTTTAATCAATAAAAGTGAAATTTCTCATAAAAAAATAGTACTTCATACAATAGCCTCTGTACTTATGAAGCTTCTTAACTGAAGCTTAACTGAGGACAAAGCTAGCAGGTTATAGAAAAGATTTAGATACTAAAAGCATAATGAATTACTAAGGGAAACTTGCACATCTAGGGTAACATCTCTACTCTTTAGGCTCAGCATGTTGACCTTTCTTTTCACATCTCATGTGGCCCTCAGAGCAGACCTTGATTTTAACTGAGAGGGTTCATTCATATGTTTATATATTTATATTTGAAAATTGAGCTTTATGGAGAAGTTAACTTAAAAAGGTACTTGTATTTTCCCTATCACATTTGAGACTATCCCCCACTGGGTTATTACTATCTTTAAAATTCTCATTTTTTCCTCCTAATGATTTATATGCCATTTAAAATAGTAATAATAATAGATAGGCTGTGTTCTTTCTTACAGGTTGCAGATATTTTATTCCAAACTGCCCGAAATGCGGGGATTAATTTTGACAGTGTGTGTGGAGTGCCTTATACAGCTTTACCATTGGCTACAGTTATCTCTTCAACCAACCAAATTCCCATGCTTATTAGAAGGAAAGAAACAAAGGATTATGGTAAAATTAAAGTAGCATATGTGTTAAATTGAAGTGTAACCTGATACTATTAGAATTTTTTCTTCTTCAGTGTGCTGATATTTTATCAGAGTCATCTTGAATATAGTTCATGGGTTCCTTAAGTTGTAGCTCCTGTAGAATTTGTTAACTGTTTCTATATATCACCTTTCTTTCCTTTAAAGTCTAGGGATGAGATGCTTTGATTAGGCAGTAAAAAGTATTTCTAGAGATCTTAGAGGGTTTGTGTGTGTTTTGTACCACATCTCTGAAACCCCAATAATTTTACCAGCCCTTCTTTCGTTGTCAGAATTTGTCTTAGGAGCACATACTTCCCCAGTTTATTTGCACTTAAGTTACATGAAGAGTAATGTATGAATAATATTATTCTCATAAAGTAATATAAACACCACATGGAATTCTAAATGGAGATTTTTTTTAAAGGGGTTCCTGGGTAATAAGTTCCAAGGTAAGTGCTTTAAGCATGTGGACTTGCTTTAAAACCAAACCAACCTAAAATTATTGGAATTGATTGCATACTCGATATTAAGGAAGAATCCTTATATTTTACAGATGCATTCTAAACATTTTTATGATGAAATCATATGATATCTGGCATTTGCTTCTAAAAATGATAGGGGGAGTGAATGAGTGGGGGTATAGATGAAACAAGATTGGCAGAGGCAAGGTACTGTATTTTTTTGGTGTTCATTGTACTATTTTGTTTCAACTTTTGCTTGCTTAAAATTGCCCGTTATAAAAAATAAAACATTTAGTTGAGTTGTCACTTGAAGGCACAGTGTTAGATTTTTTTGAGCAAAAGTAGTATATAAATTTCTGCCCATAAGGAAACTATTATGTCTTTTTCCTTTATTGTATATCTTGAAAAATGTTTCTAGAGCAAAATCATCTATTGTTTTAATATACCTGCAAGTTCTCGCAGTCTTTGATTTGGTTAACCTTTCCAATTCTTAAAGGGGGGGGGGTGTGGAGGAGTTAAGAGAAAAGGAATGGGAAAGGTCACAGAAATGTCCACCAATTCTATTTCTGTTTCAAAATAACACTAGTGGAATTATAGATTTTTTAATTGTTGTTTTTATATTTTCCTCTACCAAATTTGTAGATTATCTGAAGAACTTTTGGTCTATAGTGGAGGTTGGGGTGGGGAAATATATTTAGTCACATTACATTATATAATTTAAAAAATTATAGTGATGGTCTACATGATGGTAAATATTTTCCCTCCTAAATTTATATTCTCAAAAAGCTGATTTGGCTGATCTTGAGTAATGAATTTTTAGTAGTTTGTTGATGGAAAAAAAATGGAATGATTTCATTAATAGTATTGTGTTATTCCATTGTTTCATAACTTTCCTTGCTCTAGTCAATCTTGCTTTAAGAAAACCTGTGTTTGAAAATTTCATCATAAAACACATTGCGTCGTGTTTATTTCCCCTGCAAGATAATTTGCTAGTTTTACTGTAAATAATTCTATTATCTGTAACTACGACAGTTTTAGGATACAGAAACACTGAACAAAACAGTTCATCTTAGCACATTGAAGAGCTACCAGAAATAAAGATAAAGTAGCTTACTAGAAAATAAGATTTAGATGCACATGCCAAATTTGTATTGCAAGATACATCTTGAGTTGCCTGAAATATGTGTATTTTTTTTTAAACTGGAATCAACAGAATTTTTTCTCTTCTAGGTACTAAACGTCTTGTAGAAGGAGCCATTAATCCAGGAGAAACCTGTTTGATCATTGAGGATGTCATTACCAGTGGATCTAGTGTTTTGGAAACTGTTGAGGTTCTTCAGAAGGAGGGGTTGAAAGTCACTGATGCCATAGTGCTGCTGGACAGAGAGCAGGGAGGCAAGGACAAGCTGCAGGCACATGGAATCCGTCTCCACTCAGTGTGTACATTGTCCAAAATGTTGGAGATTCTTGAGCAGCAGAAAAAAATCGATGCTGAGATGGTTGGGAGAGTGAAGAAGTTTATTCAGGAGAATGTTTTTGTGGCTACTAATCAAAATGGTTCTCTCCCTTCTGTTAAGAAAGCACCCAAAGAACTCAGCTTTGGTGCACGTGCAGAGCTGCCCAGGACCCACACGGTTACATCAAAGCTTCTGAGGCTTATGCAAAAGAAGGAGACCAATCTGTGTCTCTCTGCTGATGTTTCTGAGTCCAGAGAGTTATTGCAGCTAGCAAATGCTGTAGGACCCAGCATCTGCATGCTCAAAACTCATGTAGATATCTTGAATGATTTTACTCTGGATGTGATGAAGGAGTTGACAACTCTGGCAAAACGCCATGAATTCTTAATATTTGAAGATCGGAAATTTGCAGATATAGGAAACACAGTAAAAAGGCAGTATGAAGGTAAGTGTATTATTCAGGAATCTGCAACAATCAGAAATCCAGCCTAAACTGGCTGAAGCAAGAAAGAAAATGTATTGGCTTACATAACTGAAAATCCAGCCATAGAACAGGCTTCCAAGCATGGTTGGATCTAGGAGCTCAAGTGGTGTCTTCTGGACTTGCTTTCTCTCCACCTCTTGGCTCTGCTTTCTTCTCTGTTGACTTTCAGGTAGGCACACTCCACATGCCCACTCAAAACCAATCACTCTGGCCTGGGGTATAGAATACATTCATTAGCTGGCCTGAGTTATTTGCCTCACCCCTGGAAATAGGAGGTTGCTAACTCTGTTTAAACTTACTGAATTGAGAATCGGGCAGCAGTAGATCCACCTAAAGAAAATGGTTATGCTGATACCAGAAGAAGGGAAGGGACATGGGTCCTGGGAAGGCAAAAATAACAGATGAACACCATGAGTTCTGAATATTTGAATAATGGAAATTGCAGATATAAGAAACAATTAAAAAGTCGTATAAAATGGTACAATTTTTCTCATGTCAAATGGGAACCCAAAGCATATGTTGGAGAAAAAGGCCATTCTTCTACACAAATTAGTCTTTTTACACAGATGCCATCATATTGTATATGCTTTTTCACTACGTTTTTTCCACTTAAGCTTAGAACATTCTATTGTTAACACTTCCTATAAGCATCTTTTGAAATAACTTTTAGTTTTCTTAAAGTAATACATGTTTGTTCTTAGCAATTTCTTTAGTTTAGTTTTGTCTGTAAATGACTTCATTGCTTAAGATGTCCCAGCATCATCATATTGCTTATCTTTTGGCTGACATAAAACTTTTCTTTAGGTTTGAACATAGTTTTTTAAAAAATTGGTTGGGGCTATTGCTATCAACTTAAACTGAAGCAAGTTGCCTGTTGAAATTTGAAGAGCTAGCTAAAGAGTTGAAGGAACAAATAGAAGTATTGAGAGAATAAAGTTATTGCTCTAGAAATCCCTGCCGAATGAATACTTGTCATCTTCCAATGAATTTCAGAATGTTGATCTTTTTGACCTTTAAAAAAAATGCCCATCTTCACTGGAGTCCATAAGTAAATAAGCTTCCATGAGCTTATTTATTCTGATGGTCACAAGCTTCATCCTGCAAGGAAAAACAGTCTTATCAACATTGTTGATAAACTAAGTGCCAGAGTTACAAAATGTTTTCTAGATTGTGATCTCTCAACCAGTTACCAGGTGGACAAAAAGCTTTTTACGGATGAAAGCATAGGTCCACTGGTGATGGCTAAAATTCTTGAAAATTTGACTATTTCATTAATATGTTACTAGGGGATTATTTGATATTGTAGGCGGTTGATTGAGCAAAAAGTCAAAAGTTTTTGTTGGCAAACTGGCAGATATTTTTTCTTTCCTTTCTTCTTAGGTGGTGTCTTTAAAATAGCTTCCTGGGCCGATCTGGTAAATGCTCATGTGGTGCCAGGCTCAGGAGTTGTGAAAGGCCTGAGGGAAGTGGGCCTGCCTCTGCATCGGGGGTGCCTGCTCATTGCAGAAATGAGCTCTGCGGGCTCCTTAGCCACTGGGAACTACACTGAAGCAGCGGTAAGTGACAGAAAGTAGGGTGAGAGAAGGCCAGGGGCTTTTCTGCTACATGTTACAGGGGAAGAAAATGTCTTATACAGGATCTGTGGAATCTCTGCTGGGAAAAAAAAATCAACTGTTATTAATGTGACAGCATATTAATACTAGTTGGATAGAGTTCCCTGATAGTTAATAGCATTTTGTATCTTGGAGTGGACACTTAAGGGATTTGAATTATAATCCAAGAGAGAAACACTGTGTCACAGATATTTAGTCAAACATCTATCTATTAGGCCTTTAAGATAGAGTTCTTTTTTTCATCTCACTATGAGTTGAAGTTGAAGATGAGAAGAGCTTCCCAGGCATGTAGTTTCTTAGTCTCTTGAGTCCCACAGCGGTGCACATTCTCCTGACAGCAGCCTGCTTGAAGTGGTTTATCTTCTTTTGTCTTTGATATTGATTGATATTGTCTGGAAGAAGCTGTTATCTAGAGTCCAGATGTGATGTTTCTTCCAGTCACTCCTCTATTATTAACAGTTCTTATAATACTATACATGTTAAAGTCCTCTCCTCATCCCAACCCTACACTGTATGCCAAAATATGATGAGATGTCTAGTTATCTGATTAAAGAGTTCCTTTTCACATTTTCCTCTTTGGGTAAGTTTTAATTGGATAGTCACCTAGAAAAGTGGATGGATCGCTTTTACAGGTATTGTAAAGAATATAATATTCCTTCCAAAAATAGCCATGCCACTTTATTTTTTCATATTTTTTCAAAGACTGTTTATGGAGCTCTGAAGAATTCATGTGCTAGGGCCAGGTTTTAGTCCCATCTAAGTGATTGTAAATGTGACTTTCCACCTCTCACAAGCAGATGGTCCATGTGTCTGTGCAAATATTTGGCATTCTGGAAGTCTGGGTCTTGTTTGTGGGTGATAGCTGGAGTACTTGGTGGCAATAATGGAATAACATGAGTCTCAGGGCAAGAGCTAAATCAGACACTGTCAGAGCCAGGCAGACCTTTCAGAGACTATTTACGCATATGAGATTATGTGTAGAAACTGAGACCAGTTATAATGGCAAATGTTAAAGAAGAGGGAAAGTGGTCGAGGTGAGAGAGGTTACTTTAGCTCTTGAAAATGTAGCTGTGTTTTATATAGTGTATGACCTTGGGTGTACAGTACCCTGTGTAAACAGGCAGTGATATTGAATGTGGTTTCATAGCATTATAATATATTCTAGAGTACTTACCTCAAATCCTTTTTGGAAGTAGGTGAATCACCAAACATAAATTACAAATAAGTAATTGTGCAGCATCTAGATTTTTGTTTTGTTTTGTTTTTTTTAGTTAGGCCAGTAAAAATAATTTATTGAGAAATGGGGAAAAGAACAGAGCTTGCTGAGAAATGGGAGAGAAAGACGGAAATACACACCAACGTTTGGTGCGGGCCCCTCTAGGTAGAGAGAGCCTAGATTTTTGATGTACATGGTAGAGGAATTTTAATGTTGGTAGGGCATGATTAATTGAAGGTGGCTAGGAAAAAGGGTCTCCTCAGGATCTTAATGAAACAAGGATGTAGATTCATATCTAAGATGACCTGTTTCAGATATGACTTCATAAATGATATGAAATGAGAAAGACATCTATAAATTAGCAAAGTTTCTAGCTAATTAAGTATATTTTTGTACTTGTAGAACTATTGTGTGATTAACTGCTTTCATGTAATCAATCTGTCCTATTGCTTTCTGTTTAGGTTAGAATGGCTGAAGAGCATTCTGAATTTGTAGTTGGTTTTATTTCTGGCTCCCGAGTAAGCATGAAACCAGAATTTCTTCATTTGACTCCAGGAGTTCAATTAGAAGCAAGAGGTAAATCTGCTCATTTTTCATGGTTTTTCCAAAATTCTTTTTACCCCCAAATCAGAAATAGTAAAATATAATTTTGCATGTTATATAAAGTTGCTAAAGAAAAGGCTTCTCCATCTAGAACAGCAATGAATGAGCCCCTTAGCCTTTTTTGACATTGATGTAGATTTGCAAAACAGCTTGCAGTCTAAATTTAGGATGAAAGTTTAGAAAGCTACTTGAGGTTGAAATATGCCTGGAAAATCGATATTTTTGGTTTAGTTTAGTGTTTCCCAGCTGGTATTCTGAATATGCTTCCAAAAAAGTTATTCTCTGCTCAAGGAAGTTTGGAAAACCCTAAGCTAAACAAAATCAAACATTTATTTCTTTGTTACAGGATTTTGCAGAGCCTTTGAGGTGCTATTGTCTACTGTGACTCTCCACTATAGAGATAGATGGTTTTATCATGTTTCCCAAACTTAGTTGAACATATAAAAATACATGTTTTTTATGTCCTATAGGACTCAGTGAAGCTGCTTAGGTTTTGAATGGGAAAGAAATGGTGAATTGAAAACATTTTTATTTTTCCTTAATTGGTCATTGCACATGAAATGTTACTCATCACAGTTATGGGAGTTTGTTCTATCCCACCTTCCATCTCTTTCCTTCTTTATAGGTTAGGCCTAAGAAGAATGTTAAGAGTTCTTCATTTGCAAAACTATTTAAGATGAAAACTGTATTTATCACCCCTCAGTGGAATTTGTCAAGTTGACAGCTCTTCTGTTAAGAGAAAAGTAGATTTTATACTAGTTGTTGTTAATGTAGCTCATACCCATCTCTCCATATCATTCTTTCTCCCAGTCCAGCTTCCCTCTTCAGAGATAATCATGTAACCGGTGTGACGTGTCTCCTCCCAGACCTTTGGCTTTGCCTATACTCACAAAGGCATATAGAAGGTTTGGGAAATGTCTTGTCTGTGTGCAGCAATAAGTTCCTCCTATACTACATTTCCACCTCTAGAGTTACCTTGTCCCTTTTTTAACAACTGCATAGTGTTTCCTATGGTTGGGCCATTCCCTTGTTGATGCATTCAGACTGTTCACAAACAGTGAACAAACATCCTTGTACATATTTTTATACATGTAGAGTATTTTTGGAGTATAATTCTACAAGACCACAAGCTCCTTGAGGATGAGAGCTCTTTCTTAAGAACATATAGTCCCCAGCACAGTACCCCTGTGCTTTATAAATGTTCTGTATGGGAAATGGATGTGGCTCAAGCGATTGGGCTCCCATCTACCATATAGAAGGTCCAGGGTTCAATTCCTGGTGCCTCCTGGTGAAAGGCAAGCTGGCCCATGTGGAGTGCTGGCCTGCATGGAGAGCTGGCACGGCAAGATGACGACGTAACAAAAAGAGACAGGAGAGACAGTAAGAGACGCAGCAGACCGGGAAGCTAAGGTGGCACAAGAGATTGAGCGCCTCTCTCCCACTCTGGAAGGTCCCAGGATTGGTTCCTGGTGCTACCTAAAGAGAAGACAAGCAGACACAGAAGAACACACAGAGAGTAGACAGCAAGTGCAAAACAATGAGGGGGGTGGGGAAAAATAAATAAAATAAATCTTTAAAAAAAAAAAAAAAAGGCAGTGTAAAAAAACCTTATTATGCAAATGCTGATTAAATGGACAATAATGCTGTATAGGGACAGATGAAATAGTGTTTCTGAGATTGGGGAGATAAGATTTTTATTTCTCCCCACCCACTTGTTGTTTGCACTTGCTGTGTCTGTTTGTCTTCCTTGTTTCCTTAGGAGGCACCGGGAACTGAACCCAGGCCCTCTGATGTGGAAGGGAGGTGTTTAATAGTTTGAGCCACCTCCGCTCCCTGCTTCGTTGTGTCTCTCATTATGTTTTCCTTGTGTCTTTTGTTGCACCAGCTTGCTGTCTTCTTTAGGAGGCACCAGAAACGGAACCTGGGACCTCCCATGTGGTAGGCGGGAACCCAATCACTTGAGCCATATCCACTTCCCTTAATTTTCTTTTTAAACCCTGAAATAGTACTAGTGGATGCTCACCAACTTTAAATGAACTAATTATTTTATACAGACAGTATAACTACACTAAGGAAAAGGAACTATCTTTTTTTGTTTTTAATGAGTACATTAAACAGGTAACATTACAAAGGTTAATCAGGAAGTAAACTAATAGGCTGGTAAGACTTGAAATAAATTGAAGGATGGTAGATGTACCTCCAGGTTTAAAAATATTGGATGTCGGGGACCAAATATATTTAATGGTTCAGGGACTCGTCCCAAGTCTGCCAGCCAGACCGTCAGAGGGGGCCAGTGGTCCTTGCTCATAACCTTGCGCCTGCTGTAGCGCTGGGGCCCACGGCTGGCTTACCTTCACCGTAGCCTCAGCATGGTCTAAAGCCCTGTCATCTGCACAGGTGTATTTTGAAAGTTAAAAAAAAAAAAAATTTTCTTTTTTTCTCCTCTCATAATAAATGATAAAATTCCAAGTCTTTATCACTGCCTTTCCTTTGGAACCATGTTTAGAAGAGAGTAGCTTGTCCTACACTGGTCTTCACTGGTTGCTGAATTTATCTGTATTATTAACTGTTTTGTATATGCTGCATTTAGACTTACCTATGGCAAAGAAGGCATTTTTTTTTTTTTAAGGAAACAAACTTTTGATGAATCATGAAGATATATAAAAGCTACAAATGCCTAAAAAGCTCTGAATTCAGGTCCCAGTTACTGTCACAAAGGAGTGATGGAATTCCCACCCCCCTTTTTTATATAATGAAAGTGCCTTAGCGTGTGTTGCAGCTGTCACCACTACAGTAAGCTGGTTTACAGATGTTTCCACTGAGCGTCACAATAAAGAGTACCATGTGCTAAAAAAAAAAAAAAAAAAAATTGGATGTCTTCTATGCCACTTCCCAAATTTCAGATTTTATACACTACAAAGTACACCTCAGCAGAATGACTTGCCTACCTAAGGCTTTGTAATAGTTGCCTTAATTTTCAGCAACTTTTGGCATTTTTTTTTTAAACTCCACATTTCTCTTAAACTTATTCATGAGTCAGGTTGTACTTTATAGGTACAGTTTGCTCCTTATTCCCCCCATGCTTTCTGCAGGGTTCTCCTTATTCACAGGAATCACAATAATATGGTTATGAGTCTTGAAGTCAGATAGATTTGGGTTCCTGGCCTTTTCATTTGGTAACCATGCATCTTTGGACATGCCACTGCACGTCCTTCAGTGGATTTTTCTTGATCTGTAAAATGAGAATAACCACCTAGGGTTGTTGAAAAGATTAAATGAGATAATATATGGAAAGCACTTTACAGTGTGTGGGAATGGAATAAACATGTCACACGTTAGGGTTTGTGCATTAGTCTGAACCACTTGATGTCCTGATGACTTTTCTAACAGTGATTCTGAGATTTATACTGAAAGCTTATTTATTTTGTGGGGTTTGTTGTTATATTGAGTCTTTCTTCTTGACATTATATATTTACCTCTTTGGTTTTTGATACTGCTAAACTATAAATGCTCTAAAATTAGACATTAAAAAAGAGTTGTTTAGCATTGGTTCCTCTTTGGGGGTCTTCTGAGTCTCTTCACCTGTTTTTGCTCATATGCTATGCAAAAGGGGAATTAAAAGCAGGAGCATCTTATTTAAAGCTGGCCTGGTAATTTTGTCGTGACTTTTTTTTTTTTTTTTTTTATGTTAAACAGTAGCTTTTGTGTTTTTTTTTCAGGGGATAATCTTGGCCAACAGTACAGCAGCCCACAAGAAGTTATTGGCAAACGAGGTTCCGATATAATCATTGTAGGCCGGGGCATAATAACAGCAGCTAATCATCAGGAAGCAGCTGAAATGTACAGAAAAGCTGCTTGGGAAGCTTATTTGAGTAGACTTGATGTTTGAATGCCTCAGATACATCTTTGTGAAGGCCTTGAAGGTACATGATCTCCTGAAATTTACTGTCTTGAAATAATAAGCAGCCTTTAATACTGCTTTGATTAATGATGTCTGGTGTCATCATGGTCTTTAGGAAATACAGTAACAATAAGTAATTAAAAGTTGTTCAGTAAGTTCATTTTCAAGCTTGCTTTTATTGAGACTATTTGGCAACTACAGTCCTGTCTATCAGACTTTTTTTTTTTTTTTTTCCCATAGCACTGAGATAAAAACTTTAGGACACCAAGAGCCTTAAAACCAATAAAACATTTCTTGTATCCTTTATTCTGTCCAATGTGTTGCTCAGATAATACCTAAATAAGGGATAGTCCAAGTATCTACATGGCTCCGTTTCCTATCTAGAACTGCTATTGCTCACCCAACAAAGGGAGCACAGTGAGGATGACTGTAGCTGAGCCCCTGAAGCAACTATCTGGCTATCATTTTTCTGACTGACTTATTTCCTTAGGCGACTTCCATCTCCTTCCCTCACAGACCCAACCTTCACACATTTGGCATAACCAGTCCCTCATTCTGGTCCCAGATTCTCTTTTCCTATTTTCTAGTACTAATACAGAGTTCCCCCACTTTTATATTTTGGTCTATTTGAGAAGCATTTTGGAACTAGAGGATCTCACCCTGCCCACACTAGACCCTGTTGGAGCAGGGCCAGGGTAGCAGTTATAGTGAGGGCTCTCAATTCTGATTCCACTAGAATACTCACTCTCTGCCATTCTTCTTGTCTGGATCTCACCTACTGGCAGCTGCCAGTCAGAGGATACTTGCCATTTCCCCACTGGGCAAGATGGTTCAGACCAAAGCCTGGGATTTCTCTTGGACATTTTTGGAATGGAAGTACAGAAATTCAGTTTGGATTTCCAGTCCCCAGCATTGCACCCAGAGAAATTGTCTCTGTGGGAAAAAAGAAAAATTATCAAGGGATAAAGCCAGAAGGGAAAGGAAGGGGTGTGTGACTTCTGGGGCTAATTGAGAGGAGCTGAAGTTATAAAGAAGAGAATTTTCTAATAAACACTGAATGGGTATCTCTTGAGGTGTCCAGGTAATCGCCACGATTTGAGGCAGAGACACCTTTGGGATAATAGGTTCAGATCAAGTGCTTACTTAATTGACATTCACTAGATCAGCAGTTCTCATACTTTTTGTTAAAACACTGCTAAGCCCTACCCACCCCTCTGAGTCTGGATAGGTCTGGGGTGGGGCTAGGAATTTGCATTTCTAACAAGTTTCCAGGTGATGCTACTGGTGCAAGGACCATACTGGGAGAGCCACTACACTAGTCCCATGTTTGCCTCTGCAATGAGAAGGCCTTGGGGTATGCCTCACTCTCCTGCTGGGAGTCCCCTCTGCCTGTCCTTCCTTCACATGTATGCTGGCTCTCTGCCAGTCAGTGAAGCTCACCCAGCCCCCCTGCTAGGAAATTTTGGGGAACATCAGAGAAGTCTCAGAATCACCTGGCCCCTGCCACTTAAAATGCAGACTCCTGGATCCTACCGTCAGATATTCTGCTTAAGCAGCTTTGGGGTAAGGCCTGGAAGTCTGCATTTCTAACAGGCACCCCAAGTGATTCTGATGTTTCCTGAGACTGAACCTGGCACTGCTATTATTGCCACCAATGCTGCAGGTCTGTTTTTGAAGCGAAGTCCCAGGCAGCCTAAGAAAATTGACTCAGAGGAAAGCTCTTGGGCTGTTTCAGGGACTATGGTATGCTATTCTTCAGCATTATAAGTGGCATTAGATCATTTAGCCCTCACTCAATAAATGAATATTTACTGAGTATGAGCTGTGGGGTTTACAGCCCCTGGTCCTAATGAAAACAACAGGAACAGACTGCACAGGGTGCTCAGAATAGCTGTAAGACTAAAAGAGTGGAGAACTCCATTCTCTCAGCCTCCTCTTCCAGTGCTCTAGGCATATTGTAGAACATAAGCAAATAGATTTTTTACTGCTGGAGGAACCCAAGAAACCATCTAGTCCAGCTCCCTTTATTTTAGAGCTACAGAAGTATAGACCAGAGTAGTAAAGGGCCCTGCTTAGTCACACAGCTGGCCTTTGGCAAAAAGCCTGGTATCTCAATCCCAGGGCTCCACCTCACTTGCTGATGTGAGTCCTCTGTAGGAAAAGCTCCCTAAGGAAGCCCTGGGGCCCGTCTAAGACCACCTTGACCAAAGGCACTGGAGGGCAAAGATGGCAGCCTGAGCACATTCTTTCCAACCAACTCCCCTTCACCCACCTCTCCTGAACAAAATGGCTGCTGGGACCAGCACACAGGCAGGGCTTGCAAGTGTCTGCATGGCCATAGGCTGTACCCAGATCACGAGAGAGGACAGGTGCAGAAGATTGTCTCCTTTAAGCTAGATGGAGTGGGGAACAATAGTGGGGAGGTTAAGGGCTTGGGGAGGAGTGCCAGATGTGTGGGTGTCTGTTGGAACTGAGATTTCTAACAGGGCCCCAGTAGAGGACAGGTAGCATCCTGGTTAGTACAGTGCTGTCCCATAGATGCACTCTATGAGCCTCCTACCAATCATGGGTTTGCTTCTATGTGAGGGTCCTCTCCATCGCAAGGTATACAGGGCCAAGGGTAGGCAAGGAAAATGAAGCACTTGAGGAAATCCAGCAACGAGAAGAAAGCAAAAGACAATACCTGTAACAATGTCAGCACCACAAAGCTAGGATTTCACTCTGTTGTGTATCCTCAGCACCTGGAACAGAGCTCAGCAAATGTTTTTGAATTAACATTTCACCTGGTGAAAATGAGCTGCCAGAGGAAATAATGACAATTTAAAGATCAAAATAACAAAAACACATAGGCACAATTACAATTTTTTGTTTGGGGAACAAAAATATTAAATTTTTTTGAATTTGAAATTTTGATGGAAAAATTTAAAAGGGGTTGATCATTGAGAACTCCATTTGTGGGCTGGAAAATCAAAGTAGGAGAAATATATCAAAACTCAAAGATACAAAGAAATAGAAATCATGAGAGTAGATAAGAGGCTTAAAGGACAGATCCATGAATATTAGGAAGACAAAGCAAAGGGAAGATGGGGAAATATGGAAAATTCTGCAGATGTAGAAAAGACTTGAGTCTGCAGATTAAAATGGTTCACTGAGATCCAGGAAGGAGTTATGGACAGAGACACATACCTAGGCCATCCTGTAAAAACTTAAATTTCAAGGCTAACAAATTTTACCAGCATCTAGAGGAATACATTACTTACAAAGCACAAGTCAGATAAGTTACAGACAAAGCAGATTGTTACCTGTAACGCTGGAAAGCTTGGAGACAGCTTGTGACATCCAGAGACCCTGAGAAGAAAGGACTGTCAAAGCCAAGAATCCTCACGCAGCCAGATGGTCCCCTCAGGTAGTAGCAGCCTGATAGTGTTCTTAGGCCTTCCTTGCACTTCAGGGCTCTATGCTATCTACACTAGTGAGTGACATACACTGGGTATGTGCCTTTTAAAGGGCTCAGGTGGAGGCTGGGAGTGCAGAGGTGGCACAGGTGTATCTGGCTAGTAGAAATGGGCCTATCTGTTAGCAGCTAAAGTGGTGACTATATCCCAGAGTCTTAGGAAACTGAAATTGGAAGCCCTTTGGAGATCATCTGATCCAACCACCCCATTTCACAGATGAAATGAATTGCTAATTCCAGGCAAAGTAGGGACTGAAACTCCTGTCTCTCAATTCCAATTTGGCATTTCTACTGTTTAGTGTTGATGCTGGAGCCCCAGGGAAGTAAATACACAGAAAACAACAACACAGAGGAAGAGAGATGAGCCTGATAGTCTACAACTGACCTTGTGGAAAGACCAGAGCAGCTAAGCCCTGAAAGAAATGAGCCCTGAGGAGAGAGGAGTCTTATGCCAGCCTACAACTGAGATCAGAAGAATCTTGAACCACAGAGCCTTAAAAAGAAGGAAGAAGGCTGAACACTTGCAGAGACTGGAAGCCATCTTGCTCCAACACATGGCAGACTTTGGTGAGGGAAGTACTCTTTTATGGCCTTGTGACTGTAAGCTTCTACCCCAAATAAATACCCTTTTAAAGGCCAGCAGGTTTCTGGTACTTTGCATCAGCACCCCTTTGGCTGACTAATACAAGAGCTATACATAAACTATCCTTTCATGAGTCGAAGTGTTTATTGAACACAAGAAGTAAACGAGACATACATTTCTTTCCTCCCTATCAGCTACAACTCCAGAGGCATGCTCCAGTTGCCACCAACACTCAATAGAAAGTGCCAAAGTGGAAGTGGTAGATTATATTATTGACTCCAAGTCTTTCCCCCTTCCTGAATCCAGATATTTTGCCATGTGACCCAGGAGTTCCTCCCCTTAGAGGTGAGAATATTTCCTTACCTCACTGATGTTAGGCTTGGCTACACGGATTGTTTTGGCCAATGGAATGTGGTAGAAGTGACAGGGTGCTGGTCTGGAGCCTGGGCTTGTGTTTTGGCTCACCCCTCTTTCATTCCTGGCACTACCATGAAAAGAACGTGTCCTGGTTAGTCCCTGAGAGAAAAGTAGAGCAAAACCCACCGAACATTCTACAGCCCAAAGCACAGGTGCCTAGCTGATCCGTAACCCTGTGCATGCCAATACATACTTACTGTATGATGCCATTGAACTCTGGGTGGTTTGTTATGTAGCAATAGCTAATTAATACATTTAACAATTTGCTGCGGCTCCCAGCTCCAGACCTGGATACCAAGGAGACAAAAATTTCAGCAAGAATCACCTTTCCTTTAGCCTTTTAGCCTTCCAGCCTTCACCTCTGGTTGCTTCCAGTGATCTCAGAAGACCTATATACTGTCTCATAACACAACAAACACAACATTAGTCATTGAAGATGACAATGGGTAACTCCATGGACTCTCAATTTGGTACCTCTGCCCCTTAACAAATGTAGGTGATAAGGAAGGTGATACTGTATCATCAGTACTAGGACACAAGTGAAGTAAGAATACCAAAAAAAAAAAAAAGAAAAGTCAGACTCCTTGGAGCTCTTTGTATTTATTTTATAGTTACTGCTATTTTATCAAGTGCTGCTTTTATTTTGAATTACAGCTTAGATCCTATGGCCTTCTAATCTGGCCTTGGCTGAATCAAATGACAATCCCCCACCCATCCCTTTGTTCCAAGCACACACTTAGCCTTCATGCCTCAGGAAAGAGGCCACAATAGAAATAACCTTTTAAAGTTCAAGGTTTGGGCATAAATACTTGCTTGGAATAACTTTGCTTAGCCCTTTCTTCTTCCCAAGAGGAAAAAGGTCTTCCCCTGGACTGGAGAGAACAAGAGTACAAGAGATTTGAAATGTTAGATCCTGGTGTGGGCTATAAGGGCTTTCACACAGTGTAGTTGAGTCCCAGGGAAGGAGGTAAAATTAACACCCATCTGAAAGCTGGGTGTTATTTCCAGGAGGAGCTCAGGAAAGCAGTGAAGTTCCAGAGACAGGATGGTGCAGCAGCAGTAGACTCAAGCCACTTGTATTGGGCAGAATCTGAGGCGGCCTGAGCTTCCTGGGGCTCTAATGTGACATGACAAAATTCAGAAAAGCTGGTTTTTTCTGTGGCCCTGAGAAGGGCATAGGAGATAGCTGAGAAACAGATCTAGCAAGGCTGGAGGGGTCTCAACCACCATGTGAGGACGTTTCAGTGGAAAGTGGAATGGACCATATGACCAAGGCTCTGACAAGGACAGTGATTTCTCAGCAGATTTGTTAAAGTGCACAGACTCACCTTCATGACCCTATCCCATGTCACAGCACTGCAGTGTCTCCCTGCACTTAGCAACATCCAGGGTGAAGTGTGGGAGGATCTGTAAATGCCTGCGTTTAACAAGACATGTCTCTATTTACAATGTAAATTTTACATGGAACCTAATAACAGATTTTCTCTTATCACTGAAATGGATACTTGAAGTAGAGATGACATTGATTTTTTTTAAAAATCACAAAATTACATTTTTACATACCTGAATAGTTGGCTAAAAATTCCTTTCTGTCTCAGAATTTGCTTAGGAAAAAATGCAGTCTTTGATCACCTTCCGTCCCTCAACTCTTCTTTCTCCTTTCCCTCACACACATCTTTCTAGACTCTGAATTCCCCAAACCCCCATTATGGTCTTATGCTGTAACAAAACCTCTCCTCATTCCTATTGCCTTCTTCCCTTTTTAAACTCCTTTTAAACTCCTGTTTCAAACAATAAGGGGATGTCTCCCAACTTTAATCAAGCCCACAGTTCTGGCTTGAACTAAGACCCCCTGAAAAAGATGGGTAGGACAAAGGGAAAATGTTTTTCCTGAGGTCTTTGCCCATCCCTACTCACGGGGGATGTTCACACAAGGTGCAACCCACAGAACCCTCAGCTGATTGTGTGTTTTGTACAGTATAGTGGTTTCTTAAAATTACTTTATGGTCATGGTCAGGACATGAATGCCAACCAGAACATGTGTCAGTTCATACAAATATCCCCTTACCATGGGGATAACGGAATTGGCAGGAAAACCAAGCACTCATGTTTCTTCCATGGAAAGGAATCTTAAAAGTATTGATTTTTTGTAAATTCATGAAGTCATAAAATTTGTGAGTCAGTTTTCATCTCATTTTTCAAGTGGAAAAATCCCTTGAACGGTACCTGGATTTTTTGTGAATATACATGTACCAGAGATTTCTCATATCATGGGGACAAAAAAGATACAAGGAAGAGGGAGAGGTAAGACATTTTCCAATGTATTAGGCTGTACAGAGGCACTTCATTTTTTCCCAGTAATGAGACATATGCCTCAAGGCAGAAACTTAGTTGAATGCCTGCCTAATTATAGTAGAACTCTGAGATAAGAAAAGACAGTTATACTTCTTCCAGGAGAAGGCATGGTGCAGAGAAAAGAGCATTACTGTAAAAAAAAGGACCTTGGGGTTGGGTCTCACTTGCCATCCTTGATTCAAAGTATGACTGGCCTCAAGTTCCTCCTCTGTAAAATGGAGAAGTATCTTCCCTGAATATCATGTGGGGTTATTGTGAGGATCTAATGAGGAGTGGAGGTTACGGTTTGTCTCAGAGGTCCGAGAGTCTGTGGGGTTAGGGTTAATTAAGATCTAATTGGTGAGCCTTCCAGGATTTTTATTTAGGAGTTAAACAGTTGCCCTGACAAATAGACTCTGGACTCCTTAGAATGTTCTCTAGGGCATGAAGGAGAGAAAGTCATTCGATATCAGTGTTGAAAGGTCCTATAGAAATTAATCTCTTCAAACTCTCCCATTTTAAGTTGAGATTGAGGCCAAGAGATGAGTAGATCCAGAGCCAGGGCAAGAACCTAAGGGTCCTCTTCCTCTATATGTCTCTCAAGGATTTCTATTCAGGTTTATCCTAAATTTCAGGGCAGCTCCTGGCCGGAGAACAGAGGCTGTGTCCCTGGGCCCTGGAGACAGATCAGGCAGTACTGAGCAGTGAGTAGCCAAGGCAGGGAGCATGCAAGGCTTAGCCTGAGGGAGGTGAGTGCAGGGACTTGGGAAGGGAAGAGGTGTCCAGAGCTCTCCATCTCCCCATTGGCCTAGCTTATGACGCTGAACCCCATGAGGTCCCTGGGGCACCTGTGTCTCCTCCTGACACCACAGGCTCCAAGCCCTGTTCAATGCCACAATAACACTTGGTCTACAACTGAGCCATCTAGGTGGTCACTTCCTGGGCAACTGTGCTAGGACCTCTTATAAGCAATAAGGCTGTAATGACCTCTTGCTCATCCAGGTGTACAGGTACCAGAGTCCTCTCCTTCAGGGACACGTGGAAATCCCAGGTTCATGGAGACAGTGTGCCTTGCATAGCACTATGGTCGGGCCTGGGGTTTAGGGGCTCTTTTCCTGCCTCAGAATGCCTGAGCTAACAGAAGAAGGCTCACTGAGAACACAAATCATCCCTGGATTGTCCTGGCAGGGCCAGGTTAGTTCCTGCCCCTGGTGTGGTCCATCCTCCCACCCAGCTGCCCAGGCACCTGTTTCCACTACCAGACCAGGACCAAGAGCTTGGAAGGCAGAGAACTGGGTCATATTCATGTTCAACTTTCTAAGATGAATCAACCAAAGCCCAGTAGGGCACCAGAAAGCTCAGTGCTTTCTGCAAAACAAAGAGCTGGAGAGAAGGGCTCTCTGATGGTCCAGAAGGCACTGATACTGTGGTGTGACCTTAACTTCCACAGTTCATGCACATGTACTCAGACCTGCTCTGTACCAGATGTCAGGCTGAGCCTTCATGGACCACTCAGATACGATGGAGAAGTAGGGATTATTCTACCACCTGAAAACCTAGCCTCAGAGGGGTAAAATGACCTGCCCAGCTGCTGGTGAAAGGGGAGATGGGCCCGGGCAAGTCTAACTTGTCCTCTGTACCCCGTCACTCCAAAATGTGAGTACTAAGGATAGAATTTTGTTCCGCCCCAAAAATATGTTTAAGTACTAATCCGCAGTCTCATGAATGTGATCCTATTTGGAAACAAGATCTCTGAAGGTGTCATTGGTTAAGACAGCTGTGTATGGGGCATGCATGGGCTTCCATGCCACCCACATGGTAGGGCTGGTGAAGGACCGTGAAGCCTTCCAGAGGCTCAGCTTTCTGTACCAGGCTTCCCACTGTGTCCTGGTGCAGGACCCTGAGAACCAGGCACTGGCAAGGTTTTACTTCCACATGGAGAGAACCATAGCAAAGTGACTCGACCTGTGTCAGGACCCCTCAGTGAAGCGGGCCCTCTGTCATAACTGCGCTTCCCTCCTCATCCCAGGCCTGACTTGTACCCAGCACCAGAGACTGCAGGGGCCAGCAATGGACAGTATAGACCTCACTAACATGGCCAGTGCAGCCAATGATTCCTCAGTGATCCCAGGCATCTACTCTGGGGAGAAGGGCCCAAGGCCTAGCTGGTGAGCCAGACAGATTCCAAACCACCACAGCCCTCCAGTCCAGCCTACCAGCCTGAAGAGAAAGTACAGACTGAAGAGAAAGTACAACCTCAGAGTCCCAATCACCAGTGATAGACTCATTCTATCTTTCAAATAAAGTTTAATTCTTTAAAAAAAAAAAAAAACTACATGAGGCCAAATTGGACTAGGGTGGGCCTAGTCCAATATGGCTGTTATCCTTATAAGGAAAAGAAATTTGGATACAGAAAAGAGAGCCATGTGATGGAGACAGAGCTTGAGTTATGCCATGGATTGCCAGCAAGCCACTGATGGAATCATACAGACTTCAGAGGAAGCATAGCCCTGCCTGACACCTTGATTTTGGACATCTAGCCTCCAGAACTGTGAAACAACAAATTTCCATTGTTTGAAGCCCACTCAGTTTGTGATGTTTTGCTACAGCAGCCCTAGCAAACTAAGATGAGTGTAAAAGATACTGGTGGTTCACAAAAATAATTTTTAATGACATGTGAATGAACAAACAAAAGCAATAGGGGGAAGCGGCTGTGGCTCAATCGGTGGGGCTCCCGTTTGCCATATGGGAGGCCCCGGGTTCGGTTCCCGGGGCCTCCTGGTGAGGGCGGGCCTGCCCGCAGGGCGTGGTTGGCTGACCCGGCGAGCACAAGCAGCAGGGGGGGGATAAATGAATAAATAAATAAAATCTTAAAAAAAAAAAAAAAAAAAGCAATAGATAACCAGAAATGCATTTTTAAAAGAACGTTCAGGAACCAAAGGACTGCATGCTGTTCTGATCACCTGCTCAAATGCTACTTCTATCTTGCTCAAGACAGATATTGAGCTGCAGTGAGTTTAGCTTAGCCCTGCCAACAACTTCAGCTGTACAACTCCTCCATGTCATCAGTTACACCCAGCACTGCATTACTTATCATCCAGCATGGGAGTGAGATGTCACCAAACTGCTGTCTTGTCACCAAATACATGTAGGCACATCTGGCCTCATTGCCATGAAGTTGTACAAAATCATTTTCAATTTTGTGATAGAAGAGATGCATCTCTGCAAAAAGGGAGGCAGCATATCCTAGAACAAGTGGTTCTTAAGTTGATCTTGTTTCAGAATCTACTGCAAGCCATGTTAAAAACAGATTGCTGACTCCACTCTCAGAGTCTATGATCCAACAGGTCTGGGTTGGGATCTGAGAATTTGCATTTCTAACAAGCTCCCAGGTAATATGATGCTGCTGGTCTAGGAGCACAGTCTAAGATCCACTGGTCAAAGAAAACCCTGAACTAGGAGCCAGGACTTCTGGGTTCTAGTCCTTAGGCTGCCAGTAACTAGTGGGAGGAGGCAGGCAAATATGTAAAAATTATTGAAATAATGGAATGAAATATATGAAAAGCAATTAATGGAAGAAATACAATTAGTTAACAGGCATAAAAATCTTCTTCAATTTCATCAATATCTTTAAAAATTAAAGTTAAAACAACTTTCCCTATTCTAAACAAAATTGAAACAAATAATGCCTGTGGCAGTTTGATATTGTTTATGAATTCCAAAAATAGATATTGGATTATGTTTGTAAACTGGTCTGTCCCTCCAGGCATATTAGATTATATTGGATTCAGAGGTTTCACTTACTTGATTAAATAATGATTAAGGCTTTGATTGGGCCATGTCAGTAAGATGTTGCATCCCCACCCCCTTGGTGGGTGGGAACTCACAGAGAAACTGCACCACAGAGAAGGGAGTTTGGAGTTTTAATGCTGGAGCCTGGGAATTAAGCACAAAGAGCAGCAGAGAAAAGGCTCGATTAGACACGGCAGATACCCCAGGAAGAGAGATGAGCCGTTTGCCTGAAGGTCTACAGCTGGCCTTGTAGAGAAGGCAGAGCAGCTGAGCCTGGAGAGAACAAGCCCCGGGAAGAGAGGAACCCAGGAAGACTGAATCCTTGGCAGATGTAGGCAGCCATCTTGCTCCAACACTTGGCAACAGACTTTGGTGAGGGAAGTAACTTAACACTTTATGGCTTGGTAACTGTAAGCTTCTACCCCAAATAAATACTTTTTATAAAAGCCAATGGATTTCTGGTATTTTGCATCAGCACCCCTTTGACTGACAAATACAATGTCCTATGTTGGAAAGGAAGTATATCCTTTAACTTCGTGATTTTGATTCAAGGAATATATACAAAACCCTTTACACCATGCCAGGTACCTAATAAACACTTGGCTAATGGTAGCTATTATCACCACCAAGTTGCTGACCTATTTTGTCTGCATGTGAGTCACTTGAAGAGAAAAGATTATCTTTCTAGACCTTGGTCCAGAGATAAAAGATGAGTGGAGGAACATGGGGGACTCCTGAGAGGCAGTTCTGGGTGCAGGGAGGAAAGGTAGAAGTAGAAAATACAAACTTACAAACTTATATCCAGACTCTTAGAGCAGGACAAAATTCAAAGAGGTATGTGAATTTGGATAGGAAAAATATATACCATTATTTTCACTAACTTCTAGCTGAAATGTAGCATATCCTCCATTTGTGAATGCAGGCAACAAACCCTAGTATTAGCAGTACTTGTGACTTTATCAGCCTAGAAATCACAGAATATTCATTTGTCCTTGCAATTGTTAAAGGAATCTTGAGTATTTTGAAATTATTGCAGTTATTAGACCCAGTACTAGATTTTGTTTCTTATGCATTAATAAAAAATATATATTACTATATTAAATTTGGTTTTTAAAAATATTTTGATAACTTTCAGTTTCAATTCAGTTGGTTTCATCTGTGTTTTATTTTATATATTTATAAGAATTATTCTAACAAGGGGTCTGTGATATTCACCAGGATGCCAGAGGGGTCCATGACACAAAAAAGGTTAAGAAATCCTGTCCTAAAAGGTCATTGAAGCTTATGATCCTGATGGTTGATCACTTATAGTTTTTATATTGCCTTTTTACAACAAGAATTTGAGACATCTTAAAATAAAGACAGATACACCAGGATATCTGTTAGAAGGATCAGAGAGGGTGTGTGGTACGGGTTCAGTGTGGTCAAAATAAAAATCCCACCAACTTTCTTTGAAGAAATAGAAAAACTAATCATAAAATTTGTATGGAAAGAGAAGGGTATCCAAATAGCTAAAACCATTTTGAAAGTTGGAGCTCTGACTCACACTTCCTAATTCAAAAACTTATTACAAAGCTACAATAATCAAAACAGTTTAGTACTGGTACAAGTATAGACATATAGACCAATGAAATAGAACTGAAATTTCAGAAATATACTCACACATCAATGAGAAATTGTTTTTTAGCAAAGGTGCCAAGCCCACTCAATGGGAAAAGAATAGTCTCTTCAACAAATGGTGCTAGGAAAAGTGGATATTCACATGCAAAAGAATGAAAGTGGACCCCTACCTCATACAATATATAAAAACTAATTCAAAATGGACCAATAACCCAAATATAAGGACTAAGACTATAAAATACTTAGGGAAAAAACAAAGGGAAGTATCTTCAGGACTTGTATTAGTCAATGGATTCCTAGACTTTATACCCAAAGCATGAACAAAAAAAGAAAAATTAGATAAATTTGACTATCAAAATTAAAAACTTTTGTCCACTTTATCACAGTGATATGGTCTGTGTTGCAACAAATACACACTGACCAGGCATTGAACTGAGTGCTGCCAAAGAGCACCATCTGCTGGCAGACCAAGGAAGTGTACGTAAGAAAATTAAAAATAAGTAAGGGAAGCTTTTTCTGGCCTTTATAGCTTCCTTCCCCAAGGCCCTAGGAAGTGGATATGTAACCAATTACTAGGTCCAGAGCCCAGCTTTGAGCAACTAGAAGTGTCAATCCTAGCAAGCCAGGTCAAGCCAAGAATCAAAGAGCAGTGGTAACACACAGCCTCCCACCACTAAATTCCTACAAAAAGAAAGAAATTAAGCATCTGAATAAACTGCATCCTAATCAGATGCCTAGACATCAGCAAAAAATTATGAGCCATACTAAGGAAATGGAAGATATGGCCCAAGAAAAGGAATATATCAAAGCCCCAGAAGAGACACAGGATTTGAGAGAACTAATTAGCGAGATGCGCACAAATTTCCAAAATCAAATTAATGAGTTGAAAGACAATATGACTAAAGAGATAAATGACATCAATATGACACTGAGCGGGGAGTGGGGGTAGCTCAAGTGATTGGGCCCCTCCCTCCCACATTGGATGGCCCGGGTTTGGTTCCCAGTGCCTCCTTAAAAGAAGACCATCACACAACAAACAGATAAAGCAAATGCAAAACAATGAGGGGGTGGAGACAAATAAATAAAATAAATCTTTAAAAAAAAAAAAAAAAAAAAAAAGACGACATTGAGCAAATGCAAAGAAGAATTTGAAATCCTGAATAGAAAAGTAACAGAACTCATGGGAATTAAAGACACAATGGGTGAGATAAAAAAACAATTTAGAGAAGGGAGGCGGATGTGGCTCAATCGATAGGCTCCCGTTTACCATATGGGAGGCCCCGGGTTCAATTCCCGGGGCCTCCTGGTGAAGGGAAGCCAGCCCGCGCGGTGCGGTGAGCTGACACAGCAGGATGACCCAACAAAGGGAGACAAGCAGACACAGAAAAACACACAGCAAATGGACACAGCACAAGCAGCAAGGGGGGATAAATAAATAAATAAAATCTTTAAATAAAAAAAAAACAATTTAGAGGCATACAACAGCAGACTCAAAATGATACAAGAAAGAATTAGTGATACAGAGGACAGAACAGCTGAAATTGGAGAGAGAAAAGAACAGAGAGAGAAAAGCATGGAAAAAATTGAGCAGAGGCTCAGAGAGTTGAATGACAACACGAAACACAACAACATATGTGTTATGGGAGTTCCAGAAGGAGAAGAGAAGGGAAAAGGGGCAGAAAGAATATTTGAGGACATAATAGCTGAAAATTTCCCAACTCTCATGAAAGAAATGAACTTACATGTCCAAGAAGCACACCATACCCCAATCAGAATAAATCTTAATAGACCTACTCCAAGACATATACTACTCAGAATGTCAAATGTCAAAGATAAAGAGAAAATTCTCAGAGCAGCAAGGGAGAAGCAAACCATCACGTACAAGGGACACCCAGTAAGACTTAGCGCAGATATCTCTTCAGAAACCATGGAGGTGAGATACCATAATACGATTAGGATACTGAAAGAGAAAAACTGCCAGCCCAGAATTTTTTATCCAGCAAAATTGTCCTTCAAATATGAAGGTGAGTATAAAATATTCACAAACAAACAGAAGCTAAGAGACTTTGCAAAGAAGAATCCACCTTTGCAGGAAATATTAAAGTAAGCTTAGAACCTGAAAAAAAAAGGCAAGAGAGAAAAGCCTGGAGGAGAATACAGAAGAGAGAATAGAGAAAGGACAACCCAAAGAGTAAAAAGACAAAAATTTGATATGACATATGAAAACAAAAGAATAAAATGGAGGAAGTAAATAATACATTTACAGTAATATCATTGAATGTGAATGGATTAAACTCCCCAATCAAAAGATACAGGCTGACAGAATGGATAAAAAAACATGAGCCATCCATATGCTGCTTACAAGAAACTCACATTAGACCCAGGGAGACAAACTGGCTGAAAGTGAAAGGTTGGAAAAAGATACTCCATGCAAATAGTAACCAAAAAAGAGCAGGGGTAGCTATACTAATATTGGACAAAACAGACTTTAAATGCAAAAAAGTTAAGAGATACAGAAGGCCATTATATATTAATAAAAAGGACAATCCACCAGGAAGATATAACAGTCATAAATATCTATGCACCTAAACAGGGTGCCCCAAAATACATGAGACAAACTCTGGCAAAGCTGAAGGGAGAAATAGACATCTCTACAATAATTATTCAACACCCCACTCACATCACTAGATAGAACAACTAGACAGAAGATCAACAAGGAAACAGAGAACTTGAACAATATGATAAATGAGTTAGATCTAATAGACATATATAAAACACTACATCAAAACTCAATGGGTTATACATTCTTCTCAAGTGCCCATGGATCTTTCTCCAGGATAGACCATGTTAGGGCACAATACAGCTCTCAATAAATATAAAAAGATTGAAATTATACAAAGCACCGTCTCAGATTATAATGGAATGAAACTGGAAATCAATAATAGACAGGAAAAAAGGAAATTTGCAAATGTGTGGAGGCTGAACAACACACTCCTAAAAAATCAGTGGGCCAAAGAAGAAATTGCAAGTGAAATCAGTAAATATATTGAGACAAACGAAAACCAGAACATAACTTATTGAAACTTATGGGATACAGTGAAGTCAGTCTTGAGAGGGATATTTATAGCCTTAAACTTTAGCCTATATTAAAGAAGAAAGAGCTAAACTCAAAGATTTAACTGAACAACCAGAGAAACTTGAAAAAGAACAGCAAACCAATCCCAAAGCAAGCAGAAGGAAATAAATAATAAAGATTAGAGTAGAAATAAATGAAATTGAGAACAACAACACAAAAAAATAGAGAAAATCAACAAAACCAAAAGCTGGTTCTTTGAGCAATAAAATTAACAATCCCCTAGCTAGACTACCAAAGAAAAAAGAGAGACAGTGCAAATAATCAGAAATGAAAGGAAGTTACAACTGACCCCACAGAAATAAAAGGAAATAAAAAGGAACATAATAGAGAAGCAGATATGGCTCAAGTGGTTGGGCATCTGGAAGGATCTGGGTTCGATCTCTGGGAACTCCTGGTAAAAAAAAAAAAAGGAACATAAGAGGATATTATGAGAAACTTTATGCCAACAAACTAGACAACTTAGATGAAATGGACAAATTTCTAGAAATGCACAAACAACTTATACTGATGCTACAAGAAATATAAGAACTTAACAAACCAATCACATTTAAAGAGATTGAATCTCCCAGCAAAGAAAATCCAGGACCAGATGGCTTCACAGGTGAATTCTACCAAGCACTTTGAAAAGAATTAACACCCATCCTGTTTAAACTCTTCCAAAAAATTGAAGGGGACAGAAAATTACCCAACACATTTTATGAAGCCAACATCACACTAATACCAAAGCCAGATAAAGATACTGCAAGAAAAGAAAATTACAGACCAATCTCTCTACTGAACATAGATACAAAAATTCTCAACAAATACTTGCAAATCGAATCCAACAGCATATCAAAAGACTTATATATCAAGACCAAGTGGGATTTATTCTTGATATGCAAGGCTGGTTCAACGTAAGAAAATCAATCAATGTTAATCACCACATTAACAAATTGAAGGAAGGAAAACACATGATCATCTCAATCAACACAGAAAAGGCATTCAACAAAATCCAGCATCCTTTTTTGATTAAAAAAAAAAAAAACTTCAAAAGATAGGAATAGAAGGAAAATTCCTGGCCGTGTCAGTGGCGGCTGCTGCCTGCTGTGGAGGCAGGCTGTGCCCTGGTGGCCCAGGCTGGCAGCTGTGGATGCCTGTGCCGGGCTTTGCCCGCTTCTCGGAGCTGTGAATTCCTTTGGAAAATTAATGGTATTTATCAGTGTGCCCAGTTTCTACAAATAAAAGATGGGTGGATTATTTTCTCGATGGAGGACAAAACCTTCAACTGTAGAAGTGCTGGAAAATATAGATAAGGAAATTCAAGCATTGGAAGAATTTAGGGAAAAAAATCAGAGACTACAAAAGCTATGGGTTGGAGGATTAATTCTCTATTCCTCCATTCTTTATCTGTTTACATGCTTAATTGTATACTTGTGGTATCTTCCTGATGAATTTACAGCAAGACTTGCCATGACACTCCCATTTTTTGCTTTTCCATTGATCATCTGGTGCATAAGAACAGTGCTTATTTTCTTCTTTTCCAAGAGAACAGAAAGAAACAATGAAGCATTGGATGATTTAAAATCCCAGAAGAAAAAAATACTTGAAGAAGTCATGGAAAAAGAAACTCACAAGACGGCTAAATTAATTCTTGAAAGGTTTGATCCAGACTCAAAGAAAGCAAAAGAGTTGGAGCCGCCATCTGCTGGAGCAGCTGTAACTGCAAGACCTGGACAAGAGATTCGTCAGCGAACTGCAGCTCAAAGAAACCTTTCTCCACCACCAGCAAGCTCTAACCAGGGCCCTCTTCCACAAATTCCATTATCTCCTGGACCACCAAAAGATACTTCAGCACCCGGTGGACCCCCAGAAAGAACAGCTACTCCAGCCCTTCCATCAGCTATGTTACCAAGACGTCTTGGATCCCCTGCTACTTCAGTGCCTGGAATGGGTCTGCATCCTCCAGGTCCACCTTTAGCAAGACCCATTCTCCCTCGAGAACGAGGTGCTCTGGATAGAATTGTTGAGTATTTGGTTGGTGATGGTCCACAGAACAGGTATGCCCTTATATGTCAACAATGTTTTTCTCATAATGGCATGGCTTTAAAGGAAGAATTTGAATACATTGCTTTTCGATGTGCCTACTGTTTTTTCTTGAATCCTGCAAGAAAAACCAGACCCCAGGCTCCAAGACTTCCTGAGTTTAATTTTGAGAAAAGGCAGGCAGCAGAAGGCTCAAGTTCAGTTGGTCCCTTGCCGTCAGGAAGTGTGCTTCCATCAGAAAACCAACTCAGTGAAGCATCTTTAGAAGAGCAGGATATTCTTGATTCTACTACAGAGCAGATAGGTGGCAAAATATCACCTACACAGCAGGTAAACCAAGTGATTGAAAAAGCATCTGGCACAGAAGAACCAGAGGAGAAAGGAGAAGACACTGAGAATGAGGAAACCTCAGTGAATGAAGCCAAATCGACAGTTTCCAGTGTTGATTCTATTCCAAATCCTGAACTAAGTGGAGAATCTTTCATGATAAAGGAGTAAATGCTTCCACGTGCCTTCAACTGGATATTTGTGGTCTTGTTGATGTCAGTTATTGCTTTTCAGGTGGTGTTTTTTCTTATTTTTTTCCCCTCTAAGAATATGCTTGTTATTTGAGTTCAGATTGCCTAGCTATTTTGAAATGTCAAAGTTGTATCTACATGAGTATTGAAATTAAAAGAAAATATCTGTAAAGTAACCCATCTTTTTAATGTGCAAAGACCAACACTATTGTAGACAGCTTTTAGATATTTTTTTTGTCTATTCTAAAAGTAAACAGACATGATAGAATTCTTGTTTTATATATGTGTGACCCATAAATAATATCCATTTTGACATAGGAAGAACATTGGTTAGGAATAAGTTCTCTAATAGTGTTTGGTTTAAAGAATGAAACTTAATTAAGATTTTGAACACTTTGTTGTTAAAAATGGATAGAATTTTAACTCTTGATTTTTTTGCCATGGTGGAAAAAGTGTCTATTTAGGCATTTACATGAAGTGTTATGGAGGTTGCAACTACATAGGAATTGGTACGATTTTTCGATAAGAATGCAGTTAAACAGTCAAGTGCAGTGTTTCTTTCTGATGTCACTTATTTTGCAGCTAGGCCAAAGGTGTGTGATGTATATAATTAACTTATGTTTACATATTAACAAATAGGAATTATCTTTGCACTTGACTGTACTTGAATTCTGAGCATTATTTATACTTGTAAAATAATAATGATATGGAAGTGAATTTTATGCTCATGTGTATATTTTGTTAAGGAAAATAAAGATGATCTGGCAGCAGTTTCTTTTTGTTGAATAACTAGATTTCTTGATGGGATGACTTGGATGTCAGAAATCTTAGTAGGAAGAACTCACAATACAATGCTGCTTCTGCTTAGAATAAATTATGATGCTTATATTCAGATTTATTGTCCTTCAAGTTCAAAGAAACATTGACATTTAGAGGCTCTAATCAGAGGTTAGATTTTTCTGATTTAGGATCACCTTAGGCCATTGGTAACTTGCAACTTTGAGAGGCAAATATATTTGTGAGATTAGGCAGTAAGTTGCTGATAGTTCACTGGATTTGCTATGTGTACTAAGGATTATCTGGGAAAAAAAATTTGACCCAGAATTGTTATTCTTGGACCTCAACTACAAGGTGGCTATCTTTTACAGTTTCCTTTTATCTTTCTCCTCCATTATTTAAAAAAAAAAAAAAAAAATTAAGTTATGCCAAAGAGAAGAATGTATGCAAATGATGTGTATGGCTAATGTTTCTAAGTTGTGCATAGTTTGTTAAAATTGAATAAAACATTTTGTTATTTAAAAAAAAAAAAAAAAAAAAAGAAGGAAAATTCCTCAATATGATAAAAGGCATTTATGAAAAACCTATAGCCAACATCATACTCAATGGGGAAAGGTTGAAAGCTTTGCCTCTTTGATACAGAACAAGACAAGGATGCCCACTGTCACGATTGTTTTTCAATATTGTATTAGAAGTTCTAGCTAGGTCAATTAAAAAAAAAAAAATTTTTAAAGGTATCCCAGTAGGAAAAGAGGAAGTAAACCTCTCACTGTTTGTGGATGACATGATCCTCTACTTAGAAAATTCTGAAGTATCCACAACAAAGCAACTTGAGCTAATAAATGAGTTCATCAAAGTGGTAGGATACAAGATCAACACGCAAAATTCAGTAATGTTTATGTACACTAGTATTGAAAAATCTGAGGAGGAAATCGGGGAAAATTCCATTTTGAATAGCAACAAAAAGAATCAAATACCTAGGAATTAATTTAACCAAAGAAGTATAGGACCCATGTGCAGAAAACTACAAAACAACGCTAAAAGAAATTTTAAAAAGACCTAAACAAATGGAAAGACATTTCATGTTCATGGATTGGAAGAATAAATACCATGAAGATGTAAATCTTACCCAAACTGATTTATAGAGTCAATGCAATACCAATCAAAATTCTAACAGCCTACTTTACAGAAATAGAAAAGGCAATTACCAAATTCATTTTGATAGGAAAGTGCACCCACATAGCCAAAAACATTCAGAAAAAGAGCTATGTGGGTTTGAATTTCACTGCCTGACCTTGAAACATATTACAAAGCTACAGTGATCAAAACAGCATGATATTGGCATAAAGATAGACACATCAATCCGTGGAATAGAACTGAGAATCTAGAAATAAACCTTCAGCTATATGGTCACTGGTGTTTTTTTTCTTTTGAAAATTAGAAAATCCTTTTAATTAAAAATTACTTCCAAAACACTTCCCCTGTAATCCGTAATTTACTAAACTAATTACTTTAGCATCTCCCCTTTTACAAGGTGAAGGAACAAATTCTTTACATCAATTTGAAATAAAAATATATACTTTAGGGTTGATTTAAAATGTTAAAAGTTTTCAGATTTTAACAATATGCTTAAACAGGAACAATATTAATTCTCTATTTCTAAAATAATAAATGCTTTGCTTTTTTTCCCCTTAAACCACTAAGGATATGAGAAGATTAACATGAAGTGCAAAAAGTTATTCCAATAAACACAAATAAATAAATCTTATTTATAAAATAAATCTTTTATAATGATTATTTAGAAAAAATAAACAACCCTTATAACCTTTTACTAAGAACAGATTAATAATGTAAGAAAGCATTGTTAAAGAGCTAGAAAATTAAATTTTAGGGTTGTATCAGTATACCATTTGATAAGTTTTTCAAACTTTTATCAAATCTTAGTCAACATTGATCACAGCAGATAAAGCTTAGTGGATGAAACCAAGAGCCATGGAGAATTATTCTCAGGCCTTGAAAGCTAATCAAGAAACTTCCATCATTAACTCAGGTAGATCCAAACCTTCTGTGAGCCACTGACACTTTTGTGCCTTTTATACGCCTTGTTTTGAACAGAAATAAATGGACAATTATCCCATGCCTATTTCACCATTGAATTTTGGGTGGATTGGGTGCATATAATTTGTCTTTTTAGGATCAAAGATCCACAGAGGAGGATAATTTGTATCTATAAGTTTAATAGAAGAGCTGTATCCAAACCTGGGTATGATTGTTTTCGTCTGATGAAATTCTGGACTTTTGTCTGTTGCTGTATTGTGATGAGATGTTCAAAATCCTGAATCACAAGGTGATGGATTTTGACAATGGAGGGAAGCCTGTGGCAGGAAGACCTGAAGATGGCATCCAATGATACCTGCATCCTGGTATTCACAACTTTAAGTAATGCCCTATAACCCAATAGTGGCATAGGTTATGAGCTTGCTTCTAGCAAAGACAATGCTGCAATGGCGATTGGATGACATGTTCATGATTGTCAGAGAAGATACAGACTTCAGTCTTCATAGCATACTTCCTTATTCCTTCCTTGGATTGCACGCTTTGATGAGGAGCTGCCACATTGGAGAGGACCACATAGCAAAGAACTGAAGAAAACAGCCAGCTATAAAATGAAACCCTCAATTTAATAGCCCAGGGAACCAAAATCTTTCAACAACCACATGAGGGGACACTTCCCTAGAAGAATTACCACATGAAAGTTAGTCTAGGCCATCCAGAAGATATACAAGTGAAAATGTTTAGTAGAGAGTTGAAATATATATATGTATATGCCTTTATTTTTAAAGAGGTTTTAGATTACAGAAAAGTTATCCCTCCCCCTCCCTTTTTCACATCTTCCCTTATTAGTACCGTCTTACAATAGTGTGGTACATTTGTTGCAATTGATGAATAAATATTGAAGCATTGCTACTAACCAAGGTCTGTAGTTTACATCGTGATTTACACTTAATTCCAATGCCCTAAAAATGCCCCATGTTCCACTATTATCCTGTCCCCATCCCCTCAGGACCTCTGGTAACCACTCTCTTTTTATTAATGATACATGTTCTTCCATTACTACAATATTAATAAATTTACTTTGTCCGTGGCTGCATACCCCCTTTATGTTTGCTCATTCCTCAACCTTGAGGATTTTGCGATATGGTGATGTCTTTCTGCCTCAGATTGACAGTTGGATTTTAAAGTATAAAATTCAATCAGGGATGCAGAATTAGACCTTGGAATCAGCATTTGTAAATGATAGGCTAGATCATAAGATTGGATGAGATCACACAAGGAAAACAGAGAGACTGGGGAAGTAAGCCAACAAAAAAAAGTAGGCATATACCAACAATTGAATAACTGGGAGACATAAAGAAGTATCCCTGAAGGAGCTCAAGAAGCATTTTCAAAGAATCATGAACAAAATCATGAAAGACTAGTGATATCCAAAAGAGTTAAGTGTCATAGGGGGTCGGAGGTGGCTCAACTGGTTGGGCGTCCGTCTCCCATATGGAGGGACCCGGGTTCGATCCCCGGGACCTCCCGGTAAAAAAAAAAAAAAAGAGTTAAATGTCAGGAAAGAATGGGTTTTCCGTATTTTCCTTCTTCAGGTAACTGAACTATGATTTTCCTCTAGGGAAACATTATCTTTCCCATTTTCAGTACATATGATTTGGGTATTGTTTCTTCCAAGTGTGGCAATATGATTCTTGCTTAGACAAACTGAAAAATATCTTGTCCCCCAAGTTGGAATGATTGAGTCAGGGATATACCAGCAAATTAGATGCAAACTCAGTAATTCTGTTTGGACTATTGAGGGAAGTCACTCTCCTTCTCCTAATAAAAGTTTCTGAGAAGACAGAATCAGAGCTCCTGCTTATAATCCTACCATGGCAAATTGAGAAAGCTGGATTGAAACACAAAGGAAGCAGAGCCAACAGATAAAAAGAGGAAACCAGTTTGTATAATAAAACGTGAATGCCAAAATTCAGCCATAACCCATCCGTTTTACTTTCTTTCATTTTTGATATGATTGCATTTAAGTATTTATTTATATAATATAATTAATACTTGTAAACTTATCATCCATCACAAGAACTGAAAATAATAGCTATAATTAAATTTAACTCTGACAATCTCTTCTATCCTGCTACATAGCTAAACCTAAAGGTGACCAGTAACCTGATTTTTAAATGTATAGTCATCTTGCTTTTTTAAAAAATTAAATACATTTATTTCACTTTTTTAGTTTTTCCTAGTTTTGAATTTAGCATACTGAATTCAGCATTCTGGGAATGTTTTTTAAAAAATCCACATTAAATTACTAAGTTTTATATTGATTGTTAAAGGTAGCTATAGATTCAGTTTCACTAATATACTATATTCCATTTTGTAATTATTCAAGATTTATTCATCCATTATCCTGTAAGTGAATATTCTGACTATTATGAAAGTGTTACTAGAACAATTTTGAATATGTCTCCTAAAGAAGTAACTGATAGATTGCAGGAAGTACCATTATTCAGCTTTACAAAATACTATCATAAATTTCCACAGGGTGTCTAGAAAATGTAAAATAACCATTTGCCAAAAAAAGGAGAGGACTAGAATATTTATTAATAATGCTAATAATCTCAGCCTTATGAGTAAAGGATTAAGTAGAAAGTTCTATTTTATTGTTTTGTTTTCATCAGGTAAATGGATAAACTGGTAATCCGAAAAATAACCCATGTTTATATATATATATGTATATATATATTTTAAGATTTTTTCATGTTTCAGGCACTTTTATAAAAAGATAAAAAGAAGATTAATCAAAATAAATTCAGTGAAGAACCACCATTTTATCAATCACATTGCTAAATCCTTAGAAGGCACAATTTTTCTAAATTACACAAAAATATGCACACCTTTTTTAAAACATTTTTTAACTTTATTTTGTACATTTAATAATTGAAAATATAAACAATTAAAAACTAAAAAGTAAACACAGATGAATAAATATATACATTTCTCAATTAAATGTAATGGATACATATAAGTTTTTTTTTTTTGATCAAACAATATATTACACAATATATTTGGTTTATAGTAACGCATTCCTTTTGTGTCTGGCTTGCTTCACTCAACATAATGTCCTCCAGGTTCATTTATGTTGCCATATGCTTTATGACTTCATTTCTTCTTACAGCTGCATAATATACCATCGTGTGAATAGACCACAGTTTGTTTATCCATTCATCTGTTGATGGACACCTGGGTTGTTTCCAACTTTTGGCAATGGTGAATAATGTGGCTATGAACATTGGTGTGCAGATGTCTGTTCGTGTCACTGCTCTCAGCTCTTCTGGGTATATACCTAGTAGTTGTATTGCAGGGTCACATGGCAAGTCTATATTCAACTTCTTTAGGAACTGCCAAACAGTCCTCCATAGTGGTTGTACCATCCTGCATTCCCACGAACAGTGAAGAAGTGTTCCTATCTCTCCACATCCTCTCCAACACTTGTAGTTCTCTGTCTTTTTAATAGTGGTCATTCTGATAGGTATGAAATGATATCTCATTGTAGCTTTGATTTGCATTTCCTTAATCATGAGTGATGTTGAGCATTTCTTCATGTGTTTTTTTTTTTGCCATTTGTATTTCTTCTTCAGAGAAATGTCTATTCAAGTCTTTTGTCCATTTTTTAATTGGGTCATTTGTCTTTTTATTGTTGAGTTGTAACATCTCTTTATATATCCTGGATATTAAACCCTTATCAGGTATGTGATTTCCAAATATTTTTTCCCATTGAGTTGGCTAACTTTTCACCCTTCTGATAAAGTCTTGTGAGGTACAAAAGTGTTTAATTTTGAGGAGGTCCCATTTATCTACTTTTTCTTTTGTTGCACGTGCTTTGGGTGTAAGGTCCAAGAAACCACTACCTACTACAAGGTCTTGAAGATGTTTCCCTACATTTTCTTCTAGTAGTTTTATGGTCCTGGCTTTTATATTTAGATCTTTGATCCATTTTGAGTTGATTCTTGTATAGGGGGTGAGATAGGGGTCCTCTTTCATTCTTTTGGTTATAGATATCCAGTTTTCCCAACACCATTTGTTGAAGAGACTGTTTTTTCCCATCAGCGTGGGCTTGGTAGGTTTGTCAAAAACCAGTTGACTGTATAGGTGAGGGTATATTTCTGGATTCTCAATTCTATTCCATTGATCGATATGTCTATCTTTATACCAGTACCATGCTGTTTTGACCACTGTAGCTTTGTAATATGTTTCAAGGTCAGGCAGGGAAATTCCTCCCATATTGCTCTTCTTTTTTAGAATACTTTTGGCTATTCGGGTGCACTTACCCTTCCAGATGAATTTGGTAATTGCCTTCTCTAATTCTGTAAAGTAAGCTGTTGGGATTTTGATTGGTATTGCATTGAATCTATGAATCAGTTTGGGCAAAATTGACATCTTCACGATATTTATTCTTCCAATCCGTGAACACGGAATATCTTTCCATTTGTTTAGGTTTTTTAAATTTCTTTTAGCATTGTTTTGTAGTTTTCTGCATATAGGTCCTGTACTTCCTTGGTTAAATTAACTCCTAGGTATTTGAGTCTTTTTGTTGCTATTGAAAATGAAATTTTCCTCCTGATTTCCTCCTCAGATTGTTCAGTACTAGTGTACAAAAACATTACTGATTTTTGTGTGTTGATCTTCTATCCTGCCACTTTGCTGAACTCATTTATTAATTCAAGTAGCTTTGTTGTGGATACTTCAGGATTTTCTAAATACAGAATCATGTCATCCACAAACAGTGAGAGTTTTACTTCCTCTTTTCCTATTTGGATGCCTTTAATTTTTTTGTCTTGTCTAATTGCTCTAGGTAGAACTTCTAGTACAATGTTGTATAACAGTGGTGACAGTGGGCATCCTTGTCTTGTTCCTGCTCTTAGAGGGAAAGCTTTCAACATTTCCCCATTGAGTATGATGTTGGCTGTGGGTTTTTCATATATGCCTTTTATCATATTGAGGAATTTTCCTTCTACTCCTATCTTTTGAAATATTTTCATCAAAAAAGGATGTTGGATTTTGTCAAATGCCTTTTCTGCATCTATTGAGATGATCATGTGGTTTTTTTCCTTCAATTTGTTAATGTGGTGTATTACATTGATTGATTTTCTTATGTTGAACCAGCCTTGTATACCAGGAATAAATCCCACTTGGGCGTGATGTATAACTCTTTTGATATGCTGTTGGATTCGAATTGCAAGTATTTTGTTGAGAATTTTTGCATCTATGTTCATGAGAGAGATTGGTCCGTACTTTTCTTTTCTTGTGGAATCTTTATCTGGCTTTGGTATTAGGGTGATGTTGGCTTCATAAAATATGTTGGGTAATTTTCCCTCCTCTTCAATTTTTTGGAAGAGTTTAAACAGGATTGGTGTTAATTCTTTTAGAAATGCTTGGTAGAACTCACCTGTGAAGCCATCTGGTCCTGGACTTTTCTTTGCTGGGAGATTTTTGATGACGGATTCAATCTCCTTAATTGTGATTGGTTTGTTAAGTTCTTGTATTTCTTGTTGTGTCAGTGTAGGTTGGTTATGAGTTTCTAGAAATTTGTCCATTTCATCCAGGTTGTCTAGTTCGTTGGCATATAGTTTCTCATAATATCCTCTTATGATTCTTTTTATTTTTGTGTGGTCATTTGTAATTTCCCCCCTTTCATTTCTGATTGTATTTATTTGCATCTTCTCTCTTTTTTTTCTTTGTTAGTCTAGCGAGGGGTTTGTCAATTTTATTGATCTTCTCAAAGAACAAGCTTTTGGTTTTGTTGATTTTCTCTATTGCTTTTCTGTTCTCATTTTCATTTATTTCTGCTCTAATCTTTATTATTTCTTTCCTTCTTTTTGCTTTGGGATTGGTTTGCTTTTCTTTTTCTAGTTTCTCAAGTTGTTCAGTTAAATCTTTGAGTTTAGCTCTTTCTTGTTTTTTAATATAGGCATTTAGGGCTATAAATTTCCCTCTGAAGACTGTCTTTGCTGTATCCCATAAGTTTTGATACATTGTGTTCTCATTTTCATTTGTCTCAATATATTTATTGATTTCATTTGCGATTTCTTCTTTGACCCACTGAATATTTAGGAGTGTGTTGTTCAGTCTCCACACATTTGCAAATTTACTTTTTCCCAGTCTGTTATTGATTTCTAGTTTCATTCCATTATGATCTGAGAAGGTGATTTGTAAAATTTCAGTCTTTTTATATTTATTGAGAACTGTATTGTGACCTAACATGTGGTCTCTCCTGGAGAAAGATCCATGGGCACTTGAGAAGAATGTATAACCCACTGAGTTTGGATGCAGTGTTCTGTATATGTCTGTTAGGTCTAACTTGTTTATCATATTGTTCAAGTTCTCTGTTTCCTTGTTGATCTTCTGTCTAGTTGTTCTATCTAATGATGTGAGAGGGGTGTTGAAGTCTCCGACGATTATTGTAGAAATGTCTATTTCTCCCTTCAGCTTTGCCAGAGTTTGTCTCATATATTTTGGGGCACCCTGGTTAGGTGCATAGATATTTATGACTGTTATTTCTTCCTGGAGGATCGTCCCTTTTATTAATATATAATGGCCTTCCGCATCTCTTTTCACTTTTTTGCATTTGAAGTCTGTTTTGTCTGATATTAGTACAGCTACCCCTGCTCTTTTCTGGTTACTATTCGCGTGGAGTATCTTTTTCCAACCTTTTACTTTCAGCCGGCTTGTATCCTTGGGTCTGAGGTGAGTTTCTTGTAAGCAGCATATGGATGGCTCATGTTTTTCTATCCTTTCTGTCAGCCTGTATCTTTTTTTTTTTTTTTTTTTTTAAAGATTTTATTTTATTTATTCATTTATCCTCCCCTTGCTGCCTGTGCTCGCTGGGTCAGCCAACCACGCCGCGCGGGCGGGCCCGCCCTCACCAGGAGGCCCCGGGAACCGAACCCGGGGCCTCCCATATGGTAAACGGGAGCCCTACTGATTGAGCCACAGCCGCCTCCCAGCCTGTATCTTTTGATTGGAGAATTTAATCCATTCACATTGAATGATATTACTGAAAATGCACTATTTATTTCCTTCATTGTATCCTTTGATTTTCATATGTCATCTTATTTTTGTCTCTCTTTTTACTCTTTTGGTTATCCTTTCTGCTTTTCTTTCTTCTATACTCTCCTCCAAGCCTCTCTCTCCTGTCTTTTTCTTTCAGATTCTAAGGCTTCCTTTAATATTTCCTGCAAAGGTGGATTCTTTTTTGCAAACTCTCTTAGTTTCTGTTTGTTTGTGAATACTTTATATTCACCTTCATATTTGAAGGACAGTTTTGCTGGATAAAGAATTCCCGGCTGGCAGTTTTTCTCTTTCAGTTTCCTAATTGTATCATACCACTGTCTTCTTGCCTCCATGGTTTCTGAAGAGAAATCTGCACTAAGTCTTACTGGACATCCTTTGTACGCGATCGTTTGCTTCTCTCTTGCTGCTCTGAGAATTTTCTCTTTATCTTTTACGTTTGACATTCTGAATAATATGTGTCTTGGAGTAGGTCTATTTGGATTTATTCTCATTGCGGTACAGTGTGCTTCTTGGACATGTAAGTTCATTTCTTTCATGAGAGTTGGGAAATTTTCAGCTATTATTTCCTCAAATACTCTTTCTGCCCCTTTTCCTTTCTCTTCCCCTTCTGGAACTCCCATGACATATATGTTCTTTCATTTTGTGTTGTCATTCAACTCTCTGAGCCCCTGCTCAATTTTTTCCATTCTTCTCTCTCTCTCTCTTCTTTTCTCTCTTCAATTTTAGCTGCTCTGTCTTCGGTATCACTTATTCTTTCTTCTATCATTTCAAGTCTGCTGTTGTATGCCTCAAATGTATTTTTGACTTCACCTATTGTGTCTTTCATTCCCATGAACTCCGTTACTTTTCTGTTCAGAATTGCAATTTCTTCTTTGCGTTCACTCAATGACTTCTTGATGTCATTTATCTCTCTAACTATATTCTATTTCATCTCATTAATTTGATTTTGGAAATTTGTGCTCATCTCACTGATCAGTTCTCTCAAATTCTGCATCTCTTCTGGGACTTTGCTGTATTCGTTTTCTTGGGCCATGTCTTCTATTTTCTTAGTATGGCTCGTAATTTTTTGCTGGTGCTAAGGCATCTGGTTAGGTTGTATTTATCTTAGATACTCTATCTCTTTCTCTTTTATGGGGTTTTAGTGGCAGGAGGCTGTGAGTTACCACAGCTCTTTGATTTTTGGCTCAACCTTGATTGTTAGGATTGTTCTCCTGGTTGCTCAAAACTGGGCATTGGACCCAGTAATTGGTTGTAGAATCATTTCCTAGGGCCTTGGGCAGGGAGGCTATAGAGGCCAGGAAAAGTATTTTTTTTTCAACTGTGATTTTTATTTTTTATTGTTTATATTTTCAATTATCAAATGTACAAAATAAATTTTTAAAAAAAGCTTTTGTCCAAAGCTCATTTTTCAGGAATTCAACCTACAGAATGGAAGAAAATATTTCAGAAACCATATATCTGATAAGGGATTACTACCTAAAATATATAAAGAACTCTTACAACTCAACAACAAAAATATAAACAACCCAATTTAAAAATGGGCAAAGATCCTGAATAGACATTTCTCCAAAGATGATATACAAATTGCCAATAAGCACATGAAAGATGCTCAACATCATTAGCCATTAGGGAAATGCAAATCAAAAGCACAATGAAATAGCTCCTCACACCCACTAGAATGCCTATTAGTAAAAAAAAAAAAAAAAAAAAAAAAAAAAAGAAGGAATGGAAGGAAGTAGGAAGGGAGGAGTTGAAGAGGATGTAGAGAAATAGGAACCACTTGTACATTGTTGGTAGGAATGTAAAATGATGCAGCCACTGTAGAAAACAATTTGGTGGCTCCTCAGAAACTTAAACATAGAATTACCATATGGCCTGGCAATCCCACTTCCAGGAATATACCCAAAGAATTGAAACAAACATTTGGACAACAATGTTCCTAGTAGAATTACTCACAATGTCCAAAAGGTGGAAGCAACTCAAGTGCCCACCAACAGATGAATGAATAAAAAAAAAATGTATATCCATACAATGGAATATTATTCAGCCATAAAAAGGAATGAAATTCTGATACATGTTGCAATATGGATGAACCTTGAAGACATCATGTTGCATGAAATAAGCCAGACATAAAAGGACAGATATTGTATGATTTCACGTATATGAACTAATCAGAATATGCACATTCATAGAGAAAGAAAGTACAGTACAAGATACCAGAGTCGGGGCTGAGGGGAAGGAGGAATGGGGACTTAATGCACAATGAGTACATTTGTTTAGATGATGGAAAGTTTTGGTAATAGATGGTGGTGATGGTAGTACAATATTGTGAATATGATTGCTATTGAATTGTATGCTTAGCAGTGGTTGAGATAGGGAATTTTATGTTGTATATGTTGCTACAATTAAAAGAGAGTGACATCATCAACATGGCGACATAAGACATCCCCTGGAAAAGTCTCCCCTCAGAAACAGCTAATAAAAGAACAAATCCAATGTGCTTAGAACTCTGGAGGATGAGAGACTGGAGAAGGACTCCACAATGCTAAAAGGAAGACAAAGAAACTGAAAAATATAAAACACCAAAAAATTTAAGAGATTATGACCCAGACCTGGCAGTCCAGACCCCTTCCCATCACTCAGTCCCACACAGCTAAAGAGTTACACAGAGTTAGCATGGCCCAGGTACTTCCTGCTGTTGGTACTGACCATAGAGCCATTTACAGCAGCGAGTTAAAACCCCACATGTATCCAGGCACAGGGACCCAAGTACACAGAGATCTAGAGCATAACATAAACAGCTGACTAGCATGTACGTACAAAAAGACCCCCAGGAAATGAGAGAGACTGTGGCACAGTTGTTGGCAAGAGGTACACATGCTCAGTCCAGTCTCTGCTAGATCACCTAAACGAAAAAACAAAAAACAAAAAAACACACACAAAAAACGGACCTTTTTGGATCAACCCCATCTGGCATCCTGGGGTGCAATACCATAATGGGGAAGTAACCAGAGGCAGAAACGCCGCACAGGAAAAAAAAAGGGGGGGGGGGTGAAACTGAACTGCAGTAAGGCAGGATGGGGCCAAGAACTAGAAAGTATTAAAAAGGGGGAGGAGGCTGTGCTTGAACCAGGGACACTGGACAGAAAGCCATCACCCCCACATGGATCAATAAAAGGGTCTGCCTCTGGCTCTTTACACCCACATGTCACACAGAAGACAGGTTCAGCAGCTTCTGCCCACGTGTTTTCCTTCCCTTTTTTTTTTTTTTTTTTTTTGCTGCTTTTTCTGTTGTTTTCATAATTTGTGGCTGGGCCCACTCCTCACAGTGCCTATTTGTGCTCTGCGGTATCAAGGAAAAGATTAGTGCAAGCTGAGCATGCAGGCTTTGGTGAATAGAGCTGAATTTGATTTCAACATCTAATTCAATTTGTTCTGCTGAGATTGGAATACTGAATACTTGTTGAAATTTAAATTTTAATGAAAATGACTTTAACCCTTTGGTACACCTTGCAGAAATGGAATGCACCCTCCCATCCTATGAAAAAGCCTCTTTATATCTGGTACCCATGTCTCTTCCACCAAGCTGCAAGATAGTATGCAATAGCTTTTTCCAACAGTATTAATAAAGATTAGTAGAACAAAACAATAAATAAAATTAAAAGGGAGGGGCACTGAGTAAAGGAGAGAAGATAAACAAATCAGAAAAGCTGGGAAGAAAATTCTGCACAAAAACAAACAAAACAGATCAGATTTCCCAGAGAAGGAACAGAGGAAAGGGAGCTTTCTCCTAGAGATGAAACAATTGCACATAAAAGGGCATTCTTAAATGTTGTACTGCTGGGGTGGGGAATGGGAGTTAATGCTTAATTGGCACAGAGTTTCATTTGGGATGACAGAAAAGTTTTGAGAATAGATGAAGGTGATAGTAGCACAACATCATGAATTAATTACCACTACTGCATTTTACACTTTGAAGTGTTTAAAATGGGAAATTTTATGTTGTATATATATTTTTAAAAAGTTGTACTGCATATCCAGGGCAAGAATAATCAGGTGCAGAAGACCTGAAAAAAATCTGAACAGTTAAACACAGGCTACTCTAAAAGTCCAGTATAAGTTGGACCAAGCATCAAAAGGAGCCTTAACACATAGCCAATCTATAATAAAACCCTAGGCAAGAAGGAGAAACTGACCCTCAGGGTTAACTCATCAGGATAATCAGATGCCTAGACATCAGCAAAAAATTACAAGCCATACTAAGAAATGGGAAGATATGGCTCAGTCAAGGGAACAAATTAAAACTTCAGAGGAGAGACAAAATTTGAACAAGTAATCAAAGAAGTTCAAACAAATGTAAATCAATTCAAGGAGATGAAGGAAAATATGGATAGAAATAAACTAATGGTGGATATAGAGCTAAAGGATATTAAGAAGACAATGTCTGGGCAAAAAAAAGAAACATAACAAAAATTATGGAGATGAAAGGCACAATAATTGAGATTAAAAATACAGTAGAAGGTATATACCCAGAAGAACTGAGAGAAGTGACATGAACAGACATCTGCACACTGATGTTCATAGCAGCATTATTCATGATTGCCCAAAGTTGGAAACAACCCAGGTGTCCATCAACTAATGAGTAGATAAACAAATGTGGTGTATTCACATGATCGAATATTATGTAGTTGTAAGCAGAAATGAAGTCGTAAAGCATATGACAGCATGGATGAACCATGGAGGACATTATGTTGAGTGAAACAAGCCAGACACAAAAGGACAAATACTGTATGATTGCATTACTATGAACCAAATATATTGTGTAACATATTGTATGGTTTAAAAAAAATTTTTTATATGTATCCAGGATATTTAATTGAGAAATGTATGTTTTTATTCAACTGTGAAAAAAAAAAAAAATACAGTATAGGCATACAACAGCAGATTTGAACAACAGGAAGAAAGAATCAGTGAACTAGAAGACAGGACAATTGAAATCATACAGTCAGAAGAACAGATAGAGAAAAGAATTTAAAAAATGGAGAAGTGTCTCAGAGACATGAGTTACAGCATGAAGCATACAAACATATGTACCATGGGTGTCCCAGAAGGAGAAGAGAAGGGAAAAGGGGCAGAAAGAATATTGAAGAAATAATCACCAAAAATTTCCTGACTCTTATGAAAGACATAAATGTACACGTCTAAGAACTGCAATGTACTCCAAATAGAATAAACCCTAATATTAACTACTCTGAAACACATACTAATCAGAAGATCAAATGCCAAAGACAAAGTGAGTATTCTGAAAGCAGCAAGGGAAAAATGATTCATCATATACAAGAGATCCTCAATAAGACTAACTGCCAATTCCTCATCAGAAACCATGGAGGAGAAAAGGCAATATATTTAAGGTACTGAAAGAGAAAAACTGCTAGACAAAAATTCTTTATCTGTCAAAACTGTCCTTCAAAAATGAGGGAGAGTTTCAAATATTCACAGATAAACAGAAACAGAGTTTGTCACCAAAATATCTGTCTTACACAGATTGCTGGAGGAAGTACTTCAGGTTGAAAGGAAAAGACAGGTGAGAGTAGCTTGGAGTCATGTGAAGAAGTGAAGATCTTCAGTAAAGCTAATTACATGGGTAAGTGCAAAACCCAATGGTACTGTATCCTCAGTATATAACTGTAATCTTTAATTCCTAAAAGAGTTAGAATGAAATTTACAATTGAATAAGAAATAGTCATATTTCTTGATAATGGACATGCAAAATATAAAGTGGTAAAGTGGGACAAAAACCACATAAAGAAGGGAAATAGAGGGATGTGTGATCAGAGAAAGTGTATGCTACTGAAGTTAAGTGGATATCTTTTCAGATTAGGTTATAGATGGAGGTTGTGTAAAACCAACCCCAGGGTAACCACAAAGAAAGTATTTTTAAAATATAAAGAAATAGAAATGAGAAAGGGATCAGATATCACAAAAGATCAACTGTACAGAAAAGGAGATTGCAATAAAGGAAAAGAGAGACACAAAAGTGATAAGACACATAAAAACTAAAGGACAAAATGGCTGAAGTAAGTACTGCCTTAGCAGTAATGACACTCAATATTAATGGATCAAATCCCTCAATCAAAAGACACTGATTGGCAAAATGGATAAAAAAAAAAAAAAAAAAAAAAAAAAAAAAAGCATGATCCAACCATATGTTGTTTACAAAAGTCTTACCTTAGACCCCAAAACACAAATAGGTTGAAAGTGAAAGGATGGGAAAAGATAATTCATGCAAATAGCGACCAAAAGAGAGCTGGGGTACCCATGCTAATATTGGACAAAAGTTTTTTAAGTCAAAAGTTTTACAAGAGACAAAGTAGGACAGTATATATTAATAAAAGGGTCAATCCACCAAGAAAAAATAAGTTATAAATATTTATGCACCTAACCTCAGTGCTCAAACTATATGAGACAAACACTGGCAAAATTGGAGGGAGAAATAGATATCTCTATAATAATTGGAGACTTCAATTCACTACTTTCATCAATAGAACACCTAGAGAAAAGATCAATAAGGAAACAGAGAACTTGAATAATAGGATAAATGAATTAGATCTAACAGACATATTCAAAACCTTATTTCCCAAAACAACCTGACACATTCTTCTCAAGTGCATATGAATCATTCTCAAGGATAAACTACATGCTGGGTCACTAAACAAGTCTAAATAAATTTTAAAATTTTGAAATAATACAAAGCATCTTCCCTGACCACAATGGAATGAAGCTGGAAATCAATAACAGAGACCAAGAAAATAAATAACTGGAAAGTGAACAAATATATAGAAGCTAAATAACACACTCAAACAATCAATGGGTTAAAGAAGAAATCACAAGAGAAATCAGTAAATATCTTGAGATGAATGAAAATGAAAATGCAACATATGCAAAACTTAAGGGAGGGAGAGGATGTAGCTCAGTGGTTGAGTGCCTGCTTTCCACGTGTGAGGTCCCAGGTTCAATCTCTGGTACCTCCTTAAAAAAAAAATTATAATAATAATAATAATTAAGGGATGCAGCAAAGGAAGTGATCAGAGGGAAATTTATAGCCCTAAATGTAAGCATGAAAAAAGAAGGAGTTAAAATAAAAGACCTAACTGCACACCTGGGAGGAACTAGAAAAAGAACAGCAAACTAAACCCAAAGCAAGCAGAAGGAAAGAAAGAGTGAAAATAAATGAAATAGGGAAACAGATGTGGCTCAAGAGGTTCGGCATCCGTCTACCATTTGGAGGGACCGGGGTTCGATCCCCAGGACCTCCCAGTAATAAATGAATGAATGAATGAATGAATGAATGAAATATAGAATTTAAGAACTAGAGAGCATTAACAAAACCAAAAGTTGGTTCTTTGAGAAGAGCGATAAAATTGACACATCTTTAGCTAGACTGACAAAAAAATAGGGAGGATGCAAACAAATAAAATCTGATATGAGTAGGGGGACATTACTACTGTATACAATGAACTATATGCTAACAAACTGAACAACCTAGATGAAATGGACAAATTCCTAGAAATGTACAATCAACCTACACTGACCCTAGAAGAAGTAGATCTCAACAGACAAATTACAAGTAAAGAGATTGAATCAGTCACCGGCATAGAAATGCCCAGGACCAAATGGCTTCACAGGTGAATTCTACCAATCATTCCAAGAAGAATTAATATAAATCCTGCTCAAACTCTTCCAAAATGGAAGAGGAGGAAACACTCTCTAACTCATTCTATGAGGGCAACATCACCCTTATACCAAAGCCAGACAAAGATACTGCAAGAAAAGAAAATTACAGACCAATTTCTCTTTAGAATATAGATGCAAAACTCCACAAAATGCTACCAAATCAAATCCAACAGCACATTAAAATAATTATACACCATGATCAAGTGGTATTTATCCCAGGTATGCAAGGGGGTTGCATCTCAATTGATACAGAAGAGGCATTTGGCAAAATCCAGCATCATTTCTTGATGAAAACACTTAGAAACATAGGAATAAAAGGAAACATAGGAATAAAAGGTGTAACATAATAAAGAGCACATAAGAAAAACCCACAGCTAACATCATACTCAATGGTGAAACCTTGAAAGCTTTCCCTTTAAGATCTGTAACAAACAAGAATGCCCACTGTCACCAGTGTTATTCAACATTGTACTGGAAGTTCTAACCAAAGTAGTCAGACAAGAAAAAGGAATGAAAGGCATCTAAATTGGAAAGGAAGAAGCACAACTTTCACTATTTGCAGATGACATGATCCAAAAATAAGAAAGTCCCCAAAGATCTACAACAAAGCTACTAGAGCTTATAAACAAATTCAGCAAGGTGGTGGAGTACAAGATCAACATGCAAAAATCAGTAGTGTTTCTATACACTAGTAATGAGCAATCTGCAGAGGAAATTAAGAAAAAAATTCCATTTACAATAATGTTATTACCAAAAGAATCAAATATCTAGGAATAAATTTAACCAAGAATGTAAAGGACTTGGGCACAGAAAACTACAAAACCTTGCTAAAAGAAATCAAAGAAAATCTAAATAAGTGGGAAGGACATTCCAGGCCTATGGATTGGAAGACCAAATAGTGTTAAGATGTCAATTCCACCTGAAATGATTTACAGATTCAACACAATCCCAATCATTATTTCAACAACCAGGCGCAAATATGGCTTAAGCAGTTGAGCACCTGCTTCCCACATGGGAAGTCCCGGTTTCAGTTCTGGTGCCTCCTGGAAAAAAAGCAAACAACAAGCAAAACAAATGAAAACCAACTCAGGGGAGCCAATGTGGCTCAGTGGTTGAGCACCGGCTTCCCAAGCACGAGGTCCTGGTTTCAATCTCCAGGCCCCGCTACCTTAAAAAAAAAAAAAATTCCAAAAGCCTACTCTGCAGGAATGGAAAAGCCAACTATCAAATTTATTTGGAAGGGTAGGGGACCCAGAATAGCAAAAACCATCATGAAAATGAAGTTGGAGGACTCACACTTCCTGATTTTAAAGCATATTAAAAAGCTACAGTGGTCAAAACAGCATGGTACTGTGATGATAGCATGTTATCATGAGTGTAATTAACAACACTGAATTGTGCATGTGATTGTGGTTGAAAGGGGAGGTTTGGGGTTGTATATGTCACTAGAAGGAAAGCTAGAGGATGAAACATGACTGTATAACAGTGAATCCTGTTGTGGGTGATGTTAACAATAAAAATATAAGAATGTTCTTACATGAACTAGAACAAATGTACGTCACAATTACAAGGTGTTAACAGGGGGTGGAACATGGAGAAAATACACCTAATGGAACTGTAGAATATAGCGAACAATAATATTTTAATATTCTTTCTTCAATGTAGAAAAGGTACCTCACCAATGCTAAGGGGCAATAATAGGCTGGTCTAAGCAGTATGGGGATTTTCTTTTTGGAGCAATGAAAATGTACTAAAATTGATTGGGGTGAAGAATGCAAAACTCTGTGATTATACTGAGAGCCATTTATTGTACACTTTGGATGGATTCATGGTGTGTGAATTAAAAAAGAGAGAGAGAGACTGTGGCTTTACAAAAAGCCTTTCAAGGCAATTTGAATTTTTATGTTCATTTATGAAATCTGAAAAAATAAAAACTAAGGGAAAAAAATCAAGCCAGAAACAAAACAAAACAAACAACACAGCATCGTACTGGCATAAAGTAGCTATATCCACCAAAGGAATCAAATTTATTTGAGAGTTCAGAAATAGACCCTCACATCTGTGGCCAATTGATTTTTTAAGCAATTTTATTGATATATATTCATATAGCATGGCCAATTGATTTTTAGCAAGGCTGCCAAGTCCACTCAATTGGAAAAGAACAGTCGCTTCAACAAATGGTTCTGGGAAAAGTAGATATCCACATGCAAAAGAATGAAAAAGGACCCCATTCTCATACATATACAAAAATAACTCAAAATGGATCAGCAACCTAAGTATAAAAGACAGAATTATGAAACTCCTAGAAGAGAATGTAGGGAAGTATCTTCAGTATCTTGTGTTAGGTAATGGTTTCTTAGACTCAAAGTACAAGCAACAACAGAAAAAAATAGATAAATGGGACCTCATCAAAATTTAAAACTTTTGGGAGCAGAGGTGGCTCAAGTGATTAGGCACCTCCCTCCCACATGGGAGGCCTCAGGTTTGGTTCCTGGTAGCTCCTAAAAAGAAGACAAGCAGACAGCGAGCACAAACAATGAGGGGGCGGGAAATAAATCAAAATCAATCTTTAAAAAAATTAAAAAGAAAAATGGAAAACTTTTGCACATCAAAGAACTTTATCATGAAAGTAAAAAGACAATCTACTCAATGGGAGAAAATATTTGGACACCACATATCTCATATGGGTTTAACATCCAGAATATATAAAGAAATCCCATATCTCAACAATAAAAAGGCAAAAAAAAAAAATAAATAAAAATGGGCAAAAGACTTGAACAGACATTTCTCCAAAGAGGATATACAAATGGCCAAATAGCTCATGAAAGGATGTTCAACCTCATTAGCTATTAGGGAAATGCAAATCAAAACCACAATGTGATACCATTTTACTCCCACTAGAATGGCTACTATTTAAAAAAAAAAACACCACACAGAAAATTACAAGTGTTGGAGAGGATGTAGAGAAATAGGAACACTCATTCATTGCTGGTGGGAATATAAAATGGTGCAGCTGCTGTGGAAACAGTTTGGGAAATCCTCAGAAAGTTAAGTATAGAATTACAATATAACTTGGCAATCCCACTTTTAGATATATACCCAAAAGAATGAAAGCAGGGACTCAAGCAGAGATTTACACACTGATGTTTGTAGCAGCATTATTCACAATTGCCAAAAGATGGAAGCAACCCAAATGTTCATGAACATGCGGTATATATATATACAATCGAATATTATTCAGCCATAAAAAGGAATGAAGTTCTGATACATGGGACAACATGGATGAACCTTGAAGATATCCTGTTGAGTGAAATGAGCCAGACACAAAAGGACAAATATTTGTATGATCTCACTGATATGAAATAATTGGAATAAGCAAACTCATAGTCAGAATCTGGAGTATAGGTTACCAAGGGTCGGGATGGCGGTAGGGAATGGGGAGTTAATGCTTGAGTTGTAAAGAATTTCTATTTGGGGTAATTGTAAAGTTTTGGTAATGGCTGGTAATGATGGTACCACGACATTGTAAATGTAATTAACAACACTGAATTATATATGTGAATGCGGTAAAAGGGGAAATTTTAGGTTGTATATATGTTACCAGAGTAAAAATTAACAACAAAAAAAATAGGTCTGGGAAGCGGCTGTGGCTCAATCAGTGGGGCTCCTGTTTACCATGTGGGAGGCCCCGGGTTCGGTTCCCGGGGCCTCCTGGTGAGGGCAGGCCCGCCTGCACGGCGTGGTTGGCTGACCCAGCGAGCGCAAGCAGCAGGGGGGGGAATAAATGAATAAATAAATAAAATCTTAAAAAAAAAAAAAAAATAGGTCTGTACAATACAGTGATCCCTACTGTAAATGACATAGTTACTAGTACAATTATAGTTAATAGGACAATTATAAACATTTTCTTTCATGAATTGTAACAAATATACCACACTAATGCAAGGTATTAATAATAGGGATGTAATGGGAATTCTGTACTCTATATATTTTATGCATGACTTTTTCTGTAAACCTACAACTTCTCTAATAAAAAAACAAAAGTTAAAAGAAAAAAGAGAGACTAAAGAGGCAATGACAATTAAATACAATTCTGAACTGGATCTAATAATGGAAGAGAAAATACCCAAGAGGCATTATTGGGACAGTTGGAAAAAATTAAATTATAGACTGTATACTTTATATTAATGTTAAATTTTACTTAATGTAGTAACATAAGTGAATATCCTTATTCTTAGGAAATAAACATGGAAACATTGATTGTTGAAGGAGCAAATAAATTCAATAGTTAAATAGAATTATATAACAACTGTGGCGATGTGTTAAAAGTTGGTAAATCTCAGTATCTAGGTAAGGGGGTATATTGGAATTCTGTTATTTTTGTCTTACTTTTGCAACTTTTCTGTAAGTTTGAAATTATTTCAAAATAAAAGGTTAAAAAATAAGAAAGATTTAAGAGCCATAACAACTATATCAAACAGTGGACCTTGCTGGATACTGATTCAAATAAACCAACTTTAAAATGAAAAAATGAAAGCAAGCAAGAAGATGTGGGTGGGGAGGCAGGAAGGGGGTGGAGGTGGGTTCAGTAGAAAGGGTGAGGGTCTGGGGTGGGGGTGGGGGTATAGGAATCCCCATGAGAAACAGCAGTAGGATGGTTAGCTACTACCTTGAGCAATGTATTTAGTTCCCAGCTTTCTGACAAGGCACTGAAACAGGCCAGATTGTACAGGCCCCATTGAGTAAGAAATTTAAGAGTCAGCCATGGGGGAAGACTGGCATTAAACTCCAAGAGAAATAAATTGGATGTGAAGAACTTCTCACTGTGACACTTCATCCAACCAATGTCTGAGGCGAACCTGAAAGATCTGGCTGGCTGGGCAGTGACCCAACATTCACTGCTCCCCATGAGTCCCTTCCAAAGCTGCAAGCTCAGCAAGAGGAAACTTTGGGGGCTGAGAAGGATTCTTCTTCAGGCTCAGCTCTTCCTTTCCCTGCATCACCACCCACTCCATTCTCTCCCTCTTATCATCTCTCCAGGAGGGTCTGAAGGCCTGAATGTGAGCCACGTCTTTACCTAGAAGTCCGGAGCCCGAGATGGGAAGGCGGGTGGGAAAGAGACCCACCGGAGGAGGACTGGAATGCCTCATTCAAAGCCATGACGAAAGCCACCGACATTTGCATGCTTAAGACTAGATGCCAGCTTCCAAGCAGGCAGTGAAGCTGCTCCGCCAGGTTAGCATCATCTCATTCCCCCTGCTGGCTGGACATAAACATGTGGGCTTCCACAGGTACCTCAAATACGACAGTCCAATACTTACCTTCTGAGTTTCACCCAAGATGTCTTTTGCATTTTCCTCCCTTTTTCCTTGCTCCTTCTCAACTGTTAATCCCAAAGCCCTGTTAGTAGCTGAGCCAGGAGCCATGTATGTTGGAAACCCTCCAGACAGACAGCGGAACTGTGCAGTTAAAAGGTGATATTCAACAGAGAAAAACACTGTATATCCTACCTACTTCTAAACATTCTAACTTTTAGCTGAAACGTAGCTTTCCTCTGGTCTCCCCATCTGTTTGCTGTTACCTGAAATTCATCCCAGGTGGCTGTTACTTTAGTTTGACCAGGTTCTAGTCAACCAATCTGAATGAGAATTCCCTGTGCCTTTGAAAAGAGTGACTAAATAATCTCTTATACTCCCAATTTGATTAACATTACATATATGGGCATAGAAAAAAACCCATACACAAAAAGGTAAAACCTCTGAGTGGTGTGATTACAAAAGATTTTTACTTTAAGATTTTATTTTCCTGTTTTTTTCATGTCTTACTTTTACAATTAGAAAAAAAAAGGAAATTGTTAGAAATCAACCAATAAAAACAATAAGTACCATTTGGAAATTGTGTAAAACTCAGCATAGATTGATTATAAACAGTCCTCCTCTCTCTCCAACACATACACACACCACGAATCATCTTTCTAGACAAGTGCTTTCCCATTTTGCCAGAGACTTCCTGGTGCTCACTGGACACCCTGAGAGGGCGAGGTGCTCCTTGGAGGGTCCTGCCAGCCCAATGGCACCCAATGGCAGGTCCTTTGCATTTAAAGTCTGACCCCCATATGTCCACAGCACAGAAATGAATAGGAAGGGCAGTGTCAGCCTTCAGCTTGAGAGTGAGCTTTGCAGCCCAACTTTAGGTCCTGCTCAGTTACTGTGTTATCAAGGGGGTAGAAAGGTATGGCCAAATAGCCATGAAGGGAAGAGTTTCCCAAAGTCCATTTCAATAGAAATATTTAAAAATTATTAAATGGTAGCTCTGGGGCTAGGTTGTAAAATGAGGAGTTTGGAATATAAAGTCTTTGCAATCACTTTAAACTCATTGGATTATCTTAAAAAACACAAGGGAATCTCATATTGTGTTAGAATTTCAGTGTCAGGTCTCCAAACATTGTCCCAGGAACCTCCAGCAGAGGGCAGTAGGGCACCGTAAGCGCTGGCAACCATCTCAGTTACCTGGGAAAGGCCCCTAACATCCACAGGAGGTGGAAACCAGGAGTAAATAACTCTTTACTGTCTGGCTCAAGGATATGGTGCCCATACGGAGCTGCCTGATAGAAAATGAGACTTTGAACACTTTAATGATTTGTCTCCAGGAACCCACAATTAAACAGGAGAGAAACACATTTCTCCTCAAATCATTTATTTTTCCCAACTGTAGTGAATTGGGTTGTACCCCCACCCTCCAAAGAAGATATGTTCAAGTCCTAATTGCAGTTCCTGTGAATGTAACCTTAAGTGAAAATAGGGTCTTTGCAGATGGAATCGAGTTAAGGTGAAGTCTTACTGAATGAGGGTGAACTGGTGTCTTTGTAAGAGAAGGCAAAGGAGATTCGGACACAAAGACACAGACACAGAGGGAAGCAGCCCATGTGAAGACAGAGCAGAGATTGGAGAGATGCTGCCACAAGCCAAGGGACACCTGGACCACTGGGAGCTGCAAGAGGCAAGGAAGGATTCTTTCCCAGAGCCTTCAGAGGGTGCACAGCCTGCTGGCATCTTGATTTCAGACTTCCAGCCTCCACGACTCTGTTGTTTTAAGCCACCCAGTTTGTTACAGCAGTCCTGCCACTCTTTCAGTTATCTGATTACATACTTCATTACATTTGGCTTTATTCCCAGAAGGATTCAAGACAGCTTCACCAAGTCACCAGGTCTCTGTTTCATTCTGTTTATGTAGAACAAAGGACACTTGGGATCTGTGCACATTTGCCCCAGGTATAGGCCTGATTTACCGATAGACATTTGTCTTAAATGTTTGCCAAAAATGAAGAAAAGGGGGATTTGGTCCAAGTTTGAGAACAGATGAATTTGGAATGAAAGCTCGATAGCCTTGAACTGATGCCAATAAGTTTTAAAAGGGGGGGCCATAAATGAGAGTTTAGCAAGAAAGAGCAGGATTAAGAGAACCACTCTCTGGCTGGTTCTGAGACCTGGGTCTTAGCAGGAGTTTGTCCTGAACGAGCCTTCTGACACTTGAGCAAGTCACTTCCCCTCTCAGAGACTCAATTTCCTTTTCTATAAATAAGGGGAATGGATCAGATGATCCTGGGATCTCTTCCATCCTGGACATGGGAATCTGAGGGGACTTCAGGGCCCTGCAGGAAAAAAAGCTGAAACGGGTGTTAAAGTTTGGGCCTGGGTGGACGCAGGGGTTTGGTCAGGGAGCAGAACTGTCATTATAATAATGTGTAAAAGTGGTTCTGTGTGGAAACCAGAGCTCAGCCCTTCCTCACCTACACAATCTATTTCTAGTCTCATCACCTCTGGAGGGAGGCCAGAGGTCCCTTTCACAGTTACCAACCTAGAACTGTTTTTTCAAGCAAAAAGGCACCTGCCCAGACCTGCTGTGTGTCACCTCGATTGCCCCTGAGCACCTTCATGAAACCCTGTTTGGAGAACTCTGGGCCTGGCATGCTGGGCTGGCTTGTGCTGAGTTCCCTGAGGAAGTACATCACCCTGAAATCCCACTCGGCACTTCTCAACCCCCCATCCAGAAGGAACATGCACCATCTTAGAAAGTGTCAGGCAAAAGCAAGATTTTTTTGGTTTTAATCTTTACTTCCAATCCCAAACAATCTCTTCCTCTTTTGTTACAGAGCAAATATGGACAGGAGAGGGGAAAAAAAAACAACTGACATTTGCAAACTATGTGCCTTCAATAGGCATCTCAATAATCCCATCACCAAAACCCTAGTGCAAGGCATAGACATCAGGCAGACACGTGTCAGTAAACAGAACTATACCAAAAAGGAAAGACCTTTTTATTTCATATAACAACCATCATCATGAAAAAAGCCAGGCAGTGTGTTGGTTTCACCTTCTGACACTTCCCAATAGCCTGACTTCCCCTCTGGCCAGACCCAAGGCCCAGCCTCCTGGAGGGGAGAGGCAGCTAGCATTTCAGCAGTTCACTGAGACAAGCTGGGTGTGGTGGGAAAGCCAAGAGCACCAAGGTCCCCTTGTTCCCAGGCTTCCCTCCAAGCCAGGAAGGGCCATCCTAGTGTGGCTGTGGCCCGGCAGCCAGGTGGCATGGCCAGGTACCTCTTCCTGTGTGGGCAGCGGGCTCCTCGCCCGGAGTCACTTGAAGGTCTTCTTTGTGCTTTCCTATTTAGGGAGCCGTGATCAAGTCGGGCAGTTTTCCAGGCATGTCAGTCTTTGACTGTTTCGTTAGTACTTGTCTACCCCTCGGAGGTGGAGGAGACGTCAATCCACGGTGCCATTGTAGGACTTGTTGAACTTGTTGAAGGTGAAATCCACGGTGTGTGTGGAGATGGGCTTTCTATACAGAGGGTTTGAAGCCTACAGAACATGGAAGGTAAGAGGATGTGTTAGCACATTCATTTAAACAAACAGTCTCAGGGTCAAGAGGGCCTGCGTAAGTCAGTCACCCAAGACACTGGTAGTTGACAGACTTGCGCTCCATGACAGGCTCTGCCTCCAGCTCGCTCTGCATCCCTGGGAGAGACCCATCCCTTCTCTGAGTTTTAGGCCTTCATCTCTGAAATGAGGGGTTGGGTCACAGGGTCTCTGAAGTCCCTTCCACGGTTATCAGAAACTAACTCCAAGTATTTGGTGGGTGCTTACTACGTGCTCAGTCCTTCAAGAGCTTGCAGTATACTAGGGGAGACAAGATTCACTCTTCCTGTCTGAGTCTGTGCCTACTGCCTCTTGCCCCCGTGAGAGTCCTGACCTGGCCTGGTACAGGCCCTGCACAGGTACTTTGTCCCTGGGGGGCTGTCATCATTCTTACCGGGCAGAACTGAACCCAGCCCCTGGGGTTCTGTTTCTTTGTTTTTAATGTCAAAGACGTTTTGTAGTTCTTTATGGCTTGCCCCAACTCAGCAGTACCTCCAGCCTTGAAGTTTCTTCTACTCCCAACTTCCCACTGGCCCCGTGGCACAGCTACATGGCTTACCATCTCATAGCGGGCCCTGGATCGCTCACTCTGAAACTTTGCAAACTCTCTCCGGTCGTGGATGGTGACGAGGAGCTTCCAGATGGCCAGGAGTGCGATCCCAATCAGGAGGATGCTGCCGACCACGGCCAGGAGGATAGTCATGGCATTGGGGGAAGAACCACACTCTGGAGGGGACCAGGAGGCACAGTGAGCAAAGCCACCAGCCCCACTGCAGCCCTCCACCCCCCCCATCTCAGGCATATTTGAAATCAAAGGTATGCCTCACTTCCAAAGGTCTTCTCCTACTCTCGCTTTAGATCCTTGCATTGCTTCTGGGAGTCCTGGGCAGACAGGAATGTTTCCCCAATGTACAGAAAGTGAATGATTCAAAGAGGCATGGTGACTGTTCCAAGGTCACATAGCAAGCCTATGGCAAAGTCTAGATGAGAACCTCAGGAGTAATCCCACTTTCTCCCACATTGTGGATATACCACTGAATTTCCCTTAACATGCAGTATCCAAGCCCCTGTCTGGTCCATCCCAGTGTGGGATGCTGGACAACATCTGAGCTTTCATGTAAACAGTTTCAAGAGCAGGCTGTGAAGGCAAGAGGTTTCATGAAGCCATTTCCACTCAGGGCTGGGCCAGGGGCCGGCCAACATTTGTAAGCCCTTAGTGCAGAGCCCAATGGAGCAAATGTGCTTATTTTCAAAGAACCACAAAGACAGCCCTTGGAAACAAAGCCTCATTCATACAGACAAGCTTCCTGGGCTGGTACCACGTTTCCTTTCTGCCTCTGGCCCAGGGAAGGCACATTATGTGGTCCAGCCTGATTTGGAAAACCAGTTTTCAATGTTGTGAGTTGAAGAGAACAATATATGTCTGCTTAGCCCATTTCCCTCCAGAGAAGAGTAAAAGGGGCAATATCAGAAATCCCAATTACTGCAAGGAGGTCAAAGCACGAGGCAGAATCATCTGTGTCTGGATTAAAGCTAGACCACCTCAGTGGCCCAGGGAACTGAGCGCAGCAGCCGCAGAAGTGCTCGGCTCAGCGCTCTGTCCTTCTTGGAACCCACCCTGGGAAGCAGCAGCAGCCCAGCCAGGGATCTCTGTGTACTCAGATGTTCCCTGACTCGAGCAATTCCCCACCCAGTCCCAGCTGTCCAAATGGCCGGCACCCTCCCTGCACAACACAGCAGCTCCTTACTCCTTAGCCATGCAGGTTCCTGCGTGTGTTAAGAATATTCTGTGGTTATCTTCACCCCCATGCTCCATCTCCTCCAAAAGGTGAGAAACTCCCGTGGGGCAAGGCCCCATCCTCCTGCTGTTCCCATTTCTCCAATCCACTCCCACCTCTGCCTCTACCATAGAGCCCTGCCCTGGCAATGGATCCCCAGGTACCAGGGATACCTTTCTTTTGAACTCTGGGAGAGAGGTAGGGGCAGCCTTAGTTCCTGATCTTTCAAAGGACATTCTACAGTTTGGAAGGGACAGTGAGGTGAGAATGGGTGACATCCCCAGAGCAGGAAATGGCCATCACAAGTCAGACCTCTGAGGAGCCACGGGAAGAAGCCAGAAGCGAAGTCTGGAAGTCATTGGCACCCAGAAGAGAAGGAAGTCACTGCCATGTGCATGGCCATGTGAAAGAAAAGCCGAGGACCAAGATTCGCGGGCAGCAGCCCCAGAATCCTGGATGCCACAGACTTCAGGGAGAAAGCATGGCCTTGTTGATGCCTCAGTTTTGGACTTCTCCCAGCCTTAAAACCATAAGTCAATAAACAAATTCCCATTGTTTAAGCAAAATACAAAACAAAACTAAAAGAGAATTCCAAACGTCACAGTTCAGTGGGGCATAGCCACTGCGGGAGCAGCCAGAGCTGGGCCCTCACCCACCTGGCTCCTTGAGGACCGTCATGTTGGACTTCCCATTGGGGAGCTCGGTGTAGGTGAACATCATGACACAATCCTTGGCAGTTTTGTAAAAACAAAGCACAGCCTCCTGGTCATCACTCACTGGAAGAAAACCAAGCAGAAATTTCCTGTCTCTCTGAGCAATCCAGAGTCGCTGATGGATGTGGGGGGAGCGAGTGCCTCAGAGGAGAGATTGTAGTGGTGGGGGGAGAGCAGGGTCTGGAAGGGGAGGCTGAGCCTTTAAAAATGATTTTAGGTTTCTTACATCAAGAACACAGGCCCCAGGCACTGAGTTTTAGATTGCTCTGGGGACAAGGATTCCTTTAGATGTAGGGGACATGTGGAGCGCATTAGGGGATCTTCAAAGTGCTGCAAAGTTCCCTGGGGTTGACGGGAAATAAAAGCAGCCTATAACGCTTGGGGCAGAGATGGGGAGAATGGAATGGGCCAAGGAAGTTAAAGGGACAAAGAAAAGAAAGAGCTACCCCATCCCCCTTGAGGCCTGAGTGTTCACATTTGGGAAACAGCTGCGTTTCTGTGCGTCCACTCAGGCTGAGAGCTGGCTGCTGAGGCCGAGTCAGCCGCTGTTTCCTGGGCTGTGAAACCCGAAAGAACCACAGCGTGTTTGGAAAAGAGACTGGCACCCCAGCGGTGCCCAGGGCATGAGGTAAGGAGAGCCAGCATGTGAGGTTGGGCCGCTCCCTGCTGCCGCCCAGCCACTGCACAGCCCTGGACACCAAGTGGCCACAGGCCTCCAGGTAGACCCCTTCCTCCAGCTGTCCCAGTTCCTCCCTGGCCCCACTGCTGTCACCCTGAGGGGGGTTATCACAGTCCCCATCTCAGCATTGTTTGCATTCCAGAACTTCCCTGGGAAAAAGCCTAGAAGTTATTTTTAGGAGAACAAGGAAGGAGGGAAAAGTGTGAAGTAAGAGTGAGGTAAATGGTAGGAAATGAGGCAGCATAGGCCAATCAATCCTGAATAACAACTCAAGGTTAATATTATGACATGAAATGCTTTCCAGCTCTTGCCTTTTAAACCTTTTTGCTCAACGCAGTTACAATCTGGAACCAGGCAAATTAAACAGGATGGACTGGACTTATTCAGCTTCATGAAAAAATATAACTTTTAAATGTTTTTCTCTCAGCCCCCTAAGTCATTCGCTTGGTCTGGGTGAGTGTGAGTATGTGCGTGCATGAAAAAAATGCTTCAGAGAAGGAAGGAAAAGAATAAATTATGAATTAGAACATAAATGATCTCTGTGAAGCAACTGATTTCTCGCAGAGGGCTGGATTTAGAAGCAGCTGTGCATGAATAGGTATAATTGCTACAGACCAAGTGAATCACTTAGGGGACCACAGGAAAGCCCCCTAAAAGAAGGCGTCTTTTTTTCCCTTTCTGACCGTGTGTACCTGGTTGGGAGCAACTTTCCCAGGTCTGCACACAAAATGTAAGCCTGGCCCTAAGTAGCAAGACCGAAGCAGAGGCAAGAAAATGTGCGTGTGAGAGACTGGATTGTGGTATACTCCCCATGTCTCCACAGGGGCTAGCACAACACTTGGCACATAGTAGATGCTCAATAAATACATGTTGGCTGAATAAATGACTCAACTTACTTAGAGGCCATGATTTGGCCAGGGCAGTGGGTCAAAACCAGAGAGGCAGACAGACAGGAACAAGGCAGTCTAAAAACTTAGGCAACAAGGTCTCATACCCTGGAACACGTGGAATTTATGCTCCAGCACAGGTATCCCAAGCCTTTGGTTACCCTGAGCCACTCTGGTTCACCATGCTAAGGAATCCTAGGCTGTGCTTCCTAACACAAGACTAAAACCACTCCCCTCTGTACCATGCAGCTCTGAAGACAGTCCCATGGGAGGGAAAATCTCTAGGTGTCTGCCAAGATTCCAAAGTGGGCAGCTGTTCAGGGCCCCACTGGCACACTCACCAATGGTGTCCACCCATGTGACCACCTCATCCTTGCAATAGTTTTGGCATGTCTGGTTGACAGTTGGTTTCCCTGAATGAAGCAGTAAGCACTCGACACAATCTCTTTGGAAGAAAGGAAATGAATGTGAGTATCTACACATATAACCGAGCTCCCAACAATGTACACTGCAGGCCCCTGAAGGCTTTAACTTCTCCCCATCTTCTGATGTTTGGCCTCAGGGAATGCTTCTGCTCAGTCCTTGTTGCTGTTATGCAGGAAAGCCAGAGGGTTCTCAGAAGAACATGTGAATTTAGAGGCATGTTTGGTCTGGTCTACGTATCAATTTTCTTGTTGTAGACATTTTAGATTCTGATATTAGAAGCCAAATCCATCTGCACTCTGGTGCATCACATGCCTGATGGAGGAGTCTGCTCCAAGCAAGTTTCTGGGTCATATTGTATTCCAGGCCCCCACGGGGTCCTCCTACTCCCACAGCCAGTGCTTGGAACCCCTACATTGCCCAAGTCCCAGGATTCCCACCATAGTTATCACCCAGGGTAGGATTCTCAACACTCCTGCACATTAGAATCTCCAGCAGCCTTTAAAGAGAAAATGGAATTCCCAGCTGTGGGCCGGGGCCTGAGCCCCTGGATGAAGCTGATGGACAGGGAGGGCTGAGAGTCACTGCCCTGAGTCCACTTCTCCTTCCTAGATAGAGCCCCCTGGCAGCTCCTCAAAGGGCTCTGCTGTCCACTTACCTGTTAATGGGTCTATACTAGACTTTGGTGGAGGCTACTTCCCAGGGAACCCATTTTAACAGGGCCTTCTGGAGAAAAAGGAGTAGAGCCAAAAAGAGACACTGGGAGACTCCTTCTACCCATACCTCAGGCCAACAGTTGAATCAGATAGGGATGCTCACTTAAAATGCTCGATTAATGGTTATTATTTATACTTCACACAGTCAAAACCCAGTTCCAGACATTCTCTATCCACCCTCAGTTACATCAAGGAGGACAAGACTCCTGAGGACACTGGGCCGGAGGAGCTAAGCTTTGACTAAGGGATTGTAAAGTTTACTGTGGAAGGGGAAGGAGGGTCCCAAGTCCTCTGATGGACTGTGGGACAGAGCTGGGCCTACATAGGGTAGTGAGAACTAAACTCCAGGGAGGAACGGGCTGGGGCATGACAACCAAGCTGGCATTTACCTTTCGGGGACTTGGTGATGCACTGGTGCTCGCTGGTCTGCTAGGAGGGCAAGAGCCCCGAAACAGGGGCTTCCTCAGGAAACTGGGTTAGGACTCAAGAGCCTGGTGTGCTGGGGAGGGCCACTGCCTCCCCACAGCTGTACCCTGGCACCAACAGGGGCCCTCACAGAGCCTCCGTTACCTGAGGGGACAGCTGCTCTGCTTACCCCATGGGCCTGTGGGCCCTAAAGGGACTGTGTGTCTGGGAAGCTCTCTGGCAAAAATAGAGGCAATGTGTGGCCTTTACTATTATCATCTTTTTTTTTTTTTTTAATTCCTTGGGATTAAGAGGCTAATTGCTAAAATGGTTCCATGCAGAAAACCGTGGAATGGAATGTCAGAACTGGAAGGGAGCATAGCGATAGTTTTGTTAAGTCCCCTTATTTTACTGATAAGAAAAATGAGGCCCAAGAGATGTCAGTGGGACCAACACCCAGGTGCTCTGCCTCTCAGACAAGCCCTTCCCCAAGTCCCTACTCCACTTTCTGAACATTAAGAAGGAATGGGCAAGTGAGCAGATCAATCATGAAGGGAAAGAAGACTTTCTTAAGAGGGTTCTAATGTGCTTAAGAATTCAACCCTCCCAAAATTGGCCACAAAATCCCAGTCTCCTGGGACTGACTTCATGGAAACATTCTGGAGTTAGAATCAAGTTGGTAACGTTCCTATTTTCCCTGACTAGCCAGAGCCCCAAGAACAGACTGCTGAGACCTGGCTGGGGGCCAGGAAGAGGTGGCTCCAGCTCTAGGCTGGTGACTCCTGTGCTGGGCTAGCACCTGCAGCCATTCATTCTCTCGGCAGCCTCTCCTCCAGCCTCCTGGATCAACACTTTGCAAAGAGGGGTGGCTGCTTCCAGTCCCAGCTAGGACTTGCCATGCTGCATCCCCAGCTGTGTCATTAAACCACAGCTCCGGGCCACCTCCAGGAAACGCTCCCTAATTATCCATATGGACATAGCAGTCTAATTTGTATGGCCCAATTTGAAACTCATAATATATTGTAGTCCTGTATAAGAAGAAGTCTGGCTTTAAAAAAAAAACACCAAAAAAACCCAAGTTGCTGGGAGAGATTTTTTTCCTTAGAGTGCCTGTTAATTGAAATCAGCTGGGGCTGAGTGTGAACTCACCCAAGGTGGAGGGTGTGTTCAGTTGGTTCTAGAAAGTGGAGATTGGCTGCTCTGAAACACAGGAGAAAAAAGTACAAAGGGTAGTCAAGACCTGGCAGTGCACAGCAAAGCAGCAGCTTGAAAAACAGCCCTATGTAAGTCGTCATTCTTTATTTAAAAAAAAAAAAAAAAAAGGTGCAGCTAGGCTCTAAAAGAGACAGAGGGTCAAGTGTGGCCAAGGGACAGGGAACTCAAGACATGGAGGTTCCCTTATGGCATCTCTTTGCTCTCCTTGCTCCTTTGGTATTGCTTAATGGCTAATAAATTAACAGGTCTATATTGTCTAGAAAGTAAATGCTTTTGGGAAGCGGCTGTGGCTCAATCAGTAGGGCTCCCGTTTGCCATGTGGGAGGCCCCGGGTTCGGTTCCCGGGGCCTCCTGGTGGGGGCAGGCCCGCCTGCACGGCGTGGTTGGCTGACCCAGCGAGCACAAGCAGCAAGGGGGGGATAAATGAATAAATAAATAAAATCTTTAAAAAAAAAAAAAGAAAGTAAATGCTTTAAACATTGGGGCCAATCCTGAGCTGCCTTGCTTCTCCATGGGAAGGGAAGACAGCGCTTCATCTGTTTTGATTGATTCCATGTGTGCTTGTCCAACTTCCTCCCCCCACCCCTTAGCTAATATGTCCCAAGGACGGGGAACACATACTCAAAAGTGCTCTGTGCTCTGTGGGTGGGAGTTGGACTGGGGACGCATCCTGCGTGGGCTCAAACTGTAAACACTGGCTGTGATTCCAGGGCTCAGGTTGAGCACAGCTACAAGGCTCCAGCTCCTGAATCCTCACCTCCTCCGGGACCTTTCTGCTTGGATTTCTGTTGGTTCTCCACTCTTAGCAGGTGTAAGCAGATCTGTTTTTCTTCACCCTTACCCAACTCCCCCCCCCCCTGCCCCACCCTGTAATTAAACAAAATAAAGCCTGGCTCTGTATGTCTTGTTTCTTGAACAGCAGCCCGTTTTTCAGTTACCCACACCTGGATTATTTGTGGCAAAAAAAGTTCAACCGGGAGTTGTTTTTTTGCTGCCACCCAGAACATTTCTGTGCACAGCCTGACCAGCAGCCACTGCAGGCTCAGAGAGCATGAACTCATTTCATTATCAGCCAGAGCTAGACATTTGGAAGGGAAAACTGCCAAAAGAAAATCGCAGTTGCATTCCCCCGCCAAAGAGAAACGACCTTTGTATTCTTATGATTTGTTTCTGATGATCTGTGCCCCTGTTTCCCTCCCTCCTGGCCCCTTAGCAAGGAGAATGGTGCCATGGCTGTTTGTCCAGCCAATTTCAAAGGTCATTGTGCCTTGATTTCTTTAATTCCCTTGCACTTGCACTGTTGCGGTGTGTGAAGGGCGGAGGGGTTGGAGGGGGCGATGCCGCTGCCAGACCGGCAATGACAATTCCTGCAGCAGCAGCAGTGCCGGCCAGAGTTCCATTATCTGCATAAATGGAGCAGAAAATTCAAGAGCCAGTGCAGTTTGTTTCTGTCATGCCTTATCTAGTTTGGATGTCTTTTCCTATCCAACTTACCTTCAGATTATGTTTTGTTTAGAGCAGCATTTCCTAAATGTGAATGGGGAGATTAAATTCATTTGGAAAAAAAGATGCTTACTCTACTCCCTTTTGGAAATTCACAATAGCACACTAAATGCTCTGAGAAAATGCTTTTGGTACCAAAACCAGTTTAATTTCATTTACCTTAGTATCCAGGTAATTTCTAAACTTGTCTAGGGATAGAATAGTGGTGGTGTTTTCTTGTTTTTATTTTCTTACTAAAAGGCCACACAAAAAATAGCGTTTCAAAGATGCTATAGCAGTTTGATATTATTTATGAATTCCAAAAATAGATAATGGATTATGTTTGTAAATTGGTCTGTTCCTCTAGGTATATTAGATTGTATTTGATTCAGAGATTTTACTCTTACTTGATGAAATTATGATTAGGGCTTTGATTGGGCCAAATCAGTAGGACGTTGACTCACAGAGAAAACTACACAGCAGAGAAGAGAGTTGGAGTTTTGATCCTGGAGCCAGGGAAGTAAACACATAGAGGCGCAGATATGTGAGGAAGGAGAGAAGGCTCATTTGGACACAGCAGAGGCCCTGGGAAGAGACACGAGCTGTTTTGTCTGATAGTCTACAGCTGGCTTTGTGGAGAGAGCAGAGCAGCTGAGCCCAGAGAGAAACGCACCCGGGAAAGAGACTAGACTTATCCCAGCCTACAGCTGATATTAAGAAGAATAAGGGAAGCAGATGTGCCTCAATCGATAGGGCTCCCGTTTACCATATGGGAGGCCCTGGGTTCGATTCCCGGGGCCTCCTGGTGAAGGCAAGCCAGCCCATGCGGTGCAGTGGGCTGACGTAGCAGGACGACCCAACAAAGGGAGACAAACGACACAGAAAAATGCACAGCAAATGGACACAGCGAGCACAAGCAGCATGGGGGGATAAATAAATAAATAAATCTTTAAAAAAAAAAAAAAAAAAAAAAAGAAGAAGAATAAGGAGGGCAGGACCCTTGCAGCCATTGGCAGCCATCTTGCTTCAACACGTGGCAAAAGACTTTGGTGAGGGAAATAACTTACACTTTATGGCCTGGTAACTGTAAGCTTCTATCCCCAATAGATACCCTTTATAAAAGCCAACAGATTTCTGGTATTTTGCATCAGCACCCCTTTGGCTGACTAATACAGATGCTATTTGGGAAAATGTCAGCTTAGTTAACATTAATAAGACTTTCACTTCTCTCAAGGCCTGGAAGACTGGGGATGGGTAGGTGAGTGGCTGGTCCTGGTCTGGGTGGGAAGCTGGAGGGAGAGGGGCTGGGGACGGGGTGCAGGCACTGGTGGGTGGGCACGGTGGGGTGGCTCTTACCTCTTGGCACTGCAAGCATCAGGGCAGGTGGGACACTTTTCACATGTCTCCCCGAAGGCTCCTGGCTCTGTGCACTGGCATTGCCCACAGATGCAGTGACCACGGTCACTGCAGACCTGGCCATCCTTGGCCCGGCATGTGCTGATGTCTGTCGAGCAGTTACAGTTGTCCCCGATGTAACCTGCATGGCACTTGCACTCTCCACAGTGACACTCGCCATGGCCTGAAAGGACACACGTGGCACATCAGGGTCCACCGGCATTGTGCATTAACACAGAACCGCTCAGTGCCACCATGTGCCAGGCACTGCAGACCCCAGAGAAGAAGATGCTGATTCTGTGCCCAGGAGCTTTTGGGGTAAACCCAGGGAGAGCCTAGTGTTGATATGGAGTGAGAGCAGGATGCTGGCAGCTTGGGGACCTGGCTGGGTCTGGGGTGGCACTCAAAGTAGGTGTGGAACTCGACCAAGTCACGTCACGTCACAGGACCAGGACCAAGCAGAACTTCTTCCTGCCTCAGTTGTGTGGAAATGGCTCCCAGAAATGTCTCCACCCTGACCCCCAGGACCTATGAATGTTACATATATGGTGAAAGGGACTTTGCAGGTATGATTAAGTTAAGGATTTTGGGAGAGGGTGATTATCCTGAACTATCTGAATGGGCCTAAATGCAACCATAAGGGTCCTTACAAGAGGGAGACAGGAAGATTTGACTGGAGAAGATTGCAATGTGATGACAGAAACAAGATGCTATGCTGCTGCCTCTGAAGAAGGAAGAAGGGGCCACGGCCAAGGAATGCAAGGAATGCAGCTCTAGAAGCTGGAAAAGGCAAAGAAATGGATTCTTCCTTAGAGCGTCGAGAGAGAGCCCAATCCTGCCAACACGAAGACTTTAGACCAATAAAACTGATTTTGGATTTCTGATGTCCAGAGAATAAATTTGTGTAGTTTCAAGTCACTGAATTTGTGGAAATCTGTTAGAGCAACAATAGGAAACTAATACAGTTCTCCCTCAGTACTTGTGAGAGGCCTTGTGGCCTCGGGACCCATAACCCAGAAAGGAATGATTTAGGAGCATGTGCCGAGAGCAGCAGCAGCAGCCAACACTTACACGGCACTTCCTGTATACGTGCCAGGCACTGCTGTGAGTGCTTTATACATAAAAGCTCAAGTAATTCTTACAGCAACCCTCTGAGGCAGGTATTATCATCATCTTCATTTTACAAGTGCTGCCGCTGAGTCCCAGAAGGTGGAGCAGCTTACTGAAGGGCAGACGGCTAGCAGCAGTGGAGCCAGGACTCGAGCCCAGGGAGTCTGGCTCCGGAGTCCACAGTCTTAACTCCAGGATCCACTGTCTCCTAGGAGGAGAATAAGCACGGCCTGACCCAGACGGGAACCTGCTGGGCCAGCCCCACTTGCCCCTGAGGAGGGGCCGAGCCATAGGCTGCCCAGGCGTGGGGCTGGCCCTCACCTGGGGGTTCTGAGAGGGCAGGGCCATCAGTCTGATCAGAGGAGCGTGTGTTCGCGCGGGTGTCTGCATTGTGTGTGTGTGTGCACGCGCGTGCACACAAAAGCATGAAAATGGCAGCATCTTCCAACAGGGCCAACAACATGACAGTGGATTCTCGATTTTCTAAGCTATCAGAAGCAGAAAGCAGTGTTAAAAACGACAATTTGTAAAAAATTTACTTTCAGTATTTTTGCAGTATATTTTCCTTCTAGATACCACTTTGCTGAGGCTGAAGTTAATAAAAACATGAGTTTGTTTTCACTATGCATCACTCATATACTAGTGAGAGACTGGAGACTGGGTTGGGGGTGGGAGGGGGAGTCATACAGGTAGGAGAAGGCTCCTTTTTTTTTTCTCTTTTTTTACCCCACAGCTGAGTCAGTTATGCTGGTGGGTGGACTCCAGCACCTTCCCTGGGACCAGCAATGCGTGTGACCCACAATATAGGTTAGACTCTAACTCCAGAGAGCCTCTTTTCCCTCCACATACTTCCCCCCAGCTGGCCCTGCTCCGAGGTGCCTGGACCCTGCAGGTGGCAGGGAGACCATCCGGCACACCAGGCCTCCCGAGCCTCCCGGCTCCGCCAGCCTCTTGGCTCACCCAGGGCCTCAGAGCCACGGCAAACACTGTGCTAGGCAGTGGCATAGGGCCAGCCCACTGGGGGAGGAGGCCGTGGAATGCAGCTCTAACTGCTTAGAAGCGGGCGGGATGTGTGAACACAGGAGAGGGCAGCACCCACAACCCAGAGGCAGAAGAGAGCTAGGAGAACACGCACCCTGTGGCGAGGACAGCCCGCCCTGCCTTACACAAGTCCAGGCACAGCACCGGTTTCAAGCCCTGGCAGGAAACTCTCCCCTACAGGAAAGCTTCCCAAATGAAATGGATCCAATCCCCCCAACACCCCCGCCCCGCTTGGGCCTCAGGGACCACATCGCTCAAGAGCCTGTTTTAAATTAAAATGGTTCACTGTCAGGGTGTAATTACCTGCCCCAACATTTTATTATGAAAATTTCCAAGCCTGCAGCAAAGTTAAAAGAATTGTACAGTGCAAATCCATACCCCCCACCACCCAGATTCTGCCATGAATGTGTTAAATCTGGCTTTATCACATATTGATCCAGCTAGCCATGTATTTTTTTAAATGCATTTCAGAGTGAGTGGTGGACATCAGTGCACTTCAGGGGGTAGGTTTTTTAACATGGCCCTGGCACTCTCTGATGACTTGTATATTATACCATCCCGTAAAGCAAAAGTTCAAAGAGTAAAAGGTGTGGTCAGTGCCATATTTACATGCAACAAAGCCGGTATCCAGGCCAGGCCAGAGGGACCATTTTGCTTGAGATGGTGAGTGTCGTTTTCCTTCTTACTCTAATTGTTTTTGCTAGCAATAACAGATTCTCCAGATATAATCCAAGACATATTACCAAATGTCAAAGGTTTGGAGAAGAGGTAGTACTTTATTTTGTGAAGGGTTTGGGTTTGGGATGAATACGTGTATGTGTTGAAGGGAAACTTCCTTCCCATGGTGACTGGTAGTCTCCATGAAGAGGTCTGCTCCCTGACGGATGATGACCAGCCAGGAAGAGGTGCCTGTTATGCTGTAGTTTCCACCACAACAGCTGATCAGCAAGTCAACCCAGCCACTTTGGTAAGTCTGATCCTTGCAGGCCCACGAGCTCTAGCCCATGGGCAATGCAGGGTGGATCAGATCTGGGGTTCAAGAAATCAGGAGTTAGGGATAAAGGGCAGGAAAGACTGGGAGCTGGAGATTCACCAAAGGTCACTGTGGTTTCTTAGACAGAGACAGGACCCATCACCAGAGACACAAGCCATTCCCAAAACCTCCCACAATGCTTGAGCACAGTAAGGACATGATGAGAAAGAAACTGTGTGCAGAGAACCTGCAATGTAGATAGGGCGGCAACCCAAACTAGGAAAGAAGCCCCAAAGCTCCACACTTGGTGGAACTGCTAAAGCCACATGAATTCCTGAACTCTTGTCCTGAGTCCCATTTGAGTTTATGTCAGATAGTTCACTGCCTTTCAAAGTCAGCTTAAAGCAGCTATGCCAAAGATGTGGCACATGCCACCATATCCTCCTTCACACCCTAGCAGACATGGTTAACAAGTTAAGGGATTATTTTCTAGGGAGCCTAGGCTTGGCCTCAGAATCCTCCTCAACACAGTACTCCAAGCTGGTTCTACCAACTGGTAGGAGTTGGCACTTAAGATACAAGTTATTTAACATCTTGGTCTAAAGCTTCCAAGTCCCCTTAAGAAAGCTTGAGCCATATAGATGGGTCTGGCCAAATTGTATCCTAATCCTAATCCAAATGGCTCAGACCCTGCCATTGGCCTTGGCCAGCCCTTCCCTCTACCTGAATGCTCTGAGATCTCCCACATCTTGGAGTCAGCCCTTATCGTCTCCTAATGCCCTAGTAGGAACACATAGCATTAAATTGACAAGGGCCATTTGCCCCCAGTCCCAAGGATCAGTAACTTATCAATCACCAGTGGAACTGAATAGGGCAACTGGGAACATGAACCTGATCCCAGCTGACAATGCCCAGAGGTTCTCAGCAAGGATTCTTCACCAAACCAAGCCTAGTTTATCTAATGTTCCCCCAACACCCTGGCAAAGCCAGCTGAATTTAATGAAGAGCGTTTAATATTGTGCAGACATAAAAATATTTTTATTGCACATAGGGATATTTAGGGACATGTGAAAGCACTTTATAAGCTGTGAATTACTACACACGTGCAAGTTATTATTAGTACTGCCTTTGTTGGAATTGATTGATAGCTAAATAGACAGGAAGTTGTAAATGTGTCTTTTTATACAGAATTTCAGCTCTTTAGAATTCAACAGCTTTCCATCAGCAAAGCAGTGCTTGTGTGGGCTGTGGGCCAATTCGTGGCCCCTCGCCTCCTTTCATGCAATAGAATACGGGATATTCAGAGGAGGGGGCATCCATGAAGCAGGCATGAAGGAGCTGCCAGAGAGGAAGGAGAGGAACCAGTAGCCTGGAAGCCAAAAGAGATGGTGAGAGGAAGCCACAGCGTCAACGACCTCACTGAGAGGTCAACAAGGGCAAACCCTACAGGGGCTACCAGATTTCACCACATGCTGGTGGAGGAGCATCTGTGAAGTGGTGTAGGTAGAATCCCAGCTGTATAGGGGTAAGCAAGTGGTGACAGTGAATGAAGATGGCGCCAGAGATCTGGTTGTGTAGGGAAAAGGAAGATGGCAGGCAGGGGGAACCAGAGACTTTGAAGGTAGGATACAGTTGAGCATTCTTCTGATTAAAGAGAAAGATTCTGAAGAGAGAAGTTTGGGTGAGGAACAGGGACACCAAAGAGATGGCAAACACTAAGGAGATCCCAGCAGAGATGTCATGGGAGAAAGGGAGCGGGTAAGCAGAGGGGAGAGAGCTGTGGTCAGTGTGAGGTTCCAGCAGTGAAGTTAGGGTAACATCCAGGTCTGGACATGGCGGCTGTGTGAGAAGCCCCTATTCCACCACTCACTAGTCAACCCTGGATGAGTCCTCAGACCCCTCTGGTGATCCATTGCCTTATATGTAAATGACGACAATGCCTTCTGTGTGGGAACTTTGTCAGAAATATCAGCACCTGGGGCACCTGGCACTGGCGGCTAGAATTGCTGTGACTGCCACAGGAGTGGAGCAACCAAGGAGCTTGGAGACCCATGTGCTGCACAGCATGCCCATGGGCAAAATCAAGGCACCCAGCACAGCGGCACCTGGGGTAGAGGGGAAAGGGTAGGAGGCAGGTACCGAGGTCTTCAGAGAATGAAAGGGTGATCAAGAGGTCAGCAGATGACAGCAATGCAGAAAAGTCGAGGATCACATGGCAGGATGGCATGACAGCAAAGATGGGAGTGAGTTTAAGGGGACTATAGTGGGTATGCTCAAGCCTTAGTCCCCAATACCTGTGGATGTGGCCTCATGTGGAAATCGGGTCTTTGCAGATGGAATCAAGTTAAGATGAGGCCATCCTGAATTAAAGAGGACCCTAAGTTCAATGACTGGTGTCTTGCAAGAGAAAGGAAAGGGAGACTTGGACACAGAGCTATAGACACACAGGGAAGAAGGCCATGTGATGACGGAGGCAGAGACTGGAGCGATGCAGCCACAAGACAAGGAACTCCAAGGATCTGCAGGAGCCACCAGAAGCTAGGCAGAGGCACAGAAGAATTCTCTCCTTAGTGGCCCTGGAGACAGCCTGGCATGCTGACACTTTGGTTTAGGACTTTTGGCTTCCAGAATTGGGAAACTATACATTTTGGTGGCTTTTAACCACCCAGTGTATGGTCATTTGTTGTGGCTGTCCTGTGGAATTAATAACGGGTAACAAAGAAAAGGCTGGAAGCACCATTGTGGAGCTAAGAGAGCGCTGACCAGGGGTGGGGTTGGAGAGCAGGTCCAGGGGTGCTTTCTGGAAAAAGAGGAAGCTGGGATTTCTGTGTAAGTTTGTGGATGAAGAGAAGCCTGTTTACCAGGGAACATGAGTTGTAGGAAACAGATGGGATACAAGGAAACATTTGGAAAATAGAGCAGGAGCGTGTAGGGATTAACAATGGATTAGGGAACCAGATGCCTGGGGTAGCCTCCTGGATCTGCTACTTTCCAGCAGTAACTGGCGTCTAACATCTTTTTCCTTAGTTTCCTCATTTTTAAATGGGCTAATAAAAGTGCCCCTCTTAGAGGGATGTTGTATGAATTAAATCACTTAACCTGCCTAAAGTACTTTGAACAGTGTCTGTGTATAGTAAGTGCTCAGTAAACACCAGCTATGATTTTTATCGTTTTTAGTATTATGCTGGGGGAGTGAGGGGAAGAGGAGCTGGGAGTAGACCTTCTTGGAAAGTGAGAGGGGGAGCACATTCTGTTCTCCCTTCAGATGGGGTGTGCCTTAGGTAACTTCATGGGGGCTTTCTACCCTGCAAAGACTTCCCTGAGGGCAGTGGGGCTGCAGAAAGGAAGGCACCAGCCTAGGAGGGGGCAGAAATGAGAAGTGGTTCTCTCCCCCATCCCTGCCCAGCCCCAGGCCACAGCCGGGAAGACATGAGATCCTCAGCACACAAATCATCTCTCCACAGCAGGTCCAAAAATAGTTTCTAGCCCTGGAATGCACTGTGGCTTCCATTGCTTCCCTTGCTTCCCTCAGCAGCAGCTTCCATCCCCTCTGGGAATCTATTCTGGCTCAAAAAAGGCCAAGAAGCAGAGGACCAGGAACTTGGACCTTAGCTGAGGAAGGACGCTTCCCTCTCCCCTCTCCCCACAGTGCCTCTCTCTCTCATGCACTTGCATAAGTACACAGACACTTCCTCTCTCTTACACACGGTCTGCCTGGCTTTCACAGTCTCCTGTCAGTTTCGGCCTCTCTCACAGTATCCCCCATCAATGTCTCTCTCTCTCTCTGTATTCCCTCCTTCACAGCCCACCCCCCCGTCCCCTTTCCTCTTACATGGGTTCCCACTGCCCCTGGTAGCCCCCTTCTCTCTCGATCCCTATTCTCAGAACCCGCAGCCATGTAAACAGGAAGTAGTTAAAAGAAAAAGAAAAAGAAGGGGGTATGTGCCAGAAGTCCTTTGCTCATTTGAGGTGATTTCCCTGTCATGGAAAATCAGGTCTTGCCTGCGTCCTGTACATCTCTGGACAGCTCCTGCAACTCCCCAGTGGCCTTCATAAAAAGAGGGTGAGTCAGGGGCCCTGTGATGCTGCTGAGCAGAGCCAGGGGCAACCAAAATTAAATCCCTCAGCGCTGCCCTCTGCAGCACCTCCGGCGGATATGTGGAGCCCTACTCTGAGCACACGTGTGGGCTGCATGGTGGAGGACGGCAGGGCCCTGGGCGTAGCAGACATCTTGGCAGCTCCCTTGCTAGGCTGACACATGATCCTCTCTGGAGAACCAAAGCCAGACATAGGCCGACCCTTCTGTGGCCAAACAGATACACAAGTATCCAAGGGACATGGCCTCTGTCTGGGGCCTTTGAACAGAGGGCAGAAATCCTCTAAGAAGCGCTATTCTGGGTTCATTGTTGACAAGCAGGTTAGTGTTTCATAATGATGCCCATGTCCTCAGGCCTCTCTGCTCGCCTGTGCCGCCCAGTGTTCTTGGAGTTACACCGAGTCTGGTCCCTGTCCCACCTCTTTCCCTTTCCCTTCCATGTACTAACTTTGGTTCCAGAGAAATGAAAGAAGGGTGACTTCTGAAATGCACAGGGTGTGCTCCCAGCTCCCTCACAAAGGAGCTCAGCCTGGGCCTAGGCACCTCAGTACTCAACCAACCAAACCTCCAGGGCCAGGAGAGAAGTTTGCTGCGGAAAATTCACCCGGGTTTCCTGAGCCCATAAACACAGCATTATTTCTCCAAGGATGAGTTACCAATTGAAAAACTTTGCCAATGAAGAGTTGTTCCTCCCACAAAGAAAACACAGCACTTTTTTGCTTAAAATGAACCCAGAGCTCTGCTCTAGTAGAACATCTTCTCTGATCAACTCAGTCTATTCTTGTCACTCAGTTTTGAAACTCCTTGGAACCGCTCTGGTTAGGGAAGTATTTGCTGAACAAGTGCTACTGTGCAATCTCAGCTACCCGCTCACTGGCTCTGAGTGATGGTCTAGTTTCCCCACTCATCAAAGAGGGACAGTATCTTGTCTGTCTTAGAGGATTAGGGAAATTCTTAAAATAATAAAACCACACAAATGATAAATGCTCAAGATGATATAGGATATGGTATAGTTAAAAATGTTTAAAATGTGCAACATACCCATCCACAGACAGGCCCTTTCAATCACTGCTCACTTAATCACTCCTCGCCTCTATTTTCTTCTTTGTAGATGACCTCTACGGCTCCTACACCCCTGACACTCTACTGTTCAAGGTCAGTGCAGGGCAATCTGGGTGGCCCTGGGTGCGTTTAATGACAGGCCTAGGTTAAGCTATAGGTTTTGGGTTAGTAGAGGAATGAGGACTGTGTGAAAACAACTGCATGTGTTCAGAGGTGGATTTGTAAGGATGAATAGGGAGAGTAGATAGCCTAAAGGGGAAGTATGTGAAAGGGAAGTGAGAAACATACTAGAATGGGTAGGATGGGGCCAGATTGTGGGCTTGTGTTGTATGTATGTCTGGATGGATGGGAGGGAGGGAGGGAGGAGGATGGATTGTGCCGGGAGAAAGGCCTGAGTGCTAGGCTTATCTTTTAGGTTCCAAATGACCTTATAATAAACTTCTACCGCTTGAGGGAAGCTGAGAGGTTCACGTGGGCCACTGCGGCCTTCTCCTAGTTGATTTCACATTCTATGGTCTGCCCCTTCCTCCAAATCCGTTTCTATAGGCCTTCACGATCATTTTTTGAAAACATAAACCATGTAATGCCATTCTTTTGCTTAAAATTCTTCAGTGGCTCCGCATCACCTAAAGTATAGCTTCCATATTTATAATTTGTGCACAGCATACAAGGCCATTCATGGCCCAACATCCCAGCCTACCTCTTGAGTCTCTTTACCTGTCTCCTCTTGCCTGGGAACCCCAGGTTCTGCCCATTCTAAAATACTCACGGGGAAGCGGCTGTGGCTCAATCAGTGGGGCTCCCGTTTACCATATGGGGGGCCCCGGGTTCGGTACCCGGGGCCTGCTGGTGGGGGCAGGCCCGCCCGCACGGCATGGTTGGCTGACCCGGCGAGCGCAAGCAGCAAGGGGGGGATAAATGAATAAATAAATAAAATCTTTAAAAAAATAAATAAATAAATAAAATAAAATACTCACGGTCTCTATAAGGTGCTGGACGCGTGAGATTTTTACTTTGAAACAACCACTTCGGCTGCAATGTGGAAAACAATTTGGTAAACAGATTAGGATGGTGGTAGTGGAGATGGAAAGAAGACGAATTACAAAGAAATATAAGAGGCCAATAGGTAGGAGCTGAGGAGAAGTGGGATAAAGAATGGTCCTGGGTTTCTGGCTTGCATAACTGAATGAAAGGTGGAGATAAGGAGAATCGGAAGAGAACCATAGCTGGGAGGAAAAACCATGAGATCAGTCTGCGACATTTTAAGTGTGAGGTGTCTTTAAGACATGCAAGTGGAGATGTTAAGAAGTCAAGTGGATAAAGGAGACTCTGAAGCATGTCGAGCAACATAAGGGTAACTGGAGGTCTGGACATGGATGAGATCCCCTAGAAAGAGAGAACATGGGGTGAGAAGATGGTTAAGACCAAGCCTCGAACAACTTCAACACTGAATGGGTAGCCAGAGGAGAGAGATCCTGCAAAGGAGACTACAAAGGAGTGACTGAAAGTAGGATGAGAGCATTTCAAGACGGACTGCATGGTCACCCGTGTCTTTTTTAGTTTCTTGCTGAGATGTCAAGTAAGATGAGGGCTGAACAACTCTATTAGGTTTATTAAGACAAGGTCATTGAGGGAACTGGAAGACCTATTTTGATGGAATCAGAAGATGAATCTAAAGTGGACTGGATTGAGGACTGAGCGGGAAGTGACAAATGAAGACGATGCGTACAGACAACTGTTTTGAGAAATAGAGCTGTATATAAGAAGGGAAGAGGGGCTGGAGTTAATAGTGAGTGAGGGGGCTGGGGTTGATGAGAGGGTTTTTCTCTTTCTCTTCCTTTCTCTCTCTCTCTTTCACTCTCCCTCTCTTTCTCTCTACTTCCCTCCTTCAATCCCTGCCCCTTCTCCCTCCCTCCCTAAGAGACTTGGGCATGTTTAAAAGCTCCATGTGCGTCCTTCAGGCCTGCTCTGCTGTGTCTGACATACCCATAAGTAACCTAGAGCAACTCCCTTAGAAAACAGAGACTAAATGCTTCCTGAAATTTTGGCCATGATAAAGAGCACCAAATTAGGTAAGATTTAAAAAATGTGGGCTAAGCGCTTGGCTGGCAGCAGAGAAGGCTGAACTGGTAACTTAGAGATTTGGGAGGGGTCTCAACCTGATCAAAATAAGTAAAATTAGGGAGAAATAAAGTTTGACCATTTACTTGCACAAGGCCACACAAGGTTTTCCAGGTCTGAATCCATGATCAAGGATTACAAGGAGGTTCTGGGCCTCAGTTTTCCCAAAGGGTCAAAGCGAGTTATAGACAGCTGATCCACTGTGTGTGATTGGTACTGTTAGGAAAGGCGTAAGATACAAATAATCCTTTTATTTAGTGCTTGATTATGATGAGTGCAAAATACTAACAAATTAGCCTCCATTTGTTTCCAAGGAAACTATTTCCATATAGTAAAAAGGGTATTAAAAATAGGATTATCCTTGCATTTTTACATTTGCCAATTGCCAAAGGTCAATTTTGTGATGTCAAATAACATTTCAACCTGAAAGTCTGTTCCTTTGCCTTAAGGATGGTTGGGCTCACCTGACAAAGACTTTGGGGTGGCAGCTGTGGGCTGGGGTGGCAGGAGACTCCCTTCTCTGGGTCAGGAGCAATGGTCAGGGTTCAGAAAGGTGCTCTGGAAAAAGGAAGCACAACTTCCAGCGGGTCACACTCTCTCACAGCAACTTCCAGACACAGGATAGCATTTGGATCTGGGTGGAGTTCTTAAGTCAGTGTTTGGAGAGTCATGAACACTTGCCCCAAAGGAAAACAGGGCTCCATCCAATACTGCCCCACCCAGCCAGAGACACTGAGCACTAACTACATCTCACTGCTCAAAATCAAGACCAAATACAAAGTGCCGGCTCAACACTCAAGAAAGGGAACCCCAAAGCCTTAAGAACAGTGATTTCAGCCACCAGAGGTCTTTCATAGTTTTCAGTTTATCTAAGAATGGAAAATTTTCCAACATGTTATCAGAGAATATCAAAAAGCTAATACCTCCCAAACCTACATGACTAAGAGCTTATCTTTGGCATTCTCATGGTTTTCTTAGAATTTTCCTTTTCTTTTTAAATATCATCATTTCCTTCACAAGCCAAACTCCATGATCCTAAGGATCAGGCCTGGAGTTCCAAGGCCTGCACAGAATCCTCATCACAGGGTCCCCTGTCTGCATACTTCCCTTTCTAAGTAAAGAAAGAAATACAGTGGGAATAGATCCAATACTTAAATTGTTCCATTCTTCAGAATCATTAGTGGATTGTTGCTTAAAATGTTCCTGGAAATAGGGTCCAGCAGTGAGCAAGAACAGTGAGAAAACTTTATTCCCAGAGCTAAGCTCAGAGCATGAAACAAAGAAGGTTCTCAAAATGGCTCCCCAATACCCTGTTTCTTGCCTTTCAAGATCCCAAATAAGTCTGAAAGAGTGAAGGAAGGAACTCAAGATGACTCACATCCTCATTCCTCAATCCCAAAATGTTTCAGAGAAGAAATGGAAAATTCCAGAGGCAACAGAACTTTAGAAATTAATTAAAGACTGTGAGCAACTCCAACTCTATGTCTCTGGTGCCCAGGGTAACACTTGGCATGTGAAAGTGCTCAACAAACTTGTGTTGAATGAATGAAAGTAGCAATCTGCCTAAAGCAAAATGATCCTTGGTGAGAGATTATCGTTTCTGTATCCGTAACTGCATTGTTTAAGATCAGACACTTAAACTCTGGTTTTTCCAAAGACCTTTCTCCAAGCATAAGCTGCAAGAGCCTGGATGACACCAGAGATGAGCAGCTCAGTTCACGTGGTTCATGGGATTAGTTGAACACATTGTTCACTGATATGATCAAGCCCTAAATTTTGGTACCTTTTTGCCTTTCAAGTGAACTTGTGCAATGGCCAGATACAGGTGGAATACTCAGAGAACTCCTGACTTTGGGATCCTGTTGAGAACTTCCTGAAACCAATCTGTTTTGATGCCTGTTAAGAATGTCTCCATGGAGATGAATTATCTAACCTGTATTCACCATCCCTGGTGTTAAGGCACAGTACTAGGAGCTGTATAGACATTGTTCCTTTGATCCTCACAACAGCCCTCTGTAGTACGTTTGGTTCCCCCTCTTTGACAGAGAAAGAGAAATGCGGCTCAGAGAGGTTAGGTGATAAGTCCAAGGTCACAGAGGTAGAAAGGGCAGCTTTAGAATCCAGGTTGGTCTCCCTGCAAAGACATTTTCTTCCCATTATATGAGAATGCCTCAAAAGGCTGTTGCCGGGTCTCTGTGGCAAGGACAAGGAGAAACATCTCGGAGCTGGAGAACCAATTATGAGCACAGCATCCCTTATAATTATAGTTATTGAAGAATCTTGTAAGAAATTCTGTTTTCAGAGTATCCCAGAATGGAATATGACTCTCCCGGCCCTCACTGTCATCTGAATAATTAGGATTTATATAATATCAGGTAAGGGAAATGGCTACACAGGTTTCTGAGCCTCAGCCTGAAGGATTCTTTTGCAGGAGTGGAGCCCCTCCTCCAGAAGATGTATGTATTTTGCATCTTTGTATTTGCAAATAGTATCTGGGTAACCATCAACAAACTGAGCAGATATGAGTATATATGTAAAGGTCTGAAGATTTTTCTAGGCTTTTCTCACTTGGGGCACACAGTGATGTCATTCTCACCAAGAAGTCCCTTTCCTGGGAAATTAAATAGGTCAAATCTTGAGTCATTCAAAAGGTACTTTGGAGACATTGGTCATAGACCTTATTCTTCAAAATGGTCCTGCAGCAAGTCATTAAGAAATCTGCAAATAGTAAATTGCAATGCAGTGACAGAAGTACAGCTGTGACCACAGCTTCAAGAATGGCCACCAGGCTACTGATTATGGGTGTGAAAATTACATTTCTGAAAGAAAAAAAAATAAACAACAACAATATAAAACAGTAACAAGTATTTTCTAAAACATACCTGAATAACTGGTTTGATAGTTGGCTGCCATAGGAAGTATTTCATTTGGCAAGAATCAAGAAGCCTAGAACTAGGCTTTATCAGGGGTACCTTTATCTAAAGTGGCTTAATAGAACTTGGATAAGCCTGCTCGGAACTGTCAGCCCAGACCCAGAACCTGTGTGTAGACCTGGCTCTGGCCCCCTAGGAATGGCGCCACCAGTGTCACTCTCCATTATTTTTATGTTTGGGAAGGAACTGCAGATGCCCCCTGACCTCTGATGGCTAGTCCCATAATAAAGGCTTGCAAATACTAAATATATGTGCATGCGTGTGTGGCCATGCATGCACGTGTACACCTGTCTGTCCAGATAAACTGGCCAAATATCTAGTCTTAAATGTATTTTTGGTTTCTCACAGTTATGAGACCAAGAGTACTTTTCAAAGTTCTCTGCCTATTTGGTTTAAATTTTCTCAACATATGAAACCCAAGAAATAGGTTGGCCATTAGCACATTATTCCATCTACCCCATTACAGTCATTTTATGTACAGAGACTGCTGAAAGTATCAGGGCTGAGATTGATTTCAACAGTTTACTACAGTGCGATAACTCAAATCCCAAGAAATGTACAGTTTAGGTACCAACAAAGTTTGATCAAGAATCTTTGATTATGCTAAAAACAACTATAACAGACCATATCCTACTTTGCATATTCTATTAGTGGAACTCAGAAGGGTCAAAATCTCATGAGACACTTAAGAATAAAAACCCTCATAATGACCCCATTAGGCTGCCTTTACACACACAGAAACAGATAAAGGTACCCCTGATAAAGCCTAGTTCTAGGCTTCTTGATTCTTGCCAAATGAAACACTTCCTATGGCAGCCAACTGGGAACAGAACCATTCCCCCTAAATTGTATTGCTTCTAGCAACCAGTGGTAGACACAACAGCCCAACTGCATATACATTCCCATGACAATGTGCCACAAAAGAGATGTCAACAAAGTTGTCCAGTTGCTTTCAAACTTTAGTCTGATTTGCTTCACTATTAATTTTTATGATATATAATTTATTACAAACTTGTGAAACAGCCCCATCTCTTGCAGGATCCTTAGTCCTGTCTTTTGGCAAGGGGCAAGGACTGTAAGCCTTTATGGATGGAAAGACCAGAGAAAAGAGGCAAGTATTTCTTCAGAATCTCCCATTGACTCTAGCCGTGGCTCTGTCTCAGGCCCTACTTCTGTTCTCTTCCTGCCTCTGAAGACAGACCAAAACCACACAGTCCCCCTCTGGGTAGAGGAGGAAGGGGAAAGGAGTGAGAAAAACTGTGAGAAAATGCTGAAGTCAGCTACTTGTGAGTCACTGAGTCAACATCTTCAAGACCAGAGTCGTTGTTGGGAAACAGACTTTTCTCCCACAGAAACCTCAACCCAGCAACCCAGGAGCTCAAAACCAACCACACAATTCCAGAACAGGAGCCTCAAGCTGACTATGGGTGCCAAGGAACCCAGAGCTCGAACTCCTCACCCATCTGTTCACAGCTGCCTCCTGAACAAGTTGCAGAGTCTGAGAGGCAACAAAGGGCTGGGTGCAACAATAAACTCCAAGAAGCTGCTGTTTTAATGAATGATTTATTCAACTAATTCAACGGCAAGTGCTTCTGAGGATATATTGTAAGAAAAAAGCAAAATAAAAAATTTTATCCATAGACTCACTAATTTAAAAAAGGTTTGGAAGGAAATACACTAATTGGTTAAAATTTGAGTGATGAAATTATGGATGATTTATTTTATTTCTCCCTGCTCCTCAGAACATTCTAGACCTAGGAATAATCCTCCAGCTACCTGGGAAGGTCATTCTCTTCACAGAGCACACAGCTTTGGAAGGAATGCACGTGGAACACTGAGGGTGAAAGGGTTCCTGGTCTGGCTTGCCAGATGTCCCAAATTAATCACAGTCACCAGGAAGGACACAGCCAGCCAGTCAGATCGACCACACATCCATTACTTTCCTGTACTTTTCAAATTTCCTTTAATGAGCACGTATGGCTTTTCCAGTGAGGGAGGGGGGGAGACATTCCACCTCAGCAATCCCAAGGAACTTAAGTGACTTGAAGGATCACTAATCTGGGAGCCTCAAGGACTTGGCAAACCTCGGTTTTTCTCTACCCCGTGACATGCAAGAGCCTCCCAATACCACAGGATTGTAAGGGGATGGAGGGATAAGCAAGATAAAAAGCACCCAGGGGGCTTTTGGACATGGCTTCTGGCAGAATTCTGAAATGCAAGATTAACTCAGAAGAACTGTGGGTTCTGATGGTTAAACAACAACAAAAAAGCAGCCTGTTCGCTCAGCTGCAGAATATTCCTGCTTCCAAAATACCAAACAAGTTTTCTCTATTGAGGGCCACTCACACCTCATCTACCCTTCTGCCCTCACCTCCCAGGAGCTGTGCCGTATTCGGGGAAACATCATCGTGAAGAGGAAGAGGAGTCCATAGAGGGAAGGGCCCTAACATGCCTTGTTGAATGGCAAGCAGGTCCTTTATCTAAGTCATCTCCCTTGACCCTCAGAATAACGCAGAAACAAATGTTGTTGGTCCATTTTTAGAGGAGGGGAAACAAAAAGTCCAAGACTGTAGGCTGATAAGTCATGGAGACGGGATTTTCACATGTCCATCTGGCTTGGAAGACCCTGCTCCCACAGCAACAGGGACACAAGCAGCCCTTTCAGGGCAAAATATATCAGAGGATTGTTTCTGGCTACTAATGGGAAAAGAGGGACTGTTCTGTGATAATATTTTCTAATATCTCTTACCAAAAAAAAAAGCCAAAAGTCTATTACAGACATTGTCCATTTTCTAGGAGCATTTATTGTAGCTACTAAAGGGAGTGGAAACTCCAGCCCATGATGCTGAATTCCGTAGGTGAAGCACAGCAATTTACAGGGTACAGGCTGGCCCCTTGTGCGCCCTGGGCCCCAGCTGCCACTCCCAGTGGTTTGTGGCACTGACTCAGATAGGAGTCAATATTGAGTGAGTCCTCCTTTTGAGCCAGGCAATGTGCTAGGTCTTTACATGCATTCTCTTATTCCCTCACAGCAACTTTATACCCAAAGTCACGCAGCCAGCATGTGGTGGAATGGATTTAGACTCAGGCGTGCCTGCAACTAAGCCCATGCTTTTTCCTCTAACCCAAAGAGAACGATCCAACTAATAGCAACCCATCAACCCTTCCACAGAGGAAAAGTCCATTCCTGTTGCATGTTTAGCACATCAAGTCCTAACCCTTCTACCTCGTTTACTCTCCTAGGACATCCATGTGCCCTGCACCTACAGAGCAATTCCAACTTTGAACATTTTGATCCCATGGCACCCATGGGTGTACTCATCCTGTCTCACTGTGTGGTCTGCCCCAGGAAGCCTCATTTGCTAACCCACCTCTGTGCAAGCCTCAGCACTTGGATTTCGGTATAGGCACTGTTACTCTTCTCACGGGGGCATATCATTTCTACGTACCCTATTTGTTTCATATGCATGCACTTATTTTCTCAGCTATAATCTAAATTCCCTTCAAATCACCACTTCCCAGTTTGAAGACCATTCTCAAGGAAGGAACTCTGGAGACACAGAATACACAATTGGTAGTGGAAACGACAGTACTGCCTAAAATAGCCCCTGCTCCTTGTATTTGCAGATGGTATGGTGTCAGACCGAATGGCCTTTCTGAGACATGATTTTAAAGTATCTCATCAGAATGCAACTCCAGAATAGGAACTGCCAGCTTGTAATTCAGCTGGAATCAATGTGAAATACTGTACTTAGATTCAAAAAAACCAAGGGCTCAAACATGACACAATAAAAAGTTGGCTTGGCTATAGTTCAATTAAAAAATTGAAAACCTCGAACTTCTGGGTTAAAGTTAAAAGCAAGCTTAAGAGTGTAATGTGATTGTTGAAATGAAAAGAAAAGAAAAAGAAAACGGAATGTATTCTTAGGATGCATTAATGGAAGTGGAATGTACAGAGCACAGGAAGTAAATGCTCAGCTCAACTCTGGGCTGAGCCCTCTTTGTCCAGAATGACAAATACTGTGCTCAATTCTGAGAAGCATGCTTAACAAACTGTGGAGCACTCAGAGATGGGAGAGGTTTGGGATGTCTAGCTGGATAAGAAAAGAGAATAGGGAAACTTAAAGCAGTTGTCAGGTGTTTAACAGGCTGTCATGAGAGAATCTAAAATGTGACTTTTCATTGGGTAGAAGCTACTGAGAAACAGGTTTTTGTTCACTATTAAGAACTCTTAAACTATGCCCATGGGAGCAGAATAATGATTTTCCAAAGATGTCCACATCCCAACCCCCAGAACCTGTGAATATGTTATTTTACATGGCATGGGGGGCTTTGAGACAGGGAGATTATCCTGGATTATCTGGGAAGGTCCAATGTAATCACAAGGGTCCTTAAAAAAGGGAGGCAGGAAGAGCAGAGAATGAGAAGTGACAACAGAAGCAGAGGTCAGAGTGAGAGAGATCATAAAGATGCTACATAGCTGGCTTTGAATATGGAGGAAGGGGCCATAAGCCAAGGAATGCAAGAAATGCAGCTCTAGAAGTTAGAAAAATCAAGGAAACAAACAAAAAAAAAGAGGACCCCTATTTCACACATTATACAAAAATTAACTCAAAGAGAATCAAAGACCTAACTATAAAATCTACGACCATAAAGCTTCAAGACCTGGTGGTAGATGGTAGATTCTTAAACCTTACACCAAAAGCATGAGCAACAAAAGAAAACATGGATAAATGGGACCTCCTCAAACTTAAACACTTTTGTGATTCAAAGGACTTCACCAAGAAGGTGAAAAGGCAGCCCACTCAATGGGAGAAAATATTTGGAAACCACATATCTGATAAGGGTTTGATTTCCATTCTAATATAAAGAGACCATACAACTCAACAATAAAAGAGCAAGCAATCCAATTTATAAATGGGTAAAAGACTTAAATAGACATTTTCCCAAAGAGGAAATATAAATGGCCAAAAAAGCACATGAGAAAATGTTTAATATCACTAGCTATTAGGGAAATGCAAATCAAAATGACAATGAGATATCATCTCACACCACATAGAATGGCCATTATTAAAAAAGCAGAAACTAATAAGTGTTGGAGAGGTAATAGCAACACTCCTTCACTGTTGGTGGGAATGTAAAATAGTGCAGCCTCTGTGGAAGACAGTTTGGTGGTGCCTCAGGAAGCTAAACATAGAACAGCCATATGACCCAACAATTCCTCTACTAGGAATATATCCAGAAGAACTGAAAACTGTGATGCAAACAGACATTTGCACACTGGTGTTCATAGAGGCATTATTCACAATTGCCAAAAGATGGAAACAACCCAAATGTCCATCAACTGATGAATGGAACCAAAATGTGGAATATACATATGATGGAATACTACACTGCTATAAGAAGAAATGAAATTGGGACACATATGATAACATGGATGAACCTTGAAGACATTATGCTAAGTGAAATAAGCCAGACACAAAAGGACAAATATTGCATGGTCTCACTAATATGAACTAAATACGAAGAATAAATGCATGGACTTAAAACCTAGATTATAGGTTATTAGGAGATAAGAGGAGTGCTGGGAAGGTATACTGATGCTTAATGTATGTAGAAGTTTTAATTAACTTGACTGTAAAAAGTGTGGAAATGGATAGAGGTGATGAGAATACCTTATAGTGAATAGAACTAATGCTGCTGATTTATAAATGGGATTGTGGCTGAAAAGGTTAGTCTAGGGATATAAATGTCAATTCAGAGAAAGCTAGAGAATAATCTAGACACTGAAAAACAGTGAATCCAAAGGTGTATGAGAATTGTGGTTAATAGTACAAATAGTACAAATACAGGAATGTCCTTCTAGAACAAATGTACATCACTATTCTAAGGTGGTAAGAATGTGGAGAAGCACATTCTTACAATTAATACAATTAATGTAACCTATGGATTATAGTTAACAGCTATACTGTAATATTCTTGCATCAATGCCAAAGTACTCTGTTCATAACAAGGGGGTATGGAAAAAATATACTCAATGTACACTATAGACCATATTTAGTGGTATTAGTCTGATGATATTATCTCGTAACCTGTAATAAATGTTCTACAACAATGTAGTGTGTTGGTGGAGGGGTGTTGTATGGGAATTCCACACATGTGCATGACTGTTTTGTAAGTTCATAACCTCTAATAAAAATATATTAAAAAAAAAAAAAAAGTCAAGGAAAGAGATCCTCCCATAGGTCTTCCAGAAGCAATTAGCCCTGCTAATACCTTGACTTTAGCCAGATAGGACCAATTTTGAACTTCTGACCTCCAGAACAGTAGTAGAATACATTTATGTTGTCTTAAGCCACAAAGTTTGTGGTAACTTGTTACAGCAGCAATAGAAAACGAATAGAATACTTAACAAAGAGATGGCCACTACCTGGCCTGGGGAGCTCCTCGTTCCAGGAGGTGATCAAGAAGAGGCTAAAAAAAATTAAAGAAAAGAACAAAAAGATAAAAAAGAAAAAAAGAAGAGGCTGAACATTTACCTGGTTGGGCATTGGAGTGGATGACCCAAGAGCAGACCCCCTACCTCTGAGCATTCGTGCAGTATGGCAGTACCTTCTCCTGCCTGTGCATTTGACACTCTGGTCCCCAAAATCACACCTGGTGGAGGACAAGGCTTCTTTCTAGTTGGGGCAGGGACATGTTCCACCACGACCCTGAGTCGGTGGCACTTCGACAGGGGGAGAGAGAGAAGCAGAAGGAGCAAAAGGCAAGCCTTTGGGGGAATGTCCTCATGGGATCTGGGCCTGTGACTGGTTCAGAGCAAATGTGCTCACTGGGTGCACCTACCTGAGCAGAGGACCCCCTTGTTCCTGGCACAGGAGAAATTGTCGCACTCGCAGAAAGGACCGTAGATCTTCCCAAACTCGCTCTCGAAGCAGGAGCACTGGTTACAGCTGCACTCGCCACGCCCGCTGCACAGGGGCTTGCCCTCGGCCTCCCGGCACAGGTTCTGGTACCCGCTCTGGTTCTCCCCTTCCTGGCACTCGCACCTGGTGCCCAAGTAGCTGGGGTTGCACTCACACAGGCCACAGATGTAAGTCCCATTGCCGCTGCATCGAGCACTGTCCTGTTCGAGCCCGGCGCTGCAGGTGCACGAGCAGTGGTAGGTGACGCCCACCTCCAGGCTGTCTCTGAAGCCCACCGGCCGCAGGGTGAACGCGTGCTCCATGTGACTGCCAGGGCAGCTCCGGGCCTCCACCAACACCTCAAAGGACACCTGGGCAAAAGGAAGAGAAGGGACATCATGGCAGGACAAGGCCTCCGGGGTATCTGCATTGACCGCCCCCCAATCACCCAGGGACCCAGCCCAAGGCACAGCCTCTGAGGGCCTTGATAGGTGGGGATGGGATGAACAGCTGCCGCTGCGTCCAGCTAGAGCCTCTGAAGTGGCTGCAGTAGGAAGAGATCACAATCAGCAAGCTCCCTCATGTTTGGGGGAAGAGAGTGTTCAGGTGTGCTGGCATTTGATTTGCATTGCGCTTGGCTCCTTAATGTTCATTATCTCTCGCAACCCTCATAACCCTAAGGAAATGGGCTGCCGCAGAGAGCTAAAAGGATTCACTCAGATTTGCAGTTCTTTTTCCCCCTTCTCACTTCTATCCTATTCTCTTCCTACTCTCCACTGTTGTATACCACCCTCTCCAGGAAATATTCTAGGAAATATTTGTTTCCTGGTGCTGGTGTGGTGGGCACGTACCCTGGCAGGGGTCCATAGATCCTGGCCCAACACCCGTCCCTCTCTACCAAGGTTCCCTTTTCTGCAGGAGGAGGAAGAGATGACTAGTCTCTTTCAATCTGCCTCTCTCTTCACAGACACACCGGAGCCTCCCTATGCCCCGATGTCTCCTCCTGAGTGGTTCCCAGCTGCGTCTTTCACAATCAGCACGTGGCCCTGAGGTATTAAAGAGGAGTCGTCCTCCGATGGAACAAGCCATACATGTGGACAGACTTTTCTTTTTTAAAGAAACAAAACATGAAATTACGTGTTTCTAATTCCTGAGCGCCTCATGGGTTGCCGTGGAAACAGGAAGTGAGTGGACCCAGCTAGCGTGGCAGATGGCAGGGCAGGAATGATGCCTGCTAGCTGCCCACAAGGATGCCCAGGATGATGCTCACTTTTATTTTCCCAGGAAGCACAGCTTAAGTCCTCTGTCCTCTCCTCCTCATCCCACTGAGTAAAAGAAGCATGTGAGGCTCAAATTAGACAGCCCTACCCTGGGAGTTGAGCACAGTAAATTCTGAAGAAATCCACAGACCGGTAGCTGGGCCAACTGGACGCAATGCCTCCCGGGAGCACTTCTACCCAGTGGCACACCCAAAACACACAGAGCTGGGCCCTGCCAGAAACTGACTCATGGCGGCTGGACCCAGATGTCTTTGTTTTTCAAAAAGCTCCTCAGATCATTCTGAAGCACAGCTGGGTTAGAAGCCAATTTTTAGCTGTCTTTCTCCTCCTTCTCCTTCTCCTTCTCCTCCTTCTCCTTCTCCCTCCCTCTACTTCTCCCTCTTCTTGTTAATGAAACTACACTTTATTGCATAAAATAATAAATACATACAAAGATGCAAACAGTTTTGGTCAATTTTTTCTACACGTTTTGATCAACTTATAGGAAAGACAGAACTGAAATCTACATACAGACTCAATGTGAAAGGGGTCCTTGTTAGGTGTGATAGGTTGCTCTTTCTACTGTATTTATAATTTGTGTACTTTTTAATTGACTTCAAAGCACTAATAGTCATGTAAATGCTTAAGCAAGTTATATTAAGTTATATTAAGCAGAAGCTACACTGTATGCCAAGCTGGGACAGGTTACAAAAAGCATGCTGTGAGTATTTACTAAAATCAGAATCCTTGGAGTAGTATTAGCTTATGAAAAGGAACAAAGAACAACTTAGGTAACAAAACTGTATTCAAAAAAGATTAAAGTGAAATACTGGTATCTTGGAGGCAAACTTTTTTTGGCAAGTTTTCCATGTATTTTATTCTTTATCAATGCTTAAAGGGGGAAAAACACAGGAACTTCAACCTTAAAGTCAAGGTTCAGAGCCTAGTGAACCATGGGAGGCAAATGGGTAGAAAAAATGCTAAACAGTTAACATTTTTGAAACAAGAGCTCCATCTGACCAGGGGAGATGAACTGTAACTTTTCATCTTGTAAACAGAAGGAAACCCCCCAAAGCTAACAAGGCAGCTTGGATCTGGCATTCCTTCTGTTTCAGCCAAGCACTCCCAAACCAGTCCTCTAGCATGAATGACGCCTCCATTGCACTCTTGCTCCCTGCCTAGGTGGGTCTGATCTCTTTCCCAGCTCTTGGATGATGGCCAGCAGCTCAGCATATTTGCTTTTGGGTACCTGGCTGTTCCCAGTTCCCTGGATGTAGCCAAGGGATGGCCGCCCACAGTCACTCAGTAGCTGGCAGTACTGTGAGGATGTCACCATGCTGGTAGAAGGAAAGTGGACACTTCCAGCATGTTGAGGGAGGCGGTGGGCATGTGCATGTTCAAGTTCGGTTTGTAAGACATTCCCACGAGCCGCAAGGGTGCATGCTGGGACGGTGGGGCTGAGCCCGCCAGGATGGTATGGTGCCCAGTAGCAGTGCTCGTCCACGTGCCCTCAAGGTCCCTGCACACTTTTTGTTGTTGACAGCTTGGGCTGCACTGGCAAATATCTCTATTATTGTTCTTAACCCTATTATTTGGTTTGGAGTAAAGCTGGTGATGGCTTTCTGGTCACTTGTAAGGTAATAATATACATATTTTTGAGAATACTAAAAATATGTTTTCTAAACAGTCTACAGATCCCTATCACTTTGGGATCTTTAGTAATTCTAGAGGTCTTCCCTCAGATTGTCTCATATCCAGGGGCACCTCTGGGGTGTGGGTGGGGGAACATGTGAGACTGAGCAAGAGGGTACACCCAGCTAAGTCCTGGAGAAAGTCCTGCTTGGCAGCAAGCCATGGTTCCAGAGCCCCTGACAACAGACACCCAGGAGTCAGCAGCAGTGAAGGGGCTTAGCAGGGGACACACTTGGACATGTGAGCCAAGGACGGTGACCAGGAAGTAGGGATCAGAAGGCTTGGTGAGAAGCAAGGCAGCTGGCAGTTTCGACTCGTCCACTAAATGAAGGGTACTACCCCTCTATATTTCGGTGGGGTGGGGGGGGGAGAGGAGGCAAAGGGGAGAGATTGGCAAAAGCAAGTTTGGGACTAAATTCCCAAGGTCCTAGGGTAAGGGAACAAGATGGGATCCACCCAGGGGCACTGAAACCTGCTTAATAGCAACACTAATAGTTAGCAATCACTCAGCGCCTACTGTGTGCCAGACAGTCCTGGGCATTTCCACAGGCATCTCACTTACTCCACATGCCTTACAGGGAGTCACTCCCATTCTACCAGGGAGGAAACGATTAGTGGGGTCGTGGACTTAGCCAGAGCCCCGCTGCGGTGAGGGGTGGGGCCGCACCTGTGCTCGCCTCAGCACAGCGCCTCCCGGAAGTGGGCTCCAAGTGACCACATCTGGGTCTAGAGCAGGGGCTCTTAACAAGGGATCCATGAGCTTGAATTGAAATTCAAAAACACATTATTCTTGTGGGGATGTGTTAGTTTGGTGTGATAGATTTATTAAATAATACGTGGTATAGTGTGGACTTAATAGGGGGTCTGTGGTTTTCACCTGATGGGCAAAGGAGTCCGTGGAACAAAAACGGTTAAAAATCCCTGGTCTAGAGGGATGTGACCCATTGCAGGGACCTCTTGATGGCGACCCCCAAAATAGTGACCAAAGGCTTCTCAAATTCTTTCTACCTTGGGCTGGGACTGCCCTGACCCTGCAGATGGGAAGGCTTTGGGAGCCTGACCAAAGCCACCCAAGGGGGAGAAGCCTTGGCAGGCCAGTGTCATGCCCTCCTTCTGAGGCTCACAGAGGAGCAGTAGCTTGCTCAGAAGTATTCCTTCCTAATGCTAAAACTTTGCTGCATTTGTTAAATGAAAAGCCTTTGTCCCACAAAGGCATCTGTGGGACAGAAACTGAACAAACTACAAAGGAATAACCTGGTCCAACAGCCAATGGCATTCAATTCTTAAAAGACTGAGGGGAGTGTCCATTTGTGAGCATAACCTTCTCCGAGGGAAACTTGCCTGAATGAACAGATAAAGTCACAGAAGAGAGAACTGCATTTCCCAAGTCTTGCTGTTTGCCCTGGAGCAAGTGGGGAGGTTAGGAGAGCCTCTGAATGAGTTCTGGTATTCTGCTCACCCAGGATTTTGATACACTCACGCGCTGGCTGGCTGGGAAAGCAAGGAGGAGCTGGCTTTAAAGCAGGCACCGGTCGCCTTTCTCAGGCAAAGGCTCTGCTCTAATTAAGGTCCTATCTGTCTGATCCCGTGCAGCCTGGCATGTAGTCTGCTTCCTAGTATCCGGAGAAAGGCTTCTGTCTATCTCAGTCTCTGGATCTCAGTTCCTGCTGGGCACAGGAAGGCTATAAAAAGCACTTGCAGCACTGGAAGTTACATCTGTTCTACTCTCCCTTCAAAGAGGCCACTCTTCCTATCAGATCAAAAAAGAATCCCAGCGGCTTCTGTGAGGCTGGAACGAGGCTTCCTTGCTTCTGTCCCCTGATTCCCGGGGACTCTGATTGATGTTGAAGGCGCTCCAGTTTCTGGAGAGTTTCCATTCCCCCATTCCAAGATTCCAGAGGAAGGTCCCGAGATAGCCACTCTCCTGCCTAGTCTTGTTACTCAATCCTCATCGCGATGCTTCTGGTTTCCCAGCTGGGCTGCTGGCCTGATACACTCTTTCAAATGAGTATCCCAGACCCCACCCCAAACCCACCAAACCCAGAGCTATTCAGATGCCAAGTTCACTTGGATCTTAATGAAGCAGAACCCTGGGGACGGGCACAGAGAACAAAGCCCCAGTGGAATGGGCAGGAGTGGAGAGATGCTGTGGGAAGCCTGTAACAGGGCTTCACTGGGTCCTTTGTCCTGAGCATTGGAGCTGGCCACACAGCCAGCCACTTGCACACTGATTTTTCAAAAACAGTTAATCAGAAAACTGACTCCCAGTGGTCAGGCCCTGGTTGGGGTCAGGACTAGGGGAGAAAAATTAGGAAAAAGACAAGTCATTGGAGAAGAGAATCTCATTGGAATTTGAGGCATTCAAGGTTTTATTTAAGGAGTATTTTGCTTTGAGGACATTCTTGTCTCTCACCCCCTGCCACCTTTCCTCCTTCTTGCCTGGACAGATCTCTCAACCTAGAGGACACAGGATCAAGTAACAAAAATGTTGCCTCTGAACTTGGAAGTGACTGCAGAGCCTCTGCCTGCACCTCCATCACCTCTGCAGGAAGATTTAATCTGGTGAAGGAAGATCTGCCTGGCTGTGACTTTAACCCATCTGTCCCCCACACATACCATGTCCTCTCCCATAGGCCAGACCCTGAGATACTTGAGGACACTTATACCCTTATATGTCTTTCCTAATCTCTCTTCTCCAGGTGAGTCTCTAAGCACTTCAGCTCTGCTCTAAATGACTGGTCTACCTCTGTCCCCATTCCCTGACTTGTCCACAGCCTTCCCAAGTGGTGGCACCAAAGAATGGAACCCACCTGCCAAATAATTGTCAAACCTCTTCGCTTGGCACATATGTCCTACCAGCATGGCCCGAGTCTGCCTCTGTAGTCTCACCTCCATGACCCCCAACCTACTCCTCTCACCTACTTTGACATCACCCTCAACTGCTTTCCACTTGATAAACTGTGAGCCTTTTCACACTTTACCAAATTTAACTTGCTGCTTTCACATACTATCATCACTGATGAGACCACCTCACTTCCATTTCTATGTCTGGAAAGTTGCAACTCATCTTTGCATCTCAACTCAAAGAGCAGCCACTCTGCGCTTCCAGGCCCTTCTTTCTTGGGGTTCCATAGTGCCATGTCCAGCTTTCATTATGTCACTCATCACACTCTGTGGGGTTGGTTTGTTCGCACATTCATGTCCTCCACTAGGCTCTGAGCTCCTGAGTTGTCGTCTTCATCTTTACATCCTGGATGAGCACAGTTTGTGGTTCATTTATTGAACATGCTTGGATTTCAGCAGGGCCAGTGTTAAGTTCCAAAATACATGTCCTGAGGACAAATATCAAGAGGCAAATGCCAACATACTGAGTAGCAAGCCTGGATGCCCAAGTCCAACTGTGAACTCTATGGAGAAAGACAGTTCAGCTGGAGAGGAGAGACAGAAAGTTTGTCTTTCTGACCCAGGGTTAAGAAAGTCAAACTGGTCCCAGCTTAAAGTGCACCCCTTCTGTCTCAGGGATCAGAGGAATTCACAGACACCTCTCTTTCAGCAGAAAGGGGGAGACGGAAAGCCCCCCAATGCCCCCATGCCAGGGCCAGCTTCAGGGGTGTGTGACCTGTGCAGTCGTACAGAACCACGTGCAGAAAGGCCCCCACTTGGTTTAATGTACTGCTGTCACCATCTTGAAATTCTTAACTTTTGAACGAGAGCCATGCATTTTCGTTTTGCGCTAAACAAATCAAATAGCTGGTCGGCTCCACATGGCCTCCAGGGCCCAGCAGGGAGCCTGCCTCTCATGGCCTGGCATGGCCTGGCAAGCAGCAAAAAGTCCAGCTCTGGGGCGCTGAGTGGCAGCTGCTCTGCACCAGCCCATCTTTGTCCATAGAGAACATAAGCCCCACAGCCTTGCAGTAGAGTCAGGGGCCATGTGACCGTGGCCCCTTGGACAGGAGACAACAACCCTGGAACAGTGAGAAAGAACAAAGCATCCAGCACGGGTGGCCTCCCTTTGGCCCTGCCGCTGTTTTGACAGGGCCAGGGTTATCTGATCTAGAGGGAGGCTCCTGGACAGCATCCTGTAGAAGGTTCGTGAAGGGTGGCCAGTGTGGGGAGAAACACCATTATTCTCTCTAATGTTGCTTCAAATGCACTAAAAATCTTTCCAATATATCAGAGATTTTTCACTTAGTGAAAAACTACCATTTTAAATCCTTTTCTGTTTTCTAAACAATGTCTCCCTATCTTTTCTAAGGCATCTTGACAAAAAGCAAAATCTATACACTGGAGTGCCCCTACATAAGTGGCAATAACACCATCTCATACTTCTTGGAAGATTTACCTCCAAAGTGCATGGTATATAGTGGAGCAAACATGGACTTTGGTACCACACAGTCCTGGATTTGAGTCCTGGTGCCTAGGAGAGAGAGACTATTGGCCAGTTGTTCAGCTGCCCTTTGGTTGTCAGTTTTTCCACACATAAAATGGGGAAATAAAAACGACCTTACAAAGCTGCTGTAAGAAGCATAAGCTGTATCAACACAGCCCCTACCACAGTATTGGTTGCATTATAAGTTCCCAATAAATGGTAACTAATGATATTCCCTCTGCAATAAGGAGGTAATGAATAATGAGGGGACAACTGGGTTTTAAGTGCAAAGATCCTGGTTTGAGCTGTGAGTCCATTACTCATTAGATGGACCACCTTGGACAGGTCCCTTACATCCCCAAATCTCAGGCTGCACCTTGGCAATGAGTGCAGTGCCATGTTCCCCACCTAAGCTGCAGGTTGTAGAGCCAAATGTGGCCATGTGCATAAAGGCACTAAGTAAACTCTGTTCCCTCCATGGAGGTTCCTGCACTTTATTATTTTACCTTATCCTGATACGAGACCTTTGAAATGGGTATGGTAGAACAGAATCATGGATACTACGAGGTCAGATAAGGGTGCTGGCTTCAGAGCCAGAAAGCCCTGGCTTTGAACTTTGACTTTGTTACTTACTGGCTATGTGACTTTGGGCAATTAATTAAACTCTTCGTGCCTCAGTTTTTCTCATGGGTCAACATGAATAGCAATGTCTTCCTCATAATGACCTAGGTGGGGAATGCAGTGCTACATTCATTGTCTAGTTTGTTTCTAGTCCTTCCTGAAACTAACAGCATTTTCATCTCAGGTTCTATGAGGAACTCCAATATTCTTATAAGAAGTTTCCTGTTTTTGCTTAAGACATGATGAATTGGCTTCAATTATTTGCATCCAAAAAAAAGCTTCAGCTTTACAATGTTATTATCAACAAACACCAGTCCCTTTGACCTTCCCTTGTTTCTAGACAAGTCATCGTCATGATTGCTTGTCACTCTTCCTGTTAAAAAATAACTGAATATAGAACCCCAGACACAGTCTGACCCACACAAAAAAAGGAGGGAACCATTATCTCAGGGGATTCAAATTTCTTCCATTAATGTAGCCTAATTAGATTTTTTTTTAAGCAACTCTGTTTATTCACATTGAGCCCGTGAGCCATTAGAATCTGCCAGGCTCTTTTCTTTAAAAAAATACTATTAAAACATGTTTCTCTAGCAAATTAATGCAAACCATTAATTCTGATAATTCCAGCTCAGCTCAATTTTGATTTTTTAAAAATCTTGTTTCTCCTGTTTTGTAAGATAAGCTGTTTTCCCCAGCTTTGCAACCTTCCCATATTTGATAAGCAGGTCCTCTGTGAGTTGAACTCAAGCCAATTATAAACATTAACAAAGACATTTGGAATTTCACTCAAGTCCCCCTCCAGTGGATGTTATCGACACTCTCTTCAAAAGCTTGTTTACTCAGCTACAAATCTGCCTAATCATGCTGCCATCAATCCACACTATTTGTCTTATTCCTAAGGATACCACTAAGAATTGTCAAGAACCTTCCTGAAACCCAGGCATCTTGTGTGTTACATATCCTCATTATATAGTCCACCCCCCTCCTCTCCTCCCTTCTATTGAACGTTTTCTTTAAGTATAGGGCTCCTTGTTTGGGTGTTTTTCATGCATCATTCTTGTGCTTTCTTGACACACTGTGCTAAACATTCTATCTGCAGATCTATAGAATTCATTTATGTGGTTTTATTTTGTTTCATGTTTTGGTTATGCATGCCTCCTTCTGTTTTACATATATGTCTCTCTAAAACCTGTGTCTGCAAGGCTTTAATGTTTTAAAAAAATTCATCTGGATATAGTTATCATTACAATTGAGCAAAACAACTTAAATGCATTGCAAATTTTGACAGAGTAAAATTTTATTGGAAGTGCTACTCCTAATGATATAAGGCTTCCTCTCCCCTACTCCCAAGGAGTTCATGTATACAGAAAGTAATATTACTCACTGCTAATCAAGACAGGGATCAGCCTCTATTATATTCCTTTTTAAAATTTGTTTAAATATAAAGCACCAAAACCAAACTTATTCACATAAATAGGAAGATGGGAATGGAAGCAGTTTTGTAACGCAATGTTACTTTATTCTATGAATGATTTCTGAATTAAATATCATAAATTACAGTGAGTTGTCATCAAAGATAATATTTAAGGGTCTACCATCTGACAACTTGATTAGGCCCTCTTTCAAGTTTGTTAAAAGCAAAAGAATTGGAAGCAACCTGTCTTAGAAAAGGTTTTGTTACCCAGTCATTGGAGTTCTTCACTTTCTCAACATGGACACCATGTTTTGAGTTACCACTGTTTGGTGGGGCAAGGTGCCATTGTAAGATTTGGAACAGGTGAGAGGCCTTTGTATCATAAAGTGGGCAAAGGCGGAAACGGATGTGGCTCAAGTGATTGGGCTCCCATCTACCACATAGGAGGTCCAGGGTTCGATTCCCAGGGCCTCCTGGTGAAAGGCGAGCTGGCCCGAGTGGAGAGCTGGCCCACACAGAGTGCTGGCCCACATGGCGTGCTGGCCCGCGCAGGAGTGCTGGCCCACGCAGGAGTGCTGGCGCAGCAAGATGACGCAAAAAAAGAAACACAGAAGAGAGACAATAAGAGATGCAGCAGACCAGGGAGCTGAGGTGGTGCCAAGAGATTGAGCACCTCTCTCCCACTCCAGAAGGTCCCAGGATTGGTTTCTGGTGCTGCCTAAAGAGAAGACAAGCAGACACAGAAGAACACACAGAGAGCAGACAGCGAGTGCAAAACAATGAGGGTGGGGGGAGAAATAAATAAATAAAACAAATATTTTAAAAAAAAAGTGGGCAAAGGGCAATTGTAAAAGGGGAGGTAGGAAAGGATCTATAATGACATGTGAGGTGATCCCAGAAGGCCACTGCTGTGCTGTAACCAGCCATGCAACTGTACCTGTGCCTTCTTGAGCTGTTTCCCTAGAACCCAGGGTATAAGTCTGCTTATATCCATCTTGGCCATTGCTAGTGCTTATGAACACCCAGAGAATATGGTTATCTATTTTTAAGGGCTCAGTAATTTTTCTGTTTCTAATCAGATTCTTTGAAGTCTGGAAGGGAACTTTCCCTCATTGCTTTTTCTATTTTCTGAGCAATGAAACGGATAACAGGGCAAGTCAGGAATGGATCTAATGATCTGCTTCTGGCAGCAGAGACCTCAAAAGATGTGTTGATTTCTCTCCATCCCCAGTCTGCCTGCCTCTGTTCACCATCTTTGTTCTCCCCACTAATACTTCCCTGCTCCCACCCTCAAGCCCTTGGTTTGGCACATACATCTACATCTACATCTCTGCATCCACCATCATTTAATTATATGCACTTAATGCAGGTAAGGCATCTAATGCAAGGTAATGCCCTCCATTGCTGTGGAGTCATCCATTTCATCCATCAAATCAGAATGGATAGCTTTCTTCATATTTTACAGAAAGGACAAGTGAGATTCAGATTATCCAAGGTCACGGAACAAGTTGAGGAAAACTAGGAACAAGAGCCAGGTTGCTTGGATTCCGCCCATACTTTCCCACCTAACTGCATCCCTGTCAAGCTGAGAAGGTAATGGTTTAAAACCCCAAGAGCACAATGTCAACCTGCAAAAGCCTTAGGTGACAACACACTGAGGTCTGTCATGTGGGATCCTGAAGATGATGTAGGGCAGGCTTAGGAAATTCCCCCACGATGCTGAGTTGGGAGACACAATACAAACTCCTAAAGGACTCTAATAAGTCACAAAAGTTATCAGAAGCCAATAAGTGATAACCAATGTTAACAAGTATTCATATAAACTGGGGGTGAGAACTTACCGTGTCCCCGATTTTGAGGCCCTCACACTTCCTCTGACCAGGGTAGGATACACCATCTTGGCAGGTAGCCGTGAAGAAGAGATTAAGATCATCAGGCTGATCCCAGACTGACAGCTCCACTTTAGACCGAATACTCTGGCGAAGAAAGGAAAGGAAGCCCAAGTGGCTTAGTGAAGGTGACAGCCGAGATGCTCTCCACACTGGTCTTCTGATGCCCACATGGCTTCCTCCCTCTAACTTGGGAGCCTCAAGTCAAGGAAAGAGCCAGGGGGGTCTTCTGATGCCCACATGGCTTCCTCCCTCTAACTTGGGAGCCTCAAGTCAAGGAAAGAGCCAGGGGGCTTGTTCCCTGCTCCTCCTTCATCCCTTTCCTTCTCTCCACACCCACAGGCCATGTAGTAACCTGGCTTGAGGGCTCCCTCTGTGAACTCTGAGAAGCTGGTAATCCTCGGCATCTGACCACTGATTCACCTCAGATGAGATTACCTGCCCCCAGCTGGTACCCCACTCCCCCCAGCTTCAGGCATGCAGTGTTTCAAATCGTGCTCTCCAGCTTTTTGGATTTTGCATGCACTTGGAATAATTTCCTTTGTCCAGATGGCTTTTCTCTCCTCCCTTCCCCCTGGCTCGCTCCTGATTATCCTTCAAAACTCAGTTCAGCAGGCACTTTCTCCAGAATCCACCCAACTATTCTTCACATCCACGCCTACCCGCCATCAGACGAGGTCCACACTCATAAGTGTGAAACAACAGAAATGCGTACGTCACCAAGACACATACGAGAATGTTTATAGCAACTCTGTAATAGCTAAAAACTGGAAAATATCCAAATGCCAATCAATGGTAGAACCAATTGATATGCTTACATAGTAGACTACCAAATAATAATAAAGCTATATGCAAGAACATGGAGGAATCTCACAAATATACCAGTGCCCATATGAAGCAGACACAAAACTGAACCTACTATATGTTTCCCTTTACATGAAAATATAGAGCTCCCTGGGGTGGGGAGCACTATAGCAGCTTCTGGAGGTGCTGGTTAGGTTCTGCTTTTGATCTGGGTGCTGGACATTCAGGTGTACTCTTTGTCAAAAGTCTTCACATAATTTGTGCACTTTTCGTGTCTGTTAGTTTAAAATAATTGTCATTGAAAATCTCTACGGAGGATGCCACTCTGAAGAACTGAGGCCAAATGAAGTAATTGGTTTGTAGTTAGGGACCCTATTTTACACATTAGACATGCTCAGTATAGCCAGATACTTACACTTCAAAAGGCACACAAAGCCCAAGGCCAAATGATGGCCCTGCAGCCCCCATCTCCCTTCTCAGGAGCACTCCTGGGCACATGGTTGTTGAACGGCAGGCACAACTGCCTCTTGCTCTCATGAGTTTTCTTTTCTTTCTTTTTTCCTTTTTTTTTTTTTTTTTTTGCTGAGCATGTAGTGTTAAACTTGAATAAGTTAAATGTGCAGTTTTCCCAACAAATTAATAGCTTGGTGAACTTTTCTGCAAAAAAAAGTTTCCCTTTGCAATAAATTTTCCAAGTGCTATAACAACTCTGAAAATACCATCCTCTCAAATCCACTTCCTCTTATAAGTGCCAGCCTTAAATGGTCAAGGGTCACAGGAGAGCATCTCCATACACACAGCACTCTCCTGCAGAATATCATTAGTTTTACAAATCTGTTATCTGAGTTGTGGATTCTAAGGGCCATCTCTTATTTCACTCTGGGACTTAGCACAAACTTTTGCTGGATAGATGGATGGATAGATGGGTGGGTGGATGGACGGCCAGCAGCTATGCTAAGGACTAAGGTCTGGTAGATAAAACAAATAAAATAATTTTTAAAAGATAGAGTAAAAAAGTTTTTAATTGTGAATAAGCACAAGGATGAGATAAAATAGCATATCATAAAGGAACTAAGTAAATCAGAGCTATAGAAAAATCATTTGGGAATAGTCACACAGAAAATAGGGGCTCTGTGGTTTACAAACAAGATATTGGAAGGAAGCATCAGCAACCCCATCGAGACCTGATGAGGCTGCCACCAGAAGGGTTGATGGAGGACGTGCTGGAGGCAGAAAGAGCACTGAACTGCGGCTCCTATTCTGAGTCTATAACAATGGGGCAGACATTGAATCATATGTTCTATTCAGGACTTAAGGCCCAAAAGCTTTGAGTTCTGATCTGCAGTTTGTATTAATCCTGCCTGCCCCACGGAGCCTCTGGAACCAGAAAATCATAAGATATTAGAACTGACAGGGGGGCAGATGTGGCTTGGGTGGTTGGGCATCCTTCTGCCCTATGGAGGGACCTGGGTTCGATCCCCGGGTAAAATTCCAGTAAAATAAAAAATATAGAAGGCGTGCAGGCGGGCCAGGCCCTGCTGATCCACACAGCAAGATGATGACGTAGCAGGAGTGAGACGCAGGGTAGAGCCAAGATGAGACGCGCCGAAAATCAGAAACTGAGATGGCGCAGGTGGCAGAATGCCTCTCTCACACATTGGAGGATCCCCAGGATCGAATCCTGGTGAAGAATGGAGGAGAGGGAAGCGGCTGTGGCTCAATTAGTAGGGCTCCCGTTTACCATATGGGAGGCCCCGGGTTCGGTTCCCGGGGCCTCCTGGTGAAGGCAGGCCCGCCCGCACGGCGTGGTTGGCTGACCCGGCGAGCGCAGGCAGCAAGGGGGCGGTAAATGAATAAATAAATAAAATCTTAAAAAAAAAAAAAAAAAAGAATGGAGGAGAAGGATGAAAAGAGAGGGCAAGAAACTGACACAAAGAATTGCCCAGAGAATGGACACAAAAAGCAAATGGTGGCAGGGGGTGGAGGTGGGGGGTGGTTAAAATGGATAAAGTAAATAAATCTTAAAAAAAAAGTGACAGGACCCATGGAGACTGTGCAGAGGCCAATGAAAAGGCCTCACCGAGAGTCACTCAGGCAGGCCCAGAACCAGGCTTTCTAAACCCCCTTCCAGGGCCCTAATCACCACACCCAATAGGAGCTTCTTTCTTCAGAATTGGGATACCTAACCTTGGAAAGTATGGATTGGCACAGCCTACAGTGCCGTTATCCAGGTTGTAAGGTCGTCGGTCTCCCCCAAAAGACTATGAGCTCCTGGAGGGCAGGGCTGTGTTTTGTTCACTATTTTATTCCCAAAGTGTAGCGTGATGCCTGACATATATTAGGCCTCTAGTATATACTTGTTAACAAATGAATGAATAAATGAATGGATGAAGTACAAGATTGAAGTACAAGGGATTCAAGCCATAAGCAATGCAGTCCTTAGGCATGAAGACGTAACATGTCATTCCTGAAATTCAATGACCTCCCACCGGATCTGCCCTTGAAAATGATTCCTTACTCCTCATCCTGGAAAAAGGAGACAAGTCAAGAATGTCAGAAGCGTAAAGGCTATTAAATACTCAGTTCAGACTAGGTCACATCTGCAATTGCTTTAAATCAGACCAGCTGTGGAGTGGGTGGGTACAGACTTTATGGCAACAACAAAAAGAGAAACATGTGCTCTACTAGGGGGAAAATATACCATCGCCTCTGATGTCATCCTCAACATACAGCAATAGTGGATTCTAGCTCACTCTGTTCTTTCCCGCTCTGAAAAGAGGCCCTGAAGAGTTCTTGCTGAGTCCTACCTCCCTTTTCTTAATGCTACACGATACTGGTGTCTTCTGTGTGTGTGGCCCCAAGTCCCTATCCCTGAGCTCTGGGAGAGAATCACTTCCAGCACTTACTGTAGAGCAAAGTACCACATTGCTAAGCTCCCTTGGGGTGGCTTGGTGATTCCTTACCATGAAGAATTTGGCACAGCAAGAAAAACATATAAATCAAAACCCAGAGTTGAAGATTCCACAGTATGAACGTTGTATACAACAGGCTTGATTCTATAAGACATTACTTAAAATACACCCTTTCCATCCTGCTCTCCTCGGCCTAGCCAAACACCACACCATTTTGTCTGTTACAGATATTCCAACCAAAATCTTTCAGAATGTCCCCACAAATCATTTACCAGCAGTCTAGGGAAGGGAGATATGAACACCCACTCTTAGTGATGTGTTACATGACTCATTATAAAATCCACTGCAAGCCGCTCAGACTTGGTCAGGTGATACAGAGAAATGCAAACAGTACAGTTAGAGCTGTGCTTTAACCCTGGCAGGGGAGCAGAGCAGGTGAGAGGCTAACCAGAGCTACCAGAGCCTCAGCTGCTGGCCAAAGCTCATACCCCACCAGGGGCCTGTGCAAGGGGCTCTAACCCCAGGAAAAGAACAAGGAGGCTGAAGCCCGGCCTGAGGCCTTCCCATTTGCCAGAAAAACAGCAGCTAGGGAAATGGGTGGAGCTCAAACATACCCCCAAAACAACTTCAACCAGCTAGGCTTTGTTCCAAATACCTTTCAGTTTCACATTTTATGTATATATTTCTTTTAAATTTCCACCAGCAGGAAGGGCAGAAATAAGGAATTACCAAGGGTCACAAGGAAATTTTTTTGAGTAATGGGCATGTTTATCTTGGTGATCACGATGATTTCATGGTGTATATATATATGTCAAACTTATCAAATTGTACAGTTTAAATTTGTGTGTTAATTATATCTTGATAAGTCGTTTTTAAATTTTTCCACTGAACTTGAACAGTCATTGCCGATAGAATTACAGTAATTGCCCATTTTTTAGAGGTTTTAATGTTTATGCATAAGCTATATTTCATTTCATAACACTTTCTTTTTTTTTTTTTTTACAGGAACCAGTTTAACTCATGTAGTCAAGCTATCATACTGTGTTTTCACAGTTCCTCTGGGGATGCATCCCAGGTTTCAAACGCTGCTCCAGCCTGGAAAAAATCCTGCTCTCTACTCACCCCTGGGGCCGACCACCTTAGCAGCAGGAAGGGCTCCCCGCTCCCCTCCTTACCTTTGCCTACCATACAGGGAATGTTTCCCCTTCTTGCTCCCTGACCCCAGGGTCCCTGGATTTCCATTAAGAAAACAAATTCATATATAATGAGGAGCCATTGTATATAAGGATTTCTCAGGGCCAAAGCAACATATCTCAGAGAAAGAAAACACGAAGCACTTGTGAGATCCCATCCAGGGAAAATGATGCTTCATGCTTCCCTGGTTTTTAGTGGCCCCACAAGCACAACATGCAGAAATACTCAGCCACATCAAACTGACTGAGCAAGCTGCTCTTTCCATTTCTGGGAATGCCAGCCAGCCAGTTCTTTGGAACTGAGTGTCATTATGCCCTCCTTTATTTAAACTATGAGGAGCAGAGGGCCAGGGCCTTCACCAGGAAATGCTCCTGGGAGCCCCAGACATCCATCCATCAGCCACCCAGGGGAGGCTGAGTTCACATCTATGTGAGGATGGAAACACCAGGGTGGCTCCTCCCCAAAAGCCCAGGAAAGCCCCACCAAGCCCAAGCTGTGGTTGCTTTCCAGACATTTCTTCCCCTGGCTCACTGGTGGCAAGTTCTGGTCACCCCACTAGTGACCCATGGGATCCCCAAAACGTGACATCCTCAGGGAAAGGGGAAAGTAGCACAAGGCAGGGGTTCTGGCTCTTGCTTTGATTCCTACAGTTCCGTGTCCAGAGCTTGAGGCCCAAGAGGTTGACAGTGAGGAGTGGCCTTGGAGAGAGGGTGACATTCGGCAGACCCAGGTCCCCTCAGCACACGCCCTCTTCTCACACACGCACTCGTGTATTACATTTCAGCAGATCTAGTAAGCCCATATAACAGATCATGCATCATCTCCCTCTTCCTCACTGTGGAAATCTGAAAACCACCAAAGTGTAATTTTGAAAACCTGTCTCACTGGGCTCTGGGTTCTGGGTTCTGAGAGACCACTGGATTTGGTGAGGATTTAAAGGGCTAAGGTCAAAGATCAGCAAGGAGGATGTTAGCATACGAGGAGGGATGGGGGAGGGGGGTGTGGGGTTGGGGAGGAGAAAGAATTCTTTATTTTCCCTCAACAGGAAGTTCCAGGAGCGTGGAAGAATCAGAGAATTCATGAGAGGAAGAAGATACTAATTGCATGCGGCAGAAGGGATGAGGCATGGAGGAGGGGAGGACAAACCATCCAAAATTTCTCACTGCTGCCCCATCAGTTCCAGGGGACCAGGTGCAGGGCTGGTCACACCCCAATCCCTGGGAATCCCCAGTGGCAAAGACAGCCTGCTGGCTTCAGTTCTGGCTAAGCAGTATTTGGAAACTCAAAACAAGGCCACATCAACAGGTGGACAGTCAACACTGGAAAGGGGAGAGTTCCAAATATGCATTTGTATATCCGTCACTGTTAGAAAGATGATTTTTCTCACAGACATGTGGTACCACAGAGGTTAGTTAGGTTCACAGGTTAGCCCAAGAAAGTCTACTTAATGTAAGTTTAGGATTAATAATGCTACTTAAACTATACTTACTCTTTGTGTAACTTCATTTTAATGGGAAGATGCACTCTGAATTCTGATTTGGGAATTACCTGGCCCCCTTGGGAACTGGGTGGCCACTGGAAACTATGACCATGTTGGGGCTTAGCAGGGAGAGTGTTGCTGAGGTATGCTTCCCAGCACGAGAAACTGAGAGAAAGTGTGCCTGAGTTAAGCACTTCCCAGGTGTTACAAGTTTAAGGGAAGCAGGGTAGGAAGGAGAAAGTCTTAATGTCATTTGCATGTGGAAGACACGTGTGTCTGGAAGTGCTTGCAATTTCTATACTGGAGCTAAGTTAACGCCAGGAATTAAAACAAGCACAGCATATCACAGGCCCCCTCAGGGTCCTTCGAAAGGACTCGAATGCAGTCAGATCTTAAGTGTGTAGGCAAAAGACCTATTGTTAATTCTTCTGGAATTCTTCTATTCCATTTGAGCTCAGGAGCCCTGAGGCTACAGTGAGCCTACAGTGAGGCTGGGTCTCTGTGCCTGCTTCTCTGTCCTCGCAGCGTGGCCAACAGACACCCTCCCCTCCTCTCCTCACACAGGGCAGGATCAGCACAGCTCCATGGGGCTGATGGGACTTGCATTTTTACAGCGGTCAGAACCAGCACCACTGGCCCGAGTCTGACTGATCCGTTCCCTGGCTGACTGGGATCAGCTTCCAACTCCAGTCCGGATTCCAGAGGGAAGGGGGAGGAAATGCATTGCGTTAAACAGGATGCTCTTCTCCAACCTGAACCTGAGTGAGCAAAGGTGCCAGACCCAAGAGGAGGGAGAGGCGAAGCAGTGTGCTTCTCACCTGGATGCCACACCCACTTCAGGGCTTGGGGGGGGGGAGTGCAGGTGGGGGGGAGTGGAGGTGGGGGGGAGGGGCAGTGAGGAAGAAATCAGCCACTTACATTGTATGCATTGATGATCAGTTGAATGATATTTTTGGAGTCTCCGTGTAAAATCTCCACTGTTGTTCCAGGTATAAGGGCTGTAAAATTCTTGGAAAAAGAGAAGAAAAGTAAGCCCTTGCCCTTCCACTGCTATATTGAGCTATAACAGTAAGGGGCCCCCAACACTTCATTCCGCATAAATTGGAGAAGATGCCACAATAGGGAGCTGAGACATGAATGGTACCCTCCCAAGAACTTCTGGATATCCGAGTAAAGTCTTGGCAAAGCAGGCAGCCTTGAAAGACTTGTCTTTCTTCTCTCATCTGTACTAACTCCTAGGTATGTCACTTACAATGGTGACAGAAACAACCAGAAGCTCACTCAGCCTCCCTGAGCAAGGACTAGGGGGTTCTGGGGAACGATGGCTGAAGCCAACGTGCAGTTCTTCCCCTGGAGATATCAGAAGCACACCCAAGGCAGTCTGTGCAATTGATTCCTCTAATAGTGTTATTTCTAAATAGCTATTTTTATCCTATCCTCCACTAAACAAATAGGAAAAGCACAATGATCCTCTTCTAAAATGGATACAGAATAAAAGAAGATAAGAGGGGAGGAGAACTCAAGAGTAAGTGGCATCTTGTCAGTGATAATCTCAGGTGGGTGCAATGGAAAAGCATAATCAGACAAAAGTTCTTTTGTGGATATTTAAGAGCAGTAAGGAGAGGGGATTAAACTGGCTGTTCTGGCCCAGTGGGGAGGGGGTGGCGTTCTTGATGAAGATCTCATGACCTTTCAATTGAAAGGACATCAGAGGCGAGCTGGGCTTTACATTTAGCTAAAATAGCACTCATTGTGCAGCTGAGATTTCAAGTTCAAAATGTGTGTGGCCCCTGATTGTGGGAAGGAGCACATTCACTGAGGGAGTTATAATGGATAGTCCATGAGACGACTCAGAAAAAGTCTCCTTTAGACAGAAGAGATTCGTACACAGATGGTTTGCAGTCATGCAAGACATTTATTGTGGGTTTTTTTTTGGGAATTCCTATTCCAGACTAACCCAAAGTCACCCCAATCACTCCCATACTCTGCTAATAAGGCGTACAATTTTGTAGAATTGGAATTAGGGATATCGCCTGTTTAGATGCCTTAGTTTCCTTTCTGTACATTTTCATTTTATATTTTTCTTCCCTATCATTGTATGCCCCTGTGTGTTTCCATTTCATTATTTGTAAAATAGGAATTTATACAGTTTCTAAGGTTTTTCTCAGGATCAAACTAGATAAAGTATGCTTCAATTCCTTGTAAAGGTATACACTACTATGTGAACGTTCAATCGTTTCCTTATTACTTACTGTTATTTTCCACCAGATCAAAGCAGGGCTATATCCTTTGCATCTCCCCTCACATACAGCAGGGCTATGGACACTCCTCACCTCCCCACACTTTACCTCGCCCCACATTCTAATCTCCCATTCACCTGAGGGTCAGCATGTCCCCCACAATCAGGCCACTTCCCACCTCCAGGCGTACCTTATAGAGCATATAATGGTTTTTTGTCACTGCAAAGATGAGGTTGATGTTGTTCTCTGCCAATTTCTCTCCAAGCAAGGCAAGAGATGGATAGTCCTAGGGTCAAGGCAAAAGTCAAGGCTGAAACATTTCTATCAGAGCGAGATACTAGCACCCAAGCTCCAACATGCATTCAGCAGCTCATCACTTGTCATGAAAAACATCTTCCCCTTAGGTAGTCCCTTAAAAACCAATCCCCATTGGTATCTCCTGAACCAAGGAAATATGTAGAGGAGATCTTCAAGAAAAGGACCCTCTGGCACCTATCAAATTAGATTCACTCCTCCCATCCCTCACCCACCCCTGAGTAAAGAAGGGATGAGTAGAGGTTTTCCATACCTGGTCTGTGTCTCCATCCTTTCGGGAGGGATGGGGAACAGTGGGGAGGCCCTCAAAATAATAGCTACCACATCCTGCCATCTACCACCAGCATCTGTTTATTTTTCCTCTCTTCCCTAAGACTTTTCCTTCCTATCTTCTTGCCCTATATTCCTTTTCCCATGCCCGATGGTTAAGTCTGTCATTGTCCCCATAGGTCCTGCTCCTGACTCAGAATGGGCAGGAGAGGCTGCTGGCCTCTGGACTAAAGGCTAGGCCTTGGGGTACACAGGGAGGAAGGGGCTGAGACACAGTTTAACAATGTCCTTAGGGATTTTAAGGGCTAGGATGGGTACAGGGGTACCCAAATATAGGGGTCTATAGTTATGAAGCCTTTTTCCAAACTCAATTATTCTTGGATAATATGGAAGGGTAGGGCACTGGCCACCTTTTGAAAAGGAAAAAAGGGCCTTATCCAGCAAAGAAAATAGGAAAGAATTCTTCTCTAGTCAGACACTAGAAAGCATTTCAGAAGGAAGGGGGGGATAGATTCTTGAGAAAAAACAATGCATAGTAACTTTGGCAGGATCTTGATAAAAATTGCTGGGTCTGGGTGATAGGTATGTGGGAGTTCATTTTACCGGTCTACTATTATATGTTTGAACTTTGGCATAAACTCTTTTCAATCACATGGTCATAGTCATAGAATATCAGAAGTGGAAGGTCTCTGGGGCCTCCTATTCCACACAGGACGCCTACTGCAACATTCCTGACAGATTTGGCCACCAGCTTCTCCTTGAAACCATCCACTGACAGGGAACTCAGCCTCGGGGAGTCCATTTCTCAAAGTCAGAAAGTTTTATCTTAGCTAGCCTTGTCCTAAAACTTCTATCCCAGCTCTGACCTCTGCAGGGCACAGCCCCCATCCTCCTGTATGATCACCTCTCCCAAGGAGAACTATCAATCTCCCTGGGGTCATCTCTCCCCTTAACTAAACCATCCCAGTTAGGTAAACAACGGCAGAAGGATGAACCAGCTACAGAAATCCCTAGAAATGTTCTATGTTAATGAGCTCTGGAAACTTAGCTGATTTTCTGATCTGAGAATGGATCAGAAAATCAAGTACAGAGAGCCAGAGGAAGGTCTGGAAGGCAGAGTGAGCCCTGGATGGATAGGGTCACCAGGAGAGGAGTTAGGACGCCCAGCCCCACACCCACCATCTGATTGGACGCAGAGCCCCACCCTCACCATCACGTTGGCTATCAGGAGCCCGACCCCACCCTTCTCACCTGGTTGGGCACAGGAGCCCGAGCCCTACCCTCATCACCTGGTTGGGCACAGGAGCCCGGGCCCTACCCTCATCACTTGGTTGGGCACAGGAGCCCAAGCACCGCCCTCACCATCTGGTTGGATGCAGTGTACTCGTTGGCCTCGTTCAGGTGGCACTGGCCATCGTGCGGCTGTACTAGGCCCCCCAGTTTTCCATCCAGTGCGATGTGAGGCACATCGTCAGTTGTGAACAACAGCAAGTGTAGAGCATCCTTTCGCCAGCCGATCTTCTCCTGAGAGACAGAGGTCAATGAGTACAATTGCTTTCCTGGCTGCTGCCCAAGCCTGTACTGGAGCATCACACAAGGTACTGGCCCATCTCCAAGGGTCAGGGGATGAATCAAAGGCATTCTCCTTGCTGTGTGTACCTGGGCACACTCACAAAACTGCTGGGGAGGAATTCCACAGAGGCTCAGAAAAGATGCAGCCTGGATGAGGGGAGCCTAAATGCACAGGCCCAGGTGTCTGGAACCTCTTCTTCCCAGCCCATCATACAGTACTCCCTTCCTTGCTTTTTAAAATTATACCTGAAGCCTGCCCCCTTGGACTCTTTCCCTTTTAGCATTATCTGTTATGTCATCCCCAGAACAACCTTTAATGCGTCCTGCCTCCCTGTCCACATACTGCCTGACTGTGTTTGTCTAACATGGCAGTTAAGTGAATACTTTAGTCCTCATATTAGTCAAGAAGCTCTCAGAATGGACACCAACAGGTGTATCTGTTTTTGGAAGATTTGGTAAAATCTGCCATCTATTCTGGTTTCTGGTTAGGAAACCCTCTCATCATCAGGATCTAAACCACTCTAATTGCTAGCGGAAAATCATGGAAGATCAATCAGATGAGCTCTTTTATCCCATTATTGCTTCCTTATATGGAATTTATCCACTCTTTGGACACTCTTGAGGCACAGTCAAATATAGTCTCTAAAGCAAGGGAAGGACAATGTATTTCTTGTATTTAGCCACTGTGGCCCCAACACTACACAAAAACACTTTCAGTGATTATTATTAGGAGCAGCTAGACACTGATATAATGCAACAAAAACTGGGATACTGTCATCCTCTTACCGCTAATGTAAAAGGGTATCCTTAAATGTGTTGGTAGCAGGGTGAATATATGAAGGATTTAAACATCACCAAGAGCTATCTCTATATACACATACTCGATGATGCAATTGGAGATGGCTCACAGATTCTTAAAAAGTTAAATATCCTCTTACCATCAACCTAGCAATCATGCTCTTAGGTATTTTCCCAAGAGAAATTAAACTTTTACTTGTAACATAAAAACCTCTATGAAAATGTTTACAGAAGTTTTATTCTTAATCACCAAAAACTAGAAATTCAAATATCCATCAAATGGTAAATAAGCACATTGTAGTGCTACCATGCAATGGAGCACTACTCAGCAAGAGAAAGCAGAGTTCTACTACTGACACACGCAAAACACTATGTTAAGTGAACAAAGCCAGACTCAAAAGGCTATTTGTTGTCTGATTCCATTTATATGATATTTAGGAAAAGATAAAACTATAAGGACAGAAAACAGTGGTGTTGCCAGAGGCTGAGGTAATGAGAGGATCTTGACAACAAAGGAAACGAGGAAACTTTCTGGGGTGATAGAAATATTCTCTATTTTAACTTTGGGGGTGGCTACAAGCTTCACACCTGAAAAGGGTGAGTTTTACTCTGTAAATCTTACCTTAATAAATCTGACTTAAAAAAAAAAAAAAAACTTTAAAAAGTATATATGTTTTGACTCAGTAATTCCAGTTCAGGAGAACCTATCTGCAAGCAATAGTCTAAAACACAAACAATAATATTTTTTACTAATAATGAGAAAAAAGAAAGACCTGGATGTCTTACTATGGGAATGGGTAAGTAAACTGAGATATCTATTCTATAGCCATTAGAAAGTTTGTTCATAAAAAGTATGAAATAATGTATAGGTGAAGGCAAGCCCGCCTGCACGGCGTGGTTAGCTGACCCAGCGAGCATAAGCAGCAAGGGGGTATAAATGAATAAATAAATAAAATCTTAAAAAAAAAAACAATAATGTATAAACATGTATAATGTCAAAAACAAGCAGTATAATATTGTAATTGCAGTGTGATTACAAACTATGTATATAAAAAAAAACAAAAACCACAATTCTAGTAAAAAGAGAACAAGAGAAATTGAAACAAAATACACCATAATATGGCTGTGGTTGGGAGTTGAAATTATGAGTAATCTTTTTTTCTTTTTTTCCATCATTTTCTAAACTGTCTTTAATAAGCAAGTACTACTTTTGTAAGAGCAGGCTTTGGATGCAGGCTCTGTCATTTAACTTTTCCAGTCTCCATTTCTTCCATTTCTCCAGGTTTTCACAGAGACCCAAAGGGATGGAAGGACATAGGACCTAGGTGCCTGAAGATGGGTCTTGAGATTCTGTGGCTGTGCCTAATGCCCTATGTGGCTTTGACCAAATTATTGACTTCAAAACTCTTTTTTCCTTACCAGTAAGACAGGAATAATAATACTTAACATTTACTGAGCATTTTCATTATTCCACCTAAGCTTCACCACCACCCTTGTGAAGTAGGATGTATTGCTGTCTCACAGATGAGAAGACTGGTATTGAGAGAAGTAACTAGCTCAAGATCATTCAACTAGTAAGGGCCAAGGAAGCAAGATTCAGATGACCTGTCTTTTAGCCACACAGGTAACCTACATAATCATATAGTAAGGAAACGGAATGGGAATCATTATCTTTTTTGGAGGCACCAGGGATTGAACCTGGGACCTCATACATGGGAAGCAGGTGCTCAACCAACTGCGCTATACCTGCTCCCCCCTACACAATCATTTAGGGAGAGGGGAGAGACAGAGGGAGAGGGAGAGTGTATGTGAGATAAATGAGATAATTCATAAAAGTGCCTGGTATATGGTAGGCTTTCAATTAATGACTGCAAGAACCAAAATAAATGATTGCTGAATTTGAAGGTTGCATCTGAAATGCAAATAGCTCCACAATGAACAGTGGCACAGCATAATAATAATAATTTTGTTTTCTCTGAAGTGGGCTCTTGTTATAGAAATGATGTTGGACTTGACCCAGAGGTTGGGCTGTAGAGAATGAGTCAGGACATGCTCATTCACACAGACTTTAGGGCTTGGAGATTTTACAAGTGGTGACTCCATGAAGTATTTCCATTAGAAACAATTTTCCTTACTGTCTGCTTGGCTGGCAGAGCCATGGATTCTGAAAGCTTAACTCTATATTCCATGTTTGGAGCAGGGAGCAAGAGTGAGAAAGAGGATTTTTTAAAGGAAAGGAAACACTGATTGCAAAACGGAGTATAGTTTGGGGGTGAGAGGGCAGGCAAGGCTGAATTCCAATTTTTGCTTCGCCCTAACCATGGGACACTGAGCCAGTGACGGCACTTCTCTCGGCCTCCATTCCTTCCTTTGTAAAATGGAGATAACCCTGTTTTGTAGGGTTGATGCAGGTTTAGAGATAATATATTAAAAAGTACTGAGCACCTAAAAGGGGATCCATGATTATTACTCTAAGACAAGTAATAATTTTTGCACTTTTTCTCTGCTCCTTTTATTATTGATGAGCAAGGCTCCACAATTGTTAGAGGAAATCGGGAAGTATTGCTCACCAAATAGTTTAAAAGCCTTGCATTAAGTAAAACCACAAGGAGATTCTGCTGCACACCTGTTAGAATGGCTAAAATTTAAAAAGTCTAACCATAGCAAATGTCGACAAAGATGTAGAAGAACTAGAAACTTGGAATGCTCTGCTGGGAATGTAAAATGGTATATGTATTTTGAAAAGCAGTTTGGCAGTTTCTTAAAAAGTTCAACACCTACCATACGATCCAGCCATCCCATTCCTAGGTATCGCGCACCACCCCACCTCCCCAAAAATAGTCGTATGTCCATGTGAAGACTTGAACACAAGCATTTATAGCAGCTCTATTTGCAACACGCCAAAACTAGAAACAAACTGAATGTCCACCAATAGGCAAATGGATAAACAGACTGTTGTACATGCACAATGGACTACTATTCAGCAAATAGGAGAATGAACGGATGCACCCAGCAACATGGATGACTCTCAAAATAATAGTGCTGGGAAAAAAATAGCACTGAGTGAAATAAGTCAGATGAAAAAGAGTATATAATGTACATTTAAAATCTGAGGAAATTCAAATTAATGTATAATAACAGAAAACAAGATTAGTGGTTGCCTGGGGTGAGAGGGGTGGGAGGGTCAAGATGGAAGAATTCCAAAGGGGTACAAATAACTTTGGGGGGGGGTGAAGAATATGTTATCATGATTGTGGTGATGGGTATGTGTGTGTGTGTGTGTGTGTATATATGTGTAAAAGTTATCAAATGATATATTTAAATATGTAGAGTTTGTTGTATGCCAATTATACCTCAATAAAGTTGTTTTGTTTTAAAGCCTTGCTTTGTTCATAAAAGTCATTTAAAAAACAATAAATTACATGAACATAATGAATGCCAGTAATGTGCTGGGAATACTGCTTATAAATATTCTTTTATTTGGAGGCAGTAACCACATAGTAGTTACATGCTTGGGCTCAGGAGTCTGGCAAATCTGAGTTCAGTCCCATATCTACCACATTTTGTCCTTGTAATCTTGGGCAAGTTACTTAATCTCTCCCAGTCTCCCCTTCCTCGTCTATAAAATGGAGATAATAATAGCACCTATAAAACAGGGCTGTTGAGAAGATTAGTCAAATGGTACACACAGAGCACATAGTTCAGTACCTGGTATGCAGCAAACAGTCGATAATCGATAGTTACTGTCATCATTATTTCCACGGAGTTGTAAAACTTTTACTGACATTTTAAATTAAGAAACATGTGCTCTTATCTTTGGATGGTAGGGTTTTAGGTGATATTCATGTCTTTTCTGTTTATTTGTAATTTCTACATCTTTATATTGAAAGTTTCCCCCCATCTCCTTTCCGAACTTACTGACCCAAGGAAAGAGTGTTCCTCTCTCTCTGAGGAAACAGCCCCACAAATCCCACCATCTTTGGAGAATTTGTTCCCATCAGTCCCTTTTCTCCTCTGGTTCCTTCCTATGTGTCTAAAAATATGCTCCTGGCCCACTTGCAATAAATCCCTCTTGATCCTGCTACTCCACCAAACTCTCATCACTTTTCTCTCTCTCTAAGATTGACTGACCCTCTATTTTCTCTCCTCAAGACAGTGGTGCTCAGCCCTGGCTGTACTCTGGGTTCATCCAGTGAAATTTAACAAATACTGACACCCAGAAGTACTGCCGTAGTGGGGCTGAGGAGCTACGGGCGTTTTTAAAGCTCCCTGGGTGAGTCTAATGTGCAGCCCAAGCTGAGAACCTGTGGGCTCTGTGGTTCTTCCACCAATCACACAGCCACTCTCAGGCCTCACCCTCGTGGCCGCTCTGTGCCTGACAAGGGCCTCCTTTGGCCCTCCTGCCCTTGGCTTCCGAGGCATCATCTGACTTCCCCTGCTGCCTCAATGGCTGCTCGCTGGCCCTGCTCCTCTCCCGGCAGTTGAATGAGGTAAAGCATAGCACTCTGCCTCGTGGAGATCTATTCAGGTTCTTGGATCTACTTGGATAACTCACAAATCATACCGCCACCCCCCTGAGCTTTACTACAGGTCTCTACCAAATACCAAACATGTCCTGCCACCACCTGGAACTCAAGTGGTCTAAAGCTGCCTGACAATCTTCCTCTCAAATTGATTGCTCCCCTAGGTGTTCCCATTTCTGACAATAGTACCTTCAAATCCCATCTCAGAACTTTGCAATTACCTTTTTCATCTTACTTCTCTGGTCATCCAACAGCACCTGTTCAGTCCCAACCTGTAAATTCTCCCATATTGTCTGTGCCCAGGATTTAGGGTAAGCCCGAGCTTCCAGACAATGCTACCCATGATTTGCAAAGTTTTGCTCTTTCCTTCCCAAATCCACTCTAAGTGAGCAGCCAAAGCCCAAGACACACCTCTCTGCTGGCCACCAGCTGATATTCTTCCCACCCCAGGATGATGGGTTCTGTGAACCTTGTTACTCCAACTGTTCCAAGTGGTGATCAGGTTACACGGGTAGGCGACCAGGCTGTGTGAAAAGCAACCAACTGTGGACTCTGAACACCTGTGTCAGAAGTAATGCATGGCTGAGGGAGACACCACTAACAGCCCAACATCTCTGATCTTTCCACCCAGTTCCCAGGAGGCAAACCCTCTAGTTTTGTGGGGACCAATCAGTCCAACCAGGGATAGGGCAGCAGATGACTTTCTCAGGGTAGAAACTCAGTAGAAAATCAGTACTCAAACCTCAGCTCTGTCCTCGAGAGCAGAGATCTTGAGCCAAGGAAGCAGGAGGGAATGGAGTACCCAACCTCCAGGCTAACAAGATCCCAACCTGGTATATATTGAGCACATAATAAATAATAAGTGAGTGGACAAACGAAATTGAGGCCGGTACCAAAAACTTTCCCTCACAACATCTAAAAGTCTTCAATTATATCACTCACAGTTCCACCAAATACTTAATATGCTTTGGAATCTAACAAACATTTTCTTTTAAATCTATAAATATAGGAAGCATTAACAGGTTATCTTAAACAAAAATGTATTTAATAAATTACTTTCCACCTGTCATTTGGCTGAGATCCAACAGAACTAAGGGAATTTAAGTAAGGCTGATGGCAAGGCAACGGGATTTTTAGTATACGTGGGGGGGGGGGGGGGAGTGGCGGGGACCAGGGTAGGGCAGTACAGGAAGGTTACTGGGAGGATCTGGGCAGCCACACTTTGAAGTTAGCCCAGGGGATCTAGGACTTTGTGGGAGGGAGAAGAGGGTGCAGTAGTCCACGAAAAAGGGATGTAGGAAAGAGATAGAAAACTAGAACTTCCTGCTCTTTGAGAATATAAATAAAATTTGACTTATCCCAAGAGTGAATACAGATTTGCTGTCTTATTCACTTCTAACATCTGACCCCAGAGAGCCTGGAAATTGAGGGGAAGGAGAAACAAGGGGTTAGAGATTAGAAAACTTGCTTTCTCTAGTTTGAGGATGGAAGCCTCCAGCCTGTGGGGCAATTTTGTTCCTTGGGGTTGGAAGGAGTCATGCTAAGTGGCTTAGAGTTCTCATAAAGGAGGAAAGTCACTTGAGGCCAAGAGGTCACCATCCTCCTTCCATTACCTCCAGGTCTGTCCCTGGGTGTCCCTGAACAGCAACCCACCCCACCTGGACTAACACCACACAATAGGATGGCTCCATGGGGGTGCCAACTGGGGTCAGGGAGAGATTTTCTAGGTACAAACTCAAGGTCAGCTGTGCTTGAAAACAAAATGAGTGGGAAGCGGCTGTGGCTCAATCAGTAGGGCTCCCGTTTACCATATGGGAGGCCCCGGGTTCGGTTCCCGGGGCCTCCTGGTAAAGGCAAGCCCGCCCACACGGCGTGGTTAGCTGACCCAGCGAGCACAAGCAGCAAGGGGGGGATAAATGAATAAATAAATAAAATCTTTGAAAAAAAAAAAAAATAGAAAACAAAATGAGTGTGTTCAGTAGTGGTCATGGTTACGGTAGGCAAATATAAATGCAGGTTAGAGGGTGTACTACTGAGAACCATAGAAGACAGACCAGAGGGGGTTGTTACAGGGCAAAAGCACCCATGGACTACTGGGTAGAAAAACAGACTTAGGTGAAATATGTAGCACCCGAAGTTTGGAAAGAACCCCGGATGTTGTCTAGTCAACCTCCAGTCCAGGGCAAGGCTCTCTCCTCTGGCACCTCCAACCATGGGTATGGGGCCCGGGCACATACTCAAAGCCACTGCTGGCAGCCCGCACCACTGCTGAGCTGCTCTCCTTGTTAGAAAATTCTTCCTGCTTCCCTGTGGCTCGCCGGTTCATCCCCTAGCACAGACAGAAGGCGTCTATTCCCTCTTCTATAACGATACAAGGTCAATTAACACGCTCCTTCCAGTGGCGTCTCTCCTGCTGGTTAACCTTTAAGCACTCCTCAGAGGATGCGGTTTCCACACATGGCACCATCCACACTCACACCCCACCCCACGCCCTGCTCTCTCGCTCACGGCATCTGTCTTAAACATGAACCCCCTCTACCCCCGCCGAAGCAGGCACTGTTCCCCGATGTGGTCTGACCCAGGCAGAGGAAAGCAGGGCTGGGACTAGGGCTCTCCAGGACTCTGAATTAGCTCTGGAGCATATGTGCTGCTTTTGGCAGCTGACTCTTCCGACTGGCTCATATTAAGCCTGTGGGTCCCCAGAGCCATTTCATATTAACTAGTTCACACACATGGCCTGTGGCAGAGCCTGACAAGTGAAAGAGGCAGACTCAAGGATGCCCCTGTGGGACAGTGCAAGGGAGGGCCTGGAAGGCCGAGTGCTGGGAATCTGAAAGAGGCTGTCACACTCAGCTGTATTGGAAAACAGAGGTGGATGCCTGCCTGGGTGTGGGCTGGCTCAGTTACCTTGGCTTGCCTAGGTAGAGCAATGTTCACAATGCTGTCTTTGGAAACTGTCTTTAAACAGATGCAGGTCCTTGGAATAAAGATGCTGCCCCAGGGAGGCAATTTCAGTGAGTATGGAAACACTAGCTTTCAATTACTAGGTTTGCTGAGCAAGAGGTCAATCTGTCCAAGAAGCTCAGGGCAGTCTAATTAAAATGAGCAGTCACCAAGTGAAGGTATTCTCAAGCCAAAGCCCCAGGTGTCACCAAAGAGTCACCAGCCACATGCTCCCTCAACTGCTGAAAAAAAATCTGCCACCTGAAAAACACTCTCACCACAATACTACTTGTTAGAACCTGAGAGAGCAGAACCAATGGTTCTGAGACACTCCCTGAATTATGAATGAGAAGGCAAATATCAGAGTTCTCATTTTACAGATAAAGAAACCAAAAGCAAAGATTAGCATGCTCAAATGGCTGGACTCAATCCTCACACTTACCTTGGGATAGTACCAGTGGTCTCCTTGGAAAATCCCAAGTGTATCAGAGCCATATTATAACTGTTTCGGATAAACAAGACTTTTAGCGCCAGAGACAAGTGTTACATGCAACTGTCTTCCCCTAGGATTGTTCCAGTCCTGTTCTGCAGTGGGCAACCAAGTCATGTGTGTCCCTCTGCCCTCTTTGGAAGCACACCCTTCCCCCTTCTCTGCTCTTGTGTGGCCTCAAAAGATCTCAGGCACTCTAATGTCAAGGTGAAGCACTCCAGCTTTGGAGTAGGTGAGTGGGGGCGGTTTCCATCTCTGGTTCTGTCATTTCTACCTGGTAAGACCTTCACAAAGTTACTCAACCTTTCTAGGCTTCAGTTTCTTCATGAAGTTACTCAATCTTTCTAGTCTTCAGTTTCTTCATCAAAACGGGACAGTCAGGGGAGCCGATGTAGCTCAGTGGTTGAGTGTCTGCTTCCTACGTACAAGGTCCTGGGTTCAATGCCCAGTACCTCCTAAAAACAAACAAATGAAAAAACCAACTCTCATTGGGGGAGCTGATGTAGCTCAGGGGTTGAGTGCCTGCTTTCCATGTACAAGGTCCTGGGCTTAATCCCCAGTACCTCCTAAAAAATAAAGGGTGGGGGCAGTCAAACCACCTTCAAAGGATTACATGAAATAAGCCGTGTTACATGCTTGGCACAGAGCTGAGCTCTCAGAAAGCATTCAGTCACTAACAGCATTGGTGGATTCAGAGCCCTGCAGAAAACACAGGGAGGCAGAGACCACGGTGGCCCCTTAAAGGGTAGGACACCTGCCCCGTGCGGAAGAGCCGGCCCTTCCCCAGAGGCTGCAGAGCCTGGCCGGCGCTCAGCTCACTGTGCACACATGTCTTCTCACTGGAACAACATTCAGCGAGACAGGAGCTGTGGCATATTCCCTAACAGCCATCACAGCTCCTAATGGGGCATCTGTACACATAAAGTACTCAATAAGTCTTAAGTAGAAACAAAGCACTTTGTACATTAGCCTTTTGGGAAGCATCAAGAGGGAGGAAATGAGGAAGGAGAGCGGGTGGGCCTGGCCAGCCAGTGGGCTGATCCCACAGCAGATCTGAGCTTGTTTTGAGAACTGAGGAGCCTTAATTTCAACATAGCACATAGGGAAAAACAAGGTTAGATTCTTTCCATGATTGGCTTCTCGAATTATGCTGACATTCAAGCATATTTCTGTCACTTTATAACAAAAACATGTTCTCATTAGTACTTTGTTTTGCCTGGTCCTTTGCAATGAAACATCTTTTTTTTTTTTTCAAATCTGTTCTGTGGCTAAAATTAATAAGGGCAAAACGAAGTATTTCTTTCCATAAGGAAAAGAAATCTTGGCCTGTGACTCAAGATACAGACATTCACCTTGAACCCAAACACCAAAAATGTGGAGTAGACATTTCTTCTAATGTGGACTCCATGGAAGGGTCCAAATGAATTGAAGAACAGCAAGTTTTGGAAGACTTCTAGAAGGCTGAAGCTTCCATTTTTGTAGGAGAAAACAGTCAAATATCAATAATTTCATTTGGTTCAATCTTTTTACAAACAGATTGTTTTATTTACCTTCTAATGAATCTGAAAGCTCTAATCAGATCCCTGAGGGCAGGGATTTTTTCATCTTTCTTTCATTTTTTTCTCCACCACACCTGGCACTGTATGAGCACATATCAGGAATTTAATAAAAACTTGAGTTGGGAAGTATTGCCAATAAGAGTGCTTCCGGTTCTGCTTTATGGATGTGTAGGAAGCACTGTAAATGACGGAGGTGCCTGGGATAATGGGAGAATGGAGAGGTCTGGAGCCAGGCAGATCTAGGTATTCCTCAACCTCAAAATCATAAAGGCATCTGGGAGAACAAAGCACTAATTTAGTCACCAGATGTTTAATGAAGACCTATTATGTGTCAGGCATTGAACTCAATGCTGGGGATATACAGTGAGAAGAGACACAGTCCCTGCCCTCAGGGAGCTTGCAGTCTCCAAGGGGACACAGACATCACTCACATCATGGCTCAAATGAAAAATAAAATGATAACTGGGAGAGGTATGACCAAGGCCCTGGTTCTCAGGGACTCTGACCTAGTCAGGAGAATCGGAGAAGGTTTTTCCGGCCAGTAGACCATTAAGCTGAAGTCTGAAAATCAAGTAGGCAGAGTTCAGACATTAAAAGGAAAAATGGAATACAGAGAAATTTCCTCTAAACAGAGGAAAAAGCATGTGCAAAGGGCTTCACCTAAGTCAGAATAACTAACTCAGGATTATTGCAACCAGCATGCAGAGGCCAAAGGTAGAGACCGAGGAGAGAGCAGGGCCAGAAGAGTCCCTTTTTTCTTTGCCAAATGGAAATTGCAAGCAATTAGGGGCCCCTAACCTGAAATGAAAAACTGGAGTTATCCCCAGGAATGGAAATACAGACTCATCCGTAGAAGGGGACCTAAGCTGTCCCAGGCTGATTCTTTCCTTCCATCATCAGCCAGTGTGTGCACCCAAGGAACTGGTCTACCTTAGAGAACAAAAAGACACATTTTCTCATGCATGCTTTGCTAATGATGCTAAATGGTCATTCAACCAGCTCCCATCCCTCACTTCAGGGCAGGAAAGCCCACAGCACATTCCGCTCGCAGAACGAGGAATCCATGGGGTCACGGAGTTGAAACCTTACCTAGAGACCATAACTGTGGAGTGATTAGGAAGTGCACACTGAGCCACAACCCTCTGCAAAATAGAAAGCCAAGGAGAACCCTCACCTCCTCCAACAGTGAGCCCACATGGGTGGAGGGACTGAGGACCTGCACACACACAGCCCCCGCAGCCTGGTGGGCCACAGGGAAATTCAATATTTTAATGGTGTCTGGCAAAGACACAGAAGCAGAGGAAGAGCAAACAAGCTGGGATTGGATTAAACCCCAGAAACCTGTGGTGCTATCTGCTCACAGCAGCAGCTCACACATGCTGAGACACATAGCCCAGACGGCAAGAAAACAGAACCCACGGCGGAGCCCCAGCAGGTGACACGGAGGCACCAGAGGGGGCTGCCTTTCTTGGAGATAGAAAGGCAATTTCCCACCTTTCTCAACTCATGCTTGGCACAAGTCTGAGGTCTGAAAGAAACCGGGTAACAAGACAAAAGAAACCGAATCAGCTCTGCTGGCACCTAGGACAGGAAGGCTCAGAATGAAGCCGCTCATGGCTGTGCCTAACTCCAGGGACAGGGGAGTTCTCCACCCTTCAAGGGTATCCATAGCAGCTTCTGCTGGGCCTGAGGCCAAGCCTGAACCAGGTGAACCAAAAAAGCAAAATCAAGGGCTCTGAGCAAAGCGAGGCAAGATGTGACCAAGCCCTTTGTGTAGTCTTTTTTTTTTTTTTTTTTTTTTTTAACCGGGAGGTCCCAGGGATCGAACCCGGGTCCCTCCATATGGGAGACGGACACCCAACCAGTTGAGCCACATCCGACCCTTGACCAAGCCCTTTGTGAGATGCAGCACTAACAGGCACAGCTGGGAGGCATCCTAGAGATTCTCTACCCAACCCCACCTCCACACATTGCCCTGGTCAAGTGGAAGCCCCAGAATCAGTTCAGAGCAGAGAAGACAGAACTTGAATCAGGCCAACGTGACTCTAAATTCGGTATTCCTCATTCTACACTACACTGCCACTGCCACTGCTTCCCAAAGCGTTGGGTCATGGGCAATGGCAAGGCTTTAGAATCAGCCAGGCCTGGCTCAAATCCTGGCTCTTACTAACGGAAAATGTAATTAATCCCTGTGATACTTGGTTTCTTTGCCTGTACAGTGGGAACCATAACCACTGTGGTGGTTTGGAGCTGTGTGTACCCCCAGAAAAACATGTTCTTAAACTTAATCCATTCCTGTGGGTATAAATCCATTGTAAGTGGAATCTTTTGATAAGGTTACTTCTGTCAAGGTACAGCCCAGCTCAGTCAGGATGTGTCTTAATCCTGTTACTAGGGTTTTTTATAAGTGGAATGAAATTCAGAGAGAGAAAAATCCACAGGAAGCAGGAAGCTGAAGGTTAGGGGAACCCAGAAGAGAAGGGAGAGGCCAAGAGAGCCCGCCATGTGCACTGCTGTGTGACAGAGGAGCCCAGGGCCAAGGACTACCAGCAGCCAGCCCCAGCATGTTAGTCTTTGGGAAGAAAGCATTGCCTTGATGACCCCTTGATTTGGAGTTTTCCTAGCCTCAAAACCATAAGCTAAGGGAAGCGGCTGTGGCTCAATTGGTTGGGCTCCCGTTTACCACATGGGAGGCCCTGGGTTCGATTCCTGGGGCCTTCTGGTGAAGGCAAGCTGGACTGCGCGGCATGGTGAGCTGTTACAGCAAGATGACCCAACAAAGGGAGACAAGTAGACACAGAAAAATGCAAAGTAAACGCACACAGAGAGCACAAGCAGTAAGGGCGGGATAAAATAAATAAAAATAAACCTTAAAAAAAAAAAACATAAGCTAATAAATTCCCATTGCATGGTATTTGCTTGAACAGCCAAGGAAACTAAAACAACCACTAAGACATTGTAGGACTATTATGATAATCAGATATAACTTATACAAAGCATCTGGCACACAGTTGGTACCCAAGCAAGGGTAGCAATTATCATTCTGTTTCTAGAGATCCATAGATTTTGTATCCCGCATAGAGTCTTGCCAGTACTAAGCTGCCCCACCAGCCCCTCTGTGGCTGTGGTCTCCACTACAGGTTAGGAAGCACTTGCCCATGGAGGAATAGGGATTCAATCCATGCTCAAATGTTTTACTCACCATGTTAATTTACTTTGTTTACCTTAAGCCTTATTCATCCACCTATTTCTGAGAGGACATACAACGCTTTAAAAATTTAACACACAATACAAAATTAGACAAGCAATATTAAAACAGATCAGCATCTAAAGGATGTGGGATATCAAAGCCTAGGCAAGAAGGGAAATGCACTGGGTTGCATAGATCTTATTTTCTGGCTGACTGGACAAAGCTGTCAGTAGACTCTTGAGGAGCCAGGATATACCCAGCCAAGATCAAATGTACAAGTAACTTCTTTAAGCAGAAAGCTGTGAAGAACAGTAAAGTGGTGCCTGGCAATCTGGAACAGAGAGCTCCTTCCAAGTCCCGTGTCCCCGGGCCAAGGGCACTCCCTGTGTCAGAAGATGAGGAAAGCATCTGTACTACTTTCCCATCTGAACTACTCATCACACTGCCACCTGTACCACTCAGAACAAACAACTTAGAGTCAACATCCAGAAAGTCCTGTGAGGGAATAAGAGTGGCCATGGGAGAAACCCCTGTTCAGACCAAGGAAAAGTGTAAACAGGCTCAACAGTAGTTTCTGGGTAAAGATAAGAAATTAAAGCCAGTTCATTCTGCACTGATAACAGAGGCATCTCTCAGCAATGTGACATGCTAAGGAAATGACAGCAACTCAAAACCTCTACAACTCAAAATGAATAGAAGCAAGATCTTTCGTAGGAATAGGTAGTTTTCATCTTTAAACAAAGAGCAGCTTTCTAAGAAACATCGAGCAGGCCACAGAGGTGGGATTTAAAGTCAGCCGTGTGATTATTCCTTACTCCTATATCCCCCCAAGTTGATATCTAACTGTCTATCCCTGGGAAACCAGAGTGAGAATGAAACCAGAACAAAGAGCTCCCTGTGGCTCTGTGAGATAGGATCCGTCTCCAAGGGCATCAGGGCAGAGGAAGCAGAGCGTGCACCGCTGCAGGGGGACTGCCCAGCCAGTGCCAGCCTTTACGGGGCTCACATCCAATTCCAGGAGATTCCAGGCCTTCTCACTCCATTACATTCAGCTTGCAGGAGGAATCTTAAGTGGAAGGGCCTTTAATCTGGGCAAATCAGGGTGAAGCAAGATACTTAGTAAACAAGGTCAGGAATGCTTAGGACTTAAAAAAAAACAATAACAACAAAAAATTTTGACATCTAATTGCTATTGAAATAGTTACAGATGATAACTGGGATTTGCTTCTTCAGATAATGGGGAACGAAATGGTTGGGAAGACAGATGAAACAAGATTGGCTGAGTTGGTAATTGTTCAAGATGGGTAGTGGGTAAATGGGGTTTATGTCCATAATTTCACTATTCTCTCTACTTTTGTATGTTTGAAATGTGCATAATTATACATATTCATTGTGGAAATTTAGGTAAATATAAAATCACAAACTGGGAAGCGGCTGTGGCTCAATCAGTAGGGCTCCCGTTTACCATATGGAGGCCCCGGGTTCGGTTCCCGGGGCCTCCTGGTGAAGGCAAGCCCGCCCGCACGGCATGGTTAGCTGACCCAGTGAGCACAAGCAGCAAGGGGGGGATAAATGAATGAATAAATAAAATAAAATCTTAAAAAAAAAAATAAATAAATAAAATAAAATAAAATAAAATCACAAAGGAAAAAGTAGAAATCACATATAATCCTATTACCCGAAGCACATAATCCTATTGCCTACTATTATCATTTTGGTCTATTTGTTTTTAATCTTTTTTATCTTTTGTTTGCAAAACAGCATCAGACTGTCTGTTTTGTTTTACAATCTGCTCTCCATGCCCCTCTTAATTTATCTTAAGCATTATCATCATTAAGTATTCTTTAATGATATGATTGCTGCATAGTCTTTCATCAAAAGGTAGGCCATCATCTATTTCCAGTTTTTTGCTACCATAAGAAATGCTTATAAGAAGGATGACTTTTGATTTAAATAGGTTATTTCAAATGAGAAACAAATGACTTGATAGGTATACAATGTAAACAGCACAAAGGAAGAGAAAAGATGAAGAGAGAAGCTGGTGGCTCATGGACTGCATAATTCTAGGCAATTATTAACTTTCCCTGTTGCAAAGGCCCTGGTGGAGAGTAAGAGAAAATCTCAACAGATACAAAGCTAAAACAGGCTCATAAAATTCCTCCCAGTCAACAATAATGTACACACCAGGTTTAGGCAATGAGTTTAAGAAATCTGCCACCATCTCCTCTGAAATGCTTGAGTCTTGAAATCCTGGACTTTCAAAAGAGGAGAACGTTTTTATTGGTCTGGGATGAAACGGGATGGCTCTGAGGTGCAACAGTGGGTCATGTGGTGTCTCAAAGATCACTGTGGTTCAAGCATTCGATCATGCCATTCTGATTATTCTCATTCATCAGAATTAATATAACTGGGCATTGCTTAAGCCTGTAATTGAGTTCTTTCTCCAGAACTTTAAAGATGGCTTCCTCCCCTGAAAAAAGAAAATCCACAAAATCCTCAAGGGGGAAATGATTAGGATCCTACGTCTTCCCTGCACAAGCTGTTCCCAGCCAGGAAGTGGAATTTGGCCAAATGTCTGTGAAGACAACGCCTCATCCAATCAATATCTGAATGTCAGTTAAAAATGTCACTTTTCTTCCTTTAGCAAATTCATAAACCATCTATTTTGTAAAGCAGTTGAAAGATTCAGAGCCAAACACATTCTAGCCGTATTCCATCTGGCTTTCCTGAGTTGCTTCGTAGCATCTCGACTCAGCTGCTTTTTAGCATCGGGGCCTCTGAGTCAAGAATTTGGCTGGGGAGAGGCTGTTCTGCCGCCACCCCACCCATGTCTCTGCAGGAGAGGCCAGAGGAAGCAGTGACCCACAGGCAAGAAGAGGCATCGCCTGACTTTTGATTTTTCCTTCCCGTGAACACTGAATACTAGCTCCCTGAGGTCAGAACGATGTAAGTGGGCAATTAAGTGCTTATCCCTTAGTAAATGATTAGCAGCTGCAGATGGGCAGCCTCTCCAAGCAGAGTTCTAACCTTCTTAAGAGTCCTACCCAACCAGGAGCGGCCCTGACACCGCCCCCCCCTTGCTGAATCCACCGACATTCTCAAGAAAGTATTACCAATTACACGTGCTTGATGATGACCACTATAGAGAAACACTAAATGTCTGCACAAAGACCAGAAAGATAAATTTTTAAAAGTATGTGTTGGGGTAATGAATTCAAGAGTGATTTTTATTTTTGTCTTTTGTTGTTGTTATTGGGTTGTTTTGACCATAGGAAGTTAATTTTAAGATTAAGTTATTAACATTTTAGTTAAATATTTTGCTGAGATTGAAACTCCTCAAAGCATGAGTTCATTTCTGACCTAAGTCTATTCTGCCCTCTGGATTCAAATTCACAGAGAGGCAGGAATAAACAAATAAATAAAAAGGCAACCAAAGGTGAAACTCAACACTCTTTTCAGCTGGCTTCCCCAACAGAATAATGCAGACATCATCGTTAAGGTCTACCACAATCAGGCCAGAAAGCTCTACAAGCATCTGTGATATGTCTTGTCCTTAACTTTTTTCCCCTGAAAAGAAGCACAAAAGCCAAGTGTATAATCACAGAACAGCTGGCTGCTGGCAAACACAGATCCCACTGGACAGACCCACACCCTGAGACAGAGCCAGACACAGCCCGAATCCATCCCTGAGCTCCGGGTGATTTGACTGCTGTAGATCTCCCCAGGGTTCCACTGAATTCACCCTCTAAGAATGGGCACGAGCCACAGACTGGGGCAGCTCAAAATCTGCCATCTCTGGTGGGAAGCGCTGGTGCCCACGGTGATGCCCTCTGCCTTGACCTCCCCAACCAGGGACAGGACCCAAAGGAAGGTCACCTTGCAGACAGCCGCCTGGAGCACTGCATCAAAGCCCCCCTCGGGGGCATCTCGGTTCCGGGACACCCTCTGTTTCCGAACTTCCTCGTTGAAGCTGTCAACTCTGTCTGTGAGAGGCAGCAGATGGCGGAACCCAAAGGATGGGACGCAGTTTGGAAATAACTTGTAACTAGAGAGAAAGAAGAGAAGAGTCACTTTCCCATCATCTCTAAATCTTAACCAACAAAGTGCTCTGTGTGCTCACTGAGGGCCATTGTCCCATAAATATTTACCCAGCACTTACCATGTGCCCTTTGGACAGGCACAGTGAAGAGACCAAATAGAAATAATAGTCCCTACTCTCCAGGCACTAAGTGTTAAACTGCAGGCAAGACAGCATATGCCAAGTGTTGAGTGAATGGTATGGAAACGATTCAAAAGAAGTAGAGGTACTAGGTAAATGTGGTCAGAGGAAGATGTTGCAAAGCCCTGACACAGGTCTTGAAAGCTGTGGGATCAGTGGTTTGGGCACTGGACAGAGTGGAGGGGAAAGGCTCTTCTGGGCTGTGGAAAGTGGGCAGAGAGTGAGGGCCGTGTGAGCACAGTGACTGGATGAAACACGCATCGCATATCAAGGCTACTGCTGCCCTGACAAACTATCACATATCCCCCTTTGTGCCACCCACTCAGAGACCACAAGGGTGTGCTGGCATGTTATCAAATGCCAAAAGGGACAAGAATGAAAAGTTCTTTCAGTTTCTTCGTTCATTTATAAATATCACAACTATAAACTATCGGTTCTCCTAGATGTAGAAATCATTTATAAACTAACCATCTTCAAATGGAAAGTTATTTCTGGAAATCTGGAAAGAAGGAAGTATTTCACATAATAGCAGGTTAATGCCGTGTCTTTTCTGAAATGGGTGAGTACTTATTCAGTCTGCAACAGGAAATCCCAAATGGCCCTACTCTTGGGGGAAGTCAGGTCCCAAGTACAGTTCTAGGAGTTTCCGCTTGATACCTGGTGCCATTATATAGCTAATGAAATCAGAAGAGAGGCCTTGGGTTGTTCCATGAATGGGTACATAGACAAATAGGGAGAGAGAAGAGTGGTCCAGCCTGAGGGATGAGCATGTGCAAGAGCCCTGTGGCAGGAGAGAGCAGAGAGAGCCCAGGGATAGAGGAAGCCTAGTGGGGTTGCAGTGCAGAGGAAGGGGTGAAGATGGGCTAAAGAAAGGCTGGGGGAAGCAGGCTAGGCCAGACTGTGCAGGGTCTGTTAAGAAAGCCTGTCTTCCAGAGCAAAGATGAAAAACAAGCACTAACAAAGAGGCCAGGGGGAAAGGCTTAATAATCCAGTTCTGGCCATTTGCAAGGGAAGAGAAACAGGCTTAGGGACTGCTTGGAGGACCCTGCCTGACCTGCCACAGATTGGGGCGGGTTCCCTTCCTCCCTGCAAGGGACACTCTTTGGCTTTCTAAAAGGCCACTCCATTCCCCATCCACCACAGTCACAAATGCCCGGTGCAGAGCTTCCCATATAACCCAGTTCTGGGCCAAATCATCATCCCTTCTTCCACAGTGCTCTCTGGACAGGCAGCAGCAGCTAGAGGCTTCCCCTAAACTTTGTTTTGCTCCCTCCTCCTTCCCCAAACTCTTCACCAACACCTTATGCTTGGACAGGCTAGACTCTTTTTCATCCAGTGATTCGGGTTACCCAAACTTTTCATTACTGTCTTATTTTGTCAGAAAGAGAAGTCATGGAAATTACATTTCCAGCTGGAAAAAGGCATTGAGTTGAGGTCCCACCTGTAGCTTTTTGACAAATGGATAGACCCAGAAGGAAGTCAACACACACAAACTCTCCCCTCTCTCACGTCCTCCAAGCTCGCCCATGCTTGGGTATTGTTTGTTTGGGTCTTAGCACTTCATGTGTGTGTTTACTGTCATGGTTGGTTGGATGGTTGAGGAAAGGGAGGAGAGGAACAGAATAATAATTGCTGTTTAATGAGAAATCCAGAAAAGCTGTGAAAAGCTCAGCTAAAGCTCAGCATTATTTTTTCCCCTCTTCCCTTTCCTGTAAACACGGACAAGCAGATCCATTTTTATTGTGGAGAATTATTCTGAAGTAATTAGGAATTAGAAAATGTGTTTGTCAGAGAGGAGCCTTCATGACAGAGAATTCATTATAACCTGATCAGTCATTTCTTACAGAGGAAAACAAATGTCTCAATAGCCATTGGAAGAGGATCTTGCCAAGACTAGTTATTTAATTTAAACCCCTGGAAGAGCTGTCTGAAGGGCCTGAAGATCTGTGTTTTTTGGGGTCTCATGCCAGGAGACCCTCCTATCCCCACTCTAGGGGCTGGATCTGGGGCTGTAGGGCCCCAATTTAGGGTCATGTACAAAGAGTTACTAAATTAAGAATTATTAACTAAGAAGATAAAAATTATATATACACACTTAAAGAACCTGGGGAGTGTGTGTATAAAAAGTGAATCCAAGTTGAAGACATTACATCTATACAAACAATCTACACACTCTGGGACAATGCTATGGAACAGGCTGACACAGAAAGAGCACCCCCCGCCCACCCCCCCACTCTAACTATATAGAAATTCTGGATAAAATATAATTTTAAAAATTTTAATACGAAGCCAAGACTGGAAGCTAGAAAGGGAAATCCCAGGTGCCAGGAACGAAGAGGAGACTATTCAACAAATGAATAGACTTTTAGGAGAATAATGGGTGAGAAATGAGCAGGAGCTCGTGCCAAGAGCTCCTGGATATGTCAGGACTTGATAAAGGCCTTAAGGGCTTGGGACGGTTTTCCAATAGGGATGGGTGATGAGCCTCCGACCTGTGCAAGGCTGAATACTGGGATCGGGCTCTTAGCATAGAGCCGAGCACTGCAAAGAACTGTCCTGTCACTAAAAACCCCAAAGATATAAACTCCAGCCACTAGCCTGGAAAGAGGTGAGGAAGCTTATCATCCACTCCAGGCCATAAGGCAGGTGAATTATTGTGGTGGTTTGCAGCTATATACCCCAGGAAAAGATGTTCTTAGACTTGGTCCATTCCTGTGGGTGTGAACTCCTATAAATGGGATCTTTTGATGAGGTTACTTAAGTTAAGGTGTAACTGAGTTGGGATGGGTCTTGATCCTATTACTGACTGCTTTTTAGGGAAGGCCACACAGAGAGAGAAGCCAGAGGGAGCAGTCAGAAACTGCACACCAGCAGAACCCAGAAGAGAAGGGAGAAGCCAGGAGAGGCCGCCAAGTGCATTATCATGTGACAGAAAACCCAAGGATCAAGGATCGCCGGCTGCCAGGCCCAAAACTCCAGTCTCCTAGGAGAAAGCATTGCCTTTCCTAGCCTCTTTTGAGCCTCCCTTGTTTAAGCTTTAGCAATGAGGAAACTAAAACAATCACCTATAAAAGTCATAACTCCAGGCCTCACTACAAGCAAGTCTAAATTCACTACTTTTATGGTAATGGAACCCCCCCCCCAAATGAGAAATTAACATGAACACTGGTCCTGGAGGATCCCGACAGCAGCAAACTTAAAACTGCCCTGCAGGGCTGGGCGTGGTAGGTGGGGAGGAATGGGATCCTCTGATGGAAAATCACCTCTGATGAAGATGAGCTAATGAGAAAGAAATAATCCCCATGAGAAACAAACCACCACGAAGGAATGTCAGCAAAACCAACAAACTAAAGGATCTGCAATTCAAGAAACAGAGAAAGAATGATTTGAAATAAATTAAAACAAGGATATTTAAAACACTCAAGGAAATGAAGGAATATTGAAACTAAAGGTCAGAACATGATATTATTAGGAAAAAAAAGACAAAACAAAACAAAAGTAGGTCCTGAAAAAAATACGAAAAATGGAAGGGTCTGAAAAAGAACCAAATAAAACTTATAGAAATGAAAAACATAGTCATTGAAATGAAAAAGATAACTTCAGTGTATGGATTAAACAGCTGAAGAACAAAATAGTAAACCAGGAAGAAATTTCCTATTATGCAGCTGAGAAAGATAAAAAGAGATAGAAATTGTAGGAGAAAAATCAAGAAACCAAGTTTAGAATGAGAAGCTCCAACACTCAACTTAAGTGTAAAAAAGAAGGAGAGAGGAAATATTTCAAGAAATAATATCTGAGCATTTTTGAGAACAAAGATAGATGTATTCTCAGATTAAACCAGCAGACCAAATTCTGAGCAATGTAACTAAAAGTAAATCCATTTCAGGCACACTGAGGGCATATCATAATGGAATGTGAAAAACACAGAAAAAAATATTAAAAGCCACCAAAGAGAAGGAAAATGATTGGTTGACAGCAGGCTTCTCATCTCATGAGATGCCTAAAGATGACAAAATAATACCTTCAAGGTGGTGAAGGAACACTATGACCTCTTGGAGGAAATGCACGAAGGGTAAGAAAAATGTAAATAAGGGAAGAAATTTATCTGACTTGCTAAAGTTTTCACATGATTTTTACATTTTTACATGATGTATTTTAACCAAAGCCCAAAACCTGGGGGAAAAAAAAAGCAAAGGTGTTTCAGAAATGGAAATAACATGTCAGATGAGCCTTCAAATCCTGTATCAGTGCATGTCCTGTGACTCTTCCCATAGAACTATTCGTATAGTCCAGAATAGCAATTAAACAGCTTTTTAATCTGATGATTATGTGACTCTATGCCCCTTTTCTTCCATGGCAACCCTGGTACTGCTTACTTCAGTTCTGGCATTTCTGACGCATTCTAAGATGGGAAGATATGAGTCCGTTATTTTGATCTTTTGGCAGCAACACCTGGAGTGGAGGAGGGGGGTGAAACCTTAGGCAAGCCTCGTGCACACTGACTGTCTTTTCTCTGCGACGTTCTGCACAGGGGGCTAAATCACTCCTGTTGACTCCCTCATCTCACCAAAACATCCTGGGAGCTGCTGCTGCTCCTACCACCAAAGAAGAGAAAAACCTAACTGAAAGTGTCACTGGGACTTGAGAAGAACTCTGTGGTTTTCCTCTCCCTAATAATTGGAGGAAAAGAATAGTTAGACAAGGATCACAAACAAAAGTCTACGGGATCCAGGCAAGCAACTAAAGCAGGCCAGCTGCAAGACTAGAGGGCATGCTGGGGACCGTGGCAGCCAACAATATGCGGGGGTACAGGCCCAGTGTTACCAGGTCTTCCAATTTTTCAAGAAAACCTAGAAATCCTGATTATTTCTGGTTAAATCTTTTCTTTTGAAAATGTTGAGGGGAGCAGATGTAGCTCAAGTGACTGAGCACTTGCTTCCCATATATGAGGTCCCAGGTGTGAGCCCCAGTACCTTAAAAACAAACAAATGAAAACACCAACTCTCATTGGGGAATGGATGTAACTCAGTGGTTGAGTGCCTGCTTCCCAAGTATGAGGTCCTGGGTTCAATCCCTGGTACCTCTTAAAATAAATAAAAAATGTTGGTAACTAATTCACAGTCATTAGAACAGAAAGGCAAAGCCCATGGAGAGGCTGGATTAGGGTCAGGAAGAGCTGTTTCTATCCCCTGGCTTGCAAATTTCTCGCCAAAGAAGTGTCTGAGGAGCCCCAAGACACCACACATGTTCCACTGCCTGGGCATGGAGAGAGAAACCTCAGCCTGCTCTCTGAGCTACGGTGACTCCTCAGTGTATGGCCCAGCTTAAAAAAGGAAGATGTGCATCACTTACACCTGGGGATTCCTTCAAGGCTCCCATTCTTCACTGGATTTCCTATCTCACAAGCAGCTCTTCAGCATGCTTTGTATTCAATGACAAGAATTTTACTGTCTGCAAGTGGTTCTGCCTTCTCAGGCTTAGAGAAGGAGCTCTGGATAAGGAATGTGTAATAACCTTCTGAAGCCCAGTGCTCAGCACCAGCCCTTCACCCTCTGGCAGCTTCCAACCTAACTTCTCACAGCTAGTGGATGGTCCTCGGAAGAATAAAAGTGCAGACACACCCTCTCTGGAGAAAGGGCCCAGTTAGAGGGCAGAGGTGGAAAGAAGCAGAATCACTATTCTGGATGAACCAAAAAAAAGTTTTGGTGACGAGGCTATTGCTCCTGGTAAGAAGCAAAACTCCAACGACAGAGCCTTTGTCACTGGGGTGCAGCTGAAAAAGGGCTTGGAGGCAGGAGCAGCATAACAAAAATGCCAGAAGCTACCTGTGACCAGGAGGAAGCTAAACCCAGCAAATGACAACATCCAGTGCCTCTTCATGGTCAAGGAACTCAGCATCTCATTTGTATTTTAAACTTTTTCTTTCCTTATTATTTTTCCACCATTGTGTCAGTTCCTAAGCCCTGGGGAAGATCTAAGTTTAGCTTCGAGAAAAATACAGAAGGATCGAGAAGGATATTCAGAAAATCATAAACCACCAGCACAAATCACCAGTTCACCCCAATCTCCCAGCCCACCTTGGAGCTGGGAGCTGATGATGTTGCCAAAGATGAGTTTTGGGGAAAGGCAGATTCAGGGATTAAAAACATCCTGTATGATCTACCAGCTCTCTCTTCCCCTTGGTGGTAGACAAGGGGACCAAAAGTGGAGAATGACATCACAAGACGGAAGGAGCCTTGACCCTTGAGTCACCCACTTGAAGGCCAGCTGCCAAGGAGAGACTTGGCACAAGCAAAAAATAAACTTTCATTATTTCATTGATATTTGGGGGTTGTTTGTTACTGTACCATCGCCTAACATTACCCTCAGGCAAGTGCCTGGAGGATGGGAGGAAGCAAGGTTTGGAACAGGATCATTACTCAGCCTCAGTTAAAGAATCTATGCTGTAGTGTGATTTGGGTGGGAAAAATAGGCATTACACTAATGTGGATGCAGCCTCTGAAAATAGCTTGTCCGGATTCATATCCCAGGTCTACCTTCTACTCCTTGTAAAATTTTGGGTAAGTTATCTATTTTCTCCAAGTCTCACCTTTCTCATCTATAAATCTGGCCTACTTTACAGACCTCAAAAGGTTGTTATGAGATTTAAATTAGATCATCTACATAGTGTTTAGCACAGTGCCTGACGCTTAGTAAGCACTTAAGTTTTCGCGGCTCCCCACACAAGTGACTGTTTTGGGGGCCTTCTATGCCCAAACCTCACTAAAGTTGAATATGAGATGAGGCAAGAAAAAGTTGGAAGTTAGCACTCATTGTGGTAACACTGCATAATCTCAGTGTTTAAATGACTGCTTGAAACACTAGAAAAGAAAGAGGCCAATCTTTAGAACTGTGTTAGGAGAGTTGGAGGATATGACCCTCCCACTGTTCTCTGCTGCCCAAACACCCTGTGGCAGAGACCTGTTCCCTAAACCCATGTCACCTTTTCCTGGGCACACAGGAAGCTCCTTGCTAACTCAGTTCTGTCTACTAGAATGTGGGAACAGAAGTGACAATGGCTTAATCCTCTGGTGTGGGATCCACCTGGCACGATGGCCTTAGAAACCACCTGTGGAAGATGGTGGAGCACAAGATGGGAGGAGCCTGAGTCCCTGAATCACTGCTTGGAGGAAAAGTGTCCACTGGTCAGGAAACCCATTCGGACTCAAGTGAGCAAGAAATTAACTTCTATCAAGGACGAGCCACTGTATATTTTTGGATTTGTTTTGGTGCAGCAGTTAGAAACTCCTCTAATAATCTGGTAAACCTTTTCTAATGGAATTATATGACTTTCGTCAAAAACAAAATTCATCCTTTAAAAAACAGGATTTTCATTTATGTTTTTCAGGTAAGTTGTAGCTATTTCTATAAATAATAGAGAGCCTTTGAAGGTGTTTATCCCCAAGCACCACAGTCACTCCAGGCAAGGGGAGACCTGAAGTTGCTCTGCCTGCTCCCTCTCTCATCTCCTGGGGTCCATCACTTCCTGAGGACATTCTCTAAAATTGATTCATGTGATAAAACAGCACTGTTTGTGAGGCAGACAGAAAAATAAATGGGCTATGATTGTTCTATCTTTGTGTAACCTTGTGACAAGTCATTTCTTCACATGTAGGGGAAGAACAGCACCCAAATTAAACGCCTGACCCTGGTAACCCTCCTAAATATGCTCCTTTGGGTTGTTTCCACCTATTCCATTTCCCCACCCTCAAATACCCAGCGGATGGACTGCTGGCCACTTACCCAATACACGGATTTGTCTGGTACCTCGGTGCTGTGTAGGAGAAAGGGGAGATGTTCTTGTCTACAAAAGACCCGAACCCCAATCGGAAATTGCTGGTGAGCTTCCCCATCTCCTCAGCAAGCTTGGTGCCCAGGTTTCGGATGTTGTCCAAGTCATCCTTCATGGACAGGGAGAGGTCCATCAGGTAGTACAAGTCCACAGGATAATCCTCCACCTGCCGCACCTGCAGCTGGAAGGTAGTCTTGTCACCTGTGCCAGTGGAGAGGTCATGCATATTAGAGGTCATGCAATTTGCTGGAGGTTGAGGATGGGTTTTGCTTTCAAAGTTGGTCCACCTCTAACTTTGTCTTAATGATTTGTATGCCTTCCAGAGGAAGTATTTTCTTCTTGGAAGTAGAGTGACTAAAAGCAGGGAATATGGTTGCTGAGGCTTAAGCTCTAAGGTTCTCCTTCCCAAACACTTGGTTCAGTGTTTTTCAAGAAACTCTTTAACCACCAGGATTCTAAGTGGTATTCCATGTTCTCAGCAAAAAGGACTCTGTCATTGCTGGAGAGTGAGCCAGACAATTTCATGCACATGAACTAGGTGAAGAGTAGTCCACCAACCACACCCCAGCACCAGAGAAAGGACTAGCCAAGACAGGAATGTCATGGGAAGGAGACTGTTAAAGTGTGTGTAATAGAAAATGGAGAAGAGACTAGCAAAAGAAGCTATTACATAGTGAGTAAGAGCTGAGGTAAGGAAGAGAGAGAAGGAGATGCACAGGCAAGGGAGAGTGGGGAAAAAAAGAGAGTTACTTATAATAACCCCCAAAGAACAACAAAAAAAAATCTATGTCCCTGCCTTGCCATCTATTTCTACATGCTAGCCATTTATCAGATAATAGTATTTAGTTCTGGGACAAAGTTGACCATCTGGGGATATAGCAGACACAATTCATTATCATACATCAGGAGTTATACATATAAATACAGGAAGATGGATCCCAAATTTTAGCCCCATCCAAAATTAAAAAAAGAAAAGTAAATAAAAAAGAATTACTAGTGCGGACAAGGTGTAGCTCAGTGGTTGAGCACCTGCTTCACACATACGAGGTCCCAGGTTCAATCCCTGATACCTCCTAAAAAAAAAAAAAAAAAAAAAGAATTACTAGATTTGTCTTATCAGCTACAAGAAAAAGAAAATAATTTTCGGTTCTACATAAGACAGCCAATGGGCAGAGGAAAGGGAAATTGATTCAGAGGAGGAGAACAAAGGGAAAAGACAGTGCATGGGAGGTGTAGCTTCTACTAACTCACCCAGAGGACTACACCAGGTTAATAATCGCTAGATCTTTTCATAATCTCCAAAAACATGTCAATTAGAACCAATTAAGATGCAAACCATACCAGGTAATTCTATCTGCCGTTGGGCTAATTAACCTTTCAGGGGCACCAAGAAATACCCTATTTATCCCAGGGTAGAAGCAGTGTCCACCCACATCTGAAGCCTGGACATACTCTCCGTGTGTTTACAGGTGCTGTAGCAAAGGTGGGCTTGCTCCGGCCCAAGGGGCCCGCCTCTGCCTTGCCTCAGCCCAGTCTCAAAGAAACCAATCTTTCAGCTCAGGCTGACAGCCGACAGGCTGAAGCCTTCCTGGACTTGCAGAATAGGGAACACAATCCTCTCAAACACAGTTAATTCCCTGGACCATAAAGAATCAAATGACCAAAAGATTTTAGTCCAAGTGCCACTCTGTCACTCTACTAAGTATGCAACCTGAGCCTCAGCTTCCTTAAATATAAAATGGAAATAACAACACCCAACAGGATTGTTTAAAGCTATGATGTGCTCACGTGGGACAGAAGAGTTATATAAGCAGTTACGGCCTGCACAAATAAGTATGATTATTACAATTATTATTCATTGCCTAAGTGACAGGTCTGGCCTGCTTCCCCTGACTTGTCTTTATGTGAACTGTACCAACTGCCTCAAGATGGATGTAGCTGGAGTTGCCTGTTGGTATGAGCTTATTTTTAAAAATCATCAGAATCTGACTCAAACAGAGGAATGTTTGCAATTTCATCTGGAATGAATTCTGGACCGCTGTGGTGTCTGGCCCTGGCTCCCATCAGGCAGACAAAAGCAGGTCCATCCAAAAGGGCCCTCCCAGACTTGGACGCCACATCCCAGGGATGGGCAGAGGGCATGAAGGAGGGAGGAGCTGGGAAAAGGGGGCCCTCCTTGGCCCTTGCATGGGCAGACTCCCCAGGCCCCAAATGGATAGGGTCTGCAATCATGTCCTCTCTGCCCAACTCCATGCCTCTCTGTAGGGCCTTCTGCATTTTCTGCTGTCTGTTTCCATCTCCCAAGTTCCCAGCTATACCTTCTTTTGCCCAGAATCCAATTCCACCTTTTTCTGGATTATGGGTAGTTAACAGATGAGCACTTTAATGACCAAGAAATGAAGAACTGACTTGGATTCAGGGAGGCTGGGAGGGAAGTGGCACTAGGCTTGGAGACAGGAGATCTGGGTTGGAATTCAGACCTTGTAACCAAGGACCCAGAAGAGCTCGGGCTCCTTTAAACTTGCTATTCAGTTTCTACATCAATAAAATGGGGGAGAACACTAATTATGGTGGGAAATAAAGGAGATTAATGTATATAAACACTAAACAAATGCTCCTATGGAAGGAAAAATTTAGCCTGTGCTCCCCGCAAAAAAGTAGATTATTAAGGCAATTTCCTACGGGGATTTAAAGAGACAAAATGCTGCCAGAAACTTGAATTTGAATGGCTACAGTCTTGGGCATTAAATTTAACTCCAAAATATCCAATCTTGAAGGCAAAGAGGGAAATAAGATGTGATATGCAGGTCCTCTTTATATGCTAAGAGAGTATCTATTTGAAGGCTAAGGGTATCTATTCTGAAGAGAGAAACCTCTTGGCATTAATTTCTAAGAGACATGATCACTAAGAAAACACACATACACCCCTCCCACAGGGAGGCTGCAAATGTTAAAAAGAAATATTTCCCCCAATTTTCCAGAAAGGGAAGGGTGTAAGAAAGAGGGTAATATTCATATTCAGAACGAGAGTTAAATTGCTCCGTCAAACAGGCTTGACTTTAAATCCCATGGACTCCATCACAGGTCTTAGCAATAATGGACTGTTCTGTCAACAGATATTTTAGAGCAGGGGTTCTTAACAAAGGGTCCATGACCTTGAATTGAGATCCAAAAACACATTATTCTTGTGGGGACGTGTTGGTGTGGGTATGATATATTTATTAAATAGTACACAGTATAGCGTGGGCTTAGTAAGGGGTCCATGGTTTTCACCCGACTGGCAAAGGGGTCCATGGAACAAAAAAGGTTAAGAAGCCCTGGTCCTGAGGGACCAACCTTCCTGAACCATTCTCAATGTGGGCTCTGAGCTGCCGGTGCCCCCACACCCAACAACTCGACGTCAGCAGGTGGAAGGTGGAGCTGTTCCTGCGTGGGAGGGACACTCTGCAAAGAGAAGGTCCAGACACATTTTTCATCTTGGGGTACACGCCTAGCACCATGCACACTTTGGCACACACACTCCTCCACTAGCTCTTTCCTAGCACGCCGCTCTCCTGCACTACCGAGACTTTAGACTAGTTGCCACCTCCCACGCTTCCAGCGGGGTACAAAGCCCTTCTTGCCTTCACCGCAGGGCTTGGTCTGAGCCTGTCTCTGGCGACACCATCCCTGCCCACCTGCCCGGATTTGTTGTCCCCCCTCCCTCCCTCTCCACTTAAGGCAGGCCCCTCTCCCCCATGGGCTGCACCCCTTCCTTCCGAGGCTGTTCCAGGTAATCCTTGCCTCCGGACCAGTGGGAGGATCAGTGAAATGGGATAAAGCAAATCCCACCTCTCAGCTTAAGCTCCACCTGCAAGCAGCCCCTCCCTGAATCCTTCTGTTTTTTTCCTGTTTGAAAGCAACTAGCTCCAACTGTATTTTGCCCAGAAGTCCTGGCACTGCTCCGTTTGTAAGTGTAAACTTTCCCACTATACTCAAATATCAAATACCTTTCTATCTGAAGTGGGTTTTTAATGCCTTCTTTCCTCAGTCCTCCCTTTAATAAAAATAATAAAAAGCTAAGGACACATAGCAGATGCCCAACACTTCTAAAGAGTGAAGGTAGAGAATTCCAGCAAGAACTTTTGACTTTTTAAGAAGACAGATTTTTGTTTTCAAGTATTAAGACAAAGTGGTACCTTAACAGATTAAGACTCTTGCCATTACAAATAAATGGGAGTGGTTTTTTACCTCCCAGAATTACCTTTCTATATATCTGTGCTATAAATTGAAAGAAGGAAGAAGGGAAATATAAAAATCCACTCTATTATTATAGGAATATAGCTGAACAGGGCATTAGGCCCTAGTGTTTGCCTAATTTTTAAAAATCCTATCACCTATCTCTTTCTGTTCATTGCAGCAGAAGGGAATTAGCATTCCAGAATTAAATTCAGACCTAGAACCAAAAACTAGCCTCACGGGTCTAGAACAAGGCCACTGTGCTACCCCGTACCCGACTTCCCTCCTCCAAATCCTGCCTCTGGACACTAGTACCCAGGAATAAGCCATCAGAAGACATGGCTGGGAAGCAGATATAGCTCAAGTGGTTGAGTGCCTGCTTCCCATGTACGAGGTCCCGGGTTCAATCCCTGGTACTTCCTAAAAACAAAACAAACAAACAAGAAAACCAACTCTCATTGGGGAGCAGATGTAGCTCAGTGGTTGAGTGCCTGCTTCCCATGTTTGAGGTCATGGGTTCAATCCCAATACCACCTTAAAAAAAAAAAAAAAAGACGTGGCTGGTCTCCACAGTGTCTGCCACCAAGCATTAGGGCTCTCCAGTCTCTTTCCCTTAAAATAACCCCATTGTCAAAACTCTTTGTCTTGGGAAATGGATGTGGCTCAAGTGGTTGGGCATCCATCTACCATGTGGAAGGACCCAGGTTCGATCTCTGGGACCTCCTGGTAAAATAAAAAGGCAAGCAGGCGAGCCAGGCCTGCGTGGTGAGCCACACAACAAGATGATGATGCAACAAAAGAGAGACGCAGGGTAGAGCCAAGGCGAAATGTGCCAGAAACCAGGAACTGAGGTGGCGCAAGTGACAGGGTGCCTCTCTCCCACATCGGAAGTCCCTAGGATCGAATCCCCGTTAAGTCTAGAGTAGAAAAATGAGGAGAGAAGGCAAGAAAAAGACACAGAAGATAACCCTGCGAATGGACACAGACAGCAAGCGGGGACCGGGGGGGGGGGTGGATCTCATAGAACTGTACACCAAAAAGAAAAAAGAAAAGTCAATTAAAAAAAAAAGTCTCTTTAAGCATTTCAGGCTGGATGGTGCCTTTATTGAAGAAGCACCACCTGAACCAGGTAACTGGCATCTCCAAAGCAGAACCTGGAAGGAGAGGTGAGAAGAGAAGCATTGATAGGGGCTGGCAGTGTAAAGAGGCAACCCATAGCAAAAGCAGCTGATCCCCTGTAGCTGAGTTAGTAACATTGAACCCCTGTATAAATGCCCTGGTTTTAATCATGTGCAATGGCTATGTAGGATCTTATCACTGGGGAAGCTGGGTGAAGGGTACATGGAAATCTCTGCATTATTTTTGCAACTTCATACAAGCCTAAAAGCATTTGAAAAGAAGTTTAAAATGAAGAAAAGAAAAAAAAAGGGCTACCAATTAAGGGTCAATTTTTAAGAGGCGAAGGGATTGAGGAAAATCAACTTTTCCAATCACCGCAGTGTTGCAAAGCCATCTCTAGCTTCTTACCATCTTGGTAAACTTTACTAACGAAAGCCTACATCCTTTCTCAAGGATTTTATGTCCTTCATTAAGAATTTTTTAAGGTTTCTATCCTTACACACAGTTTTCAGTATTAAAAATAAAATGGAAAATATGATCTTGTGCTTCTACAAAATCCTGCCTAAAATAGAAGGAATTCTTTTTTCCTCCAGACTTATCCTGAAACAATAATTTTACTTTGGTGAAGTCTCTCATATTGTGTTGAGGCTTGTCCTTGATTAGTCTGATATAGGACCGGGCAAAATGTTAGATTTCACTCAACAAATATCTATTATGAGGGGGAGGAGGCAGAGGAGGAGACACAAAAACATTTCTAAAAATAAATAATGGAAAAAATCCAATCACTGCATACTTAAAAGCATTCCTAAGAGTCAGAGGGGGAATTGTCCCTAGCTAAATATGCATTTAGTTAACTGGAAATTTTAACTGCAACATACCCTCCCCTCACCCCCAATATACAAATATCTGGGGTTTGCCTGCACTTCTTTTTATAGATATTAAAATTACATTTCTCAAAATTTCAAGAAGTACCATTGGGCTTAAGTGTTTCTATATTTGGGAAACATAGTCCCAACATTTGTAGGTCTTTAGGAACTCGTATTTTCATCAAATCCCCTTCTGGTCTTCCTCTCCACAGATGAAAACTCTTCACAGTTTGGGTGTGTCTTCACGGGGCAGCCTGCCCACCCATCAGCTTGACCTCTTGCCAATGCTCTCTCTATCACTACACCTTCTACGGGACCAGAGTTGCACATGGCACTGCACTGTGATTTTGTATAAACATAGGATCACATTTTCCATTTCATTTCCAGTACTAGAGACTGTGTGATAATGCTCAGCAGAAGATGTGACTGTACCAAATAAGACTTTTTTTTTAATTGAGCATTTAAATTGAGCCTTATGAATAGAGTATTGTGTATAAATTTAATGCCAAGAAAATTTTATCCAAAGTGGCTGCCTCACTCAAATCACTTCTTTAACTCCTCTTTGGGGGCTGTTTTAAAAGTCATTTGATGTCACACCAAAGAAACAGTCTCTTTGCCTCATAGCCATTTAATTCTGAGTTTTAAAACCAGAATTATTGAAACTGTGAGGTATCCAGCTTTGTGTGACATTCAAGTCTTTCCTAAACTAAATCTACCCCTAACAAGTAAGAGTTTGCCACCGAGAATACTAAAGAGAATACCACAGGCTCTCAAGCAGTAAATGAGGAATTCCAAAAATACAAGTTAAAAATCTCCCGGACATGGAATAAGCCAGACACATAAGAACAGATAATGTATGATCTCACTGATATGAACTAATTAGAATATGCAAATTCATGGAGTCAGAATCTGTAATACAGGCTACCAAGGGCTGGGGTGGGGGTGGGGAATGGAGAGTTCTCTGGTGCAGAGTTTCTGTGTGGGGTGATGGAAAAGTTTTGGTAATAGATGGTAGTGATGACAGCACAACACTGTGAGTGTAATTAACACCACTGAATGGTATATTTGAAAGTGTTAAAATGGGAAATTTTAGATCTAAAATTTGTATATATGTTTTGTATAAAATTTTTATATATGTTACCAGATAAATTTATTTAAAAAAACATAGGACTGTATAACACAGTGAATTATACTGTAAACTATGGACTACAGTTAATAGTATAATTATAATACTATTGTTTTATCGATTGTAACAAAAGTACCACACTAATGCAAAGTGTTAATAACAGGGAAAACTGTGCATGTGAGGGTGGGTATATGGGAACTCTGTCCTGTCTGCATGATTTTTCCATAAACCTACAACTTTCTAATAGAAAAATAAAAATTTAAATAAAAAAAAACTTCAGAGATGACTCTGAAGGCTATAAACTTATTTGGAGGTGTGAATGTTGGTCCTTGTTTTCAAAGATTATTGAGTAAAATCAGTACACAATTATAAATACATTATGAAATAATTACTTATATAAAAAAATGAATGCAAGTGAAGAAAGACAACGGATATAGTCAAAATGAAAAATGACATTGTGTCACAGTGGGTCGTTTTTCAAGAATTTCCTGGAAGTTACAGTTATACTGTTGCTATGATAAAAGGAAGATAAATAATTCACATTACTTGATAACCATTCTTATATTATACAATGTTCCAATACCTTAGACCTTAGTAGTCTACAATAACTCCTATTTCTCTTTAGGTCAAAACCTTTGGCCTTGAACCTGTCATCTCATAAGATGAGTTATTTTTCCCTGGAGGGCATCACTAGACATCTGCCCATACAAGGCTCAGCTGACTCTCTACCCACTCACACAGTTAAGTGTGATCTTCCTTTTCTCTCCCAATTTGGTAACTTACCAAACAAAAAGGCTTAGATACTTTGTAAAAATAGCAACTTCAACTAATCCCAGCATTGATCCCTGGGCGAGCTGGTAGTTATGCTCATCCATCCAGGAAGTTCTAGTGACTCCCTTCTTTTGCTTCTTATTTCTAAGACCATTCAATAGGCAAAATAAAATCTCTCTCAAATATATGATAACTCAGAGCTCTCTCTTACAAATTTACGGTGCAGAACTATACAGTAACAGCAGCAGCAACAACAATGAGCGTTAACTTGTTTCATCAATAGTAACAAAAGTACCAACATTGTGCTAAATCCATTCGCAGGCACTGAGAGTTTAAGCACCTTGTCCAAGGTCACAGCTGGTAGAGCCCATATTCAAACCGACATCTGACCAGCTCCAGAATCTGTACCCTTGACCATTACTCTTTGAAAACAACAATTTTAAGTTTTTAAAGTGCATTTATACCAAAAGTCTCATTTAAGCCTCCAAACATGCCTGAAGAAGTGAAGGTGACGAGCAAAGACCCTGTAATCGTGAGCTAGCTAGTGCCAGGTAGTGCCAGTGCCTGAGCCAGCACCCAGGATGGCCAGTTAGATCCATCTCTCCATTGCTCCAAGCAACCCCAAAGTCTAAATAAACCACCAAGAAATGGTTTTTGCCAATGATTTCCTAGACAATGGGACAGAAGAAAAGGCTAAAAACCAATGGACTTTAGGAAAAAAAGCTGCTCCTTCCCAACAATGTGATACTTTCCAATTTAGCTGCATGCGCATCGACCCTCTGACTACTCAAGTATTTTAATATTCACAGTGTTAGATGACAAAAGTGCTGAACTAGAGATTAGCACGGACTTTGCAGTTGCAAAGAGCTGGGATTGAATCAGAACCTGCCCCTACCAGCTTGGTGACCGTGAGCAAGTCATCTTCTCACATGTCAAATGCTAACTACCTCAGTGTAGGTCAAGTATTTGGTCCACAGTAGGTGTGCAAAAACCACTAATTTCCTTCTGACCCTCGCCTTATATTATAATCAACTCTAGGACTGTAAGGGGCTCCAGGACCACACATATGCACAAATATCTCTGCTCCAGAAGTTTGTCCCTCCAGAGTGCTACTGACTCAAATGGAATTTGCTGATAGGCAAAAATACTTTTTTTCCAGATCCAGCACTTTTCCTGAGCAACTTGGGAGTAAACCTACCAGCACCCTCCCATATAAAACAATAAGCAAAGGTATTCCATCCATCGTGGCTCCAGGTGCCAGGCTTTTAGAATACACAGAGACACACTTGGGCTGCCTGACTCCCACTTGGCCTGTTATGACCCTCTCCTGGCTCTGACCTCAGTCCACCCTGGCTCATTTTCCCTTTATTATCATTCCTCAACCCCCACCTCCCCGTGTGCTTTCCTGAGCCCATGGCATCCTATCCATTCTAAAGGCAACTCACCAGGCCGGAGGTTCATTGCAATCTCCTGCGGCATCATCTGAATGACATCGGAGCCTGCAGAGCTGGAGCCCTTGCTGCTGAGAGGCAGGCTCCGCAGGACACGGGTGCTGCTGGCCGGGCTCTCAAACTCGCCTCCACAGCCATTTCTGATGAGGTTTGCACTGAAGTCACACCGGGATGTGACTGACCGGGGGCTGCCAAAGTCCTGGGCACGGAAAGGGGGAGAGAGCAGGAGGTGGTCAAGGGGTAAGACTCAGCAACACCTGGTTACCTTAACTCTCTACAGCCCATTTTCGTGGTCTGAAAATGGACAAATGATCATCTTATCCCAAATGCTTCACAGAGTATTGCATGGATTAGTTGAGGTGTTGCATATGAAAGCACTTTGTAAATTGTCAGTACATAATAAAGATGTTTGGTTTCATTGTTATTTTAATGGTAAAAATGCTCCTAAAAAACAGATGCTCCCAACTGCCTACATGAATAGCAGGAAAAAGTAACTGAAATGGCCACACGTTGTATAACTAAGCTTTTTAAAGACAAGGTGTAAGTGGTTGAGTAGTGCTCACTCAGGCAATCAAGAGGTAAATTTTGAGCTGTTCACTCATCTACTTTTGCAGACACCGGACATTACACAACCACCCTGGAGAACAATGTGGCAATACCCATCATACCCTTTGACAGTGGTCAACTCCCAGAAATTTATCATTAAGAAAATAACCAAAAGAAAGGGAAAATTCTGGGAGAAGATATACATTGCTGTGTTAAAACAGCATAAAATTTTCTAAATTTGTAAGCCTAAATCCCTAAATCTTAAGGACATGGTTAAGAAAAATATGGTCTATCACTTCAGTAGATAATGTAGCCATGAAGACTAAGCAGAAATTTCAAAACACTTATCCTAAGAAAATAAAATAGAAAGTAAGATTCTGTCTGCATTAGAATATGAAAAAGATATTGTTTTAATGAAGGCAGTTGATGTGTTAGGGTAGAGGGACTAAAACAACAAAGGTACATTGATAAGAAAAACCTTTCTTTCCTTAAGTTGGATTAGGGAGATGGCTGGGCTTTAGGATGACCCAACCTAATTTGGGGCACCAGGAGTTTAGGGTATTAACTTTTAAATTAAATAAAATACTTAGCTACTAAATATGATATCTGTACATGGTGATCCTTTTTCAGGAAGGGGTTTCTAATGGCAAAGCAAGCCCACCCTTTTGCTGATGGATGTGGAAAATAAGATGACTCCTGGCTGGCTGCCGGAGCTGTAATGGCTGGAGGAGTTAGGATACTGGGCTCTTCCTCTCCCCTCTGTGACACTGCGCCAGGAAGCGTCGCATGAGTCAAGCGACCCTTGACCACTTTGTTAAGAGCTAGACAGCCAAGAAAGGCATGAGCACTCAGAGGGCCTCCCCTCCATCAGGGCTAGGATGCCCCCAGGACCAGGCAACGCTCTTCAGAATCACTGCAGGATTAGAGATCATGAAGTTAAGAAGACTTTCAGTGTTTTTTGTTTTTGTTTTTTTTTAGGAGATACCAGTGATTGAACCTGGGACCTCATATATGCAAAGCAGGCGCTCAACCACTAGCTATACCCTGCTCTGCAAATAAGTAAAACCAGATGTGCTTTCGTGGGCCTATATGATAGTATTTGTTTGTCTGTTTTTTGTTTTTTCTTTAGCTGAAAGATTTTTTTTTTTTTTTAAGATTTTATTTATTTATTCATTTATCCCCCCCTTGCTGCTTGTGCTCGCTGGGTCAGCTAACCATGCCGTGCGGGCAGGCTTGCCTTCACCAGGAGGACCCGGGAACCGAACCCGGGGCCTCCCATATGGTCAACGGGAGCCCTACTGATTGAGCCACAGCCGCTTCCCTGAATGATTTTTCATTTTGTGCATTGAATCCCTGGGGAGCTTGTCTGTTGACAACCTAAAGGACTACCCTGGAAGTATATATGGCTCCACAGCCACTTGGCATGGAGCAAGGTGAGAAAGATGGTGATTCTGTTCCTTTCGTGAAAAAAGTTAGGGCTTCAAGACTGAGTTCCAGGTAGTCAAGCCTGGCTTCTGGTGTAGCAGTTCTAATAAAGCAGTAAGAAAAGCCCAGTGATGGGGGAGAGGGGCGTTAACCACCAGAAGGCCCTGCAGGTATTGTTCTGCTGTCTGGAGCTGCTGGGAGCAAAGGCCCAGAGCTGACCAGAGGGTCCAGCGCTTGAAGGGCTCAGGGACATGCCCACCTAGAACTCACTTGACTAGAGAATTCTGAACTTCTTGCTGGCAAATTTGGCCTTGCTGTCCAGCTCCTCCAATTCTGAGGAGCTGGTTGTACTTGGCCGAGTGCTCAGAATGACAAGGTGCACCCGTCTTGATCGGTCCCATGCACAGCTCCACCACTGGGGTGGCAAGGAAAGCATCTTCTGTCTCCCACGAGCGCTGGGCATCCTCCCACCCACAGGTCTGGGCAGCCTGCACACTGGAAGGGACTCAACCACAGAGCCAGGTTCGATCCGAGCAGGAGGCTGTTGCATGATTCCTCATCTGTAGCCTCAGCAACCTGCTTCCGACTGGTCATGCTGAGATCATCCCCTCTTGCCCGGACACCTGCACTAGCCGTGGCCTTCATCCAAGCTTCCCAGTCATCCTAGCCAGGGGGGTTTTTAATGGACACTACTCTTCCTTGATGAAAGGCTTGGGCAGGGCCACCTGCTGGCCAGGGACACCCTAATGTGGCATTTGTACTAAATTTAGATTTTTCTCAGTGTCATCCATCTTTATCATCAGTTTGTTCACCTCCTACCTCACAGAGTTCACTTTCTTGCTAGTCAGGCAGGCCCAGTAGTTTCACTGATGTGCTCAACAGCCTGTGAGACACCTTTACCCATGTATTGAGTCATTCTCCTGGAGCTCTGGGGCCTTATACCACATGAGGCACCACTGGACAAGGCAATTCTGAAGAGACTTTTTGAGATTAAGGCATCTACCTCAACAGTGAGATTTCCACAAAAGTTGATGATCTCTCTGGCATAACACTTGAAAATAGCCTTAATTAATTTCTAGCCATAGGTTCTTTGTTGCCCGGCAGAGGCAGAGGGTATTGCAGACCTCAATGGGGGCTATGAACTTGGCAAGCTCACTAGCCTCTCCTCTATTCCCCTGAGCTCCTTCCAGGCATTTTAATTTTGGACAAGGGCAGATGCATATTTAAAGAGAGAAAACCAACACCACAGAGATCAGGGGCATATCTCATAATGGTTTTGACCTTCCAGGTACACAAACGTTATAAAGAAAATGCCTCACTACCTAGATTTCAAAATTCCAAATTCAATGAATGCAGATGCTCCAAATTCTAAACCCTTGGAGAAAAGGAAGACTTACACTGGTATTAGTAAGTTGTACCCCACCCCTCTCCACTCCCTCCATCACCTACTATATGGAGGATATAAAGAGTTCTAATGTTTGTTGTAACATTGTAACACCTCTAGCCCTGTATATTTTGTTAATCAAAATCTGTTTCCTTTTCTGTTTGGGGTGATGAGAAAGTTATGGTAAAGGATTGTGGTGATGGTAGCACAACATTGTAAAGGTAATTAATGCCACTGAAGTGTTCATTAAAAAGTGGTTAAAATGGCAAAATTTTATGTTTTATATGTATGTATGTATGTATATGTGTGTGTGTGTGTGTGTGTATAACCAAAATAAATTTCTAAAAAAAATTTACAACTGCTTCCTTGCAGTCGAGGCTAATGCTCAGTTGGCATGCAGCACGACGGTGTCCCCGTGCTGTAACTGTCTTTTTTTTTTGGAGGGGGGAAGTATTGGGGATTGAACCCGGGACCTTGTACATGGGAAGCAGACGCTCAACCACTGAGCTACACCCACTCCCTGCACCAGTCTTTAAATTATTCTATCACCCTGGATGCGGTTACTAAAGGTTAAACCTTTAAAAATAGCTTGTTTTTAGAGGTTAAAAAACTCTAAAGAGTGGGTGGTTGCTTTGGGGGAAGGATGACTTGTTTGTTTGTTTCTGAAACTACACACCCTGGGGGAAGAGGAACCCTTGCAGGAAAGGAGGCAGACAGGCACCATCCCTAAGGTGCCAAGGGTAGGAACAAACTGGGCAAGAGGCAGAGGCCCAGGCAGAGAAGAAAGCTAAGGCGGGAGCTGGCTGCTCTCTGGGCTGACCTTTCTTGCTGGGACACAGCAGGGCCAGCCCCTCGGAACGGCGAAGCTGCAGTCCCCACCTGGCAGAACCTTCCTGGCTCTGAGGTGGGGGAGAGATGGAGGGACCAGGTAACTGTGGACAAACCAAAATGTGTGTGTCCACAGCACACTTCCACATACACTCCCTAAGGCATGGAGAAATCCCTCTCCAGCTTTCAGCTGGCTCATTTCATTCATTGAGCAAATATGAAGCATCTACACTATGCCAAGCACTGTTCCTGTCATTGAGTCTGGCCACAAACAGATGGTTCTCTGGAAAAACTATCCTATCGAGAGCTGAACTGAATGCTGATTTTTTCATTTCTCCCCCAGCTCAAAGGAAAATATAGATCACGTCTTCCCTGCTACCATCATTTCCCAGAAGGCCCAGTCAGCCCTTCTTGCTTCCAAGTCTCCACTCTGTCTCCCTCCTCACGCTGCTGCCTCCACGCCCACAGATTCCTTAGTTCCTTCTTCTCCACATCTACCTCCAAGTGGAGGCAAAGACCTCTCACCCCAGCCCAGGCTTCACCAGTCTTCTTCCACCCCCCGCCCTATTTCCACCCATCCCAATAATGCAACCCCCAGACCTCACTGTCCCCTTGGGATTTCAGCTTCCACTGCAGCGGCCCATTCAACTCCTTGCCTTCACTCATCCTCCTTCTGGATTTCCCAGCAGCCTGGCATTGTCCATGGCCACTTTACCTCAAGAAGTCTCACATTCACGCCCTAATGACCTCTCCCTTCCCCCATCTCCTTGCCTGCCTTTGTCTCCTCTCCCATCAAATCTGCTCTCTGCCCTCACAAGAGGCACCAATCCTTCAGCCCTGCCTACTCCTTCCAAGTCACTGCCTTCTTGCAAGCCACAGGGCCTGCCTGCCTATGCTTAGGCCACTGGTCCACCAACCCATCTGTCCTCCCTTCTTCCTGGCACTCAGCAGGTCCAAGGTTTCCAGGTCTCATTGCAGTTAGGTGCATGATGTACCTGGGCTTCAGACAATGAATGTGAGTGGAAATAAGGGAGTCTGCTCCTAAGCCTTGCGATAAAACCATCCATGCATATTCTTCCCTGCACTTTCCTCTTTGTAGGTTCTGAAACTTAGAATCATCTGAGAGACGCATTTTTTACAGAATAAAATTGATTGGCAAAATAGGGCAAACTGCCAGAGTCTGTGGAATGTTTTATGCTGTGCAGCACAAACAGCACCACAAGTGCTTGCATTGGTAGGGAAGCAGGGGCCAATCCTGGCTAGCACTGCTACTGCCCAGGAGAGGAGCGTGTCAGGGACGACGAGGGGCAGGAGCTGAGGCTTGCAGCGCTGACAGCGAGGGACAGGCAGCAGCTCACACACTGGGATCGCACAGGAGGGGAGGGTCTGACAGCTCCAGTCACGAGGCCAGAGGTAAGTCTGAAGCCCCCAGTTATGCTGCAGATAGAAAACTAAAGCAGGAGAGCTGGGATTAACGGAGCCATGCAGGCAGAACCAGGTGGAGGCCAGTCAGAGAGATAACAGCCTGGACTGCTATGGGGGCGGGGAGGGCACGGCTGACTCACATGGAGCACACGGGATAGGTGAGGTGGAACTGGGCTGCAGGGGCTCCTAAATGCAGAGGTAAGGAGTCTTCCCTTCCTGAAGTAAAATAAGGAAGTCATTATGAGATCTAGAGGAGAGCCCTGATGAAAGTGTTCGAGGATTAATCTGTGGTGGCATGCAGCAACCAGACGGGCAGATCAGAATCCACCAAGACACACCAGGCAGGGCCCTGGCCCTCCCAGTCTGTCCACTCAGTGCCAGCCCTTGGTGTACATACACCATATGCTTGTGGCAGATACCTTATTTCTTTGATTACTTCCCAAGATGTATGGTTAAGACAGCATTTGACCAAGGGTTCCCGTTGCCTCCTAAAGAAGACAAGCAGATGCCCGCACCTCCCGCAATGAGAGCTAGACTCCACACCCCAGAGCAAGGAGAGCTAGACACCACACCCCGCAGCACTGATGCCTTAACGAGCAGATGCCACAAGCCAGCAGACACCTCAGCCCACGGGAAGTGGATGTGGCTTAGGCCGTTGGGCACTTGCCTCCCATGTGGGGAGGTCCCGGGTTCGGTGTCCGGTGCCTCCTGGAGAAGGTGAGCAAACAATGAGCAGACAGACAAGGGAACCATCTGGACGGAGGGGGAGATAAGTTTTAAAAATAAAGTAAAATAAATAAATCTTAAGGGAAAAAAACAAAACAAAACAAAAAACCATGCCTAGAGGAGCAGATGTGGCTTAAGCACTTGAGTGCCTGTTTCCATATGGGAGGTCCCAGTTCAGTCTCCAGTGCCTCCTAAACAAACAAAAACACACAAAAAAAACAACAACACGCAAACAAATGAAGAAACCAGCTCTGGGGAGCCAATGTAACTCAGTGGTTGAGCCCTGGCTTCCCACAGAGGAAGTCCCAGGATCAATCCCTGGCCCTGGTACCTCAAAAAAACAAAACAAAACAAAAAACCACATGCCTGAACTATACTCACTAAAATGGCTACTATTTTTCTTTTTTAAATAGAAGGGAAATAACAAGTGTTGGAGAGGATGTGGAGAATAGAAACACTCATACATTGTTGGTAGGAATGTAAAATGATGCAGCTGATGTGGAAGATGGTTTGACAGTTCCTCAGAAAATTAAGTACAGAATTATAATATGACCCAGCAATCCCACTTCTAGGTATAAACCCCAAAGTACTGAAAGCAGGAATTCAAACAGATATTTGCACACTGATGTTCACAATTGCCAAAAGGTGGAAGTTACCCAAAAGCCCATCAACCAATGAGTGGATAAACAAAATGTGGCATATATTTACAATGGAATATTATTCTGCCATTTCAGGGAAGGGATCACAGGAAGCACTTCTGCCAAGAATGAGGCTTCACTTAAATACAGAGAAATGTCAATGGGCTGGAGAGGGAACCCAAGTGTGGGCTGGGACAATAGCAAGCTTCAGGATAACTTCATCGACCATCAGTATCAGGAAGCCAGACCCACGGAAGGAACAAACTTAAAGTAGATAATGGACCCTGGCTTCCAGATCCCACTGTCCATATTTCACTAGAAAATACCCATGATGACAGCAGCAGTTTGCTGGGAAGCTCTTGTTCAACCATGCAGGAGGCTCTGTTAATTTAGCCGTCCCCACCCACAAGCCCTCTCATGCATAGATCTCATTTATATTCCTAATGACTCTGTAGGGTGGGAATTATCTTCATTTTACATATAAGGAAATTAAGAGTAAATCACGGCAAAGCTGAGATTTAAACCTTGGTTTTCTAACTCTATGCCTTTTTAGCAGGCTCCATTTATCAAACAAGAGTTCCTGACAGATTCTTGGCTGGATACTGGGGATGCCATGAAGAATAAGATGTAGTTTAAGTCCTCAAGCAGATCATGATTCAGCATGTAATAGGTATGAAAACAAATTAATGCAGTGGAAGGCCACAAGTGCTACAGAAGGAGTACAGAGTACGATGGAGACAGAGGTGGGCGCAGCTGTGGCACGTGGCAGACATTCAATAACTAGCCGTTCCATGAACTCACTCAACCAAGATTTCGTGAACAACTCTGGTGTGCCAGGCACCATCCTGAGTGTTGGGGATACAGCAATGAAGAAAACAGACAAAACCCCTATACTAACATTCTGGTGGGGGGAGCCTACATTTTCATATCGGGTAGATGGATGGATGGACAAACAGAGGGACAGATGTGTCTGAGTGTTAACAATGAAGTCTTCACAGAGTAGGTGAGACTTGAACCAATTCTTAAAAACTGGAAGACAAGGTCAGGAGAAGGAGGGGAAGGCGGGAAGGTCCTCCAAAGAGAAGGATCAGCACGGGGAAGACATAGGGATTATTCATCAACTGGAGCTCCTGAGGATCGTCAAGTGGTTCCTTCTGGCTGGAGTGTTTGGGGCAGAGCAAGGGAATTTGGATTTGTCTTGCAGGTTATAGGGAACAAGCAAAAGGTTTTAAAGAAGGTTCATCACAAAGATACTACAATTAAGCACAATTACAACTAAGATTACATATATTGGAGAGTCTACTCTCAAAATAATTTATTAATCTTACTCTCTGTTGGGAAAAGTTCTAGAGCATTCACATGTTAAGAGGCAGTGTACTCAACTAGAGGTGAAGCAGGCATCACCATCCCAGAATCCTCAGGATTGGGGGATGAACCATGGACTAGAGTGGACTTACTGGTATTCTACTATAGACATTTGTGATTTTAGCAATGGAAGAAATTATATCATTGATGTGGAGGCTGTGGCCACAGGAGGTTCTCAGGGCAGGGAGAGGGAAAAACAGGCGTAATATGGGGGCATTTTGGGGACTTGGGAATTGTCCTGAATGACATTGCAATGACAGATACAGAGCATTACATACCTTGCCATAACTTACAGAATTCGGTGGGAGAGAGTGTAAACTACAATGTAAACTTTAATCCACGCTTAGTGACAATGCTTCAAAATGTGTTCATCAATTGCAGTGAATGTACATCACTGATGAAGGATGTTGTTAATGTGAGAAAATGTGGGACGTGTGGGGAGCGGGGCATATGAGAATCCCCTATATTTTTTATGTAACATTTATGTAATCTAAGTATCTTTAAAAAAGAAAAAAAGTACATAGCGGTGAATAAAGAAGGTATTTTACTTTGTAAAAAATGTATAAATTTTGAATAGCCAAATTAAAACAAACAAACAAACAACAACAGAAAAAACGAGGCAATTTAGCCTAGAGGAAAGGGCTTGGGCTCAGAATTCCAACTAGTCAGATTCAAACTCCAGCTTTGACATGCTTGCATAATCTTTTTTTTTTTTTTTTTTTTTTGAATCAAACAATATATTACACAATATATTTGGTTCATAGTAACGCATTCATACAGTATTTGTCCTTTTCTGTCTGGCTTGATTCACTCAACATAATGTCCTCCAGGTTCATCCATGTTGCCGTATGCTTTATGATTTCATTTCTTCTTACTGCTGCATAATATTCCATCGTGTGAATAGACCACAGTTTGTTTATCCATTCATCTGTTGATGGACACCTGGGTTGTTTCCACCTTTTGGCAATGGTGAATAATGTGGCTATGAACATCGGTGTGCAGATGTCTGTTCGTGTCACTGCTCTCAGTTCTTCTGGGTATATACCCAGTAGTGGTATTGCAGGGTCACATGGCAAGTCTATATTCAACTTCTTTAGGAACTGCCAAACAGTCCTCCATAGTGGTTGTACCATCCTGCATTTCCACCAACAGTGAAGAAGTGTTCCTATCTCTCCACATCCTCTCCAACACTTGTAGTTCTCTGTCTTTTTCATAGTGGCCATTCTGATAGGTATGAAATGATATCTCATTGTAGTTTTGATTTGCATTTCCCTAATCATGAGTGATGTTGAGCATTTCTTCATGTGTTTTTTTGCCATTTGTATTTCTTCTTCGGAGAAATGTCTATTCAAGTCTTTGGGCCATTTTTTAATTGAGTCATTTGTCTTTTTATTGTTGAGCTGTAACATCTCTTTATATATCCTGGATATTAAACCCTTATCAGATATGTGATTTCCAAATATTTTTTCCCATTGAGTCGGCTGCCTTTTCACCCTTCTGACAAAGTCCTGTGAGGTGCAAAAGTGTTTAATTTTGAGGAGGTCCCATTTATCTACTTTTTCTTTTGTTGCACATGCTTTGGGTGTGAAGTCCAAGAAACCACCACCTACTACAAGGTCTTGAAGATGTTTCCCTACATTTTCTTCTAGTAGTTTTATGGTCCTGGCTTTTATATTTAGATCTTTGATCCATTTTGAGTTGATTCTTGTATAGGGGGTGAGATAGGGGTCCTCTTTCATTCTTTTGGTTATAGATATCCAGTTTTCCCAACACCATTTGTTGAAGAGACTGTTTTTTCCCATCAGCGTGGGCTTGGTAGGTTTGTCAAAAACCAGTTGACTGTATAGGTGAGGATTTATTTCTGGATTCTCAATTCTATTCCACTGATCGATATGTCTATCTTTATACCAGTACCATGCTGTTTTGACCACTGTAGCTTTGTAATATGTTTCAAGGTCAGGCAGCGAAATTCCTCCCACATTGCTCTTCTTTTTTAGAATACTTTTGGCTATTCGGGTGCACTTATCCTTCCAGATGAATTTGGTGATTGCCTTCTCTAATTCTGTAAAGTAAGCTTTTGGGATTTTGATTGGTATTGCATTGAATCTATAAATCAGTTTGGACAAGATTGACATCTTCCCGATATTTATTCTTCCAATCCGTAAACACGGAATGTCTTTCCATTTCTTTAGGTCTTTTTAAATTTCTTTTAGCATTGTTTTGTAGTTTTCTGCATATAGGTCCTGTACTTCCTTCGTTAAATTAACTCCTAGGTATTTGAGTCTTTTTGTTGCTAATGAAAATGGAGTTTTCCTCCTCAGATTGTTCAGTACTAGTGTACAAAAACATTACTGATTTTTGCGTGTTGATCTTATATCCTGCCACTTTGTTGAACTCATTTATTAGTTCAAGTAGCTTTATTGTAGATACTTCAGAATTTTCTAAATACAGGATCATGTCATCCGCAAACAGTGAGAGTTTTACTTCCTCTTTTCCTATTTGGATGCCTTTAATTTTTCTGTCTTGTCTAATTGCCCTTGCTAGAACTTCTAGTACAATGTTGAATAACAATGGTGACAGTGGGCATCCTTGTCTTGTTCCTGATCTTAGGGGGAAAGCTTTCAACCTTTCCCCATTGAGTATGATGTTGGCTGTGGGTTTTTCATATATGCCTTTTATCATATTGAGGAATTTTCCTTTTATTCCTATCTTTTTGAAGTATTTTCATCAAAAAAGGATGTTGGATTTTGTCGAATGCCTTTTCTACATCTATTGAGATGATCATGTGGTTTTTTTCCTTCAATTTGTTAATGTGGTGTATTACAATGATTGATTTTCTTATGTTGAACCAGCCTTGCATACCAGGAATAAATCCCACTTGGTCGTGAGGTATAACTCTTTTGATATGCTGTTGGATTCGATTTGCAAGTATTTTGTTGAGAATTTTTGCATCTATGTTCATGAGAGAGATTGGTCTGTAATTTTCTTTTCTTGTAGAATCTTTATCTGGCTTTGGTATTAGGGTGATGTTGGCTTCATAAAATGTGTTGGGTAATTTTCCCTCCTCTTCAATTTTTTGGAAGAGTTTAAACAGGATTGGTGTTAATTCTTTTAGAAATGCTTGGTAGAACTCACCTGTGAAGCCATCTGGTCCTGGACTTTTCTTTGCTGGGAGATTTTTGATGACGGATTCAATCTCCTTAATTGTGATTGGTTTGTTAAGTTCTTGTATTTCTTGTTGTGTCAGTGTACGTTGGTTATGAGTTTCTAGAAATTTGTCCATTTCATCCAGGTTGTCTAGTTTGTTGGCATATAGTTTCTCATAATATCCTCTTATGTTTCTTTTTATTTCTGTGTGGTCATTTGTAATTTCCCCCCTTTCATTTCTGATTGTATTTATTTGCATCTTCTCTCTTTTTTTCTTTGTTAGTCTAGCGAGGGGTTTGTCAATTTTATTGATCTTCTCAAAGAACAAGCTTTTGGTTTTGTTGATTTTCTCTATTGCTTTTCTGTTCTCATTTTCATTTATTTCCGCCCTAATCCTTATTATTTCTTTCCTTCTTTTTGCTTTGGGATTGGTTTGCTGTTCTTTTTCTAGTTCCTCAAGTTGTTCAGTTAAATCTTTGAGTTTAGCTCTTTCTTGTTTCTTAACATAGGCATTTAGGGCTATAAATTTCCCTCTCAAGACTGTCTTCGCTGTATCCCATAAGTTTTGATACGTTGTGTTCTCATTTTCATTTGTCTCAATATATTTACTGATTTGATTTGCGATTTCTTCTTTGACCCACCAAATATTTAGGAGTGTGTTGTTCAGTCTCCACACATTTGCATATTTACTTTTTTCCTGTCTGTTACTGATTTCTTTTTTTTTTTTTTTTTTTACCGGGAGGTACCGGGGATCGAACCCCGGTCTACTCCATATGGTAGACGGACGCCGAACCTCTTGAGCCACATCCGTTTCCCATCTGTTACTGATTTCTAGTTTCATTCCATTATGATCTGAGAAGGTGCTTTGTATAATTTCAATCTTTTTATATTTATTAAGAGCTGTATTGTGACCTAACATGTGGTCTATCCTGGAGAAAGATCCATGGGCACTTGAGAAGAATGTATAATCCGCTGAGTTTGGATGCAGCATTCTGTATATGTCTGTTAGGTCTAACTTGTTTATCATATTGTTCAAGTTCTCTGTTTCCTTGTTGATCTTCTGTCTAGTTGTTCTATCTTATGATGTGAGTGGGGTGTTGAAGTCTCCAATGATTATTGTAGAAATGTCTATTTCTCCCTTCAGTTTTGCCAGAGTTTGTCTGACATATTTTGGGGCACCCTGGTTAGGTGCGTAGATACTTATGACTGTTATATCTTCCTGGAGGATCGTCCCTTTTATTAACATATAATGGACTTCCGCATCTCTTATCACTTTTTTGCATTTGAAGACTGTTTTGTCTGATATTAGTACAGCTACCCCTGGTCTTTTCTGTTTACTATTCGCGTGGAGTATCTTTTTCCAACCTTTTACTTTCAGCCGGCTTGTATCCTTGTGTCTGAGGTGAGTTTCTTGTAAACAGCATATGGATGGCTCATATTTTTTTTATCCATTCTGTCAGCCTGTATCTTTTGATTGGGGAATTTAATCCACTCACATTCAATGATATTACTGATAATGCACTATTTATTTCCTCCATTTTATTCTTTGGTTTTCATATGTCATCTTATTTTTGTCTTTCTTTTCACTCTTTTGGTTATCCTTTCTGCTTTTCTTTCTTCTATACTCTCCTCCAAGCCTCTCTCTCCTGTCTTTTTCTTTCAGGTTCTAAGGCTTCCTTTAATATTTCCTGCAAAGGTGGATTCTTTTTTGCAAACTCTCTTAGTTTCTGTTTGTTTGTGAATACTTTATATTCACCTTCATATTTGAAGGACAGTTTTGCTGGATAAAGAATTCTCGGCTGGCAGTTTTTCTCTTTCAGTTTCCTAATTGTATCATACCACTGTCTTCTCGCCTCCAAGGTTTCTGAAGAGAAATCTGCAGTAAGTCTTACTGGACGTCCTTTGTATGTGATCGTTTGCTTCTCTCTTGCTGCTCTGAGAATTTTCTCTTTATCTTTTACATTTGACATTCTGAATAATATGTATCTTGGCGTAGGTCTATTTGGATTTATTCTTATTGGGGTACGGTGTGCTTCTTGGACATGTAAGTTCAATTCTTTCGTGAGAGTTGGGAAATTTTCAGCTATTATTTCCTCAAATACTCTTTCTGCCTCTTTTCCTTTCTCTTCTCCTTCTGGAACTCCCATGACACGTATGTTCTTGCGTTTTGTGTTGTCATTCAACTCTCTGAGCCCCTGCTCAATTTTTTCCATTCTTTTCTCTCTCTGTTCTTTTCTCTCTTCAATTTTAGCTGCTCTTTCTTCAGTATCACTTATTCTTTCTTCTATCATTTCGAGTCTGCTGTTGTATGCTTCAAATGTATTTTTGACTTCACCTATTGTGTCTTTCATTCCCATGAACTCCGTTACTTTTCTGTTCAGGATTTCAAATTCTTCTTTGCGTTCACTCAATGACTTCTTGATGTCATTGATCTCTTTAACCATATTCTCTTTCATCTCATTAATTTGATTTTGGAAATTTGTGCTCATCTCACTGATCAGTTCTCTCAAATTCTGCATCTCTTCTGGGACTTTGCTGTATTCCTTTTCTTGGGCCATGTCTTCTATTTTCTTAGTATGGCTTGTAATTTTTTGCTGGTGCTTAGGCATCTGGTTATTTTGTATTTTACTCTAGATGCTCTATCTCTTTCTCTTTTATGGGGTTTTATTGGCAGGAGGCTGTGAGTTACCACAGCTCTTTGATTTTTGGCTCAACCTTGATTGCTGGTTGCTCAAAATTGGGCACTGGACCCAGTAATTGGTTGTAGAGTCGTTTCCTAGGGCCTTGGGCAGGGAGGCTATAGAGGCCAGGAAAAGCCTCTCATTAATTTTCTTATGTGCACTTCCTTGGTCTGCCAGGATATGGCGCTTGTTGGCAGCTCTCAATTCAATGCCTGGTGGGAGCGGATTTGTTGTGACACAGACCAGATCAATGTGGTAGAGCTTTCTGTCTGGGGGCTAAGAGTCCTGTAATTGAAACTTTCTGAAACAGTTCTCCAGACTTCTCTCATAGCGCCTCCCTTTTCCACTCCCTTCTGAATCCTCAACAATCAGTTCCTGTTAGTAGAGGAGGAGATTGGGAGGTTTGTATATCTTTAGCCCCTTGCAGGCTCCAAGGCAAACAATGTCGCAGCCCCACCCAGCCTGGAAGGGCTCTCAGGACAGGGCAGACCAAACCCGGGAGTCAAAAGCAGGGTCAGCCCCAGGCCCTCTCTTCCCTCTCCCGTGGAGTCCTCAACAATTAGTCCAGGCTAGAAGAGAGGGAGGTTGTGAGGGTCGGATTTCTCCAGTCCTTTCCAGGCTCCCAGGGCAAACTTGTGGAAGGGTCCTGGGGCTCTGCAGCCCAAATATCAGGTCAGAACCTGAGTCAGCCTAAGGCTGTGTCCCTCTCTCTCCCCTTTCCGGGAGTGGCAGATCCCTGAAGCCCCCTTTGTCTGTGGTCGCAGGCCCAGGGGCCAGAGACTTCTGAAGAGTTTGGGGGAGGGTGCCAGCAGCAGCAGAAGCTGCTACTTGCAACTCACAGTTCTATTGTCGCTATTTCCCTCTTCTGTCCCTCTCTCCTCTGTGGTGTGCAGCCTTAATCTGCTGTCCTAAACCCTAGAAGATCTTTTTCGGGGCTGTTTCAGCTTGTCCTCTAGCAATTTTTCTGGAGAAGAGATTCCCGTGTCTTACTAGTCCGCCATCTTCCCGGAAGTTACCTTGCATACTCTTGAATGAGTCATTTTACCTCTTTGAGTCTCAGATTTTCATCAATAAAATAGTAATATGACCACCTTATAGAGCTGTTCTGAGGATTAGAGATACTATGCATAAAGTGTATGGAATCTAGTCGGGAACCCCAAATGATCACTTCAGCCACTGTACATTTAAGAAATCACAAGACCTCTGAGACTAGGCTAGTATCAAGGAAAATAATCTGGCCTCCCCAGAGGCTCTTATTCTACAGACATACTGAAGTGCAGAGACTGAGCCACTCCAAAATGGCGAGTATTGGGTTCTTTTAAAAATGGCCTTCATGATGCACTAGTGCAAGGAGGTTCAAGCTCCATGGTTTAGCAATAGTTCAGAAAAGTGACCCAAAAATGCCCTTCAAGACAGGAAATTAAGAAGTTGAGCATTTCCTGATTAGCCCACAAATCCTGAATTTTGTAGTGTTTCATGATAGCAATGTGTTTAATGCTGTCCCAAGCTTACATCCCTTCCTACAGGACTTTAAGAAACAGCAGCCATTATTTTTAAATTAAGTCATTTCACAAAGGCCAATTCATAATATTTATCCTCGAATAAGCCACACTAAGATGACAGGTGCCCATCAATATGCCACTCTCCCAGGGATGTTTTGAATCGTTATACACAAACTCACTCCACAAGCTCCATTTCTTTTGGAGTTCTTATACCATAGAACAGAAACCTCTAGAAGAGTCATAATTGGTCACACAAAGGGAAAGGGAAGACTTATTTCCCTAAAACAGGATTAAATCATTCAACGGTATCATGAGACCCAATTTACCATTTCATAAAAACACAGCTCTCCTTTGTCAGTGACCTGGGTGGAAGTGGGAGAGGCAGTTTGCAGAATCCATGCCCCCCCACACACCCCAAAGACTCCTTCCTCTAGCTCTACCCCCACATACCTCTTTGGAACACCAGGCACATTTTGGGTGGATGAGCAGACACTCTTCACACGAGGTGGCACTTCCACTAGTGCAAATATTGAGACCTTCAAGGCAAGATAAAGATGCAACATTTAATTCTAGGCTATAAACTTTACTGATGAACACTTTAAGTGGGGTGGAGGGGAGGAGCCACTTCCGTTTTAAAAGGGGGCCTTGCCAAGGCTGAAGGGCACAGGTCCCAATGTTAATTGCAGGTTAAGGACGAACATTTAGAATTTTTGAAGCATCCAATCAAGCATGCACACTTGTATTAGCAATTCCCATTCCTTCTGCAGGGCCCACTTGGATTTTAATCCCTGCCTCCATGACACGGCACCCCTCCATTATCAATGAGGACAAGGCGCCTTTACACTTTGTCCACTCAAAATCTGACAAAAATAGTAAAAAAGAAAGAATAATTTAAAAAGGGCAGATCAGTATCATTCAGGCATCAGAAAAGAAAGTTCTAAATCAAATACTATTAAGTCCAAATCTACAGTGACCTCAAGCCAGCACACAATTTAAAGAAGAATGTGTCCCAGAAATATAATGCTCCGTTAAGATAAGTCCATTGACTCAATATATCTATTAATAGGTCAAACGGGAATAATCATATAATCACCTCAGTAGGTAATGAATAAGCATTCGGAAAAATTCAAAACCCATCCCTGATAACAAGATTAGGGGGAAACATCTTTATCGTTGTAAAGGTTACTTATTCCAAACCCAGGCTAGTTCACTCACCTCCCCCTCCCACCCCATTAATCTGGGAAGGGGTCTCCAGGCGCAGGCCCCACGATGGGGCCCCCATCCTGCCCCAGCACCACAAGTATCCTTGGTAAAATTCATCATTCCTTTCTTTCCCTCCTCTCTGAAATACCAAGACAGACTTCTTTTGACCAAGAGCAGAACTTCTTTTTTTTTTCTGTGAATGAAAATGACTCTACTTGGTCCCCACAGCCTAAAAAGACCCACTGGTCTCTCCTGGTCATTGCCTTGGATGTGAAGAGAAGGTGAGAGAATCGCACATGGGATGGTCGGAAAGAAGAGAAACCTAGGGCCAGCAGGTTCAGGGAGAAGGGCTCAGTTCATAAGGGGGGATGAAAGTTGAAAAGATTTTTAAAAAAGAAAATGAATAGAAAAATATAGGGAGGTGGGAGATTGATCTCTAGAGCTCTACGCACCACCATAAAAACCTTTATTGTAAGACATCTTAAAACTCTAACATCCTCTTAATTCGTTAATTTTAACTTCCTCCTTTTTCTTTGTCACTAGCAGCAAAACCCACAGAAATCTGAAATGGCAAAGGAGTTGGCTTGGGGGGGTGGGGGTAAAGGAAACTGCATCGTGTCACCCCAGGGACACTAGAGGGAAGAAATGCTGATTAGGATAAGAACTGTAGGCAGTGGGAAGAGAAGTCGAGGGAGAAACGGGCAGGGCCTGAGGTGCGGGGAGAAAGGAGCAGTGGCTTTGGGAGCCCACAGGGGTGAGAACAATGGTTTCCACCAGCAAGAAGCCCCATCCCTGAACTCTGGGTCTCCTCCTCCCACCAGCCATCGTCCTGTTGGGACCCCTGCCTCACCCAGTTGCTGGGGCACCCCAGGGCAGGCATTCCTTGGACACAATCTTACGACCAGGTCTGGGTGTAGTGCTGGACGTGGAACAAATTTTCTAGGAAAAACTGCTGCACAGGCTGGGACCATACATTACCACTGGCGAGGTCCTAACGCTGACTGAGAAGGTCTTAGAAGACAATCCCCTCAGAGGCTGGGCCTGCCCACCTCTGTCCTCACTGACAACCTCCTTTCTCATTTTAAAATGAATCCACTCACTTAGTGATTTTTAAAAATAGGCACTTAACCCTTTAAAAGGGAGGATGTAAGGGGAGCTGATGTGGCTCAGTGGTTGAGCATCAGCTTCCCACAAACGACTTCCAGGGTTCAATTCCTGGCCCCGGTACCCCCCCAAAAAAAACAAAAACAAACAAAAAAAAAAAAATCTAAGCAAAAAGGGGGATGTATGCAGGAAAAAAGTTTCAAATTGCCAGATCCAGTTTTGGTCAAATCCCTTCAACTGTGTCAGAATCCACTGTCTGAGGGATTTAAAAAAAAAAGTCAAATCTAGAAAGTTAATTTCCTCCTGCTCTCCTCATCTTTATCAAATACAAACTCAGGCCCGTGTGGCATCTCATTTGCTTTAATGTATAAAATCATGTCCATAAAATCATGGAATTGCAGAGCCTTAGAGCTACAAGGTGTTTTGAGATGAGTTAGCCAAAGTGCCTTGTTTAATGGGTGAAAAATTGAGACTTGAAACATGGAGCCCTGACTTCAACAAGGAGGTCAGAGGGGCCCTGCCCGGCAACTGCCCACCTGGGCTGCTTGCTGTGCACCATCCTAGACTTAGGGCCGGTGTGGCCTGCCCGAGCTCTAGGGTCCTCTGGAGATCTTCAACAGCTACTCGGCTCCTGGGTCAGAAAGGAATTTGCGGTCGAATGCCTCATGTAGGTCTCTGCTCTAATCCACATAAATTCACAATCAATGCTTTCTAATTACAAGGGCCTCAACACTGAGCTCTGGGAAATTGGGACGGGGGTCTAGGGCTTTGGGCAGTGACAGCATCTGAGGTCTGACCCAGGCCCCAACAGATCTGGTCTTCCTGTCTATCAGCCTGAAAGACCGTGGATGGAATACTGAAGGGGCTCAAAGGATGTGATATACATCTAGTATGAAAACATATTGAACTGTAAAAAATTTAAGTAATATTGAATTTTAATTGTTTCTATTATTATTAAATATCCATATGTAATAGTAAAGTAGTTTTACTTCACTCAAAAGGATTGCCCTAAATTAGATTGCAATTGGGGCAAATTCAAATTCAAGAATCCTTGTGCTGAGCATGTCCTAAAAGACCTAACATCGGATTAGGAGAGGTTGGAGATACAGACAAATGACCCAGGCCTCACTGCACAGGAGCTGACTGTTTGCCAGGTGAATGGGGACTCTATTAACCAATACATAGACCACATGCCGATCCGAGTCATCCAGCCAGTCACTCCCTTTGGCATCTCTCCTCTCTTCACCTATTAATATTTCAGAGAGTTTGACTTGGCTGGATGAGTCACTTGGCACCAATAAACATTCTGAAAGGAAGGAAGCAATGAATAAAAACTAAACAACTGGAGTTCACAAATGTCAAAGTGTTGTGTATAGGTCATGGAAATAGGCGCTGGCGACCCAGACGATGGCCACATCTTTCTTGGTTGCTCCATAATCTGTTTGCATAATTATTTCCACCTCAACATCAACTCCCTGCAGCCCTTTTGCTTAATGTCTCTGAACTGCAAACCATAATCTAAAATTAAGCTCTCTTTCCAAAACTCATTGACTTGCCCCTCTGTTTCATCAATCATGTCCAGGCCCCTACCATGTCCAGCTGATCATTCCTTTAAGATGTATGACACATTTCTCCTAATGCAACCTTGCTTGCTCCTGTCCGGCCCCATCCAGGCCGAGCCAGGCGTTGGCGCCGCGAATGCGGATTCCTGCAGTAGCCTCTGGCTGGCCTTCCTGCATTGGCCTTACCCGCCAGCCTTATCTCACTTGTGTCCACCCCCCATGCCCGAGTTCAGACAACTCTTAGCGAAGCATATAAGCAGCAGTTAGAATTTCCTGATGCAAAATAGTCAGTTGGGTAACAGAGGTGGGTACAGAAGTGGGTACCAACCTGGAAGGGCCCTTCTGGCCTGGTGGCAAGGCACTGGAGGTGCTTTACCCCTGCCGTGAACCACATCCCACAAACCTGGTATACAATAGACAAAGTATTTCCAGTACAGAATATAGCAATTAAATATTCATTCATCCAAAGATCTTACCGTAAAAGGCAAATATGCCCTCTTCTGCCTCAATCCCCTTTATAAAAAGGGCCCCCACCCCATTCAAGAATGATGGAGTTAAAACGTAAATTCATAAGGTAAACAGCAGTCTACAAACCAAACCTTCTGTTTGCATTTCACTGTCCTGTCATTTTTAAACCCATGCCTGTTTACCTGAAGGAAGCCACAAACTACCCATGGCCAAATTTTAAGCAGTCCCATCACAGACCACGGAAAACGTAGCGATGGTGTGTGTGTGTGTGCACGTGTGTGTGTGTGTGTGTTGGAGGGTACAGGGTGCTGCCAACATCAGTTTCCTAAAAAGAACAGAAAGTTCTCTTAGGGTTTGGAGTATCCTAATATTCAGGGCACTCACTAAAAGAATATTTGATTTTTAAAAATTAACTATGATTAATATATTAACCATACATGACTTCAGTCATGTAACATGAACAGTCCACACTCCTGCATCCTAGAGAACGCTGTACTATCTTCTTAGTTTTTCTGTAAATCTAAAACTGTTCTGAAAGATAAAGTCTATTAAAAAAAAAAAAAAAAAAGGGCAACTGAAACCATGAGGGAAAATCAATTGAGTGTCAGGGATTGTGCTCGTGTCAGGGAGGGACCTAAAGGTAAATGAGACCCCCACTGCCCCCAGGCTCTCTAATAGAAACTGCTTTGAGGGCATGGGGAAGCAGAGGCCAATTCTGCTCTACCGGAGTGATACAGGGCAGGCTTCACCGAGGAGGGGATGTATGGGCTGGAATAGTAGGTTGCAGAAATGTTTGGAGTTCCTCAGAAAAGAAGAGAAAATCTTGGGCATGAAAGTTCCAAGTACATGGTCTGCCACTTATTGGCTACCAACCTTGGTCAAGTCACTTAACCTTTCCAGGCCTCAGTTTCCTTGTGTGAACAATTCAAGGGATAAACTACATGGTCTCTATCATCTCTTCCAACTCAGAAAGCCTTGAGACATTCTAGTGGGTTCTCTTCACAGAATCTCTCTTTCTAATAAGCTGCATACACACTCCCTACAAAAAAGTTAGTTGTAAGGGAAGGGGAGGGGAGGACTGGAAGCAACCCCCTACCCCACCCACACACACACACATTACCAAGACTCATGTTCACCCATTCATTCAACAAATATGTGTCAGGCTCTGTTCTAGGCATTGAGGACATGGTGGTGAGTCAAACCAACAAAACTCCCGGCCATCATGGAGCTTACCTCCTGGTTGAAGGAGACAGACAATAAACAAATAAGTAAGTATATTAGATGGTGATAAGTACTTAGGAGGAAAATCAAGAAAGGAAGGAAACAGTGAGAATGTGGGGTAGGGGGTTGCAGCTTACACTGGGGGTGGCCAGGGATGACTTAACTGAGTAGGAGGCGACGGAGAAGAGACTTGCAAGGGAAGGGAAAGACACCATGCACATACCTGGGAGAATATTCCAGGCAGCAGGAAGGCTCTGCCATGAGGGCATGACCAGGTGCTCAAAGAACAGTGAGGAGACCCGTGTTGCTGGGCCAAGGCCCGTCAAGGGAAAGTGGTGAGACAGAAAATCAGAGAAGAGCGGGGAGGGCTTGCGGAGAGCCTGGTGGACCGTGTCAGGACTTTGGGGAGACTTTGGAAGGCTTGGAGCAGAGAGACATGATCTGACAAGTTCTAACGGGATCACCCTAAGTGCGAGTTGAGAATTGCTCAAGGGGACAAGTACAGAAGCAGGTCCCAGCTCTACAAGAGACAAGCTCTGGAAAACCCTGACGGGAGGGGGTGGAGAAGCCATGAAGGTGAGGGGGGGCCACCTTATGGCCACCCGACAGCCCCCCTCCAAGCATCAGCCATAGGCAAAGTGTCAGGCCTGTCCTGGAGAAAACTTTTACCATGTGGCCCAGGAATCAAACCCTGCTTTCAATGGAAGCAAGAAGAAACCTCATGAACAAATGGGTACCTTTAAACAAAGTGTTCCTTTACATTTATAAAGGCCATTAATTCCGTTCCAACTGGAAAGATCAAAAACCAACCATGGCAGTTTGCTTTCCAAAGCCCTCATCCCCAGCCAACCGAAACTACCTGTGAAAAGAGACACCCTCCCATCAACCCAGCTGTACTGCCTTGTTAAAGGGACACTATTCAGGACATATGGGAATCCCTATATTTTTTGTGTAACATTTGTGTAACCTAAGTATCTTTAAAAAATTTTTTTTAATATTTTTAAAAAAGGAACACTATTATTTAAGAACTGTGTAATTGTCCCACACCACTGATATTGTTAAACGTTCTCAGAATATTTCCATGATCAGGCTGAAGAAGAAAAAGTAGTTACCAGGGCAGGCACCGGGTACAAAGGGCCTCTTGCCAAACTACTGAGATATTTTAATTCTCTGTTGCCTCAGTAGCTAAATAAGCATGGAGAACAAACAGGAGAGGAATACTAATTAAAGCTAATTAATTAGACCCTGCCCTCTTCTGCCTCAATCCCCTTTATAAAAAGCACTGCCCCCACAATTCAAGAATGGTAGAGTTAAAATGTAAATTCATAAGGTAAACAGCAGTCTACAAACCAAACCCTCTGTTTGTATTTTACTGTCCTGTCATTTCTAAACCCATGCCTGGTTACCTGAAGGGAGTCACAAACCCATGGCCAAATTTTAAGCAGTCCCATCACAGACCATGGAAAATGCAGTGGTGATGTGTGAGTGTGTGTGTGTGTGTTTTGGAGGGTATGGGGTGCTGCCAACATCAGTCTACTAAAAAGAATAGAGTTCTCTTAGGATTTGGAGCATTGTAATCTTTGGGGCACTTACCAAAAGAATATTTGATTTTCTTAAATTACCTATAATTAATACATTAACCATACATGACTCTAGTCATGTATTGCAAACACTACCACACTCCTGCTTCCTAGAGAACAGGGACATCATGGAAAAGCCTCACCCCAGGGAGATCCTTCCCCGGTTTTGGGGGAAGGCTATGTCCTAAGGCTTTGTCTGAGAGTCTCTTGGTCATGGGGCAACAGGAGAGCAGAGATGACCCCGGGGCAGAAGGGCTGTTGGTGTGCCAGGGACTTGTTCCAAGACGAGCTCCCTGGATTAAGTGCAGAAATGACAGTGTGGTGAAAGCACCGGAAGAGCATTGTGCTACTGGACTAGGAACACCCAGGCAGATACAGCCTGCAAATCAGCTCCTTTTTTTCCTGAGTAACTAAGGTTTTTCTTTCAAACCATGTTCCTAATAGCAAAACAGTGCTTAAAGAAAAAAAAATGGGGGAGGGGTGGGGTGGGGTGGAGGGATGGGAAGGAAAGGAAGAGAAAAACAAAATGCAGAACGTTTGGAGTTAGTTCAGCAATATTGAGAAACCAGGAGAAACTGCACAGATGTGAGCCAAGCCCATGCTAATCGGGCGAGACCCTGAGAAGCTCTAGGCTGAGAGGGAGGTGGCAGGGTCTGGAGGCCAGTGACCAGTTGGCTCAGCGACTGCTCTGTGGATCCCTGGGGGCTGGCTGTATACTCTGATAAGAAATGGAAGATAAACATGTCATCACAGAGAAGGTCAATGGGAACAGGGAACCCTGAAGGACTTGGAAACAAACCATGGTAGCTCCCTGCTTTTCTTCTCTACCTAAGCTGAGTCATAATACAAAGGGCGTGCTGCAGTGGAAAGGGCACTGGACCAGCTGTGATCCCTGGTCCACCAACCCAAGCACAGTGGGCACGTCACTTTGCCCTCATGGGTCAGTGTGTAAAATTGGAGATCACTCTGAGGAAGTATATGAACTTGAAAAAGAGAAATCACAACATAAATGGGAAATCATATTTTAAATACTTCTTTACAACTGGACATATTTGAATTTTTATTAGACTCACAGAACGTCAAGCTGGAAGGGAACTTGGGAGTCATCTACTTTTGTAGTTCTCGAACTTTTGGATTTCACAGAACACTAAGATTTTAAAATAAAACAAAACAAACAGAAAAAGAAGGGAAGAGGGAATTAATATAGGATTGCCAGATTTTTATTGGGTCCAAAACTAAAAACTGCCATCTATTATCACTATAAATGAATAAAAGTATGAAATAAGTGTTCCCATCAAAAAATGAACAAGGACATCACCTCACACTAAAGGGCAGCCCTTGTGAAGCAGGGGCCCCGGCAAGGGCACACTGGTGTGATACAACCTATAGGGCCTTTGCATTTCTCTGGGGTCCAGTGAAAACATCAGTAATGGTCAGCAGCTGCCAGATGGGGGCTGGAAACCACTGACCTACTCCAAGACCCAGAGTGATTATTTTCCCATAAAAGAAACCTTGCTACAGTATTAAGTTTGAATTAAAGCCTGAAGGAAGTTTTTGTTTGCCTAGACCCCTCCTGCTCTCAGGCATAAACCTGGGCTGCCTTTATGTAAATGAGAACAGTCCTCCCTCTGGCATCCAGGCAACCATTTGGCTCAAAAGGGCAATACCCCAGCATCCAATTATTCCCTAAGGCAAAGGAGAAAGTTTGGAGCTTCCTGCTTTTTTGGGTTGGGGTGGGGGGATCATCTGTCTGGCAGTCCCTGTGCCAAACACATAGATAACATCCTTCCTTTGGGGCCTCCTAACTGCCCATCCAGGCCTCTCCCAACTCCTAAACTTAAGTAAGGTAAGAGAGGGGTCGTGAGGCAGCCGCCGGCGCAGGCCAGTGTCCTGCAAGCTCAGTCTCACACCCCCCGCCCCCCTCTAGAATTCTCCACGGTTATGGGAGTTCGAGGCACCCAGCGTTTGTAAATAAAGGCAGGTAGGAAGAATCCGATCAGGAAATCCCTGGCGGGGCCCTGGCTCAGGACTTGAGCCTCCTCTCTGGTTGGAGATGGTTTGGAGGACGGAGTTGGGGGGTTACATCTCTAAAGGAAGGCCTAGGAGCAGTTTTTAAAACTCGAGGATTCGTTATGGAGCTCTATACTCCCTTAAACCCAGAAGAGCCCTCTGGAGTTGTCTTGACCCCACGCTTTGGCCCCAGGGAAGATTCCGGGTCTCGTGCCTGTGCTGCCCTTCGCCTCCCCCGGACCAGAGCACCGGCAGCAGCGCTCGGCGTCTGCCAGCAGCCTGCCCGCCCCCGCCGGCCACAAGGGCCGCTTTGTGCCCCGGGATGGAGAGCTCCGGCCCAAACGCAGAGACTGGCAGCGGCGCCCTCCCCGCGCACTGGGCGCGGGCGCTCCGCCGGCTGGGTCGGCAGACGGGCAAGTCTGTTTACACCGGGAGGGAAGGCTCCTCCTAAGACCCGGAGGGGAGAGGAGCCCACGACACCCCGGCCTGGGCGGCTGCGGGCTGCGCGCGCCAGTTCTAAACTCCCACGCCGGGCTGTCCTGCCCGCGGGGGCGCCCATCCGTGAGTGTCCACAAGGCGCCCGCCACCCTCAGGCAACCCCTCCATGACGCCTGAAGGCCGATCTCTACCCAACAAAGTTTCTTTCTCAACAGTTGGCGGAGGGGCGGCTTACCTGGGAGCCTGGGCAGGAGCGTGCAGAGCCCAAAGAGGCAGGCGTAGAGGGGCGCGGGAGCCCGCGGCATGGTGGGGGCGCCCGTGCGGCCGGGCTGGAGCGCGGGGGCCGGGGGCCGGGGGCCGTGGCCGCATGCCCTGCGCGCAGCCCCGGCTCACAGCGCCCCGGGCCGGGCGGGAGGCGCTGGCGGCTGCGCTGGCCCGCGCCCCGCCGCCACCATCCCTCCCGCGGTGCTCGGAGCCGAGTCCCGGGACCGCCGCCGCCCCGGCTCGCTGGCCGGGATGCCTGCGGTGTCGCCGGCCGGGACAGCCCCGCCGGGCAGCTCAGTGCAGGGGAGGGGCTGGCTCCGCTCTCGGGCCGCGACTTCAGCCCCAGTACGCGCCCCGCGGTGCGGCTGCCCCGCGCTCCGGCACACTCTGCCCTTCGCCTCCGCCCCTTCCCTTCCTCCCTCCCGGCCTGCCAGGCTCCGCTCTCCTCCTCTCCTTTCTCCTCCCCTTCTCTCCCTTTCCAGGCCCCCGCCCGGCTGCCACTCGGTCAGTTTACGGCGAGACGGGGCGGGGCGAGCTCCTGGCCGGGCCAGCTCCGCCCAGCGCGGGGACCAGCCCGGGACGCCCGGCCCGGGGGTGCTCAGGTGAAAGCTCCTTTCCGCGGACTTGGGCGATATAGGAAGAGCCGGGTAGAGGTCTCGCTCCGCTTTCTTAGCAGCCGGACGCTACAGGAAGGGGACGGGCACCCTCCATCAGGCGAGCCAAGTTTGCATTGGGCCAAAGCCTGTTGCTAAACCTTGCCGTGGCCATTTCGTCCTCCCGAAGCTGCACCGCCAGCCCGGATCTCGCCCCAGGTGGGACGGAGGCGCCTGCGCGTGTCACCACAAACCACGCAGCTGGTGGGGAAGGGGAGCCCGAGCGGGGTGGAGGCCCACGTCAATCCCACTTAAGCCAGGGGCACACATAAACGTGCCTCTTCCTGGCGTTGGAGACTGGCCCATTTGCCCGTTTGGCGTTTTTCTTACTGGGACGCAATGGCGGGTTCCGTGAAGCCAAAGTGATCAACTCAAAAGCAGATGCTTAAGCACCTTTATTTTCATCTGAACTGGATCTGGAATTGCCAGTGAGGCTGGGGACGCGGAGGTCGGGCGAAGGCGGGGCTGGGCTCGGCTGGGCCACTAGGAACGGGTTGAGACTGGAACGCTTTACAGGCAAGGAAAGGGCGGCCCTCATGTAGAAGGAGATAATAACTACGGGGTAACTAACTTCTTGTGCCTTACCCATATTAACTAATCTAAATCCTCTCGACAACCCTACTGTCATCCAGATGAGGAAACTAATGCAAAGCGCCATTAACTTGCCCCAGAAAGTGACAGAGCTGGATGCCTTGCTCAGAAGTTCTGAATGGCTTGACTAAAAACAGGCAGGAAAGAGCAACGTGGTCTGCCCTTTACAGGGGGTTCAGGAACCCTTGGGAGGATGGCTTGGAGGGCCAGGTGGGGAACAGTTCTAACTGCCCAGTTTAAAGAACTTCCATCTGTATTTGTGCCCCCCCCCACCCCGACTTTACCTCTCAAACTCTGCCAAGATGGTGCCCTGGTGCCACAGAAAGTGTGTTTTGGGGGCAAAACCCAAGCAGCCCAGAGCAAACTCCAAATTTCATTGAAGACTAGCACTTATTTCATCCTTATACTGCATGCAAATCTTATTCTACTCCATATCTCCATGTCTGTCCTGATGTAAAATTCATGCTTGTCCCCAAGCATTTTCCACTAAAATGGGTGCTCCAGGCTTATCTTGGACCCCCTGCCCCTTAGGGCAGTGGCCTTGGGGCTTATCCCAGCTTGAGAGGCAATGATTATAAATAATGTGAAGCTAGTGAAAGAGTCCGAACTGGGAAGTGACATATGCCAAGAGGTGATTTAAGAAGATTTGTCGGGAAGCGGCTGTGGCTCAATCAGTAGGGCTCCTGTTTACCATATGGGAGGCCCGGGTTCGGTTCCCGGGGCCTCCTGGTGAAGGCAAGCCCGCCCGCACAGCGTGGTTAGCTGACCCAGCGAGCACAAGCAGCAAGGGGGGGATAAATGAATAAATAAATAAAATCTTTAAAAAAAAAAAAAAAAAAAAAAAAAGATTTGTCTACAGGGATGGCAGGATGGATTAGACGGAAGGGAAATTGAGTCCCCGAAACTGGGTAAATATTGTATTGATACTTTTTTTGTTTGTTTTTTGGGTTTTTTTAAAAAATAGCTTGCATTTATCAAACATCCTCTGTGTTCACCATCTCCACCCCAACGCAGGGCTTGCTAACTGTTGGCATATGCTACTTAGTCTTAGACCCAACACAGACCACCATTTACCTGGTCTGCCTGCTGAGATCAAACCTGTCACCTGTCTCACCCCTCTCCCCACCATCTACACCTGTTCTGTCCCACCTGGTGGCTCCCTGCCCTCTCCACCTGCCCAGACCTGCTATAAGTCATTGAATCCGGAGTGATGACATTCTTCCATGCTCCCTCATCCTAAAATTGGTTTGGGGATGCTTTCTCTAAGTCCTCCAAAGCTTTGCGTTCTGAACTGTGCCTTTTCCTCTCCCAGAACCCTCTATTCTTTTGATTAAACTGGAGGGTAGGGGCTCCACTCTCCCTAATCAGCAAAATCTGCATAATCAGCATGCACTGACTTCGCCCTCAGGCAAGGAGACCAAGGAGACAAGGCAGTACTTCCCCAGCAGTACTTCCCCTTAGCCACTAGAACTGTTTCCTTTGTGGCTACTGTGGAACATCCCATTTCTGATCATTGCTAAACTTATGGGCCCAGAGGAAGTTTCTGGTTGGATCAGGTTTGGTTCTCGGGGTTTGAGGATGGATAACCCAGAGAAATTTAAGTACATGCAGCATTTTAAACTTATTTTTGAAGTAGCTAGTATACTTTGGGTATATAAGTCATGTGTTTTCAATCTCTCTGTCCATGTAATTATCAACTCTGAAAATACTCATTAATTTTATGTTTCTGAGAGCAATTTTTCAAAGGTTAGTTTTGAAAATGTGTTTTAAAACAGAGAACGTATGTTTTCAAGCTTCCATGAACTGGAATATTTTTAAGTGATATCCATGAACAAATGACAATAAGAATTGTGATATTTCTCAATTAATTTGGGCATGTTTGTTTTCTTTTTAGAAAAATGTTCTTAAAAATTGTAGGATTTAGACCTAGAGGAAACTGTACTGGAGCCTTTCTCTAACTGCTGCTTTTCCATTGTAGCAAGGGGATCACAATTTGTTTATCTTAGAAGTTATTTCACAACACCTAAGGGGCAAAGCTTCTTTTCAAGTTATTTCAGTAAAAAGCACAATGAATGGATACAAGAACACACACGACCTACATATATTTAAATTAATCATGTTTAGAGACTTCTTGAGTAAATGCCAGGAATAATGTTGTGAGCAAGGGGTGGGTCACAGATGTGACCTGGGGAGAAATATCACAGGAGTGGAGGGATAGGACAAAGAGGACACTGAATGCCACAACTGCAGTCAAAAACAGGGATATGTGAGTACGGGCAGGAAGAAGGCAGTAACTCCGGAATGCTCTTAGAAGCCGAGTCAGCATTCTCCCTCCCCCACTTCAGAGCCATTTTCTTTTTCATCCTCCATTTCACCTCCGCTCCACTGCTTTCCTTGCCCCTTCCTTCTTGCTGCTATCCTTTACCTTGTCGTAGTTCTACCAGTGGCCCTTAAGTCAGTGCTCAGGAGCCTTTCAAAAGGTGGGGCCAAGCTTCTGACCCTTGCCCTTGGGGTGGGAGGTAGGGGGAGGCATAATAGGGGTAGGGGAGATGAAGGCTGAGCAGCTGCCTGGGGACTAAGTCTGGAAGAAGTCAGGGATCAGCCATCAGCCCAACTTTGGCCCGTGTGCGGGGGCTACTGTCCCTTTTGTAGAATATAGCTCCTCATATTCAGTTTCTAGTGGAGGAAAACTAGAGGAATCTGGAGCCAGAATCAGAAGACTTGAGTTCCAATCTTCAATGCCATGAACTGGCTGAGCAACCATGCCACTGTCTGCCTCCCTCGAGGACTGGTCTCTGCCAGAGCTGGCTCTATAATTACTACCTGTAAAGTCAAATATGTTTGCCAGTTGGCTACAGGCTCTGATTTACATAACCTGCTCTACTAACTAAAACTTGCCCTCCAAAATAATGCTACCCTTTAACAGAGGATGCAATTCCTGTTTAAACATGTTATCTAAGTGGGAGGACTGTGAAGCCCTGTCTTGAGGATGGGCTTTGAAATTGATCACCTTTTCTCTATTAAGGAGCTTCCATCAGCTCTCTGGCTAATCCACTCTGAGTATTTAATCATTACTCTCAGCAATTCTTCATTCCATGTAACCCAGACTCCTTTGAGAGTTTCCTTTTCTTCCAGCGTCAATGGCAGTAGGTAACAGTAGGTTGTTGTCCCCTCCAACATTTCAGAGACTAAAAATAAAACATGAAATTTTCAGTGCCCACCAAGAGGTTCATTTTAGGTTCAACTAAACATTCGGACTCACAGCACTTCAGAGGTCTCACATGGCTTTCGTCAATTCAAAAAGATGTAGCTTACCTTTACTGCAGGTCTTTATTTCTTTTTTTTTTTTTACTGGGAGGTACCGGGGATCGAACCCCGGTCTCTCCATATGGTAGACGGATGCCGAACCTTTTGAGCCACATCCGTTTCCCAGGTCTTTATTTCTTTATGTCACTTTGAACCAGTCAAGGTAACCATTTGTAATATAAATGCCAGTATTATTGTAGTGTATTGTTTGGTATGTAACTCCACTTTTTACTCCCTACAGATGCTGAAATGTAAATGCATAAAAAGTAATGATAGGGAGCAGATGTGGCTCAAGCGGCTGAGTGCCTGCTTCCCACATGGGAGATCCCCGGGTTCTGTTCCCCAGTGCTTCCTAAACAACAATGACAACAAACAACAACAAAAAGCAAAACAAATGAAAAAACCAACTCAGGGTAGCCAATGTGACTCAGTGGCTGAGCGCTGGCTTCCCACATACGAGGTCCTGGGTTTAATCCTCGGCCTATAGGAAGGAACCGCAGCTGACAGCTGGCCAGCATGGCAGCATCAGGGATTCCTCTCACAGGAGTTCCTGGCTCAGTCTAGCACAGCCGTCAACACAGGTGAAAGGAGATGAGCTCCATGCTGAGCAGATGCAGGAAGCCAATATCTTTTGTAATAACTCCAGGGGTATAGTTTCCAGGCTCCTCACAAAAGACAAGCACTGTTTCAAGAGTCACCACACTCAAGGGAAGCCCCATCAGGCATTTGTGCTGTAAATCCTACCTTATTTGGACACTGGGGGCCAGAGAAGTTAGAAGACTTGCCCAGCTAATAAAGTGATGGAATGAAGATTTCAGCCCAGGTCTCCTAACTCTAGGTCCACTGTTCTTTCCACTGTATCACTGCAGCCTCATTTTGAATGGCATTTCTCCTCTTTATTGTGACTCTGACATAGCCTTAAACTTATTTTGAGTGTATTCAAAAGAAATATCCTGATTTTATCTAAAGTGCAGAGGATGGCTAATTTTATGTGTGCCCTTGGCCCATGACGCCCACAGTCAAACATTAACCTAAATGTTGCTCTGAAGGTAATTTGTGGTAGTGACTAAGTAAAGGAAATTACCCTTGAAAACGTGTGTGGGCCTCATCCAGTCCTTATGCACAAATACTAATGTTTCCAGGATAAGAAGAAATTTTGCCTCAAGACTGTAACATTAACTCCTACCTGAGTTTCCAGTCTTCTGACCTGCCCCCACAATTGCATAAGCCAATTCCTTAAAATAAATCTCTTAATATATATTCTATTTCTCTGGAGAATCCAGACAATACAGTACAATATCATTTCTAATCTAATAGTTGGTTTTATATGTGATTATTTCAGAAAATATTTATGTGCAGGTTAAATTAGCAAATACAGCTAAAAATACCTTACACATGTCATAAGCATTCAATAAATATTAATTGACTCTGTGTTGTACTTCCTAAAATTAGGAGTTTGACCCAAATCGTTTCTTAGGCCACAGCTTTGACCTGCTAGTCATTATACAGGTGGCCTCTCCAGGATCAGAGCAGGTCTTTTATTACCTTTGGCTCCGTGCTTTATAGTTGTCCTTACAGTATTCATTCCTAAATCACAATTCAATCTTCACTGACAGCAAACACAGAGCCTCTTACCCTCAGATCAATGGGCAAACTAGGCCACCCAAATCACCGTTTTCAAGTACAACTAAAGGACAGTCAAGCTGGACCCAAGGCAGGATGCTCACAAGCCAGAACTTGATCTACCCGAGCTCCCCCATTCCAAAGAGACTGCAGAAGACATCTGAGAGTTAATCTACACCAGAATATGGAGCTTGAAAATGACTTACTAATTGCAGTTTTCATCCTTCTATTTAGAAAAAGCAGGCAAGTATAACATACCTGGTATAACTGAAAGATCAGGAGACCAGGAATCAGATCACTGTGAGACTTACAAGGCCCTATAAACCTCCACAACCCAGTTCCAAACCACCATTTCAGCCTGTCCCCCATTCCCACCCTCACAAATATGTTCTCCCCTACATATCTTTTTTTATTTTTTAATTCATCGCCCCCCTCGTTGTTTTGTGCTTGCTATCTACTCATTGTGTGCTGTTTCTGCTCGTCCTCTTTTTAGGAGGCACCAGGAACCGAACCTAGGACCTCCCATGTGGGAGAGAGGCATCCAATTGCTTGAGCCACCTCCACTCCCTGTTTGTTGTGTCTCATTGTGTTTCCTCCTTGTGTCTCCTTGTTGCATTAGCTCACTGCACCAGCCTGTTGTATCAGCTTGCTGTCTTGCTCGTCTTCTTTAGGAGACACCAGGAACCGAAACCAGGACCTCCCATGTTGTAGGTGGGCGCCCAATTGCTTAAGCCACATCTGTTTCCCTCACCTACATATCTTTGCACAACATGTTTCTTCTTCCTAGAAGACCCTGTCCTTTTTTATTATTGTTATTATTATTATTTTTTAAAGATTTTATTTATTTATTCATTTATCCCCCCCTTGCTGCTTGTGCTCGCTGGGTTAGCTAACCACGCCGTGCGGGCGGGCTTGCCTTCACCAGGAGGCCCCGGGAGCCGAACCCGGGGCCCCCCATATGGTAAACGGGAGCCCTACTGACTGAGCCACAGCCGCTTCCCAAGACCCTATCCTTGATCTTTTCTGACTGATAAACTCTTACTCAGCTTTAATTACCCAGTTCAAGTGTTGCCTCCTTTGTGAAGCCTCCAGAACCTCCATATTCTCAAAGGACTTTGACCTTGCTTCTGTTAGAAGAGTTGAGGTTGAAGTTACTTATGGCACAACTGTCTCCATGACTTAATTCTCAACTCCTTGAAAGTGGGCACTTAAAAAGTATTTGTGGTGTTCTGTATTTTTTTTCTATTGGAGTAAGGAAAACATTCTAAAATTGGTTGAGGCAATGACAGCACAATTCTGTGATGAAACTGAGAGCCACTGAGTGTACACTTTGGATAGACTATACAAGGCATGGGACCATACAACACAGTGAACCATGTGGTGGATGATGGACTGTGGTTAACAGCACAAATATGAGAACATTCTCTCATGAACTGTAACAAATGTACAAGACTAATACATGGTGTTAATAATGGAGTGGTTTATGGAAAAAAATATTCCAAATGTAAGCAACGGACTATAGTTAACAGTAATATTTTGATGTTCTTTCACCATTTGTAACATTACAACAATGCAAAGTGTTGGTGGTGGGGTGATGTGTGGGAAATTTGTATGTTACACATGATTGTTTTGTAAGCTCACAACTTCTCTAATTTAAAAAAAAAGGGAAAAAGTATTTGTGGAATGACTCATATAGTCAACAAATATTTCTGGAGTATAAACTATGTGCCAGATTCTATTCTAGAGTTAGGGATAGATATTTATGCTAAATCATGAAGGCTGAGGAAACTGTGTCAGGTGGTAGGTGGGGGAGGAACCGGGCCTGGAGAGCTGTTCCCAAAGCACCCATTTCCTCTTATTCCTGGACTCATAACTCGGCTGAATTTCCTTGCCTCTCTTATGGTTGAGTGTTATGTGACTGAGTTCTAAGCCAGTTGGATGTAGGGAGAAGTGAGGTGCACTGAAACCAAACCTGATGTGTAAAGTCTCTCATGTAATCCTCCAGGCTTTTTTTTTTGCTTCCCAGTGGATTGATGCAGATGGATAGTCACCTTGAGGGCCATGTTTAAAGATGGTGGAGCCACAGGAAGGAGCCTGAGCTGCCACTTGGAGGAAAGCTAGGAGTTCAAGCAGGAATAGGATTCTCTTGATTATAGCATTCGGGTGGGATCCATTGTACAAAAGTCTATTTATATTGACACTTGGAGGTATTTTCCTTTTTAGCTTGAGACTTAGGATTATAACAATGGAAAATAAAAATAATTAGTTTAGGGAGAGGGTATAGTTCAGTGGTTTGAGTGCCTGCTTCCCTTGTATGAGGTCCTGGGTTGTCCAATCCCTACTACCTCCTTAAAAAAAAAAACAAAAAAGATTAGTTTAAAATGGCAAATGCTATCTGCTATGTTACGGGATGAGAATTATGTACCAGTTAGTGGGTATTGTATAAGGTAATTTTCCTCACTAAGAAAATGGTGAAGACCCTTAGTTGGAGGTGACCAAGAACATATGTTCTGTTATGGCCAAATCTGGACTTCTCTTCTTGCTTTGCCCTAATTCTATTGATTTACTTCCATATTCCAGGATATTCATTGCTTTAGGAATGAAATAGGGCCTTCATTATTTCATTCAATAAATTTGTGAGGGCTTTCTACATGCAAGAGAAATAAGACGGAGAGTTGTCCCCTCAGGAAGCTCAGGGGCAAGGAAGGGATTGCCTGGTCAATGCGCCAACAAAGGACCGACAGGGCATTCAATGTCAGTCCAATGGGGGATTCGTTGTTGGGGTGGACCCAGTCAGGAGGTTATTTTTTCCACCAAAAGGAAAGAAGTTTCAAGGATGCCTCCCATCAGCACATAAGGGCTGGACACCACAACTGATCAGAGAATGGAAAGTATTCATAGTGGAGAGAGAAAGAAGCTGGAGGGCCCCCAAAACAAGGAGGGAAACCATTCTCAAAGAAATGAGTAATAAGCAGCAGACATTTTCCAGGTGATTTTTTAAAACAGGTATGGCTCTTTTTAAAATTATTATTAGAGAAGTTGTGAGTTTATAAAACAATCATGCGTAAAATACAGGATTCCTACATACCACCTCTTGCAGTCTGCTTGGCTGCCAAAATGCAATATACCAGAATTAGGTTGGCTTTTACAATGAGGATTTATTAACTAATAAGCCTACAATTCTGAGGATGTGAAAATGTCCAAATCAAGGCTTCATCAGGCCATGCTTTTCTCCCCAAAGACCAGCTGCCAGCAATCCTGGACTCTTCTCTTACATGGGAAGGCCCATGGCAGCATCTGTTGTTGGTCTCTCTCTTCTCTTCCGGGTCTTGTTGCTTTCGGCTTTTGACTTCTTCTGGCTTCCTTTCCACTCTTCTCTCTGTTCCTGTGGCTTTCTTTCTCTCAGGTTCCATTGATTTTAGCTTCTTGTTCTCATGGCTTTCTCTCTGTGCCTCTCTGTATTCATCCCATTCATAAAGGACTCCAGTAAGAGATTAAGACCCACCCTGGGTCACGTCCTACTGGAGTAATCTAATCAAAAGGCCCCATCTGCAATAGGTTCACACCCACAGGAATGAATTAGCTCTAAGGACATGATTATCTGGGGTCCATCCAGTTTCAAACTGTCACATCATCCCACCACCAACATCTTGCATTGGTGGTGTGGATCCTTTGTTAAAATTGATGAAAGATTATTAAAATAGTTCTATCATCCATCATTTACATTAGGTATATTTTTCCCATCTACCACCCTATTATTACCACCTTGTATTAGTATCATATATTTGTTATAATTCATGAAAGAATGCTTTTATACTTGTGTTATTCACTATAATCCATTGTCTACAGGAGGGTTCACTGTGTTGTACAGTCCTATGTTTTATCTTTGAATTATTATTCTAGTAATTTATACATCCTTAAGTTTCCTTTTTTAAAGCACATTACCCATATAGTTTTTTTTTTTTTTTACCGGGAGGTCCCAGGGATCGAACCCCAGTCTCTCCATATGGTAGACGGATGCCGAACTTCTTGAGCCACATCCGTTTCCCTACCCATATAGTTTAGTGCTATTGATTACACTCACCATAATGTGCTACCATCACCACCACCCATTTCCAAACCTTTACCATCAGCCTAAATAGAATTCTGTACAAGTTAAGCATCAACTCTCTATTCTCTAACCCCAATCTATCTCCTGGTAACCTATATTCTAGATTCTAACTCTATGAGTTTGCTTATTATAATTATTTCATAACGGTGAGATCATGCAACATTTGTGTCTTGCTTATTTCACTCATCATGTCTTCAAGAAGCTAGAGGGCCCCCAACATAGAGGGAAACCATTCCCAAGTAATGAGTAATAAGCACCAGACATTTTCCAGATGATTTTAGATGAATTACTTTAATGGAAAGAATACTTCATGAAATTTGAATAATTGCATGAGAAAGAATATTTCACTTTTGGTAATAAAGCCCTATTAACCTGTGAGCTCCAGAAAGATAAGACCTGTGTTTCATCCACCACTCTGTTTGCACCTGGCACCAGGCCTTGTAAATACAGGGCACTCTCAGTTTCAAATATTTATCTCATTTTCTTTACTATCTTACCTATGTCAATTTAGGCATTAAATGGCAGAGAGAGAGGGTCTGGAGTTGGACTGCCGGAGTTCAAGTCCTGGCTGTGCCACTGACTAGATTTGACTTTGCCTCTCTTTCCCTAACTATTGAACAGGGATCATAATAGTACTTACTTCATAATTATCATGAGAATTAAAGAATATATGTAAAGCACATAGTAAGTGCACCATAATATATTAACACTTATTGTTGCTTTACAAACTGGCTCTCTCTTCTGGAAGCAGCAGAGAATTCTTTCATTGGATCACATGTCCACATGTCGTAACATGTTAACAGGACTGCAGGGATTACCAGGCCTTTGATGGTTTGCCCCAGGCTTCTACTGTTGGATAAAAGAACCCATATTTTACAGCCCCGAGGTTGAAGAGAGGACCCCCATAGTGTGCCCCAGGCTCTCCCCCAACCTCATTCCCTACCCTTGCTTTCTGCACTGTAGTTCTTAATTAATCACATACCACGTTCTAAGAAAACACTTGGGGAAAACCCGGCCCGATGTGGCTCACCTCATAAAAGCTGATGAGAGACAGAAACCTCCCACTGGTGGCATTTTGTTTTTATCTTAACAGAAGAATTTTTTCAGTGAAAATGGATTTATCCTCTTTTTTATTTTGGAAAATCACCATGAGATACAATATTGATTATCTGAACAATTGTACCAAATATTATGCACCATTAATCTGAGTTTAATACCTAAGGTTATCTATTATAAGACCAATAAAGGCCACAATATGTCGTTTCTAATGATGCAAATATTTCAACAAGAGTGAGTTGCGTAACATTCAACTTCTCCTGTCACAAGAGGGAGAAACTAAGAAACTAAGAAAATCCCAGGGGAAATAATTTAGAATTGGTGCATTAAAAGTTAAAGATTGGGAGCTGATGAGGATCAGCTGTTGAGCGCCAGCTTCCCACATAGGAAGTCCTGGGTTCGATCCTGGGTCCCAGTACCTCAGGAGAAAAGAAAAAAGTTAAAGGTTTGAAAGAACCTTTTTAAAAAGAGCGACCCCGCCGGAAGTTGGGTTTTCTGCAAGTCGTAGGGGACAGCACCACCTCCTGGCCGCAGACGGTGCCCTGTTGCTAGGACTGGGAAAGAGTGGTGGTTCAGGGACAGAACTGCACAAAAAGATTTGTCTTAAGCCATTTTGGTACTGATGCCACCTGGTCAACTTCTCCATAAGGAAGTTGCTCAGAGCCCACAGAGGCTTCTTGTGCATAACAGACTCTCTGTTCCTAGACTCCTGGCGGAAGGAATGGAAAATGATGTAACCTCGGGCTTGACCGGGAGGACCTGAGCCACTGATCTAAGGAGATGGTTATAGGCGCTTCTGCACATCAGAATCACCTGGGGAGCTTAAACACTTCCCCTCCCCCTGCTCCTACCTTAGACCAACGAGCGCAGCGCTCTGGGCAGGTTCCCAGGCAGCCGGGGTTTTCCTGTCTCCTCAGGGGATTCCGATGTGCAGCTGAGCCCTGCCGGCAATAGAGGTCAATGAGAGCACCTGGACTGGAGCACAGGGAAAGCAGTTGCTGAGATTTGCCCAAAGCTGACCTCAGAGAATTTTCAGTCAAATGCTGAGACCCAGCAGAAAGACAGGTGTTCTGGTCCTGTCTTAGTCGAGGGCAGTGCATAGAGTTCACCCCTCGCTTCAAAAAATTGCAGCCCAGCTTTATTGCGGCACAATTGCCATACACTAAACTGTACATACATAAAGTACGTAATTTGAAAAGGTTGACTTACATATATTCCCATGAAGCCATCACCACAATCGAGATCTTGAAGCTACTCCTCAAGATTGAGATCGGAAGAGTCCCATTTAATACTCCTGTCTCACAATTATTTACTTCTCGTTCTATGCCCAGCATTGTGCTGAGTGCGAAGGAAACATGGACTCATCATGCACAGCCCTTTCCCTGGGGCTGCAGGTTAGCAGACCTAGGTGGGACGTGAGGAAAGCAGGCTTATGTCTACTTGAGAGTGCTGGGAGGATTAGGAAATGCTGCTGAGAGGAAATGATGGTTTAGCTGAATCTAGACAGATGTAAGTGATGATGAGGCAGTTGAAGAAAAGGGCATTCCAAATAGAGGGAAGAGCATGAGCAAAGGAATGGAGGGCTGAAGAAGTGGTGTGTTTGCAGAACAGCAAGGTGGCCTGTGGCTCTGCAGGGAGGAGCACAAGGCAAAGCCAGAGCCAGATGCCTAGGAGTGATGGGCCACAGGGAGCCCGGCTTTATTCTATGGGCTGGAGAGGGGGTGGGGTGAGCACCTCAAGGTCTTAAGCAAGGGAATGTAATGATCAGATCTGCATTTTAGAAAGTTCCTCTGACAACTCGCCAAGGTTGTAGGGAAATGAATTAGGAACTTCTGCAAAGTTTCCAGTGAATGATGGCTCTGATAAACAGAAACATCAGTAAACTGGAGGTCATATTATATAAGAATCAAAAGCAACTTTGAATGCAAAAGCCATTTCCATAAATATTTTGCATATACATAGTTAGCATTAAGAACATTCATACATTGAAACTATCTGAAGAACAGATGAAACTCTGATATATGAAGTCCAGGGCTGGTGTGGCTAAGGATCTTTGAGAAGTGACAGGAGCTGGCATGCTGTGGATCAGGAGGGTACAACGGAGGTGGGACCCTAGAAACAAGGTTCAAATAGCTTACTGCTAGCATTGAATCGAATCATCTTCAAAGGTATAGGAAGCAACATAAAGGTCAGAATTAAACTCTGTGATGACCAATTACAGTGGTCAGCCAATTTTAAGTTGTGCCTAAATTAACTCTGCCACTGTTAACTGAGTGATTGATGGCTAATATCTTTTATTCCATTCATTGCTTAGCCTTGAGAACACAGAAGTATACACAAGTGGTATAAAGGAGGATGCTATTAGCTGCAAATAACAGAAAGAAACTACTCAAACTAGTTCAACAATAAAGTCCAAGGGCTTCCGTATGGTTTGATCAGGGGTTCAACTCTTTTTCTCTATGGTTCTCTCAACTCTGCCCTTCTATATGGGTCAGCTTTGTCCTCAGCAAAATTAATGTAGTTCAAGGCCTCACATCCTCAAGTCACTTTCAGACATAGGAAGAGTTCCTCTTCCCTGAAGACTCCTACCAAAGTTTGGGCTTTATTCTAATTGCATGCACTTATGCCCAGTGCTCACCCTTAAGTCAATCACTGTGGTAAGAGGGTAATGGAGCTGGAGATAAAGATCAGTTCCCACCCAAAATGCTTGCATGCCTCATAAAAGGAGTGGGGGTGGGGAAGTGGAACATATATAAGGAAGCAGCCAAAAATGTCTACTACACATAAAAAAAATTACCTGGGGTGATCCAACAGCCCCTAATGAGGACAGACGATGTCAACCAACCCAGTTTGCCACATGTAATTTTGCCTTTTAAAGCAAGACTTACTGCTGTGTGCATCACCAAAAGCCCCAAACGTGAGAAAGGACACGATCTACCAAAGATACTTTATTGTGTTACCTTTCACAGTTAACACTCAAGAATGAATAGTAATAACAGCACATAAAAATAAACCTGCTATGGGACCAAACATTAAACATAAACTATTAAAGATACTATTAACATGAACTAAAGCCTGTACTGGGTGCCACTGCCCCCCATTCCCGGGTAGTTGTGATTTGGTGGTCACAGCCAAGCCTCTGTCACCAGGGAAGGCTGATGCCCTGGTAAAGTGCTTCTGGACTCTGCGCCCTAAGTCTGACTTCTGGGCTCCTGAGCAAAGTCCCCTCTCTTGCCCTCAGCCAAACAGAATGTCTGCATTATCAAAGTGACCTGAAGCTCCTTCTCCTTGAGGTTTGTTTTTACATATTTCCCTTGGATCCTTGTCCTCTTGGAGGATGACAGGAGTCTGGGCAAGAATGTAGAATCTTCTCCTTTGGGTGGAAGAGAAACACCCAGATAGTCATTGGTGCTCACTCCTGTCTTCCTAAAAACTCAAAGAATGGCTTGTACATTGGGTTGGGTCATGGATGGCTCCAAATTTTGACCATTCTAGACAAAAAAGAGAGAGAAGGCTCTTAAGAAAAAGAAATATTCCAACAGAAGCATCTGAGAGGCTTTAGATTTCTAAATCAACATTATTTTAATTAACCTTATTCAAAAAACTATTATTCAAATTAGATCCAGTCTTAGTGCTAGATTCTTCATAAGTATTAGCTCATTTGATCTTTATCCTGTGAGGGAGACTTCATTTGTCCGTTTCAGAGATGAGAAGACAAACCCAGAGAAGTCAAATACCTTACCCAAAATCACACAGCTAGTGACAGGAAGGGCAAGGATTTGAACTAAGGTCTGTCTGCCTCTTAAATCCCAGGTGTGTTTTATTGCCAAAGGATTCTATTTAGAGGTTATACTTTATAGTAAGTGAAGTAAGTGCTCCATTAATGAGAAGGAGAGGAGGAGCTTGATTGTAAAGATTCACCTCAGGAAGGGCCAACAGGCCCTCCCATGGGACACCCACGCTGGCTGGACCGCGTGTCTGATCCAACAAGGCGCACTTTGAGCAAGTCTTCCCTTTGTACACACAAATTAGACTTCATGGTTCAGGGAAACTTTATGTCCAAAACAAGCCGCTGGATTCAAAATAAAAACAAACCAAGTTTTCTGGAATGTTCAAAGTGCTGAGGAGCCACCGAGATCCTCCAGGGGTGGTGCTGCTCACGTGGGTGAGCTGCCATTGGAGAGGCGCACACAGGGGCTCCCTTCCTCTACCACCCTCCTCTTCTCCTACCCTCTTTATTTTTCGACTTTTATGGGTCTTCCCTACCTCTCTCCCACTTTCTCTCTCTCTCTCCTGCTCTTCCTCATTTTCTAGTTCTCGCCTTATCTTTTTTTATTCCCCTGTCTCTTCCCTGGACCCTTTCTCCTCTTCCTTGACCATCTTTCTTTCCTTCCATCTCAGTCCCTCTGTCACTCTGTCTCCATCACATTCTCCACAGAGTCGCCTCTTACAGGCTCTCTCCTTTCAACATCTCATTCAGATCACGCCAAGCAAAGCCAGCCATGACTATCCAATAAAAATCTGAGTACAAGCTATTCTTGAAAGTCCTCCCAAGGGAAACAAAACACTGCCAGCCTATCCTATCTCTTTAGAAAATGAATTGGGTTGCCTCAGGTCTAGGGGGAGTCAAGGAGGAGAGAGTTGCCTTTAGACAGCCTGGCTGGAAAGGATACCAGCCGAACCATGTATACATCCAACAGTCCCTTCTCTGGCCTGTCCTAGGACCTAGGTCCTTAAACACTCTGGGAAGGGACATCACAATCACTGGAGTTGGGTCCATAGAAGTTTATAATTTAAAGGGACCTTAAGGGCATCCGAAATAAGCCTCTCTTTTCACAGATGAGGATGTCAAAGGCCAGAGATAAAAGGAGACCTGTTATGTAGATGGTCTGGGTTAGGGACCAAGTGGTGGCTATTTATAATAGCAGGGAGCTTCCTCCTTTATCTTTCTCTTTTGATAAGAACAACAACAACAAAATCAAACAGAACAAAACCCTCAACCCCCTCAGGGCAGCCAGGGTTGGTGAAAATACAATAGCTGAGGTTCCTGCCCTGCCCTGGGGCAGTCACTCTGAAAAAGCCAAACAGAAAATCCACAGACTCACCTAATAGTCGACCTGGGGCATGTCTCTCTGCTTTGAATTTAACACTGATGAGTAGGGATTTTGTGGCTGACTGTCTTTGGAGTACGTTGCCCTGATTTTAGGGAAGATGCTCCCATCTGCTCCCAGGTTGCTGAACCCTGTCTGCTGCAGCCTCAGATTTTGAAAGTCGTTCTCAATCAAGTTCTCTTCTTCAATATTCTCCCTTTTGTTCTTTGATCTGTAATTGGTAACAGGAATTAGGATCCGACAATGGCAGAAAGTGCCTTGAAGTAAATGTTAAATTTCTTTTTAAAAAATATTTTTAAATTTTGAAATAATTGCAAATTGCTTTTGGAGTTACAAAAATACTGCACAGAACTCCCATATACGCGTCTCCTAGATCTGCCAATTGTTAGCATTTCTGAACCACTTGAGAACAAGATGCAGACCTTTTGCTTAATAACCCACGATACTTCATTCAGTGTATATTTCCTAAGTTTAAGGACAGTCTCCTCATGGGCACAGTGTAACTCTCAAAACCAGATGTTAACACTGACCCAACATTACCTTCTAATTCCACCAGCCCCATTCAAATTTTGCTAATAAGGGTAATATTCTTATGTGTATTTTTGAATTATTTATGGAAATTATAATAGAAGTCAAAGAGAAAAGATGATTTGCAACACAAGTTTTCATTCAAGCAAAGTCAACACCTACAGAAGCACTTCTGTGAGTAAAATGAATTCAGATTAAAAAGATCTAGAAAGAATGGGAGTTTCCTATGTTCCCTCAAGGATCTCAAGTTCAACCTTCAAAGCCAAGTCCGCCATGCTGGTGAGAGAGGCATCTGCCCCCAAATAACCCTGAGGATGACCCTTCCTTCCTTCCTCACCCACAGACCATGGTCCTGCCCCTTTGTGCCCTAGACCACCCAAGGAGTGAGGAATGGGGCTGGTTGCATCTACGCTGCCCAGGGGGCACTCCCAGAATGACAGTCACCTGTGCCCCAGTTACACTGGAATGTCACAAGGTAGACCTACTCGCCCTGTGACCCTGTTGGCCAGTGCAGCCCACAAGAGTTCCTGCCCTTTGACAATGCCCCTATCCAAGGTGCCTGAGGAGAGGCCTTTGAAATGAGCAAGAAAATTACCGTTCTTGGTGTGTGCCCAAGAATCATGAATCTGTACCTGGGCTAAGAGCAAACCTGGCTCTGAAGCAGGAGGGAGGGTCTGAGAAACCCGGCTGCCACAGGGCCACAAGGTTCTCCAGCAGTCCCTGATGACTCTGAAGACCCAACAAGGTCAGCCAATCTCCCTAAGAAAGGAGAGAGCCTTGCTCCAGAACCAGGAATGTTCTGGCTCTCTCTGGAAAAGGGAAATTCAGAGAAGAGATAGGTGCTCATATTTCTAGTTCCCAGCCTTGCTTCCTTATAATTGTCTCTGGGGAACAGTTAATATCAAAATAGAATAAAAGAAGAAAAATATTTTAGGAGCCTACAACCTGTTTATCCTCCCACATTATAATGGAAAAATAGCTATTTTGCCAAAATATAAGATATGAGCTAGATGTTAGGAAAAAAGAGGCTTGTTTTTTTTTTTATCAAATAGGATCCCCGCAGAGCTAAGATCTTGTTGGCACATTTAGAGTAAAATAGGAAATTTACCTATCTACCTATTTGTTGAATAAATGAATGGACACTTGTTCCCTGTCCCTTAGAGCAGAGAATTTAAAGCACCAAGCTGAGAAATGGGCCATGCAACAATGACATTTCTACTTTTTTTAAAACTCAGGAGGCTTAGTTGGGGTTGAATTTAGACTGTTTGCAGCAGGTCCTGAGCAGGGGACTGACTTGATGAAAATGATGTTTGACAGCATAAATGGAGTTAAAGACTATTAATATAGAGTTTTTAATGACATGAGAAAATGGTTGCTATGCCATATATTGTTAAGCAAAAACAAACAACAAATTAAAAAAACAAACAAACAAAAAAACTAAGGATACCAATACCAAACTCCCTCTCTCAATCTCTCTCTCATAAAAAAAAAAAAAAAAAAAAAAAAAAGCGGCCCTGGAAGGATAATATGCCAAAATCTTAGTAGGAGTTGTCTCAGGATGGTTGGGTTTTGTGGGCAATTTTTTTTTTTTTTTTTTTTTTAAAGATTTTATTTTATTTATTCATTTATCCCCCCCCTGCTGCCCGTGCTCGCTGGGTCAGCCAACCACACCGTGCAGGCGGGCTTGCCCTCACCAGGAGGCCCCGGGAACCGAACCCGGGGCCTCCCATATGGTAAACGGGAGCCCCACTGATTGAGCCACAGCCGCTTCCCTTGTGGGCAATTTTAAAATTCTGTTCCTTCAGGCATTTCTCTGTTTTCTAGATTTTCTTCAATGGTCATGAATAGTTTCCATAATCAAAAGAAAATTAAGGAAAAAAAAAAAAGGTAAATGGCATGAGAGGTCTCCCCTTATTTCCCTTCCCTTGCGTAGGAAACATCAGGTGTATTTGGAAACCAGAGTGCAATGCTAGTGGCACTGTGTGCCAGGAAAGGGACACTTCCATTCCATACCTTGTTGAGACAATCAGTGCAATCATCATGCCAAGAATAAGGATGCCAGCAATGCAGCCCAAAATAGTGAGGATGAGCTCAAAATCTGAAAGGGAAAAGAAGAGAATGGTAGGAACAGTCCCCAATGCCTACTGCACAGGTATGTGTATTTCCAGTGAGTCCTAATTGTCCTGGTTATGAGGACAATTGGGTTCTGGTCTCCAGACCACTCCAGAGTCAGGCTAGGTGGGTGGCTTGTCCCCTTTAGCCCTTCACGGTGCCCTCTGGAACTCAATCAGCTTTGCTAGAAAAATAAACCATCAATACAATGGAGGCAGATGGTGGTAGGGTTTTCATGGACTCTGTGAAGGATGGGACCTCAACCGAAGCCCACTTGTCCCTCCTTACCTCTGCTGCCTTTGCCTGCCCACCATACCTCACCTTACTTATGTCTCAACAAGTGAGTTAGTGAAGCTAGGTTGGAATTAAATTTTTTACTACTATAGGAGCCAGGTAATGGCTTGATGGAATCAGTGAGAGAGGAGTCTGGAGGCTCATTACTACCCATTAGAGCTGCTCTGTCTAGCACTATGGAGCACTTGACATGTGGCTATGAGAAGGGCTGTAGGTGTAACCTACATACCAGATTTCGAACATTGAATATGGGGAAAATGTAAACTATTTCATTAATAATTTTATACTGATTATATGTTGAAATGATAGTATTTTAGATCTACCGGTTTAAATAAAATATGTTATAAAATTAATTTCACTTATTTCTTTTTAAAATTTACTTAACATTTTCAAATGTTAAAATTAAATATGTAGCTCAGATTATATTTTTTATTGGACAGTGACCCCTTTAATGGTCTCTTTCTGCTATATGACTGCTACATGGGCACCTCCAACCTCAATTCATGGGGCCATGGACCATCAAGGCTAGAAAAGAACTCAGAGGTTGTCTGGTCCATACCTCTCATTTTATAGGTATGGAAACTAAGGCCCAAGTGGAAGAATGCCTTAGCAAATTCATCCTTGCAACAAAATACAGTTGAAATTGAGAGCATTTCTTATTTCTAATTTTGTGGCTGGCTGGAAGGCCAACAGTAATAATACTTCCTTTATCTTGGAGCATTGATGTATAGTTCATTATGTAAAATTTAAAATAAAGAGTTTGTATTATCCCAATCTGGCAGGGGCAGAGGAGGGGAGGCAACGAAGCAACAGAATTTGCAATCACTTATCCCAAACCAATAAATAGCAAAGATTTGAATATTTATATGCTTTCTAGTTCTGTTCTCCCATAACCACCAAAGTTTTTGGAACCTACTGGTCTTTTGTTCTTCCTAGTAGTAGAAAATGTATATTTAACCTAATGTAGCAAATGAATATAATGTTAGAAGACATCATGGGACACATTTCTCTGGCCTGGGGCAAGTACAGAGGCACAAGCCTATCCCTTGAGCTGTTATTTTCCATGGCATAGGTACTGCTGCCCAGTGGTCTGGGCTTGGGTGGGCTAGGGTAGACATGAGATGGTGTTGAGGATTGAGTCGTGTCCCTCACAAAATCCCAACTCTGGTCCTGTGGGTGTTAACCCATTTGTAAGTAGGACCTTTGAAGAAATTGTTATTAGTTGAGGTGTAGACTCATTTGTGAATAGGATCTTCAAAGATCCTATTTAGAGGAGGCCAAATAGAATAAGGGCAGGTCTTAATACAACTGGAGCCCTTATAAGCAGAAAGAATGCAGACACAGCCAGTCTGTAAAAGCCAAACGTTATAGAAAGCCACAGGAGGAGACCAAGGAGAGAGATCACCATGCAACAGGAGGCAGAGGTGCAAGCCAAGGAGCCCCAAGGAACGTGGCAAGCCAGCACCAGAACTACAGTCTTCAGGGAGAAAGCATGTTTTCGAGACTTTGATTTTGGACTTCTAGCCTCCAAAACTATGAGACAATAAATCCCAGTTGGTAAGCCAACCAGTGTGTGGTATTTGTCATAGCAGCCCTGGCAAACTAAGACAGATGGCATGACCTGAAAGACACACTACAGGCAGGTTTTCTCTCCATGAAGGGAGCCAGGGACTTTGGGGGAGCGAACAAAATTTTGAATATGGTTAATTTTGAATATGCTGTTTAAGAAAGCAAGAGTTTTATACTCACTGTCTTTACAGTCTACTCCAGTGTAGCCGAATGCACACCTAAAATACAATACATAATAGGAAGTCACGTTAAAGGGCCTCTGTGGGGGAGCATGTCAGAATTCCTACCCATCCCAATTCTTCCCTCCTTTTTCTTTTTTCCCTTCATTCTGCCCTCCCTTGCTCCTTCCCCTCCTTCTCTTTCCTTCCTTATATTCCCTTTCTTCCAGCTGGGCACCTTCCATGGGGATCTGGAAGGTTGAGAGGGGCATACAATCCCATGTGGTGTCATCTGTTACCGAATGAACCTTCTGTCTTCTGAGCTCCAGGAAGATGCTCTGCAATTCAGGGAAAGCCGACCCTAAGATGTGGGACACAGTGGGGCCACAGGGCTCTGTCACTTACTTCCTGCTGAACAAGCCTAGGCATATTACCTTAACTCTTTGAGCCTCAGTTTCCTCCCCTGAACATGGGGAAATAATATATTCCTGACAGTGTTGTTGTGTGACAGGCACGGCCCGGTGCAGTTCCTAGTGCAAAGAGAATGCTTGGGAACTATGATGATGATGGTGATGATGATGCTGTCCACTTAGACTGATTCTAAACATGTATATATGTCAAGCTCAATTCTTTTTACCTAGCTCTAGCTATAGCAAGATTTTTTTTTTTTTTTTTTTAAGAGTGGTTTCCCTTACTTTTGACAGGTCCCATCATCTTCAGCCTGGTAGCCTGGGAGGCACATACACTCAGGAGCTCCACCATCCTTCCCCATTAAGCATTGCTTGTTGTGTACTTCATCGCAGTTAACAGGACACTTTGGCCTGGGAGCTTTAAAAAAAGAATGATTGCTGGGTGATTTTCAGAAACAGCCTTTTCACCCCCACAGTGACATGTCACATGGTTTTTCACATGGTCTTTTTTTGGGTAAAATGAGGATATCTGGAAGAGCTCATTGGTTCCTCACATGACATGCCCCCTGTGAAGCTGCACACAGGCTGTCCCACCAGTTCCAAACCAGGGTCCCAGTCCAGGTATAAATGTCTAAAGCCAAAATTCCTGTCACTTAGATTCAGAAATGCTCGTGGAAACTTGTGCAGTAGAGCAAATGCAAAAAGAGAGCATCAGCAGGGGTTATGAAGGACATTTAGAAGCAGGTAGGGCACTTACCAAAACAAAAGCTGACCTGTGGGTGAGGTCTCTTCAGCCCCTCTTTGCATTTACATAGTTTGCCATCGCTGCAGTTACTTTGAGGGTTGTCTTGACAACCATAATACTCACATAGCTGTTGCGCTAAGTGGGAGGCACAAATATTCAAAATTATATTCAGCAAGACAATATGAACAGAGAAACTTGTAAAAGTATCCCAATCCACTGTTGTCATCATTTGCCTTTTAATCGGTTTTGGGATTTGCCAAATAAAAATTTGGGATTCTGAAATCCAGCTCTTTTCTTCCATGGATGTTTCCTTACGTTATTTAAATCAAGTTAATTCAATCTAGTGCCATGCAATTATGTTCAAGTTCAAGATTTCTTTTGCATCTAGCTCTGTGCTAGGTTCCATAAGGGACACAGTAGCCATCTAAATTTTGGGCCCCATCTTTGTAGAGTTACACATTTGAACCCATAAAAAGACACACCAAACAATTCACACTCTAGTGCTAGGCAGTGCGGTCAGGAGCTAAAGACATTATAGAAGAGGTGGGAATTGAGATAGGTCTTAAGAGATAGGGAAGGCTTGAACAGCCAGAGAATAGGCAAAGTCTTTCCAATTGGAGTAAACTAGGCATGAAAAGCAGCAAAGAATTCTTGTCAGGGAGTAGCGGGGCTGTGCTTGAGTAGGAAAGAGACTGTGGTGAGATGGAAGGAAATCAGCAATTCTTGGCTCTGCCATTCATTGGTTGTTGGTTCTCTATTCCATCATTTGATTTTTGATGGGCCCGAATTCCCCCTATCCATAAAATGGGGCTAATAATTCTTATTTCATGGTTATTGTGAGAACTGAATGAGCTAATGTATTAGTGTCCACTACAGGGCCTCAACAAATAATCATCTTTCTCGAACTGATCAGTTTGTTCTTCTTCTTGGAAAGTATCTAGGGTATAGTAGGGTGTGCATGTCAGAATAAGGATGTTGGATTTTTTCCTACAAACCCAAGAAACCATTGGTGGATTTGAGCATGAACATGGCATGAGAAAGCAATCTTTTAATCATGTTAATCTAGAAATGGGTTGGAAGGCATTAGGGATAAAATATGAGTCTGGGAATGGATTAGGGGGAGACAATAGGAGCAGGTAGAATGGTTCTGTGGTTACTCCTTTCTTTTTTTTTTTTTTTTTTTTTTTTAAAGATTTTATTTATTTATTCATTTATCCCCCCCTTGCTGCTCGTGCCCGCTGGGTCAGCCAACCACGCCGTGCGGGCGGGCTTGCCCTCACCAGGAGGCCCCGGGAACCGAACCCGGGGCCTCCCATATGGTAAACGGGAGCCCCACTGATTGAGCCACAGCCGCTTCCCTGGTTACTCCTTTCTAAACACCCAAACCCGTAATTAAATTTCTGTCATTACCAGCCACTTGCTAATGCTGCCAATTAAAATTCTAAAGAACTATTCCACACCCTTTGACAGAGAAGAGAGACCTGCCTTTGCAGCAGAAGCTGGAGAGCAGGAGAAAGTGTTTTCCTTGAAGAGTTAAGAGGGCTTTACTTCTATTAGCTGGGTACTTCCTGTTCTTGAGGCTATCTCTAGCTGGCATCATTTGGTAACTTGCCATCTTCTGAGCACATGCCTCAGAGCTGAGGCCAGATGGTTTGAAGTATGCCAGGACTTACAGGCAAGGCAATTAGTAGAGAGAGAGAGTGGTAACCGCTCTGAGTGGTCAGTCCCCAGGCTGATAAGCAGTTCAATTTCCTCTGACTTGCTCAAAGTCTCACCTAGCCAAAGCAGTATGTGCGACAAGGTCTTGCCTTACTTTGCTGATGATTTTATCTTCCAGAGAGTAGAGGTTATGACTGCAGAAATTGCTACTCGACCAAATTCTGACCCCAAAGAAAAATTGATTGGCAGGTAGAAGTGAAAGACCTGTTGGAAGACAGGGACTGAGTGATAGCTGGAGAAAGGAAAGTGACATGGAAAGATGCATGCTATAGACTTGAAGAGAGTAGATACTGAAACAGTCATAAGGATAAAGGCTTAGTTCAATGGCATGAGACTCTGGATGATGGAAACAGTTCAAGAAGGTGAGAAGCTCTGAAAATGTAATTCCGACTGTGCAACTGCAAATGACTCAGTGAACTGTGAGAAAAAAAAAAGGTGGGAGGGTCAGGTAATTTAAGAAATGGGTGTACTTTGTACAGGAAGTTCTCCATTCAAGAGGCATAAACAAAACATGGAAAGAAGTTCCCATAGACAAAGATGAAACATAAAAAAATGTGTCAGAGAAATTCTAGAGCACCAAATGAGCTCAGGCTTGACAGAAACCAAACCCAAAATGACACAAACTCCCACAACAAAGAGCAAAGGGGTTAAAATGAAAAAATAAACAAATGAATGAATGTGTTTGTGTGTGTGTGTCTGTGTGTGTTCTTCAGACTACATGGGGCTTGTGGAAAGGCCAGGCGTGCTTGGTGTATTGTCAGTGGATGACAAAGTAAAAATGTTTTAATAGATTAAGGAAGAAGCCAGAGAAGGAGCAAAAAGAGAGGCAAGGGAGGCAGGAAGGGGATTAGGAGGCTGGCAGGTGGAGGCCCAGGGAGAAGATTTCAAGAAGGGAAGGATACTTGCGACAAATGGTACAGAAAGTCAAGGTTGTTGCAGCTCAGCAGAGGCCTTTGGATTTGACAACCAGGACTGAGAAGGGTCATTCTCCACTGGGGCTGCCTCACAGGCCCCTTCTGAGGAGCTCCTGATGACTGCTGTGGTGGGGTGATACCCGTGCTCTTTGGTTAGGGCCCCTCCACACTGCTCTTGGTCACATGGATTGTTTGGCCTCCGGGACAGTGGCAAATGGCAGAAGCATAGACTTGAGAAACATACATGCATTGGAACTTGCCTTCTTGCCGTATGTGAAAACTTTCAGGGCTAGCCTGCCAGAGGATGGGAGAGCCATGTGAAGCAGCGACAGTCGTTCCAACTGAGCCGTCTTAGACCAGTCAGCCCCCATCTGACCCAGCAGCTAATGGCAGATGCTTAAGTCAACCTAGCAGAGGTCAACCAAGCCTGGCCCAGATCAGCAGCTCTGCTGGTTGAGCCCAGTCCAGATTCTGACCCACAGCATTATGGGCTTGCAATAAATAAATGGTTGTTGTTTGAAGTCACTGTTTTAAGGTGGTGTGTAAGATAACAACTCTAATTGTTACAGCTACACTGTGGGTTTGTGTGTCAGTCCAAAGGGGACATAGTATAGGTAAGACTTTCCATAATCATTTGGATGGTTATAATTGGTGTAAAGCCTCTTGTTTTTCCTTTCTTCATCTCTCTCTGTCCAAGGACTATTTCTCCAGTCATTTATACTTTCCAAGAAGAAGAACAAACTAGTCAGTTCGAGAACTTTGGGGATGGTTGGAAAGAAGGAACAGAAGCCAAGAGAGAGGAGAAAGGGAAGAAAGCCTAACTGGTTCAAAGGAAATTTGGAGACACCTGTGGATTCAATTACACAGTTCTTCTAGCCCCTTTCTTACACATAATGGACAGGTTTACAAAAAGGTTGGTATGTCTGTAAGTGAGCTTTGAATAAAATTATGCAATGCTTACAACTATATCCTATAAAATAATTGATGCTACTAAGTTTCTCCTTAATTTTTGCAGTCACATTTATCTCATTTTCTTTTGTAGTTTCTGCAAAGATGTTTACCACTGTTACAGTTATGGTCTTGTCAGCACGCATTTCAGTTCTTGCTGAAGGCAATATGCTAAAAATGAAATAAATCAGTGTCATTTTAATGAATTGAACAAAGGATCAACAAATAGGGTTCCTAACCTCCCAGACTCCCAAATCTCCTGGTCCTAGGCCTGACCCACTGCCTTGTCTCTACAATTAGGGCCCAAGTATGAAGGTCTAGGATTGCACTAAGATAGCAGTTTACAGACTCTGAGCTCTCTATTCGATGTGCTTTCAGAGGAACTCTATAGCTAAAACAATGTCCTGTTGGAGGGTGCTTAGGAAAATTGTGGACAATCATTTTTAGGATCTGGGAGCCTGGAGCTAACCAGAAGCAGAACAAGTTATATCTAAAATAGTTAAGTTGTCACTTCCTGTAGAACAGAAAGAGTAGGTCTCTTGCTGGGCTGGCAACTCTCAGATGTGTAGTGTAAGAGAGACAGAGGGGTTTCTATTCCTCCCTGTGCGTGAGAGAGCAGTAACCACCTGCTCAGAGCCCGGGACCTTCCCAGAAAGGGCAGGAAGGCATCAGATAGCTTCAGAGGGGGAACGTGGTTGGGCCTGGGCACACGTGACACAGAAGAGAACTGAAACAGAGAGGGATGGGGCCGTGGAAAACATGAGCACATGATAACAAATCACATCACCAAATATTGAGGGCCTGCGATGAATAAGACACTAAAATCGTTTTCTCTCTCTCTCACCTGTCTCTTGAATCAACATTGCAATTTGAAACCCTAATAAGAGCTGTGCCAAGTTTTATTTCTTTCATTGTCCAAAGGGAATCAAGCCATACAACCACTGAGAAGGAGGGAAAAAAAAAAAAAAAGGACTTAAAAACTTCCCTATCCATTTCTTTGGGTGTGTACTTTTAAGGATTTATTTTACCTGTCCAAATGTTCTTTATACTCCATTTTGACTTATGAATAAATACAGAAGCTTGAAAAAATAGCAAACCTATTCAGGAAATGTTTGATGCCATGTTGGTTCCTCAGAACAATCGAGAAATCCCAAAACGAACCAAATTTCATTTTTAAGAACAATCCCCTTGAAAGTGAGCCCAAAAAATAAAATGAGTTTCAGAATTTTAATTTAAAATTTGCTACCATTGTGCATTCATGATAGGATTTGGGAGTGGGGGGTGGGGTGGAATGTATTGGGTAGTAAGAAAGGGCAGTGAGGCAAGTTATTCTACATGGGTTGAAAATGACCAGAGGTTATGGCATAATTCTACACTGGGGCTGGAAAGAGAATGCCATCCATAGTCCCTTCATTCAAAGAACCTACCATCCAATTCAGAAGACCCAGGCAAGATGTCCACGAAACAGTTAAAGGAAACAATGGAGCCACTGTGTGCTTAAGTGGCAAAAACAAACCGCAGTGTAAAGAACTAGAGCACAGGACTTGGAATTACAGGGTCTGAGGTCTAGAGCCAAGTTTGCCACTATGTTTTGTGGCCCTAAGGCTTCACTGAGCCTTAGTTTTTGTCCTCTGTCCATAGAGAGGTTTAGAAAAGAGAAATTCTAAGGGCTCTTCCAATTCCAACATTTGCACAGTAGTTACAGAGCTTGGGGATTCAGAAGAGAGAGATGACATTGTGAACTGGAGCCTAAGAAGTGCCTTCCTAGGTGACAGCCAGGTCTAAGAAGTGCCTTCCTAGGTGTCACCCTGGTACATTTTTTCTGCAAGTGTCCCCGGGGGCTGGAAATGGTTCCCTTCCTTGACCCTGAGATCACAGGTAAAGGTTTGCCTCCAAACACCGTAGGCTGTCTTTTAGCAATTCCTTAATTAAAAAAAGGAGAGCCACAGTTTTGGGGAACCCCCCCCCCCCAACAACCCTGTGGGGCCAGCTCTCCATCACTTTGTGGAGTCCCACATTCTGGAAAGGAAATAGACAGGAACTAAACGTGTTGAAATCGCCATGTGGCAGACACTGTGTGCAGGGAATATTTCAAAGGTTATCTCATTTACTTCTCACAAGGTTCCAGGGAAGTAGATCAGAGTATCCCAATAATACACATGAAGTGACAAAGGGGCAGAGAGGTTAAAACACCTACCCAGTCATTCAGGGAGGAAGGGGCAAACCAGATTCACACCTTACTGTTCTTGTTCTTAACATCACAGCCTATTGTCCACGAGATCAAACCTAATCCCCTGAAAAAATTCATAGCCCTCCCACATATCTGTATATGTCCAGCTTCAGAGCCTCTGGGTTGCTGCCTGCCCCTCACCGTGGGGTACTGTTCCTCCCATTAGGTGGCCTGTCTGCCTTCTCGCTAACACCTTCAAGACCAAGTACAAAACTCACCACCACTAGGAAACCTTTTCTGAAATTTCAGCTTGTTTTTATCCATATGCTTTATCTTATTCCACCAAGGATTTGACCATGCTTATAAGGATAGGTGCGATATAAAACTGTAAAATCTAAATACCATTCACATTCACATTAGAGCAGTCTTTCCTCAGCTTGCAGCACCTGTGAATTAACATGCTTCCAAGAAGAACAATATGGAACTGCTAAGTTCTTGAGAATCTTCTGGCTCTTTATACCCCCAAATAGCACCAACACCAGTGATTACATATTGAGCTGCTCAACAAATGCTTGTTCTTACTGCAGAAAGCACTCACTACTGGCCCTTTCACTGACAAGGTAAGCAATTCGGTCGGTCGTTGCTGTTATTCTTACCCTCACAGGAGGGAAAACATGGCCCTGAGACTGTCATTCTCCTCCTGGCCCCCTATGGCCAATGGAATGCACTTTCCAGGCGTTGACCAGGTGTGGTTTGCAGCCAAGGGATCAAACCAAACAAAATGATGCCCTGGACCATGTGTTCCAGCTGCTGAGTTGCCAATCACAGGCAGAGCAGGTTGCCATTCCCAGGCCACATCCAGGCCACAACTGGTGTGAAATCAGAGGCAGGGCCAGGGCACTCAGTATCCCCTGCAGTGCTCAGACTGATTTCCCTTTTCTTGACTCTTAAGGGCCTTAGTGCCACAAAGGGAGCTTGAGAGCAGTCTGGAAGCTAGGCAAACACACATCCACCTTGAAATTACCCAACCAGTCCATGGCAAACTTACCTTACTTTAGTAATTACAGTTTGCCCATAATCGGATTGTTTAAATACAATATCTTGAAACTGTGGAGGAAAAGAACAGATTTAATAGTAAGTACAAAGAGCAAAAAGCGATACTGTATCTAGGTTTTAACATAAAAACATTTCTAAACTCATTTGTATAAATAAACATGGTTCATCACAACAAAATTATTTATTCTGGTTGTCATACACTCTAATACCTTTTAGTAATCTTTGCTGTAACAAATAGTATGATTTGGATATAAGTCAGAGTTATACAGGTAAATGATGGAAATCTAAAACACATAGCCAAATAAGATACCATGCTCTTAAAACTAAGATGATGACCTTAAGTTGCTTTGGCTACTCAGCGGCTTCAGCACATGGTCTAGGGCAAAGTCATGGCCAAGTTTTGCATATTTATCTATATGCGTACCTCAGATATTCATCAACTTACTCAAGGAACAATTATTTCATTGCCTATCTTGCCCAAAGCATTAAGTTAGAGGCCCTAGAGATTACAAAGGTGGACAGACTTAACTCTGTCATCAAGTAGGGGTATCACACCATGAAGTTGAGAGAGTAAGTAGTATGGAGAGATGCAATCATAGAAGTTTTTTTTTTTTTTTTAAAGATTTAATTATTTTTTCTTTTATCCATTTTTAACTCCCTCCTCCCCATTTTTGTTTGTTTGTTTGTTGCTGTTTTTGTGTCCCTTCACTGGGCAATTCTCTGTGTCTGTTTCCTGCCCTCTCTTCTCATCCTTCTCCTCCTGCCTTCACCAGGATTTGATCGATCCTGGGAACCTCCAATGTGGGAGAGAGGGGTCCTACTCTCTGCACTCCTTAGTTCCTGGTTTTTCGGTGCGTCTCATCTTGGCTCTCCCTTTGTGTCACTCTCCTGTTACGTCATCATCTTGCTGCGTGGCTCGTGGGGCCTGGTGGTGCACTCCCGTGTGGAACCTAGGGGCTTACCCGCTTGTTGGCCTGACAGCTCTCCCGAGCATGGGGCCTTGGCGGTGCACCCGTGTGTGGGGCCTGGAGGCCCGTGTGCCTTCTATGTTTTTCTTTATTTTACCAGGAGGTCCCAGGGATTGAACCCAGGTCCCTCCATATGGGAGATGGATGTCCAACCATTTGAGTCACATCCGCCCCCCACAATCATAGAAGTTTAAAGTGACTCTCTTCTGGTTGCAGAAAACCAGAGGGCTTCATAAAGAAGATGGACCTTAAAAACATTTCAACAGGCAGAGCTGGCATAGGGAGTGGAAAAGGGAAGAACACGCACTAATCTTCTGAGACGGTGTGGCCCAGACGGGAAGAACACGGGGATTTATTGAAGTTAAGGTTAAATTTCACCACTTCTTAGATTTGCACAGTTTAGCTTTTGGAATATATGATGCACAGCTTTGTGAGCTCTAAGAGGCTCCACCGCAGGGGGCTATTTTTAGGCTCGGTTTGTGTTCCCAGAACAGAGACGATTCCAGGTACTTGTAGGAGAGTGATCAGAGATCAAGCTCGGATCTCTGGAGATGGCAAGTGGTGGAAGGAGGGGCCCCAATTAGAACATAAGTTCTCTAATGCCAGCAACAGGGTTTTCTCTTCCTTATGACACACCTAGCCATATCCCGCCACATGGCACATAGCACATGGCAATCCCCGGAAAATACTCAACAAATATACTCAGTATACTGATAACTGAATGAATTAAATGTCAAAGATATAATCATGACCTTGGACGGCCAGGTGTCTTCCCCTCTTTGAGCCTTTTATTCTTTCTCTCCATGGGGATCTCATATTTTAAAAGATCATGACAAAGATGTAGTTATTTACATTTTTGTAAATAACTACAAATGTAATCATTTCTCATTAATTTCAATCAAATGCAAATAAATTTGGTGCTCTCATTCATCTGGGCAGCCTTTTATCCAGCATATGTCCAAATTCCTTTATAGTCTTTTAAATATCAGGAATAGCTGATATTTCTGTAGACTGTAGGGTCAGGGACAGGTTTGCTGGATGATCTTGAAGCTCCTTTCCAGTTCCGCTACTGACCATTGCCTATGTAATTTTCTTAATTCCAAGGAAGGGATTAAGAAATTAGTGTCTGGAATAGGAGAAAGTGTTTTTTTCTTTGCAGGCCACCCTTGGAGGATGTTAGAATATACATCTCTAAAGCTGAAGGGCTGCACGTTTGTATAAGAAGGCAGAATCTAACCAAATGGACCTGTCCAGGCCTTCTTTGCACAACAGAGCCAGCAGGTGAGGAGAAAAAGAACCAGCTCTGGGGTCAGGCAGTTTTGGGTTCAGATCCCACCCTACCCACTCACCAACTGGGTGATCTTTAGTCAGTTACTCAACTTTCCAGATCCTTGATTGTCTCATCTATAAAATGGGCACGAGTGTAGTATCTCTCTCACAGGGCTGTTTTGAGGATTAGAATTATTACGCACAAAAAATACCAGCCACAGTGCCCAGTAAATGATAGCAACAGGACAACTCCAAATCCCTATAGGGACTGACCATTTGGAATCAGCTAGGTAGCAAATGGATCCCAAGAGATTTCTCAGGGCCTGAGCTGAGACTTCCCTGGCCACAGTGCCTGCTAAGAGGACCTCAAAGAAAGTAAATGGTCTCTATTTCCTATCCCTTACTCCAGATTGCCTGGGGATGCTGGTATATCTCTTTTGGATTAAAATCCTCTCAGAAATTATAAGAATGCTCCATCTGCTCATTAGTCCTCCCTGAGAGCATCATGCCCTGACTGAGATCAAGTCTCTAACCTGGTCTGGAAGACCAGCGTGTGAGGCCTGTAGCTGTAGCTGAAGGGGGCTTTCCTGGCACTCGCCCAAAGCAAGTTTGGGAACTGTAGTGGCCATGGCAGCCAGCATGCTGTGAAGCCACACAAGACAAGCCAGGGGTTCCCTGGAAGTAGGAACTGGATCTCTTGCCATCCTTATGCTCTGAATATCTCCAAGCTGGCAAACGTGAATGCAGGTCCAGGGCAGACGGTGAGCCCTTGTCAGCTGACCCTTCATGCACGGGCGCTGCCCCAGAGGGAAGAGGCAGCACTGGGACAAAACCCGGTGTTGCCCCAGCAGAGCCAGGCACCGCAAAGCGGTCATGAGCACTGGCTCTCTCTGTAAACTCTGTAAAGACTTAAATTTAAAAATTAATTGCCAAAGTATTACCAGGTCTAATAACAAAACTAGTGGCAATATAATTCTGAATTGAGAGACATTGTCATGGAATAAGACTAGTTTTTTAACACATTTCCCCATCTAGGGTTCCAAGACATATTAATAGGATAATATTTTCTTCTTTTAAAACTGAACTTTGATGGGAGTTAATGCTCAGATTCCCCAACCATGTTTGTACCCTGAGACATATAGGAAGAAGCAGCCTTCCAGATGTAGGCTTTGAAGATTCCCAGAGCAACTATGATTGAAGGGGGAAGTTCCAGAATTGCTACAGGTCTGAGATGCTGTTAAATTAGTCTTCTATCTCATTTTTTTTTTTTTTAAACTTTTAAACAATGGTAGAAAAACCTTTTTGCTGAAATAATTTTGATGATTTTCATTCTATCTCGTTTATAAAAGGAAAAGAAATTATACAAAACTCAAATTTTGTGACTTTGTGCAGGTTTAAGATGTGCATTTCTTTCTGCTTGCTCTAGTAAAATGTTTTACTATTGGGGAAAAAAAACCAAAAAAACTGAACTTTGAGAAATATTGATTGGATGCTGAGAGCCCTTCTAGGTCTAATGTGTGGTTCCCGAGTGGAGAAATTGGTGCCTTTCCTGCCAACACTCTCATTCAAAGCAATCTAAGTGAAGTGAAACTATTGTTCTTTTTGACATTTTTGACAATGAAAAAGAACCACATAGATATTAATTCAGATGGAGTTCCTAATCTGGACATTAAAGGAAAAAAACCAAAATCAAAAAAGCTAGTATGGGAATTGATGCAAATTTGAATACAAAAAGGAAATTTTTTCTCTTCCATTTTAAAATGTCAATATAGTTGTCCATTTAAAAAATGCTTTTCATAGCTTTGTCACACCAGGTATGGCATGGCTGGGACAAGCTTCTAAAGGCCCTCTGTTGTGCCAGGCTTTATGCCTCTAGGTGCAAGATCATGAGGAGGTCCAAGGGTCCGAGGCGAGAGGCCAGGAGACGTGGAAAGCAGTGGCACCAGGGGGCTCAGGGCAGCCATTTACCAATCAGCGAGAATACATTTCACGATCTGAACAACCAGCACAGCTGTACCAGTGTGTACCACCTGAATACCAGCCCTTCGCTCTGCAACTTAGTATTAGAATGAAGAAGACTCATACAGAAAGGAAGGTTGGAAAACACTTACAAAGTTATTAATTTGGTCATGTAACTCCTGATAGGCCACAGAATTTACATCTTCCAAGTCAGCTGTTTCTGATGATTTCACTGTTATTATTCCAGGGAATTGTTTTCCTAAAATTCAAGCAGAATCTTTATATATTATTTAATGTAAAAAGAGTAATGCCCATTTTGTTTTAAAACATAGATTATTTAAAAATTCTAAATATTATATGATGACATGACAGGGAGTTGGGGCAATATAAAAACTGTTACCCATAATCCCACCCAATCTAACATAACCATTTTCATTTTGGAATATTTTTCCCAGATCTTTTTTCCATGCATAATTTTACCTGGTTATAATCCCAAGTTTTTATCATGTTTCTTCTTCACTTATTATTATATAGTAAACATTTTTCTGTCATCACTTAGGCTTCATAACCTTCGTTTTAAGGGCTACATTATAGTCTATAAATTATATGTTCTTTTCATTGATGTCATTTTTTGTTGTTGAACTTAAAGTTTTAATTAGTTTTTTTAAAAATGTTGCAATGAACATCTTCATGCGAAAACCTTTTTTTCTATATTTCAAGTCATTTCCTTAGAGTAGATCTCCAGAAATGAGATTATTAGTACAAAAAGTATGAACACCCTTGTGGCTTTTGATATAGCCTTAAATCCTGTGGCTGATGCCGTGCATTCATTTCCTCTACCTATATGGTCTGCTCTGGCAAGGAGTGGGTGGTATTTCCCACTCATGAAACAGAATAACTCAGGGGACAGCCATGGCCCTTCATAACACTCTGCTGATCTAACAAAAAAAGTCTCTTAAGTTTCTAAAAAGTGGGGTTACAGAACAAGAAATTCCTGTGTCAAGAACTGAGCTGAGGTCAGAAGACTAGGCCTGTCTGACTGTGTGGTCTTAGGCAAGTCATTCACTATTTCTGCCTCAGTGTCCCATGTAAAGGCATGACTTTGTATTGGCATAGTCTGTATTTTTTCAGGGACTTTGACATGTAACACTCTCATTTTGTCCCCATGGCAACTGCAGGTTAGACACTGTTCCCATGAACAGGCAGAGTGAAAGTTCACGTCCACTGCAAGACCTTCAGGCCTACTACACAATTCTACTGACGTGGTCCATTTCTTCTCCCACTAAGTCCAACCAATACAAAAGCCAGAATAATTTCTTTACTTCTTTGCTGGACTTTGTTGCCACCAAATTTTCCTCGAACTCCAGTATTCTGGACTCTATTTTTGTCATCATTTTGAGTTTTCTATTGTACCTTAAGTATGATATGCAGACCTCTGACATCGTAACTTACCTTTCAAGCATTTGGAAAAGTTATAGTAATATCCATCTGAACACAGGCAAAAAAATGTGTTATTCAGATTAACACATGAAGAATTACCTCCACAGGAATCCGATTGGCAAAGCTTTGGACCTTAGATGGAGTAGAAAGAGATAAAAAATCCACAGAAATGACCACAAATAACACTGAGAAACATAATTTTAAATCATAATGCCTCCTTCCCAGGCACTTTTTATTCCTTGCTTGTGTTATTCCATGGCACACCTTTAGAAGAGCTAGAAACAAATGTTTTCTCATGTCATTGGGGAGTTTGTTGCTGAAAATCTGGAGCCAACTGCCTGCAGACAGTGAAGGTCAGAGTTGGTGGGCAAAGGTCTCTGCAGAAAAAGAGCAACTTTTTCTAATTCCAAGCAGTCCCAAATCTTTGGACCACAGGGACCCTCCAGAACCCTGATGTCTGTAAGGCTGGGTAGGGCTCCCCAAAATTGCTTTATATAAGGTATCAAATTTTTTAGAGAGGGCCAGGCAAGGTTTTCAAAAAAAGAAACTAGAGGTTATATTCTGGTTAGTATATATGGTATACAGATCCATGAAGAAAAGAAAGGGATAATAAAAGAGAGGAGGTGGATCTACCCAATGAAAGTTCTAAGAGGAGATGATAAGGGAGCACTCTACCCTCCCCTCTGTCTTTCTGATTGGATGACTTGAATAAATGGTGAGAATAATAATACTGCAATGGGTTTCCACACCACAGGCTGGGATTTCTCTGGAGAAATGATAGGCTCTGAGGAGGGATGTTAGGGCTGGAGCCAAATGGTGATTTGACTTGCCATTTTCTTTATCTGTAAAATGAAATGAATGATTCTAGCTTTTGATTTCAGAATAGCTCAAGTGTCTGACAACCTTCAGAGCTGACCTGAGATTCTTATGAGCAAATCTCTTAAGTAGAAGTCACCCCTTATTACAGATGAATGAGTTGAGACCAGCTAAGGAAAAGTGATTGGCCCCATGTTCTACCACTAATTATGGTCAGGCCAGAAAAACAGAAGACTGCCTTACTCTGAGAGATTGGGGATGTAGAAACAGTTTAGAAAATCATCCTTTCCTGACTCCAGTAGAGCTGATGTGTAGCCATGTCTCCTCTGACCTACCCTCCAGACTGGTCCCTCTAAACATGAAGGAAGACTGGGGAGCAAGGTCTTAGAAACAGGTTCTGGGCTCTCTTTGCTTAATCATCCATTCTTAGATTCCTTTATCAGAGAATGCTGGGGAAGTCATCAGAAGTAGGGGTAGGGAGATACCAACTTACTCTTCAACCCTGGGCAACCAGTCCTCACTGAGCCTCAGTTTCCCAATCTGAAAATGACAGTTTATCCAGACCCCACAGGCTGTAAAGTCTGAGGATTATCCTAGATCAGGGTTGGCAAACTATGGCTCCTAGGCCAGATCTGGCCCATCTTTCATTTTTTGTAAATAAAGATTTGTTGGAACATAGTCAGGTTCGTTTGTTTGCATGTTGCCTATGGCTGCTTTTCATGCTACAAGGGCAAAATCGAGTAGTTGCAAAAGAGACAGTATGTGATCCCCCAAGCCTAAAATATTTACTATTTGGCCCTTTACAGATAAAGTTTGCTACCCCCATTCCGGACCAAGGTTTGGGAAATGAAGTAAGTGGTTTCTATTTCAATAACTTGTGCTTGAGGTAAATTGTCATCTCTTAGACAGCATCCCCAAAACATCTGTCCTTTTGACAGTGGTTCTGGCCATGCCTAGGACTGTTTGAACACTGGTTTTTCATCCTTCAGGCTCAAATTCCACTACTTGGTTCAAAATTCTGGACTGTGATCTGCCATCATCCTAACTTCAGTATAGAACTGACCCCTTCCTTAGGTAGACCAGGGAGTTAAGATCATTGAGGCTAGAGAGTCGGTGCTTATTTGGACCTGGCCTTCTCCAAGAAGCTGAAACTATTTCCAAAAATCCCCTAGGGGGAGAGAAGCTGGAGAGGTAGCTTTCACAAATGCCAAGTTCATAAAAAGTACTCCACACCTGGAAAATAGCTTAAGGCAAGATAGGTGGGAAGGAAAAGAGAAGAGCGTGGAACTGAGGGTAATCTTTTAAGGTCTCTTCCATCACTATTAGCCTTTGTGACTCAGATTTTATGTCCACAGTTCATATCTTGGGAAACCTTGGGTCTCTTAATACCCATTTCCCTACCCCACTATAGCACATTTATCCATCACCCTCCACGATGCTCTGAACCCTCACCGAGGAGTCTTTGAGTGGACTGCTCTTACCTGGGGAACTAGGGTTTGTGGTTGTTTCATTTATTGCTGGCACAGTGGTAGAACAGTTAACTGGAACTGATATTGATTCTGTACTGGAAGTATTTGTCGGGGGAGCAGGTGTTGTAGAGTTTGAAGAGGGGATAGACGAGCTGTTTTGGCCAGTGGAAGTTGTAGTATTTGCGATGGGACCAGCTGTAATATTTGTGGGGGAAGCAGGTGTTGTAGTGTTTGAAGAGGGACTAGACGAGCTGTTTTGGCCGGTGGCAGCTGTAGTATTTGCGGTGGGACCAGTTGTAGTGTTTGAGGGGGAAGCAGGTGTTGTAGTGTTTGAAGAGGGACTAGACGAGCTGTTTTGGCCAGTGGAAGTTGTAGTATTTGCGATGGGACCAGCTGTAATATTTGTGGGGGAAGCAGGTGTTGTGGTGTTTGAAGAGGGACTAGATGAGCTGTTTTGGCCGGTGGCAGCTGTAGTATTTGCGGTGGGACCAGTTGTAGTGTTTGAGGGGAGAGCAGGTATCATAGTGCTTGAAGGGGCTTGGCTGGTGGCTGGAAGAAAAAAGATATCAAGTTTCAGAAGATAGCATATTGAATAAATAGTGGCAGGTACGATTACTGCTACTTAATACTAATTAGTCCTCAACTCATTCTTTTTTTAGAAAAATGAATATATATATAAAATAATTGAAAATGAGGCTCCATGACTACTTGTAAACACAAAAGACATAGTGAATCAAATTAAACAGACAAAATTGGGAAAATGTTATTGAAAAATATTACAAATAAGGAGTAAATGTTTATTAAAATGAGTACCAAGAAGTAATATCATTTATGCCTGTGGTTGCAAGTCCTCAGTGAGCACAGTTGAAGTGTCACTAGGTGGCGCAGTTACGACTTGGGTGTTGACTCCTTTCGTCTTTGTACATTTTAAGACAATTTGCCCCAATTTCCCATTGTATGGTGTTTTTATCTGTTGATAGATATGAGGGAGGGAATGGGGGAGGTTTAAAGAATGATGGAATAAATATATCTCAATAAGTGCTTATTAAACTTCCAAAGTTTTTTTCTAATAATGTTTACCCATTAAAAATCTTAGGTGACTTTAAAGAGTAAGGTGACTAAATGATCATAAGTGTTCATAGAAGTTTTATTTTCACAACTCTAGGAACCCCTGGACGCTTGGAGTTGTAAACTCTTAGTGATCCTGCAGTCAGTATTCTAGGACCCGCAATTGTCTCTAAAAGCTCTGATGTTGACAATAGATTTAAAAAATAAAATTAAAAGAAAATGTTTTAGTGAGGAAACAACTCCTAAGCCCTGAAGATGTTACCTCACTCTCCCATGAGTCTGTGAACAGAGGCTGGCGCTTCAGGGCCTGGCATAAAATAGTCACTCATAAGTGTCGAAGGGATAAGCAATTGCTCTTCCCGGGGCAAGGAAAGAGTTCACAACTGGCGATGTTGACTGTTCCTCCTCATTGTCACCAATGTCTTAACTAGGACATGGTTAGAGAGTAGTGTAAAAGGCCATCCATCTAATGAAAAAGCCAAGACGTACAAGAGGCGCAAACACAGAGACTAGAGAAACCAGGGATTGGAATGAAAGCAGTCGAGGCAGAGGTCAGTTCCACTTGGTCCTTTATCACTGGAGCAGCAGTGAGGCTGTTGAGGAGGAGTTAACCCTGGCCACAGAGAAGAAGAAAACTCCAGGTAGAAGACAAGGAATTGGTAGCCTCTGGGTGCAAATAGCCTGACATCCCACCAGACCTTGAATTTCATGCTTCAGAAATGTTCGTCCTCTGCTGATGCCAAATAACCAGGATGTTTCTGTAGATAGGCACAAAACTACATGGAACTTCCTTAAGAGGTTTTCTGCAGGTCTTTGTGATTCTGGCAAGAAGTTCTAGTTTGGGAGGTTTGTTCACTTTGGTTTCAAATTTCCATATGCTAGGAATATTGCTTTCAAAAACGCCCGGTTAGTTTTAATAAATGAGACACGTTCTAAGCTGATTGCTATTCATCACTGTGAATAACTACAATATGCATTCAAAACAAAACACCCTAAAATATAGGTGTGTGTGTTTTGTCTGAGGGTTGTATAGATTTCAGGGAAAACAGTTTATTGCTGACATGCCAGGCTTACATTATCTAGTAATAATACCTAAGAGAAACTGCAAAATAACCTATTGTATGCCATCTACAGTTATGGAAATATATTATGGTGTCAGCATAGTAAAAATAGCTTTAATCTTGTTTTCTGAGGTCCTGGAGCTTCTAAAAGATACACAGATAGCACCCTGTCTATGTGGTACAAACCATGGGTTTAAATGGAAAAAAATATTCCCTGATCTGACTTCTTCTCAGAGAATATACTGTATAACCCCCTTCCCTATCTGGAGAACATCTGTGGCTGTTCTATTCAGAGCTAGCTGAAGTTTCAATAAAAGCAGTTATAAGAAAATGCCTTTCTTCCAGATATAAGTTCTTGGATTTTATGAAAGGCTGGCTCCCAAATGTACCCATCAGATTCTGTGAATAAATCTCTCAGAGGAAGCTAAAACAACCTGGAAAGTTTTGCCTGTTAAAGGGACTTTGAATTTCGCTGCATTTTTTTTTTCCCGGTAAATGTTCATGAAGGGGATATTGCATTCGAGGTATCAGGCAAGGTCCTGGAAGGGGGAGGGCATGTAAAGTGTCCAGGAAACACTTCCTGCCCTTGGTTGCTAAGAATCTGAATTGTTTTTGAAAGAGTAATTCCTCATACACTTCTTCATAATCTTTAGCATTCCATAGAAAAAGAAACTTTTTTTCCCCCCAAACAAACCTTAACACCCACCAAACTCTCGCTAGTAGTAGAGAGTAGGTTGCTAGGATGGGGGAAGGTGGGGCAGGGTAGGTCAGACACTCACTTTTTCACGTTTTTGTTCATACGTTTCTGTGCTGTTTGAATTTGTTACAACGGGTCTGCATTATTTACATAACTTTTTTAAACAAAGAAGAGCAAACCAAATCCAAAATTTAAAACCTGGATACAAGTGCCGACACGCCAAGTGTCGAGGGTAGCCCATAAACACGCGAATCTCGATGGCCTCTTCCGTGTTTACAATTCTTTCCTCACGTACCCAAAGAGGCCTCCAGTGCCAAGGCCCATGAGGGTTCCAGTGCTTTTCACAAAATGACCTCTTTCTTTTTCCTCTAAAGGGAGGTGAGGAGAGCGCACAGGGAGGGAGAACAAAGGACTTTTTCCCCCTTTGTGGTAGGAGTAACCTTTCTGTTGCCTGCTCAGGCAGCAGGGCTTCCTCAGCTCACTCTCTCCTCTGACAACTTGCCCTTGCTCTTTCCCTGCTGGGCCAAGTGGTGCTTTCCCCTTAGCCCCCACATGTCATCTAGGTGCTAGGACAGAGCAGGGGCCTGGCTGAACGACTGATTCCAGCATCAGGAGTCTTTTAGCCCCTTATACGTGGAAAACAGGGTGGCTCTACGTGGAGGGTGGGGCCTTTGTCTCCCAAAGAAAATGCATTTGATTCCTTTTTGTTTACCATCCACTGCCACACATACCCATTAGGAAGGCAATGTATGACTTCAGAATGATAGTTGAGTATAAAATAGATACTGGGAAGCGGCTGTGGCTCAATCAGTAGGGCTCCCGTTTACCATATGGGAGGCCCCGGGTTCGGTTCCCGGGGCCTCCTGGTGAAGGCAGGCCCGCCCGCACAACGTGGTTAGCTGACCCAGCGAGCACAAGCAGCAAGGGGGGGATAAATGAATAAATAAATAAAATCTTTAAAAAATTAAAATAAAAAAATAAAAAAAAATAAAATAGATACTGATGATTAAGATGCAGCAACTGTCTTCTCAGAACTCAGTTCAGTTCTGTTGAAAACACCTTAGCTTGCTTATGGAGGGTTTAGAGCCTTCGGCTTTGCCATCTCCTGTCTCTCTCTATTTCTGCCCCGAACCCAGTTCTTTTTTTCTTAACTCTTTCTCTTGGTAACCCGTTCTCTAATGACATTTGGTCTCAAGCTTCTCTTGAGCCCCTACTACGTACCAGGCATTATCCCCTGCACGTCATTTATTTTGTCTCATTTATTACCCTCAGTTACCGTTCAGTAGAAGGATTTTCCTCCTACTATCACACAGAGGGAAACGGGCCCAGGGACACCCCACAGATAATAAGTGGGGACATGGTATTTGAATCCCTGCTTACAGGCTTTGACCACACTGAATCATGAGCTGTCCCTTAGGTTCTCTGGGCCAAGAAACACCCTCCCTACTCTCTGGGGTATTCTGACGCTCAGTGATTCCTGATTCCCTGATCTCTCACCATTTTCCCTCCCGTTCCAACACGAGACCCTTCCTGGTCCACTCCCACGTTTCTTCTTCCACTTGATGCTGGTAAAGCCTTTTCAGATGGTGGCTCCTGAAAGTCAGACAGCCCTAGCCAGATCCTACTTGGATCTGAAGGCTTAACATCTGTCCCCAGAGTTGACAATAGGGATCTGGTGAGTCCTGCCTCTTGGTGAGGACAAACTTACCCAACCATTCCCCTGCTAGGACTTTCAAATCAGCTCTCACAAAAGCAAATCCCAATGTTGCCCACTCCTGTTTCTCTAAAGTGGGTTCAATTTCTCTTTTTCTCTTCACATTTCTGCCTTATCACATACTCTATTCCTTTCTGCCAGCAGCTTCTAGGGTTCCATTCAGTAAACCGCATCTTTCTGTTCACAGATGACTTTCTCATGCACATGCACCCCCAATAACCCTTCCTAACTCAGAGGAAAAAATAAACTTCTGAAGTCCAATCACATTACAATTGCTCTTTGTCTAGCAAACTATTTGTAGAAGGAGGGCTTTTCCAGGGGCAGATTCTATCTATCATGGGAAGGGGTCCAGAGAGCCACCGTAAGGGTGCTGGGCCCTGGGAGCCCACTTAGACGTTCTTATCTGGCCACAGGAACTCTCAGCGACAAATTTCTGGTTTGCTGAACCCCAAACTCTTAGCCTACAGACCTCTTCTACTGTTCTATCTTTTTAAATTACAGACAAACATGTCTTATTTCTTTGAGCTGAGTTAAAAGGAAACTTCATCTACAAAATTATCTGCCGCATTGGGCTGTGAGAATTGGCAGCTGTAAGTCTGCCAATTCTATCGCAAAGAGAACAAACATGATAAGAACTTAAATAAAGCAATATTCCTTACCAGGGGTTCCACAAAGGAGGGTGAGAAGAATGAGATGAACGAAGACTTTCATTTTTGATGCTCTCACTTGGTAATCCAAGGAGGAAATTATTTTCCTCCCAACTCTCTTTAGTTTTAAGTCTCTTTCAGGAACAAAGTCCAGTTATTAACTGACGTCAAACCAGCCAAGGGCAATTAGTAGTTAGGGTTTGGCCATATACCACAGGTCTATTCTGGCAACCTGAGATAGCAGGTGAACCTGGCTTTATGGGTTATTTCTCCAACTCAAAGTCCAAAACAACTCAGGAAATTTCCAGTCATCCTTGTGAGGTTGATGGTAGGTGAGTTTGGTTATTCTCTTTATAACCCAAACGTCCCAAGCTACCATCTTTTAGGGGGTTACCATTCCTTTGTACACCCAACTGAAGGAGTCCCTCAGGGTTCTTACCTGGAGCAGATGAATTAGAGTCCACATAGGGATGGTTATAAGAGAAAGCACGTTTATTAATGTGGGAGGAAGGACAGGAGCCTGGGGTATCTGAAATCTGCCAACCATGGGGAGTAGGAGTTTTAAAAGATTCAAACAGGGGCAAGTAGAGTGGTTACCATCACAATGGCAAGTGCACACAAGGATGAGCCTAGTTCTGAAATAATTATGAACAAAGGTAAGTTCAGTTTAAAATTACCATCACAATAGTAAGTATACACAAGGGTGAGCCTAGTCTTGAAATAACTGTAAACAAAGGTAAGTTCACTTCAAATAACCATTACAATAGTAAGTATACACAAGGAAGAGGCTAAGCTAGAGTAACTAAAAACAAGGGTGAGACCTGTTTAGAATGAACATCATAATAGTAGGTCTATTAGCATAATTTCAGATATTAACCTTTTGCTATTTTATAATATAAAGGCATCTATATAATGATTTTGTAATCCTAATTATTTGTTCATTCTTAACTTTCAGTTATAGTTTCAGGCTTCATTTTCACTTCAAAACAAACAGGGCACTAAGCAACTAAAACTATTTTAACTTTCGGTTCTGGAGGCAGGACTGCCTCAGTCAAGACCCTGGTGTTGGCAGAACCCAAGGTGGGGCTGGCTTTAAATTGCTGTGGTTCACAACTAATATAGTCCAGGAGCCCCATCCTTCTGAGTACAGGAGATCCTGTTTCCTTCCCTGTGTTTCTGAGAATCCCTGAGGAGTACTTACCTGCTTCCTCAAACTGCTTGCTGCTTGGCTTTTGTCTCCTTTCACTGTGGACCACCACTCTGGGCCTCTCTGATGGTCACTTCTAGCAACTCTGTAATCACGGCTCAAGCTTCCACCACTCTCCACCTACCACTCTACCTGGACACCGTCCCCACCCCCATGAGTGCTTCCAAACACAGTTAACACCAGTAGCATTGAACCTGGCTTTACTGAAGGCACATGGGTTATAGATCAAGGAGGGGAAATTGAGTGCCAAAGAGGGAAGACTATAAACAGACAATTGGTCATGTCCCCTACCTCTTGTTCCTCAGCTCCTGACCTCTCACCACATTTCAGGAACCAGCTTTATCACTTAGGTGAGAACCTTCTAAATCCCATCCTTGCTCCTTAAAATCCAAGGCCCCAACTCTCCCTGTGTCTAGGCTCAACCAGAGGAATAAAAACAATAACACTTTATCAATTTTGGCCAGATTTTTAACTCTGCCCTTAGTGCTTAGTGAAAACAAAACTTTTGTATTATTACATAGCAGGTTAGCTCCTTGTTGTCCCCAAAGTCTCCATTCAAGAATAGGTTTTGGCCCATTTAAATATTTCCCCAAGCAAGACAACTCCTAGGCCCTCCACCTTGGGCTGTGTTATTCCCAGCTTGAATGACTCCTGGCACCAGGATTGAAACAAAGGTCTTTTTTATTTTTTAGACTAACTTTATTGAGACATAATTTACATCAATAAACTATTAAATATAAAATTTGATGAGTTTTCATAGATGTATATACATGTGAAATCTCCATTATAATCAAGATACAGCACATTTCCATCACATCCAAGTTTCTACCTGCCCCTTTGTAGCCCATCCTTCCCTCCACCCCAGCCCCAGGCAACTACTGCTTTCTGTCAGTAGAGATCACTTTGCATTTTCTAAAATTGTATGTGAATGGAGTATGTACTCTTTTTTTTGGGGGGGGGGGGCGGGGGATTAAACCCGGGACCTCATATGTGGGAAGCTGGTGCTCAACCACTGAGCCACATTGGCTTCCCTGAGTTGTTTTTTTTTTTTTTTTTTTTTTTTAAAGATTTTATTTATTTATTCATTTATCCCCCCCTTGCTGCCTGTGCTCGCTGGGCCAGCCAACCACGCCGTGCGGGCGGGCCTGCCTTCACCAGGAGGCCCCGGGAACCGAACCCGGGGCCTCCCATATGGTAAACGGGAGCCCCACTGACCGAGCCACAGCCGCTTCCCCCTGAGTTGGTTTTATCATTTGTTTTGCTTGTTGTTTGTTTTTGTTTTTTCAGGAGGCACCAGGAACCAAATCCAGGACCTTCCATGTGGGAGGCAGGTGCCCAACATCTTGAGCCACATCTGCTCCCTGTATTCTTTTTTTTTTTTTTTTAAAGGTTTATTTATTTACTTTATCCATTTTAAACTCCCCCTTCCTCATTTGCTGTTTTGTGTCCATTCGCTGAGCAATTCTCTGTGTCTGTTTCTTGCCATCTCTTCTCAATCTCCTCCTCCAGTCTTCACCAGGATTCGATCCTGAAGACCTCCGATGTAGGAGAAAGATGTTCTGCCACCTGCACCACCCCAGTTCCTGGTTTTTGGAGCCTTCGGAGCATCTCGTCTTGTCTCTCCCCTGCGTCTCTCTCCTGTTACATCATCATCTTGCTGCATGGCTCTCAGGGCCTGGCGGCTCACTGGCACACAGAGCCTGGCAGCCCATGTGCCTTCTATATATTTTTTTTATTTTACCGGGAGGTCCCGGGGATCGAACCCAGGTCCCTCCATATGGCAGACGTACGCCCAACCATTTGAGCCACATCCGCCCCCTCCTTGTATTCTTTTGTGTCTATCTTCTCTTCTTCAGCACAATAACATTGAAATTCATCCATGCCACTTTGTGTTTGAACAATTGTTTTTGTCTTTTTCATAACTTTATTGAGGTATAATCTTATGTATAGTAAACTGCACATATTTACAGTTTTGACAAATGTATACATCCATGAAACCATCACCATAATTGAGATACCAGATAGTCTCACCATCACCAAAACTTTTGTCATGTCCATCCTTTTCTTCACCTTAAGTCTGAGGCAACCACTATTCTACTTTCTTTCACTATAAATAAGTTTATCTTTTCTAGAATTTCATATAGATGGAATCATGCAGATATACTGTTTTTTTTGTTTTTTGTTTTTTTTAAAGAAGCTTTAGATTACATAAATATTACATTAAAAATACAGGGTATTCCTATATACCCCACTCCCTCCCCCTCCCCAGATATACAGTTTTTGATCTGGCTTATATCTCTCTGTAATTATTTTGAGATCCATCCACCTTGTTGAGTGTATCAATAACCCCAAGTATTTCTGACATTTTGTTCCTCCTTATCGCTGATTGTATGGATATACCACCATCTGTTTTTCTTTTCCTCTGTTGATGGACATTTGGGTTGTTTCCAGTTTTTGACTATTACAAATAAGAGTTTTATGAATATTCACGTACAAGTTTTTGTGTGGATGTATGCTTTCCTTTCTCTTGGGTAAAATAGCCAGGAGTAGAATGACTGGGTCATATGGTAGATGTGTGTTTAACTTTTTAATAAACTACCAAACTATTTTCCAAAGTTGTTCCATTTGACATTCCCACCAGCAATACAGGAGAGTTCCACTTGCTTTTCATCCTTGCCAACATTTGATATTATCAGTCTTTATGATATTAACCATTCTAAAGGCCACATAATGGTATCTTGCTATGGTTTCAATTTGCATATTCCTGATGAGTAATGTTTTCATGTGCTTCTTGGCCTTTTATATCTCTTCTTTTGTAAAGTATCTGTTCAAATATTTTGCCCTTTTTTTTTTTTTTTTTTTTTTTTTTTTACCGGGAGGTCCTGGGATCGAACCCAGGTCCCTCCATATGGGAGACGGACGCCCAACCAGTTGAGCCACATCCACCCCCTATTTTGCCCATTTTTAAATTGAGCTGTCTCCTTACTTTTGAGTTGTAAGAGTTCTTTATATATGTCCTGCAAATATTTTCTCCCTTTCTGTGTCTAAGCAGGCTATTTTTACACGACATTTTCAATCTACTATATTAATTTCAGAAAAGTCTAACCCGGAGCTTAGGGAAATTGAAAAGGTATGGGGTTCTCAAAACCTGTCTCCTAAAGCCAGAAAGTCCACTGCTGTAGAATGTCTCGGGCTTAAGATAGCAAGGTAGGAAAAACCCACAGTACTCTGTTGCCAATGTCTGCTAATGCCATCAAATCACAATACAGTCAGTATTTACTGTGGTAAATGTCCCTCTGCCCAGCATAGAGGGAAGAGTGTGACAAGGAAGGCAGAGAGGCTTGCCAACCACCTGGCTTCCTGACCTTTCCCTGCCCTTATCTGGAAAAACATGGATAACAAGAAAGCAGGGCTCAAAGTGAGGGCAGTCCTGGAAGTATGAGTTTGACTCATCCTTTATTATGCCCTCCCCTATCAAGCCAACTCTTACCAGTCTGCAACATTCCAGGATTGTCAGGACAATGTACCCAGCGCCTCTCGTTAGGGGAATGCTCCTTCCTCGGGGCTGTTTCCTTCCATGTGGAGGGAGCTCACTTTGTGCTATGCCCCTGGCCTCTTGCCAAGCCTTTTTTCATTCTCCCTGAGTGAGGTATAGAGATGTATTTGAGAAGAATAAACTGGTCTACTCACCTCTGGTCCTGTCTTTTACCTTTTGGTAAAGAACCTGGGCTCAGGACTGTTTTGCCTGGACAGCTAAGCACTCAGTGTTAGGGAGCTGTAAGCCATAAAGCCAGCACCTTAATCAAATAGGTGTTTACATATCTGCCACACTCTCTGCCTTATTTCTCACATCATTCAAACTCTGGGCAGGGAAAAGGGGTGGCATTTATTAACATAACAGCTGCATTCTAAATATTTATCTGTAAGTCAAGAGCATGGACTCCATTTCCTCATAGAAGCCAGCTTATAATGTAGGTCACAGAGGCACTTAAAAAGCGTAGCGTTTACCCATAATTACCTGGTCACCACAGAGCTTGTCTTCGGGGAAATTGTGTCAATGATTCTATTGGCTATGGAGAGGCATGGGGCATACCCATTAATCTAAAGTTGCATCTGACTATTCAGACAGAAGGTCAAAAGAAGAAAACAAAGACAAAGCCATTTAGGATTGGAATCTGATCCAGCAAGGGCCACTCTTTAGCTGCTTTGGTTCTGCAGCATGGCAGTACCATGGTAAGGCTTTGGAGGCTTATTCAAAGCCTAAAATTTCTATCAAGAGTAAACAACTAGATCCCCAGAATTTTTTCTGTCTATGGAATCAAATGTGGCAGGCATTTTAGCTGCCTTATCTGTTTCTCACCAATTCTAGCCCTTTGATGGAAGTATAAGTACAGTCTTCTCAGATTCACTAATACTATTTATCAGTATTATATTTGGATAGTACATGAAGCTGACCAGTTAGTTCCCCCCTTCTAATTCAGGAAACTATTCCCAGAGAAATGGCTTGTGAAAAGCAATATTCCCAACTCAAATGTTTAATGGATGACAGTCTGACAGAACTGTTTCCCACCCTGGCATTCATAGCTATTGAAATTAATTTTTTCAGCGAATGTTCAGGATGCAGTCCTTTTGATGCCAGATATTTGAAGCATCTCTACATATTTCCTAGGCTCTGAAGGTGGAGCCGTGATCAAGATGGTCAAGTAGATCTCTCTTTTCTGTGGGTTGATGTGGGCATGGAGTCAGGGAGTGAGGGGTAGACAAGTAATTAAATAATTGAAACAATCCCAGAGTGTGTTAAATGCTATGAAGAAAATAAAATGTGACAATGGGACAGTGACTTGTGGATGGGAGGTGCTACTCCCAATACTGTGGTTAGCAGAATCTCCTCACAGGAGGATCCGTGAACTGAGAAGGAGCCTGCCATTCGAACATTGGGAGAAGAGCATGCCAAGCAGGGGCACAGCAAGTACACGGGCCCTTCAGCTAGAACAGGAGCACCGAGCTACAGAGAGGAGAGTGGGAGGTAGTGATGTCAGAGAGGCGAACTGGGGACAGATCCTGCAGGGCCTTATGGGCCATGGAAAAGAGTGTGGATTTTGTTCTAAGTGCAACAACAGGAAGCCATAGGAAGCCTGATTTAACCAGGAAAACAACAGGAGTGGGATTTCTTGGTGGTCTCATCCAAGGAGCTGCTCCGCTCCCACAACTCTATCTCATCCCCAGTTCATTCCCTCCATAGCTGTCATCGGAATGTGACGTTATTTTGTCTCCTTGTTGATTTAGTTTTCTGTTGCCCACCTTCCAAAAGAGTTTCCCTGCCTTGTTCACTCTGGTCCCCAGCACTCAGGACAGCGGGCACATAGTAGGTGCTCAGTAAGTATTTATGGAATAAAGGAATGAATGACAGAATGTCATCCAGTTTGTTCTAGATACAGGGAGCAGGGAATGTAAAGAAGATATAGTCCTGAGTCTTTATTTTTATTTTTTTAAAGATTCATTCATTTATTTATTCCTCCCCACCTCCTTGTTGTTTGCACTTGCTGTGTCTGTTCGTCTTCCTTGTTTCTTTAGGAGGCACCAGGAAACGAACCTGGGACCTCTGATATGGGAGGGAGGCACCTAATCGCTTGAACCACCTCTGTTCCCTGCTTTGTTGTGTCTCTTATTGTGTTTTTCTTCTTGTGTCTCTTGTTAAGTCATCTTGTCACATCAGCTTGCTGTGCCTGCTGGTCACTTCAGCTCACTCTCTTGCTCCTGTTTAGGAGGCACTGGGAATCTCCGCTCCCTGCTTTGTTGTGTCTCTCACTATATTTTTCTTCTTGTGTCTCTTGTTGCATCAGCTTGTCACACCTGCCCATTATGCCAGCTCGCTGTCTTCTTTAGGAGGCACTGGGAACTGAACCAGGAACCTCCCATGTGGTAGGCAGGAGCCCAATTGCTTGAGCCACATCCACTTCCCAGTCCTGAGTCTTTAGACTCACAGTGTGCTTAATTTATTTTCCAAAAGGCAGTTGTCAGAAATTGAAAGGGAGGGAGGGAGGAAAGGAGGGAGGGAGGGAAGGAGGGAGGGAGGGAAGGAGGGAGGGAAGGAGGGAGAAAAAAAAACAGAAGGCAGTTGTCATGATGAAATTATTCACATGACAGAAAATACTCAACTTTTTACTCGTTCAAAGATATACTACCACTAAAACAAAAACAAGACAGCATTTCAACATCTGTTAAAAATATTTACATTGATAATATACAATTCTGGTGAGGTTGCAGATAATTTAATATGCTTACAATTGCTACATCCTCTCCAAAAGGCAATTTGTATTTTTTGTTGTGGTTGTTTTTTTTAATAGTATAAGATTTTTAAAATTAATTTATTTTTTACTTTATTTTGTACATTTAATAATTGAAAATATAAACAATTAAAAACTAAAAAGTAAACACAGATGAATGAATATATACATTTCTCAATTAAATGTAATGGATACATATAAATTTTTTTTTGAATCATACAATATGGTACACAATATTTTGGTTCATAGTAACGCATTCATACAGTATTTGTCCTTTTGTGTCTGGCTTGCTTCGCTCAACATAATGTCCTTCAGGTTCATCCGTGTTGTCATATGCTTTACGACTTCATTTCTTCTTACAGCCGCATAATATTCCATCGTGTGAATAGACCACAGGTTGTTTACCCATTCGTCTGTTGATGGACACCTGGGTTGTTTCCAACTTTTGACAATGGTGAATAATGTTGCTATGAACATCGGTGTGCAGATGTCTGTTCGTGTCACTGTTCTCATTTCTTCTGGGTATATACCCAGTAGTAGTATGGCAGGGTCACGTGGCAAGTCTATATTCAACTTCTTTAGGAACTGCCAAAGAGTCCTCCACAGTGGCTGTACCATTCTGCATTCCCACCAACAGTGAAGAAGTGTTCCCATCTCTCCACATCCTCTCCAACACTTGTAGTTCTCTGTCTTTTTAGTAATGGCCATTCTGATAGGTATGAAATGATACCTCATTGTAGTTTTGATTTGCATTTCCCTAATCATGAGTGATGTTGAGCATTTCTTCATGTGTTTTTTTTACAATTTGTATTTCTTCTTTGGAAAAATGAATATTCAAGTCTTTGGCCCATTTTTTTAATTGGGTCATTTGTCTTTTTATTGTTGAGTTGTAACATCTCTTTATATATCCTGGATATTAAACCCTTATCAGATATGTGATTTCCAAATATTTTTTCCCATTGAGTTGGCTGCCTTTTCACCCTTCTGACAAAGTCCTGTGAGGTGCAAAAGTGTTTAATTTTGAGGAGGTCCCATTTATCTATTTTTTCTTTTGTTGCACGTGCTTTGGCTGTAAGGTCCAAGAAACCACCACCTACTACAAGATCTTGAAGATGTTTCCCTACATTTTCTTCTAGTAGTTTATGGTCCTGGCTTTCCAAAAGGCAATTTGGCAACAGGTACTAAAGACTATGAAAATGTCCTTATCCTTTGACTGAGAAATAACTCTTCTGGGACTTAATCCTAAGGAAATAATTTCAAAGAAAGGGAAAACTATATGTATAAATAGGTTTGCTGCAGTATTATTTATAGCATGAAAAATTAAAGGCAACTTTAAATATTCAATAACAGAGGATTCTTGCTGATAGATATGACTGCATCACACAAAGTGTAATGGTGTATGAATAAGGGAAAGTACCTCTTCTACTATGTTGGTATGTGAAAAAGGCAGAAATTCACATTATATCTGAAGTATGTAAAAATATGCAGTAGAAAGATAAATCCTAGAAGGAAACATGTATGAATAAATAGGGTTTGCTTTGTTGGGTAGCAGAATTGTGGCTGAGTTCTCCCATTTAGATTTTCACTTCTCACACACAAATGATGCAAAGGGCTCAGAGGAAGGTTCAAATACCAATGTATGGACTTTTAATCATTGAGATGTTCTGAAACACCACAGCGTTCAATGAGGCAGACAGTCATTGGCTTTTTGAGTCTTGGCTTTTAAAACTCCATAATTGCTTATATGATCACTCCATTGAGTTTAGTCAGCTCTAAACAAATTTTTCACATCCTGGGAGATTTTATGGACTTCTTAATTCTGTTGTGTTATCTCTCTGCTGGAATTAAATTGTTGGAGAAAGGGACTTTCTTCAGGAAGTAGTTTGAAGCCACCTATTCCTCCTCTGTTTACCATGTAGGATCATAGGCAGGTTTGTCTGAGTAATTCAAATTTCCTCACTGAGGAAGTGAGTAGTTCTAGAGATAAGATTATATAACACTGCTCTCAAGGACACTAGCACTGGGCCTGGGCTTGTTGCTCTTTGAGAGGAAACTTGCAAACAACAGGTGAGAGTAACTTTGCACCTGTTTGAGGTTTGCAGTTGCTTCCAGTTTGCACTTGTTAACCTTCCCTAGAATAGTTATTCCTAAAGTGAGAAGTGAAGCAATGAGGCCCATGTGCTCTCCAGACCAGGAACACCTGTGTGACTTGAGAACTCTTTTGAAATGCTTGTTCTCAGGCTCCAGGCCAGACCTACTGAATCAGCAATCTGTGTTTTAACAAGTCTCCAGGTGACTTTAATGTACACCTCCCAATTGAGGACCACTGTGCTAGTGGAACACAAGACAATTGAAAAAATTGTGGTACCATATATACAATATGAAATTTCCCATTTTAACCATTTTCAAGTAGACAAGTCAGTGGTATTAATTACATTCCCAATGTTGTGCTACCAACACTACCATCCCTTACCAAAACCTTTCCATCACCTCAAACAGAAACTCTGTACCCATTAAGCATTGATGCTCTATTCCCTCTCTAATCCTCCCCCACCTAATCCCACCTCTGGTAGCCTGTATGCTAATTTATAACTCCATGAATTTGCATATTCTAGTTATTTCATATCAGTGAAGTCATACAATATTTTTCTTTTCGTGTCTGGCTTGTTTCGCTCAACATGATTTCTTCAGAGTTCATCCACGTTGTAGCATGTATGAGAGGTTCATTCTTTTTTATGACTGAATAATATTCCACTCTATGTATATACATCATTTTGTTTATAAGTCATCTATGGATGGCACTTGGGTTGCTTCTACCTTTTGGTTATTGTGAGTAATACTGCTGTGAACATTGATGTACAAATATTTGTTCAAGTCCCTGTTTTCAATTCTCTTGAGCATATATCTAGAAGTAGGATTGCTGGTTCATATGGTAATTCTATACTTAACTTTCTGAGGAACTGCCAAACTGTTTTTCATAGCAGCTGCATGGTTTCAATTCCCACCAACAATGTACAGGTTTTCTTATCCTCACCAACACTTGTTATCTTCTGTTTTTAAAATAATAGTCTAGTGGGTGTGAGGTGGTATCTCATATTGGTTTTGATTTGCATTCCCTAATGGCTAATGATTTTGAGCATCTTTTCATGTGCTTATTGACCGTTTAAATATCTTCTTTGGAGCACTGTCTAGTCAGGTCCTTTGCCCATTTTTTAATTGGGTTGTTTCACTTTTTGTTACTGAGTTGTAGAAGTTCTTTTTATATCCTGGATAGTAAACCTTTATCAGATATATAATTTCCAAATATTTTCTCCCATTCTATAGACTTTCTTTTCATTTTCTTGATAATGTGATACATAAAAGGCTTTAATTTTGATGAAGTAAAAATTTAGCAAGTTTTTCTTTCATTGCTTGTGCTTTTGTTATTAAGTCTAGGAATCCATTGCCTCATACAAAGTCCTAAAGATATTTCTCCATGTTTTCTTCCCAGAGTTTTACAGTATTAACTTTTACATTTAGGCTGTTGTTCTATGTTGAGTTTATTTTTATATACTGTGTGAGGTAGGGCCCACTTTCATTCTTTTGCATGTAGGTATCCAGTTTTCCCAGCACAATTTGTTGAAGAGATTATTCTTTCCCAATTGAGTGAACTTGACACCCTTGTCAAAAATCAGTTAGGGGATGGGGGTCGGATGTAGCTCAACTGGTTGGGCGTCCGTCTCCCATATGGAGGGACCCGGGTTCGATTCCCAGGACCTCCCGGTAAAAAAAAAAAAAAAAAAAAAAAATCAGTTAGGGGAGTAGATGTGGCTCAAGCAATTGAGCACCTGCCTCCCACATGGGAGGTTCGGGTCTCAGTGCCTCCTAAAGAAGACAAACAAACAATGAGCAGACAATGAGTAGACATTGAGCAGACAGCAGACAAAAACAACAAGACAACAGGTGAAACAATGAGCAGACAATGAGTAAAAACAAATGAGCAGGGAGTGGATATGGCTCAAGCAGTTGAGGCCCACCTCCCACATGAGAGGTCCCAGGTTCAGTTCTTGGTGCCTCCTAGGGAAAAAACAGACAGCAAGCAAAAAACAATGAGCAAAAACAATGAGCAGATGAGTGCAAACAATGAGCAAAAACAATGAGCAGGCAGATGAGGGAGACATGGTGGGGGGGTATTAATTGGCATGGGAAGCAGATGTAGCTCAGGTGGTTGAGCACCTGCTTCCCATTTATGAGGTACCAGGTTCATTCCCCGGTACCTCCTAAAAACAAACAAACAAATGAAAAAAAACCAACTCTCATTGGGGAGTGGATGTAGTTTAGAGGTTAAGTGCCTGCTTCCCATGTACAAGGTCCTGGGTTCAATCCCCAGTGCCTCCTCCCCGCAAAAAAAATCAATTGGTCATAAATATGAGGGTTTATTTATGAACTCTCACTTTAATTCCATTGGTCTCTATGCCTGTCTTTGTGTCAGTCTCGTGATATTTTGACTTCTGTAGCTTTGTAATAGTTTAGATATTAAGAAGTGTGAGTCCTCCAATTTTGTTCTTTTTGGGATGGTTTTTACTATTCTAGGCTCCTTGCCCTACCTTATGAATTTGATGATTGGCTTCTCCATTGCCACAAAAAAGGCTGTTAGAATTTTGATTGTAATTTAATTGAATCTGTAAATTGCTTTGGGTAGTATTGAAATCTTAATGATAATAAGTCTCCCAATTCATGAACACGGGATGTCTTTCTATTTATTTAGGTCTTTAATTTCTTTCTGCAATGTTTTGTATTTTCCATGTACAAGTCCTTTATACCCTTGGTTAAGTTTATGCCTAGATATTTGATTCTGTTAGTTGCTCTTGTAAATGGAATTGCTTTCTTGAATTCGTTTTTTTGGATTATTCATTACTGGTGTGTGGAAACACTACTGATTTTTTTTTTTTTTTTTTTTTCAGGTACCAACCAGGATTGGGCTGGCACTCAACCACTGAGCTATACTGGCTCCCAACACTCCTGATTTTTGCATGTTGATCTTGTACCTGCCACTTTGCTGAATTTGTTTATTAGCCCTAGTAGCTTTGTAGTGAATTCTTCAGGATATTCTATGTATAAGATCATGTCATCTGTGAATCAGGATAGTTTTACTTTTGCCTTTCCAATTTGGTTGCCTTTTATTTCTTCTTCTTGCCTAACTGCTCTTACTAGAACTTCCAGTACAGTGTTGAATAGCAGTAGGCATCCTTGTCGTATTGCTGATCTTAGGGGGAAAGCTTTCAGTTTTTCACCATGGAGTATGATGTTAGCTGTGGGTTTCTCACATATGCCTTTGTCATATTGAGGAAGTTCCTTTCTATTCCTAGTTTTCAGAGTGTTTTTATCAAGAAAGTGTTCTGGACAAGATGATTTTATATTGTTCCTGGACATAGCACTAGATAGCATTGATTCACTTAGAGGAAAACTTTACTACTTTTTCAAATTCATTTCATTCTGATTACATAATAGGGACTCTCATTTATTGCTAGTATATCTTTAATACTTGGTATTGCCCTTTGAAAGGAAGAGAGAGCAGACCTCAGGTACAACCCTTTGGCAACCAAATATATTTACCTGGAATATGGTAAGATTTTATTTTATTGTATTTATCTTATAGTTACTTTCTATGTATAATAAATGAAACTGATTTTTCATTTCAAGTGGCAATGTAAAGTTTATTTTTAAAGCAAATTAATTTAGGTCTTAAAAAATAAGTCATTTTTAAGAAAAAAAATATGTAAGAAAGTGTAGAGACTATATATGGTTTGTGAAGAATCCTGAGGGTGGTACAAAATTGATGAAAGTTGGGAAATGCCATGCTGGGACACACCTTCAGGTGAATGGGGAAGAAGAGGGCTTTCAAAAGTGGGGGAGGGCAGGGGAGTAAAGGACATAAACAGGTAAATTAATTGAAGACATACGAATATCAATAAACATGAAGAATGTCAAGCCACACTAGTAAAAGCAAATTGTACCAAGTCTGATCTGGAGCTGAACTCTGAGCTATCTGCTGATTGACTTTAATGCTATGACAGCCGTGCAGCTGACTGTCTGTCCTATGAGAACATCATAACCTTTTGTATTGTCCACAACTCTGTCTAGTTCAGAAGAACTATAGAAAATAGTTACTCATATTAAAATAATAGGGAGTGGTGGTGGCTCAGGCAATTGAGTGCCTCTCTCCCACAGGGGAGGTCTTGAGTTCAGTTCCTGGTGCCTCCTAAAGAGAAGACAGGCAGACACAGAGAGCACACAGCAAATGGACACAGCGAGTGCAAACAACAAGGGGAGGGAAATAAATAAATAAAATGAATCTTAAAAAAAAATACATAAAAATACGTAGCATATACCTCTTTACACTATTACTTCAAAATCATGAGAAGGAATTACTATTATAATATCTATTTTATAGCTAGAAACCTAAGGCACAGAAAGGAATGTAGATTTATTTCAGAGGTTGGCAAGCTTTTTCTGTAAAGGTCCAGATAATAAATATTTTAGGCTTTGTGGGCTAACAGGCAAAATCAAAGATACTATGTAGATACTTACATAACAAGAGAAAAAATAAATTTCCAAAAGAAATTTTTTGTTGATGAAGTTTAAAATATAACAATAATTGAGTATAACTTTTCATAACACAGGTTTACTAACGAGAAGAACAGAGGTTTTTTTGGGCAGGGAGAGAGAACATTTTGCTTAATTGAGGTTCAGAGTTAATGTTCCTGATCATCAAAATCAATTGCAAATGTTTAACTGTTAATGCTGATCTGTAATGAATTTTTTTGTATTTCTTCTTTGGAAATATCTTTTAGCAGATAGGTATTGCCAAATACTGATATTAATCCTGACTATATGATTTTAATTGGGCATAATTGTTGCTTGGAAGTCAGCTAGAGAATTCTATTAGATTCTTCCCTTGATTGTTTGCCTTTTAGCATACCATTTCATTGCAAATTAATCACTTCCAGTTGAAGGTTAGGTAGATACCACTCAAATGCATAGTGATATGGATTTTGAAATATGGAAATTTCCTTTGCACTTGAATTGAGGTCCAAAAAAAGCTGCTATAGGAATACCAGGCCAGTGGGGCTAGGTCTTTCCCTCACCAAGGTAAGAGCTCACCCCTGCCCAAAAGTCTCCGAAAAATTGACAGAGGGTTGGGTGCTCCTATTTAACCTCCTAGGATGCTGATATGAAAATATAAATTTAAGTAAGAAATGGGTTCAGAATGTGAACCAACAGTAAAGAACGTGCAGGTGCCAGGAGTCTTCTTCCCACAGGCACCAAGGAATGTTAACTGGGGTCTGGTCGTGGGAGGATGTGCTTGAAGGCCATGCTTGTAGGCACACAGATAGCTATGTCAAAACTTTCCCATGTACAAGTGCAAGATTGGCAAGAGTTCTGAGATTCAGAATCCCTTAAAAGGGGCAGCCCCAAAACTGCCAGTCGAAGTCTCACCCAGGAGAAGACGCTCTGCCTGGTGTTGTATTTTACCCTGGGCCTGGTGTTGTAGTGTACCCTGGAAGGGGCTGTTGCTAGGACGCTGTACCCAGGTGTTGTTTCCAATTAGGACCCTGGTCTGCTGTTAAACCAGATTTCCCAGCCTTGTGAAAGACCAGATGTTGAGTTTTCCCCCCGGCTGGTGAGTATTTATAAATATACTCTCTCTCTTTCCTTTGTACTATCTAATTGGTTGGTACATTATATTGTGAGTAATCAAGAATTATGATCATTTGTTTAATAATGTTGGAAATAGATTGCTAGTCTTTGGTGAATAGATTGTACATATACTTTCATCTTTCCTCTATATTATCTAATTAACCCATTTCTCTTTGTTATATTGTTATTACATATAAATTCTTAAAAGTATTCTCCATTTAGCTAAATAAAGCTCTCTTTTAGTTAATATTCTGAGTTTCTGCCTCTTCCTTCACAGAACAGATGCCTACAAGACTTGACCTCCATGAGGACTTCGCAAACCACCATCTCCTAGAGCTCTTTGCTGGCGCTGGGTTGAGCATTACAAGACACTCACTGTCTCCTTTACCTCAACTGTGAGTAGTCAGTTCTATGGACTACATTTTACAGGTAAAATTGGATCTCAGAGCAGTTAAGTGGAGAGCTGAGATTGAATCCCTGGTTCCAATGGCCATGTTCTGCTCACCATACTATCCAGACACTTTTTAAAGTCTGTCCCCCATTCCTGCCCAGGCTCCTGAACCTGGCCTTCTCACAGAATCACCTTACCTTCTTCCTCCATTATGGAGCTCTGCCTGATCAGGTAACATAGCTGGATTTGCTGGCCTTGCTCTCTCCTATACATTCTGTAGTTGATGTGACTTTATGATGAATACTTTCCATGACAACATGGTGCCCCAGATGGCATAATAAACTAGATGTCTAGTTTCTGGTCTTATCCCAAGCCTTCCATAAACCAGCCATGTAACCTTGGGAAATTTTTGCTCCCTCTCAGATCTTCAGTTTTCTTATCTGTAAAACAGGAGTGGGGGCTGAGTGATATCATTTCCTGAGCTCCTTCCCAGTTTTACCCTCCCATGAGTCAATCAATTCTCCAATATGTTTTATCACCCACTTATCGCCACATCTCTACTGACAGCCAACAAGGCATGGACTCTGAACCTTTCTTTAAGATATATGTCACAATAGTCTATTAATAAACATAGCACCCAGTTTATGTGTCAGCTGATTGGCATATACACAGGACATTTAAAAATAGATTAACCAAACAAAGAGGCCAACTTGATCTTCAGCCACATGTACAAACTAAAGAAGATAGAGACTGGGGTATTATAGAGTGGGGAGGGGCTGAAATTAAAGGCACTTTTACAAATATTTATTGAGCACCTACTCTATGAATGTTAACAGAATGGTATTGGAGTGGTTAGCAAAAAAAAAAAAAAAAAAAAAGATAAATAAGACTGAGGTCCCTGCCCTTCATCTGATGAGTGATGACTAAGGAACTAATAATAGAAATTTGCGCATCAATAGCATTGAAGTCAATGGGCTTTTTGACCCTGTAGATAAGTATGCCAAGAAAATTTGCTTTATTGTGACAACTCTCAATTAGGGGACAAGAAAGGACATTAATAGTCTTAACGTTCTATTGTTCCTGAAGGTTAGCATGACTTTGTCCTTTGGACACAAGCATAATGCTGGATGGATAGGGGAGCAAGAAGGACAGATCCCTCTTGGTGTGGTGTGATTACCAACTTGTTATCCTATAGTTTGGGAGGTTGTCAGGAATGGATAAAAAAGAAGCAGTATGTGAAATTGCCTACATAAATTGTGACATCCAAGTCACAGTTCGTTGATTTGCCCACAGTGGGAAGTATGAAATGTTTATATATAACAATTATTTACATAGCACTTACTACATGAAAATACTGCTTTTTTTTTTTTTTTAATAGCTATTGACTTAATTCCCATGGCAACCCTCATAGGTAGTATTTATTATTATTATATCTGAGGAAACTAAGGCACAAAGAGTTTAAAAATAACTTGTCAAAGATAAAAACAAACAAACAAACAAAAAAACATGTCCAGGGTCACATAGCTACTAAGTGGGGCAACAGGGATGTGGACACAAGAAGTCTGCATGAGTGACCTGTGCCATCTGTCCTCTACCACTACCTTGTCAGCCACTGCCCTCTCCACCTGCCTGCAAGGATGACTAGGGAGAAGGCCACGGAACTGAACATGAATTCTCTTCCTCCTCACACATTTTTTTCAAGTGTCCTGGGAAGTTGGCTGTGGCTGCTGAGGCCTCACTCTGGGATCCGCAGTAGAAGAGTCTGTGCCCCCTGTCACCAGTGCCTCTCAGTCTCTGGAGCCCACCCTACCCTAGCACGGGACGGCAGCAGACCCTCTCTTCTCTCTCCTGCTTAGCATCACTCAAATCTGTCTCTGATTCAGCCCTAACCTAAATCAAATTCCTCCACTCTCCCTCCAATCTTCCTACCCATCCCAAGAGGACTTTCTTCCAAGGAGGGGACATTATTGGGAGGCAAATTTCAAATGAAGGTAGAGAGGAACTTTCTACAAGTTGGAGTTTGACTCGGAGGTACAGGGACTTCTTCAGAGTAAATGAGCTCCCTGTCCTGGGATATCTACTCAGATGAGAGGGGATTTAAACATCTTTTTAAATTTATTTTTATTTTGATTTTTTTAGGGTAGTTGTTATAAATGATGGCTAAAGTCTCCTCCAAACCTGAAATTTTGGGGATTCTATCTTTTATGTTTCCTGGCATTATTTTAATTAGTATTTAATACTTTTTTCAAGCAAACGTTCTCCCATCCAATGTCTTGGAACATATCTCTTCTCTACCTACATTAGTTTTACCTCTAGTAAAGATATTTACCACCAAGAAGGGTGCTGCTACAACACATTCGCTTCATTTAGAGAAGTTTCACTATATGTTCCTTCTTCTATGGCCACCCTCATCATAAATCCTAAATGCATTACTTCCTTCCAGGCTAAGGGTAATTTTTGACATAGTATCTTTCTTATCTCATCCAGGTCAGTGCCAAATGATGATGCTGCCTTCCATCATCATGTCATTGATTTCCAAGAAGCTGAATTATTTAAGGACTTTCTTTAGGTCTAGGGTTTCAGCTGAGGTGTGTCCTGTGAGGAAATCCAAAGTGCACAAACTTAGGGTTCAGACAGATCTAGTCAGTTCAAGGCTCCTCTCTGAGTGGCTTACAAATTACTCAGCCTCCTGAAACCTCAGTTTTCTCATCTGTGATACAGAGATAATGACCACTTTGCAGAGAACATTAATTGCAACTATGGTTATTTTCACTTGAACCATCATGTCTTAATTTTAGAATGAAACATTTTCTATTATAAAAATACATTTTTGTAATGTTTTACAAAGATAATTTGAAAATGACAGGTTGGAAGGAAAAAAACCCCATAATCCTTCCATTCTAATATATCCATTGTTGGTACTTTGGTATATTTATTTTCAAGCTTTTATCCGACTCATTTTTACCTTAGATTTTTAAATTTTTAAATATTGTTTTAAAATTTTAAGGATACAGAAATATAAAAAGTAAAAATTCCCCTTTTCTTCACTCCTTAATACTGATACCCAAGAGTAACCCTTCCTATGCTTTTTAAAAAATAAAAATACATTAAATAATATTTTCTCACTTTTTTCATAATATTAGAAACAAATGTTTTTAACAACTGTATAATATTCCATTAGGGGAAATTAAGCATTTACCAATTTAGTTAGGCAACTTTAGAAATTTAGGTTGTTTTCAATTGTTCACTGTTAAAAATCTGTGACAAACATTTTTTTGCCGATAGTTCTTCACACATATTGAATTATTCCCTTAGAGAAAGTCCTCCAAAGTGGAAGGACTATGTCAATGGATATCAACATTTCCATGATTCAGTAAATACTGCCAGATTTCAAACGATTTTACTAATTTACCCACCCACCCATAGTCTCTTATGAGATGGACTTTTCCAAAACACTCTCATCAGCATTGAGTTTTGTCGATTTAATAGGTGAAAAGAGTTTGGTTTGATTCACTCTGATTACTTGCTGGGTAGAAACATCCTGGTCTTTGGAGCCCAAAAGCAGTGGGTTTGTTTACAGCTCTGTGAAATATTGGTCAACCAGTTACCCAACCCTTTTAAACCTCAACTTTCCACATCTATCAGGTGGGAATTGTGATGCCTAACATGAATATGGTTGTGATGATCAAGTAATAATGCATTTATATTTTATTTCCAAATCATAATTTTTTCTTGATTAATCTTAGTTCTATAGCGAAACAGATGCAATGCCAATCCCTCACCCTTTTATCATGCTTCCTCATTCCCAAGTTCTTGGTTGGCAGGACTTCACCATGGAATCGTTTTTCTTAGGTGCTGTGTTCTATGAAACTTTTTATGATGGACAATGTCTACCTATTGCCTTAATGATTAAATAAATAACTTTGTAGAAATTGCTTCATTGCCTTCTGGCTGTGAGTGTTGTTGTGAAGAAGTTTGAGGCTAACTTGATTCTGCCTGCTTAAAGGCATAGTTTTATGCCAAAACTAACCTAATTTTAAAAATAGAAAACAACAAACAGTTAAGGTCTGAGGTATCAGTTGGATTTGTAAGGCCCTATCTTAGTTAAGAATTTGTTTCATTTGAGCCTAAGATTTGAATCCAGATCTGACTCTGTAGCCTGTACCCTTCCATCCCACTACATGGTATTATTTCTGTCCTGCTGGTAGAAATATAACCAGGAACATTAGGAAATTTTGAGAAAAGTAACTCAGCCTCATTGGGTCATGATTACCTCTTTTGTAAAATGGAAGGGCTGGACCACATCAGTGGTTTCCAGATTTAAGGATTCAATAAACTAGTGATGCAGTCCCACCTCCATCAAGACAGCAGAGTGAGATGATGCTTTAGGACACCATCCTGCCAAAGAAGCCTTGAAAAACTACAAGAACTGGCAGAAACATCTTTCTAAAAGTTCCAGAAAACAGTTAAATGCCATAACAGGGCAAGTGCTGGGTCAAGAAAAAGCCTACTTAAATGTGGTAGGATATTGTGGTAGCCTGGCCGGCCCCTCCCCAACCCCTCATCGGCTCAGCACAGAGCCGGTCCATGATCCTGGGGCAGGTCCCTGGTCCCAGCTCCAGAGGGAGCAGAGTTACCCTTGTGCACATACTGGTGGTGGCCTGAAGGACTCGCTGTCCCAGAACATGCCCTGTGTGTAGAAGGTAGCTCACCAAACTCTCCTACATAGTGTTAATGTATTAAACTCCCCATCAAAAGACACAGGTTGGCAGAATGGATAAAAAGCATGATCCTTGGGGTCGGATGTAGCTCAACTGGTTGGGCGTCCGTCTCCCATATGGAGGGACCTGGGTTCGATCACCGGGACCTCCCGGTAAAAAAAAAAAAAAAAAAAAAGCATGATCCAACTATATGTTGTTTACAAGAGACTCACTTTAGACCCAAAGACAAAAATAGGTTGAAAGTAAAAGGATAGAAAAAGATATTCCATGCAAATAGTATCTAAAAAAGAGCTGGGGTAGCTATACTGATATGGGACAAAAGAGACTTTAAGTCCAAAGCTGTTATAAGAGACAAAGAAGCACACTACATGTTCTTTTAAAACTGGGACAATCCACCAAGAAGAAATACAATCATAAATATTTATGCCCCAAAATATATGAGGCACAAACTGGCAAAACTGAAAGGAGAAATAGATACCCCTACAATAATAGTTGGAGATTTCAATACACAACTCTAATCAATAGAACATCTAGATGGAAGAGCAATAAGGAAACAGAGAACTTGAATAATATGATAAATGAACTAGATCTAATGGACATATCCATATGCACCCCCAAACAGCAGGACATACATTTTCTCAAGTGCAAATGGATCATTCTCCAGGAAAGACCATGTGTTGGGTCACAAAATAAGTCTCAATAAATTTAGAAAGATTGAAATCATACAAAAATCTTAAATGACCATATGGAAAGCTGGAAATCAATAACAGACAGAAAACTGGAAAACCCACAGATATAGGGAAGTTAAACAATGGTCTCTTAAACAATCAGTGAGTCAAAGAAGAAATTACAAGGGAAATCAGTAAATATCTTGAGACGAATGAAAAGGAGGACACAACATATCAAAAGTTATGGGATGCAGCGAAGGCAGAGCTGAGAGGGAAATTTATAGCCTTAATCATTTACTTTAAAATAGAAGAAAGAGCTAAAATCAAAGAAATAACTGCAACCTGGAGGCACTAGAAAAAGAACAGAAAACTATCCCCAAAGCAAGAAGAAAAGAAATAACAGATTAGAACAGAAATAAATAAAATTGAGACTAAAGATCAATAGAATTAACCAAATGTTGCTTCTTTGAAAAGATCAATAAAATCAACAAGCCTTTAGCTAGATGTCCAAGAAAGAAAGAGAGAAGATGCAAATAAATAAAATCAGAAATGACATTACTACTGAGCATACAGAAATAAAAAGATCATAAGAGAATACTATGAACAACTGTATGCCAACAAATTAGATAACCTAGATGAAATGGACAAATTTCTAAAAACACAAAAACTAACCAACACTGACTCTAGTAGAAAAAGAGATAAATAGAAGACCTCAACAGAGTAATTACAAGTAAAGAGATTGAATCAGTTATCAAAAACCTCCTAACAAAGAAAAGCCCAGGACCAGATGGCCTCACAGGTGAATTCTACCAATCATTCTGAGAAGAATACCAATCCTGCCCAAACTCTTCCAAAAAATCAAAGAGGAGGGAACACTACCCAACTCATTCTGTAAGGTCAATATCACCCTAATACCAAAGCCAGAAATAGTTACTACAAGAAAAGAAAATTACAGACCAATTTCTCTTATGAATATAGATACAAGAATCCTCAACAACACACTTGCAAATCGAATCCAATAGTACATCAAAAGTATTATACACCATAATTAAGTGGGTTTTATCCTAGGTATGCAAGGTTGGTTCAATATCAGAAAATCAATTAATGTAATATACCCCATTTACAAAAACTAAGGGAAAAAAACACATGGTCATCTCAGGTGATGCAGAAAAGGCATTTGACAAAATTCAGTATCCTTGCTGGATAAAAACACATTAAAAAAAACAAAACAAAACAGGAATAGAAAGAAATTTCCTCAACACAATAAGGGAGATATATAAAAACCCACAGCTAAAATCATACTTAATGATGAAAGACTGAAACCTTTCCTTTTAAGTTCTGGAACAGGACAAGAACGCCCACCGTTACCACTGTTATTCAACACTGTATTGAAAGTCCTAGCCAGAACAGTTAGGCAAGAAAAAGAAATAAAAGACATCTAACTTGGAAAGGAAAAAATAAAACTTTCACTATTTGCAAATGACATGATCCTATATATAGAAAGTCCTGAAAAATCTACAACAAAGCTATTAGAGCTAATAAAGAATTCAGCAAAGTGGTGGATTACAAGATCAATATGCAAAAATCAGTAGTGTTTCTATACACTAGTAATGAGCAATCAGAGGGGGAAATCAAGAAAAAAAATTCCATTTACAATAGCAACTAAAAGAATCAAATATCTAGGAATAAATTTAATGAAGGATGTAAAGGACTTGTACACAGAAAACCACAAAACATTGCTAAAATAAATCAAAGACCTAAATAAATGAAGGGACATGCTCATGGATTAGATTAAATATTGTTAAGATGTCAATTCTACTCCAAATGATTTACAGATTCGATGCAATCCCAATCAAAATTCCAACAGCCTGCTTTACAGAAAAGGAAGAGCCAATTATCAAATTTATTTGTAAGGGTAAGGGGCCCCAAATAGCCAAAAACATCTTGAAAAAGAAGAATGAAGTTGGAGGACTCACACTTCCTGACATTAAAGCATATTACAATTGTGAATATTCTCCCTGTCATGATTTTGTGATAATCAGGGTAGGCTAAACATTCACTATATTAGAAATCATGCATGTGTCCCCAGACCTAGTTTTTCTTCCTAGGTCTGGTTTTTAGAATGCTGGTGATAAACTAAGCCTAAAAAATAAAAGCATATTACAAAGCTACAGAGATTAAAACAGCATGGTACTGGCATAAGGATAGATATATCGACAAATGGATTCAAATTAAGACTTCAGAAATAGACCCTCATCCTTCTGGCCAATTGACTTTTTTTTTTTTTTTTTTTTAGGCGGCACTAGAGATTGAACCCCAGACTTCATAGATGGGAAGCAGGAACTCAACCATTTGGATACATCCACTCCCCCAACTGATTTTTTACAAGGCTGCCAGGTCCACTCAATTGGGAATTAATAGTCTCTTCAACAAATGGTGCTGGACATCCATATGCAAAAGAATGAAAGAGAGGGGGATGGATGTGGCTCAAGTGGTTGGGCATCTGTCTCCCATATGGAGGGACCCGGGTTCGATACCTGGGACCTCCCGGTAAAAAAAAAAAAAAAAAAAAAGTATGAAAGAGTACCCCTGTCCAACAACATATATAAAAATTAACACAAAATAGATCAAAGACCTAAATATAAGAGCCAGAAATATAAAACACCTAGAAGAAAATGTAGGAAAGCATCTTCAGTATACTATTTAGGCAATGGTTTCTTAGATTTTACATTCATAGCACAAGCAACAAAAGAAAAAAATAGATAAATGGGACCTCCTCAAATGTAAACGCTTTTGTGATTCAAAGGACTTCACCAAGAAGGTGAAAAGACAACCTATTCAATGGGAGACAATATTTGTAAACCACATCTACGATAAAGGTTTAATCTCCAGAATATTTAAAGAAATCCTACAACTCAACAATAAAAAGACAAACAAAAAGTGGAGGTGGCTCAAGCCATTGGGTGCCTTCCTCCCACATGGGACGTACTGGGTTTGCTTCCTGGTGCCACCTAAAAAAAGATGAGCACATAACAAACAGACAGAGAGCAGACAGCGAGCGCAAACAATGGGGTGGGGGGTGGAGAAATAAATAAATTAAAATTAATATTTTTAAAAAAGACAACTCAATTTAAAAATGGGCAAAAGGAAGCAGATGTGGCTCAAGCAGTTGGGCGCCCGCCTCCCACATGGGAGGTCCTGGGTTCAGTTCCTCGTCCCTCCTAAAGAACACGAGCAGATGTAACAAGGAGACGCAACATGGAGACACAATGAACAGACACAATGAGTAGGGAGCGGGTGTGGCTCAAGCAGTTGGGTGCCCGCCTTCCACATGGGGATCCCAGTTTCGGTTCCTGGTGCCTCCTAAAAAGATGAGCAGACAATGAGCAGACACAACGAGCAGACAACAAGCGGACACAACGAACAGACACAACGAGCAGACACCAAGCAGACAAATGACCAGACACAGTGAGCAGGCAATGAGTGAAAACAATGAGCAGACAGACAAGGGACCTATCTTGGGGTGGGGGTGGGGCGTTAAAAAATGTGCAAAAGACAGGTTTAGACATTTCTCCAAAGAGGATATACAAATGGCCAAAAAGCACATGAAAAGATGCTTTACATCACTATTTAGGGAAATGCAAATCAAAATCACAATGAGATATCATCTCACACCCACTAGAATGGCTACAATTATAAAAGCAGGAAAGTACAAGTGTTGGAGATGATGTGGAGAAATAGGAAGTCTCATTCATTGCTGGTGGAATGTAAAATGGTGCAGCTGCTGTGGAAGACAGTTTGGCAGTTGTTCAGGCAGCTAAATATAGAATTACCAAATGACCTGGCAATCCCACTACTAGGTATATACTCAGAAGAATTGAAAACAGAGACTTGAACAGATATTTGCACACCCATGTGCATAGCGGCATTAATCACAATTGCAAAATGCTGGAAGCAACCCAAGTGTCCATAAACTGATGAATGGATATACCAAATCTGGTGTGTACTTGTGTGTATAATGGAATATTATTCAGCTGTAAAAAGGAATAAAGTCATGATGCATGTGACAACATGGAGTAAAATAAGCCAGGCACAAAAGGACAAATAGTGTATGATCTCACTGATATGAACTAATTATAACAAGCAAACTCATAGAGTTAGACTCTAGAAGATAAAACATGGGACTGTATAACACAGCGAACACTGTTGTGGATGATGGACTGGGATTATAACAGTACAAGTATAAGAATGTTCTTTCATGAATTATAATAAATGTATGACACTAATACAAGGTGTTAATAATAGGGTTGTATATGGGGAAAATGCACCTAGAGCAAACTGTGGACTGTAATTATTATTTTAATATTCTTTCATCAATTGTAATGAAGGTACCACACTAATGCAAAGTATCAACAATGGGGGCTATATAGGAATGCTGTATTTTTTGCATGACTTTTCTGTAAACCTACAACTTCTGTAATGCAAAAAAAAAAAAGAAAAAAGAAAAAAACATTATGCTAGGTGAAAGAAACCAGACACAAAGCACTACATATTATATGATTCCATCTATATAAAATGTAAATATAAACAAATCTTTCGAGACAGAAATAGATTTGTGGTTATGTAGGGCTGGGGAAGGACAGAGGGATTGAGAGGTGACTGCTACGGGTATGAGTTTTTCTTTTTGGACTAATGAAAATGTTCTAAAATTGATTGCGGTGATGAATGCTCAACTCTAAATATACTAAAAGCCATTGATTGTGCAATTTGGATGCATACATAGTATGGTATGTGAATATATCGCAATAAAACTATTTTTTAAAAAGAAAAAATAAAATGAAAACTAGTGGTGTGTCCAAAAAAAATTAGTTGTGGAGGGGACTGATACAGAGTAGCTGACTTTCATCTTGCTAAGCATAGATATTGAAATATAAACAAGTAAAACTACCATGTGCTATCACCATTGTTTCATAAAATAAAGAACTTTATAACAAAAGGAAAAAAGTAGAAAGGACATTATTTCATAATAATGAGATAGTCTTTAAATTGAATACATTTAGCTTTTTGCAAAACTCACTACGTGGTACTTATTTTGTGCATTTGGCTTCAGACCAGTGATAACTTCTTCCTGGACGAGTAACCTCTCCATGGACAGGACTTGAAAAACAGTGGCCTAGATGACCTACCTAAAAAGGCTTCCAGCTCTCATATGCTATGATTTTATGAGTACAGGTGAAAGCTGTCATCATTTTCCCAGGTTAAGGTGACTATATCCCAGTCCTTTGACCTTTAGAAAAGAATTCACCTCAGCGTGAGATGTGCGTCTGCCAATAAGGAAGTGAGGGAGAAGATATTGCACAGTTGGGAGAAATGGGTGTGGAGAGATGGGAGAAATAGACTTTGTTCCTCAATCAACTCAGTAATCAGGTTAAATATAGATCACATTCTACATGGATTATAAAATTATGGAGTGTTGTCCAATGTAACTCTTATTGACAATACTAGAGTTACACAGATAATGCCTTACAACAAAATTGTCACCACAGTGATGTAAGCAGCAGAGGAATTAATATTCTAGTTTTATATATATGACAAGACAGCTGCTTCAAGCATGCTGGCTGCAGAGCCTAATACACATTTATTTAATGTCTGCTTCATGCCAGGCCTCGGACTTTTGGTGCATCCTATCATTTAGACGTACTCTAGATGCATCCTATCTTTTAATTCTTCAACATATCTCTGAATTAGGTATTATCATCATTTTCATTTTTCAGAGGAGAAAACTGATGATCAGATTGGTTAAGAAACTCATCAAGGTCCCACAGTTAAGTGGTAGAGGCGAGAGTCAAACTGAAATCATTCTGGTTTAAAAGCCCATCCATATGGCAAAGCCTCACACAGCAGACTTTACAAATATTAGCCATTGAAAAAGTGTTTCTGTCTTCAATTATTGTGAAAACAAAAACTTAAAACAGGGATAAGTGGGCTCGCTGGCGTCCGAAGACTAGTATGGAGCCGGCGGGGGTCGAGCTCCTTCAGGGTCGCTGGGGCTCGATGGAGAAGCGGATCGCTGCTGTTCGGGGCTGCTGAGTTCTCGCCGCCTGCGTTCCCGCGTATGAAAACCCATGGACAATCCCAAATATGTTGTCTATGACGAGAATTGGCTTGGCGCCAGTTTTGGGCTATTTGATTATCGAAGAAGATTTTAATATTGCTCTAGGAGTTTTTGCTTTAGCAGGACTAACTGATTTGTTGGATGGATTTATTGCTCGAAACTGGGCCAATCAGAAATCAGCTTTGGGAAGTGCTCTTGATCCACTTGCTGATAAAATACTTATCAGCATCTTGTATGTTAGCTTGACCTATGCAGATCTTATTCCAGTTTCACTTACTTACATGATCATTTCAAGAGATGTAATGTTGATTGCTGCTGTTTTTTACGTCAGGTATCGAACTCTTCCAACACCGCGAACACTTGCTAAATATTTCAATCCTTGCTATGCCACTGCTAGGTTAAAACCAACATTCATCAGCAAGGTAAACACAGCAGTCCAGTTAATCTTGGTGGCCGCTTCTTTGGCAGCTCCAGTTTTCAATTATGCTGACAGCATTTATCTTCAGATACTTTGGTGTTTTACAGCTTTCACCACAGCTGCATCAGCTTACAGTTACTATCATTATGGTCGGAAAACTGTTCAAGTGATAAAAGGCAGATGAAACTCTTCCACCACCATTAGCAAGGAAGCAGCATACATCACTGGCAGTAGGGCCAGCAGGAAATCCACAAGAGTTTCCCCATTTGGTGTTCAGCTTGAAAAAGGACTTGTCAGAACAAACCATGTCATCAAAATTGAAGTGATTGTATTGAAAGTAAGCTTGATCATGGGCAAATATGAGGAATTTCCTATGTATTTTTAAATACAAATAAAACTATAATTTAGAGTTTTTTATCTTAGGTTTCTTGATTAATTAATAAAATACCAATTATTGTCAAGTCATTTTTTAATGCGTTTTTAAGAATAGTCCACAGCATGGAAACTGAAGAGTTGCCATCTCTCTTTAAGTAGATTTTAGATTGCTCATGAAGCACTAGGGAGTTTCCTAGGTTTAAATATATATCCTATACAACTTGACTAAGCAGTCTTACAGTTTTTAGGACTGTGTACACATAGTTCACATGATTAATATTTTGATCATTTAGAATAATGACAATAAATGTAGCTTAGCTATTGATGAAGAGATGTAAAATGCACAGTAAGTTTTGGAAATAATAAAATAAAATGGAAGGTGTTGAAGTTCATGTTCTATAAAGTCTTCCAGCCTCTCAGGCGCCTGCGTTTCTGTATTAGGATAACAGGTAACAAAGGTAGCTGGGATGTGAGGGCATGTCCGGTACCCTTCCACCAAGAGGCAGTGGTTTATGGCTCGCCTCTCCTGCGTTTCTTAACAGAGCAATGTTTGTGTGACTTTGGAACCTGTACTCAAGTGATATGTAAATATGAAACTGTATATTTTTCAAAGGTTTTTTTAAAACTTTGGAAAGTCTTTTTTGTTGTTGTTAAGATGTTTAAAGAATAAAAGAGCTGGAAGTAAAAAAAAAAACTTAAAACAACTTAGTTGATGAACTTTAATGTAATCATAAATATTCTTTGGCATTGAACTATCAAGTAATTCACATCAACTGCAGTAACTAATGTTACTTTTAGTAAATTCTCCTAGTCAGGATGGGCTAAGTAAAGTTGTAGTAACAAACAGCCTCTAAATCTCAGTGCCTTAACCCAACAAAAATTTCTCACTCATGCCCAAGCCCACTCAGCAATGGACCATGATCATCTTAGTGACTTAGAGTTCCAGGCCAACAGCAGCTGCAACTCAAAGCTGTGATTGCTGAAGCAAGAGAAGTTAACATCATACACTGGCTCTTAAAGTATCATCCCAGAAGTGACCCATTTTACTTCTGTTCACATTTCTTTGGTGAAAGCAAGTCTCACAACTACACCTCATTTCAAAGTGGTGGGGAAGTGCATCCTACCATGTTCCTAGAAGGAAGAACAATGGAAATATTTGGTTAACAGCAGAGATGCCCTCTCCCATTTCTGGCTCACCACTGATCTGTTTTCTGCCCCTATAGTCTTTTCTTTTCCAGATTGTAATGTAAATGGAATCATACGGTATGTATTTGTGTCTGACTTTTTTCACTTAGCACTTTTTTTTAGGAGGCACCAGGGATTGAACCAGGGACCTCATATATAGGAAGCAGGTGCTCAACCACTGAGCTACACCCACTCCCCAGCACATTGCTTTTGAGATTCATCCATGTTGTTGCCTGTTGTCGAAGTATATTCCTTTTTTTTAAAGAAATCAATTTTACTGATACATATTAATAAAGCATACAATTCATCCAAAGTGTACAATCAATGGTATTTGGTATAATCACATAGTTGTGCATTCATCACTTCAATCATTATTAGAGCATTTTCATTATTTCAATAATAACATTAAACAAAAAATAGACAAACAAGAACATTCTTTACCTCTCAATCTCTCTCTGTGTCCCCTGATGTACATAGCTGCTATTTTTAGCTATTCTTGTACAATTTATTTATTTATTAAGTAGTTTTATTGAGATATATTCACATACCATAAATTTATTTTAACTGTATAACCAATAGCTTTTAGTATAATCACAATGATGTGCATTCATCATCACAAAAAATTTTAGAATTATTTCAATACTCCAAAAAGAAAAACTCCACATCACTTAGCAAGACTTCCTTAGCCCCACATAACCACTAATCAAATTTCATCTTTATAAATTGATCTATACTTACATTTTATATAAATGGAATCATACAATATGTTACACAACATTGTTTTGTTGTTTTCTGCATATAGGTCCTGCACTTCTTTGGTTAAATTGATTCCTAGGTATTTGAGTCTTTTTGTTGTTATTGTAAATGGAATTTTCCCCCTGATTTCCTCCTCAGATTGTTCAGTATTAGTGTACAAAAACATTACTGATTTTTGTGTGTTGATCTTGTATCCTGCCACTTTGCTGAACTCATTATTAGCTCAAGTAGCTTTGTTGTGGATACTTCAGAATTTTTATTTTTATTTTTATTTATTTATTTATTTATTTTTAATTTTTTTTTACCGGGAGGTACCGGGGATCGAACCCCGGTCTCTCCATATGGTAGACGGACACCGAACCTTTTGAGCCACATCCGTTTCCCCAGAATTTTTAAAATACAGGATCATGTCATCCGCAAACAGTGAGAGCCTTTAATTTTTTTTTTTTCTTGTCTAATTGCCCTAGCTAGAATTTGTAGTATAATATTGAAAAACAATGGTGACAGTGGGCATCCTTGTCTTGTTCCTGATCTTTGGGGGAAAGCTTTCAATCTTTCCCCATTGACTTTGATGTTGGCTGTGGGTTTTTCATATATGCTTTTTATCATATTGAGGAATTTTCTTTCTATTCATATCTTTTGAAGTGTTTTTATCAAGAAAGGATGCTGGATTTTGTCGAATGCCTTTTCTGCATCGATTGAGATGATCATGTTTTTTTTTTTTCCTTCAGTTTGTTAATATGGTGTATTATGTTGATTGATTTTCTTATATTGAACCAGCCTTGCATACCTGGAATAAATCCCACTTGGTGGTGATGTATAAGTCTTTTGATATGCTGTTGAATTTGATTTGCAAGTATTTTGTTGAGAATTTTTGCATCTATGTTCATTAGAGACATTGGTCTGTAATTTTCTTTTCTTGTAGTGTCCTTATCTGGCTTTGGTGTTAGGGTGATATTGGCTTCATAAAATGTGTTGGGTAATTTTCCCTCCTCTTCAATTTTTTTAAAGAGCTTAAATAGGATTGGTGATGATTTTTTAAAAAAATGCTTGGTATCCCCTGTGAAGCTATCTGGCCCTGGACGATTCTTTGTTGGGAAATTTTTTATGATGGATTCAATCTCTTTAAATGTGATTAGTTTATTAAGTTCTTCTATTTCTTGTAGCATCAGTGTAGGTTGTGCATTTCTAGGAATTTTCCCATTTCATCTAGGTTGCCTAGTTTGCTGGCATACAGTTTCTGATAATATCCTTTTTTTTTTTTTAAGATTTATTTATTTCTCTCCCCCCCCCCATTGTTTTGTGCTCACTGTCTGCTCTCTGTGTCCATTCACTGTGTGTTCTTCTGTGTCTGCTTGTCTTCTCTTTAGGCAGCACTGGGAACTGATCCTGGGACCTTCCAGAGTAGGAGAAAGGCACTCAATCTCTTAGCTCCCTGGTCTGCTGCGTCTCTTACTGTCTCTCCTTTGTGTCTCTTTTTGTTGCATTATCTTGCTGCACCAGCTCTCTGCTTGGGCCAGCACCCCATGTGGGCCAGCACTCCACGTGGGCCAGCTTGCCTTCACCAGGAGGCCCTGGAAATCAAACCCTGGACCTCCTTATGGTAGACAAGAGCCCAATAGCTTGAGCCACATCCACTTCCCACATAGTATCCTATTATGATCCTTTTTATTTCTGTGGGGTCAGTCATAACTTCCCCCCTTTCATTTCTGATTGTACTTATTTTTTCTTTGTTATTCTAGGTAGGGGGTTGTCAATCTTATTGATCATCTCAAAGAACCAGCTTTTGGTTTTGTTGATTTTCTCTATTGTTTTTTTATTCTCAATTTCATTTATTTATGCTCTAAACTTTATTTCTTTCCTTCTGCTTGCTTTGGGATTGGTTTGCTGTTTTTTTTTTTTCTAGTTTCTCCAGTTGTTCAGTTAGATCTTTGATTTTAGCTCTTTTTTTTTTTTTTAATATAGGCATTTAGGGCTATACAGTTCCCTCTCAAGACTGCCTTTGCTGTATCCCATAAGTTTTTTTTTTTTTTTTTTTTAAGATTTTATTTATTTATTCATTTATCCCCCCCTTGCTGCTTGTGCTTGCTGGGTCAGCTAACCACGCCGCACAGGTGGGCCTGCCCTCACCAGGAGGCCCCGGGAACCGAACCCGGGGCCTCCCATATGGTAAACGGGAGCCCTACTGATTGAGCCACAGCCGCTTCCCTCCCCTAAGTTTTGATATGTTGTGTTCTCATTTTCATTTGTCTCAATGTATTTACTGATTTCACTTGCAATTTCTTCTTTGGTCCACTGATTATTTAGGAGTGTGTTGTTTAGCCTCCACACACTTGCGAATTTACTTCTTTCCTGTCTTTTATTGATTTCCAGTTTCATTCCATTATGTTCTGAGAAGGTGCTTTGTATAATTTCAATCCTTTTATATTTATTGAGAGCTGTGTTGTGATCTAACTTGTGGTCTACCCTGGAGAAAGATCCACGGGCACTTGAGAAGAATGTATAACCCGCTGAGTTTGGATGCAGTGTTCTGTATATGTCTGTTAGGTCTAACTTGTTTATCATATTGTTCAAGTTCTCTTTCCTTGTTGATCTTCTGTCTAGTTTTTCTATCTAATGATGTGAGTAGTGTGTTGAAGTCTCCAACAATTATTGTAAAGATGTCTATTTCTCCCTTCGGTTTTGCCAGAGTTTGTCTCATATATTTTGGGGCACCCTGGTTAGGTGCATAGATATTTATGATTGTTATATCTTCCTGGAGGATCGTCCCTTTTATTAATATATAATGGCCTTCTGTATCTCATAACTTTTTTCCATTTAAAGTCTGTTTTGTCTGATATTAGTATAGCTACCCCTGCTCTTTTTTGGTTATTTGTGTGGAGTATCTTTTTCCAGTCTTTCACTTTCAGCTGGTTTGTATCCTTGGGTCTAAGGTGAGTCTCTTATAAGCAGCATATGGATGTCTCATGTTTTTTTAAAGTCCATTATGTCAGCCTATATCTTTTGATTGGGGAGTTTAATCCATTCACATTCAATGATAGTACTGTAAAGGCATTATTTACTTCCACCATTTATTCTTTGATTTTCTTATGTTGCATCATATTTTTGTCTTTTAGTCTTTTGTTTTCCTTTCTGCTATTCTTTCTTCAATACTCTCTTCCAAGCCTCTCTCTCCTGTATTTTTCTTCCAAGCACTAAGGTTTCCTTTACTATTTCCTGTAAAGATGGATTTTTTTTTTTTAAAACTCTCTTAGTTTTGTTTGTGAATATTTTATACTCACTTTAATATTTGAAGGATAATTTTGCTGGATAAAGAATTCTCGGCTGGCAGTTTTTCTCTTTCAGTATCCTAATTTGTATCATACCAACGTCTTCTCATTTCCATTGTTTCTGATGAGAAGTCTGCAGTAAGTCTTACTGGATGCCCCTGGTATGTGATGGTTTGCTTCTCCTTGCTGCTCTCAGAATTTTCTCTTTATCTTTGATGTTTGACTTTCTGATTAGTATGTGTCTTGGAGTAGGTCTATTTTTGTATTTATTCTGATTAGGGTACACTGTGCTTCTTGGACACGTAAGTTCATTTCTTTCGTGACACTTGGGAAATTTTCAGCTATTTCCTCAAATACACTTTCTGCCCCCTTTCTCTTCTGTTCTTCTGGAACTCCTATGACATATATGTTGTTGTGTTTCATGTTGCCATTCAACTCCCTGAGCCTCTGATCAATTTATTTCATTCTTTTCTCTCTCTGTTTTCTCGCTTCAATTTCAGCTGTCTTCTGTATCACTTATTATTTCTTCTATCATTTCGAGTCTACTGTTGTACGCCTCTAATGTTGTTTTTGATCTCACCTATCGTGTCTTTCATTCCCATGAGCTCTGTTACTTTTATCCTCAGGTTTTCAAATTCTTCTTTGTACTTGCTCAATGTCTTCTTGATGTCATTTATCTCTTTAGCCACATTGACTTTCAACTCATTAGATTTTGGAAGTTTTTGTGCATCTTGTTAATTAGTTGTCTCAAATCCTGCATCTCTTCTGGGGTTTTGATATTTTCCTTTTCTTAGGCCATGTTTTCCATTTTCTTAGTGTGACTCGTAAATTTTTGTTGCTGTCTAGGCATCTGATTAGGATGGTGAGTTTACTCACATGCTCAATTTCTCTCTTTTTCATAGGGATTTAGTGGCGGGAAGCTGTGTGTTACTGCTCTTCTTTGATTCATCTTTCAACCTGGGTCTTTAGGATTGTCCCTGTTAGTTGCTCAAAAGTGGGGTCTGGACCCAGTAATGGGTTGCAGACTCGCTTCCTAGGGCCTTGAGGAGGGAAGCCATAAAGGCTGGGAAAAATCTCTTATTTACTTGTAATTTCCTCACATGCACTTTTTGGTCCGCCAGCAGATGGTAGCCCTCTCAGTTCAATACCTGTTTGGAGTGTGTTTGCTGTAACACTGACTGGATCAGTGTGATGGAAGTTCCTGCCTGGAGACTAAGAGCCTTGCATTTCAAACTTTCTCAGAGACAGTTCTCCAACCTCCTCCCTTTTCCTGGGTAGGAAATAATTCCACTTGCCTCTGTGTCCTCAACAGTCAGTCCCAGTTAGTAGAGAAAGAGATTGAAAGGGTTGGATCTCTTTAGTCTTTACCTGGTTCCTAAGGCAAACAATAGTGTGGCTCCACCCAGCCTGGAAGGGCTGGTGGGACACAGTAACCAAATTTGTGGGTCAAAAGTTGAGTCAGGGGAAGCAGATGTAGCTCAAGTGATTGGGCTCCCATCTACCATATGGGAGGCCCCAAGTTCGTTTCCCAGGGTGTCCTGGTGAAGGCAAGCCTGCCCACACCCCTACGGAAAGCTGAAGGCCTGTGCTGCCACAGAGAGCTGAGCTGGTGCAATAAGATGATGCAACAAAGGGAGATGCAGAGGAGAGACAGAGACGCAGAAGTCTAGGGAGATGAGGTGGCTCAAGCGATTGAGAGCCTCTCTCCCACACCGGAGGTCCCAGAATCCGTTCCCGATGCCTCCTAAAGAAAAAGATGAGAAGAAAAGACAAGCAGACATGAAAAGAACACACAGCGAATGGATACAGAGAGCAGACAGCAAGCACAAACAAGGAGGGGGGGGATTAAAATTTAAAAATAAATTTAAAGTTTTTTTTTAAAAAGCTGAGTCAGCCTTAGGCTGTGTCCCTTTCTCTCCCTTTCACTGGGGAGGTGGATCCCTGGGGCTTTCTTTGTCTGTAGCCACTAGCCCAGAGGCCTGAGAATTCAAAAGTGTTTTTAATGTGGGGTAGGGTGCTGGCAGCAGCCATCGCTGTTAACTCAGTTTTGCAATGGTGTTTCATTTTCTTTGTCCCTCTCTCTTCTGGGCAGTGTCCAGCCTTCCTCTAAAACTTAGAAGATTTTTTTTCCAGGCTGTGTCTGCCTTTCCTCTATTTTTCTGGGAGAGAAGAGAGTCCCATGTCTTTCTCATTCTCCATCTTCCCAGAAGTCAGCATTCCCATTCCTTTGACATATTTTTTATTGATATGAAATTCACATAACAAAATTCATTATTTTTAAGTGAATAATTCAGTGGTATTTAGCACATGCACAACAGATGTTGTGCAACCAGTGTCTGTATCTAGTTCTAAGTTTGCTCCTCTTTATTGCTGAGTGGTATCCCATTGTATGGTTGTTCTGCAATTTTATCTATTCATCATGTGAAGGGTTTTCTAGTATTTGTGTATGTGTGTGTGTGAGTGTGTGTGATACCAGGATGGGGGATTGAACCTGGGACCTCGTATGTGGGAGGCTGGTGCTCAACTACTGAGCCACATTGGCTCCCTTGTCTGTTTGCTCATTGTTTGCTCATTTTCTTTAGTAGGCACTGGGAACTGAACCCAGGACCTCACATGTGGGAGGCAGGCACTCAACCTCTTGAGCAACACCCACTCCCTCTAGTATATTTTTAAAGTGTTTTCTCCACAAATGCCTGCTTGAGCTTTGCTAGAAGAGATCTTTGCTGAGAATTCCTGTTCGCCATATCTACCACAAGTTAGTATCAGCCTGCAGCTGCTAGAGGGGGTAGATCTTCAGGATTTTGTTTTTTTTTTTTACTGGGAGGTCCCGGGGATCGAACCCAGGTTCTTCCATATGGGAGACGGACACCCAACCATTTGAGTCACATCCATTCCCCCCAGGATTTTTAACCTCAATATATGTATGCTGTTGGATGATTCACCTACTTACCCATTCTTTGTTTTAGTGTCTACTAGGTGCCAGGTACTGAGCATACAATGTTTGACAGTCTTGGTTCGTATCCCTAAAGAATTTACAATTTAGTCCATTAATCACTTCATGATATGGGGAACATGTTGGAGAAGGAGTGAAGAAAGGGGAAATGGTGAGAACACTTTGACAGGAAGTCCAAGGGACACTGAAATGACCTATCAACCCTGCAATCATCTTTCCTTCTTTTGACAATAGAAGGGCCCTATTGAAGAGAACCAATATTTCTATGTTTCTTTGTAATTTACAGTGTTTTCATATGACTGCTCCCTTTCAATCCTCACAACTCTGGGAGGCGATAATTATTACCCCCACTTTACTGATCAGGACCCTGAGGCTCAGAGAGCTGGGGAGACCTAAGAAGGCCTAATATCACGGCCCTGGGAAAAACAGGCATAAAAATGTTGGAGGGTGTCTTGTACCAGCTGTCAGAGCCCAGGCCTTCTAATCATGCCACAAGTTTTTATAAGGTCTGTAAAAATCAACAGATATTTTTATTCCTGGCCTCTCTCATATCTTTCTGAAGTTCATGCTCCTTGTACCAGGCGGCTGCATGATGCCACAATCAGAGGATTTAAAACTGCCCAGGCATTCAATAGCCAACACAGGAGAACTCTGGCCTGTGTAATCTGTATATTGTGCCCCTTACCTTTCATTGTTTTCTACCCAACTGAAAAATGGGCCACTTTCCCTTGCTGAAGCCCTTTAAGTGGAGGGTCCTAGAACACTTTTTAGATCTTTACTTACTGGCAAGTCAAATTCTGAGGTGGAAGCTCAGTCTTGCCAGGCCAGAGGCACAAGTAAGATGAGCACTCAGGCTAGCTTGTAAGTATATAGCAAAAGCCCCTTCCATTTTAGGTGCAAAACAATTACCAGGGGGAGAGAGAATGATATGTTTGTAGTATCCTGCTGATCTGGGCAGGAATAAGAAAGGGGTCAGTACTGGGTTCCTAAGATGGTAGGTGGGGGCTGTTAACTGGAAGCTGGGAAGTCAGTAGGAGGGAGCTGGCATCAGGAGAGAAGAGGGCTGTTGGTTGTCCCATTCCAAAAAGTGGGATGGGTGCCAACTCTGATCTACTCTGCCAAAAGGTCACCTTCATGCCCCAAGCCTGCCATTATTTGCTTCCACCAGTGCCAAGGGTTTTTCCATAAGACATCTGAGAGGGCCACCCAACTTTACCACATAAGGCTCCAAGACTGCAGTTAGTTAATGAACACACATGTAGCCAGGCAGCCGCATTTACTGGCCACCCTAAATGTAAGGCCCATCGCTCACCATCTTAAAGTTCCACAGATTCTCTCCACCACAGACATAGATATGCTCACTTTCCCTTCTCCTTCAAACATGAAGAAAAGGCATGGGGTGGTAGTGGGAGGCATTCAGGAAGACATTTTCAGTCTCTGAATCAGCGACTTACATTCTCCAACCCACAGGAAGAAAAGTAAAGAAAAACAGGTGTTATATCTGATTTAGACTTCTTATCATTTAAGTACATCCGTCCGTCCATCCATCCATCCATCCAAAGTATATTTCCTTATTGTGCTAGGCACTGAGGATATAAAAATGACTCAGTCCCTGCATGGCAAATGTACTTTTCCATTGTTTGAGTGATGCCCTCATGAGAAGAGGCTGGTTGTACGCTGGTCTGGTCTTCTTGTTATTAAGAGAAAAACACACAATGAAAATGATATTAATTTTATTGCATCATTTTACTGACTAGAACGCCAGACTTATAATGGATATAAGTATAAAAATAACCAAATTCTTACAAGTAATACTTTGCTGCTACAGTACTGAATAAGTAGTGGAGGTTGCAATTATAATACAACTTTAAATAACATTCGCGTAATGGATTTAACACAATCAACCAGGGGCTAAGGTTTAAAGGTTTACAAAGAGAAATCCAGGACAATGTGAAAACTCAGAAAGTTCATATTCCATCTATAGGCTTCACTTAACCATAAATCCAGCAATAAAAACATTAACAAAACTCACAGCAACTCATGATGAAACTATGTTTTGTTTGTTTGTTTGTTTGTTTTAATAGGCCAAGGAAATACAGAAATTAGTGAATGGGGTAAGCTTCCCAGGTGGACTGGCTCTATCCCACCACTGTTTTTCCCATCATCTCTACGCAAGAACTCTGCACCCAAAGTACATTAGACATGCCCAAGGCAATAATAATTTTTAAAAAATGGGGAACAGAAGTAGCTCAGTGGTTGAGTGCCTGCTTCCCATGTACAAGGTCCCGGTTCAACTCCTGGTACCTCCTTAAAAAAATATGTATTCTAATTTGTCAGTTACTTGAAATGTCCTTTTTGAAATTGTCAAGGAGACAGAGCCAGACTAAGACCTGTTTCATTTTAGATCTAAATTGTCCCCGTTGGTTTCATGGGCTTTTCTGTGAACAGTTTATAGCAGATATGATGGGTTGTAATACAATTATGAAAAGATATTTTAATACAACAGATTAATTGGCATTTAACATTTTAATGTTCTTAGTATTTTAACCAGTTTCCTTTTTGGGAGATTCAAGAAAAGAAAAAAACAAAAGAATACTTATACAAAGGCAAACTCTAAGAACCTGATCTGTTTCCAAAAACACACATGAGAATCTCAGAATGACACTTTGAGAAGAAAATTAAAGTCCCTTATAATCCACACAAATGCTTTCATACAGAAACATCTCTCATATAAAGAACAATTTTAAATATGACACAAAATACCAAAATACCAAACTTTGCATTCTTCCTTTTAGCAAAGAAGGCCTCTAGTCTCAAAATTAGTGTAATTTAGAACTAGGAGTCAAAACTCTAGTTTTGGGTGTATTGGGCTTACCAAAGCCAAGAGCAAGTGACCTGTACAGCTCTAGCTTCTTTAGACAAAATCGAACAGTTACAAGGTAACAGCACGCCACACCTGTGAGCAAAACGGCTTAATGGAGCTCCACAGAGCCACGTGAGGGGGAGGATGTCCTGCTCTGGGATCTTCCACATCTGAACAGGTATCATCTGTCCAAGAAACTTTCTTGGGCAGCCATCAGCTTTGTACTGCAAAGATGCTACCCTTCCCCCTGGAAAGGCCCTCAAAGTCAACTTTAAGAATCACCTCTGAATTGTCACAGCTTAGTTTTTTATTTCAAATGTCATCAGCCAGCTCATTTATGACATCTATTCAACAATATTGGGTCTAAATGGCTTAGCTGCTTCTGAAAATAAACTTCTCCTCAAAGAAGGAAGATTTGACAGCATTTAAGACATTCAATGAATTTGTTCCCGACTCTGATAACAGTTCATAAAAACATGCTTCTGATATACTGGGAGCCATGGACTTACTCTGGGAACAAGGCTGAGCCTTCCCAGGGGTCTCCTGTGAAGGAGGCAGCCTTCATATGGACAGCTGTCTGGCTGTGTTTGTCAAAAACCCAAGTCATCACCCCACATCTCCTACACCCTGAGCCACGTACCAATATGCTTCTTTCCAAGCTCAAGCCAGCCACTATTTTCTTAACCATGACCACAAATGTCAAAGAAATATGTGGAGAAACAAGCCTGAAAGGACTTTTCAAAAGGGGACTCAACAGTTTTTTTATACTTCATGTCATTAGTTGGTTACTGCTTGATAAATATTAAGGTTTATTAAAAAAAATAACTTATTTTTTAAGCCCATTCTCTCTTGTCCTCTTTGACATTTAAAATAAACTGGAGGCTTTTGCCAGGAAGTTGAGGCAGGGAGGTCTAGTGGAAAGAGCAAGAGGTGCATTCAGTCAGGCAGACTGGGGTTTCTGTATCTGAGAAACCTGCTCACCTCACAGGAGCGTTGCGAGGCCAAGTACTTTGCCTGGAGCCTGGTCATGGTAGGACCATGAGAGATGCTAGCTGTATTCTTCTAAATAAACAGACCAATACTCAGCTGGCTCACAGGGAAAAGAGGAAAAGAGAGGGAAGCAAGGCTCTCTTGAAGCTTAAACACAACCCACAGACGCTGGGAAGCATGTGGGCAAGCGCCTTCCTGCTCTGACATAGCATGCTCCATATGCTACAGGCCACACAGGTTCTGTTTGGCCTGGCTCTTCTTTATAGAAGTTTAGGCATCTCATGGGCAGGTATGCATCACTTTTCCCTTCTCCCACCTTCTACCAGCCCTGGGGCCCGATGGTGCTCCATGCACACAAATCATCACACATTCCAGGGCGAGGACAATGCAGGAGCACCCAGGCCAGAGCTGAGGAGCTTCTGTTTGCCAGGTGGGCGTACTACCCTGCCAGAGGCCGCAGTGGCCCAACCAGTGATTTCCTCTTGGTCCAGGCAGGACCCTCCTGGAGGTATCCTCCTCTTTTCCTTACCCATGGGGAGCAGCTAGCACGGGTGACAAGTCACGCTATTTTCATACACTTCCTAGCATCTCTTGCCTCTGGAGATGCACTTTCTCCATCCCTATATGCCTCCTGTGTTAACGCAACCTTGCAGGGTGCCTCCCCTTTTTCACAGTAAAAAAATGAATTGTAACACGCACCCCCCCAAAAAAAAAACAAACCCAAACAACAACAACAAAAAAAACCTCACTCTTAAACCAATCCATACTGAAAAAAAAACAATTGACAGTAAAGTGTTCTTGGAACTCGTAGGAACCCCCTTTTCTAGCCTTTGCGATGCTTCTCAAGAACGCTTTTGTGGCAGAGCATTTTGTGTAACTTAGAGCTCTTGGCCCTGTTGTAGGAGATGACTTATCAGTTGTGGAGGCAGCTGAAGGCAACAGAAGCAGCTGCCTGGGAACTGCTCCAGACTTTGGCTCACCCCAGAGCTAAGGGTCCCAGGGAAGAGCAGGGATGCTGAGTAAATAGCTGGGAGGCTGGGCCACCTCACAGGGGCTCCTGAGGGCAGGAGCTCTGAGCTCTCCAGTTAGACCTGAGGCGATGAGGCAGAAAGGGAGATGCAAACCCTGAGGTTTAAAAAACAGGATGCTCTGACATTTTAAGTTGGCCTCCACTGAGAAAAACTGATCTTTTTTTATCTTCCCCAAGAGAGGAGTGCATTTAAGTGCTAAGATGCATCACACCTGATGTGTGTTCCTGCAGCAGCAGAGTGGTGATGGTGAGTGGTGGAGACCGTGGAACACAGGAGTACAAACTTAAAACTGGTAGGAGGAGCGTTATGTAAAAATAAGGATTCCATAGTATCTCTATGTTCTGAAAAGATTTGAGAACCTTAAACAACCACGCCCAAGGTGGACTTGCTCCCGTTTCCACTGAGCCCAGAGCTTCGGAGTGGGCACTCCCTTTCCCCCTGGGCTCTCTTCACTTCGTCCAAACCAGAGTGTTACAGAGGCAGATGAGAAGAATAAGCACAGTTCCACCAGTAGCAGTTAAAGACACTGAGCACTGTATATGCCCCCCCTTGCAGGACCCACTTCACAGCCATAATAAATAAGACACATGGGATTTCCTTCCCAAAGGCAAACTCTCAACTCCCTACCTAGCCAGAAATCTTTAGTTATCTGATGCCGACATGACTTAGAAACCATGTTTCTGGAGGGAACTACAGGGGAGTATAAAGAGGTACAGGTTACTGAATGAGAGATGGTAAGTTATTTCTTCAATGAATAAATAGCTTTGGGCAGTTGAAAATCTTCACTGAGTGTGTGGACAAGATTGTAGGTA